>CAKMXJ010000020.1:0-582072 GCA_928724745.1 Anthracocystis setariae | reverse complement strand
AACCCAGGTTCAACGTCAAATATCTCGGAATTGGCGTTGATCGGTTACGCCAAAGTTTGCATACACCCTCCGTTTGGGTCCCTCTACAAGTTCTATTAGTACAGATTTCACGGTGTGAAGCACCTCCGTGGGAGAGCCCTTGCAACCTAACCCTAACCCTAAAATCCCTCCAGGGAGTTCAGGGTGTCATTCCGGCTCTAAATAGAGCAATGTTTAATAAGGGTGCGCCCCTGAATGTTAGATTATGCCAACCCGAGTCAATCGCCCAATATCGACGTACAGCAAAAATTCATTATGCAATGCGTAGTTAAGAATCAAAAGTGTCTGTCTCGGGTAGATGATCAACTTTTATTAAGCAACCCACCCTGGAAGACCCCCTTTGTAAGTGACAAGACATAATGACGCACTGCAATGCTGGGACCATCACCGTATAACACCCCTCTACACATCCCATTAAAGCGTCAGCACCATCAGAGGTGATCCAAAAAAATTTTTTCTTCCCCGGGTGATCACTCCCCCACAGGTTCAACGTCAAATATCTCGGAATTGGCGTTGATCGGTTACGCCAAAGTTTGCATACACCCTCCGTTTGGGTCCCTCTACAAGTTCTATTAGTACAGATTTCACGGTGTGAAGCACCTCCGTGGGAGAGCCCTTGTAACCCAACCCTAACCCTAAAATTCCGGCTCTAAAAAACATTAATAAACAATGTTAGGTTAACCCCACCAAAACCTTTTTCTTTGCACGAGTTTTTTTGCGTCGTGTGATCACAAGTGTCTGACAGGGGGAGACAAAATTTGAACCCCTCCTAGGGCCGTGACAAGACATAATGACGCACTGCAATGCTGGGACCATCACCGTATAACACCCCTCTACACATCCCATTAAAGCGTCAGCACCATCAGAGGTGATCCAAAAAATTTTTCTTCCCCGGGTGATCACTCCCCCACAGGTTCAACGTCAAATATCTCGGAATTGGCGTTGATCGGTTACGCCAAAGTTTGCATACACCCTCCGTTTGGGTCCCTCTACAAGTTCTATTAGTACAGATTTCACGGTGTGAAGCACCTCCGTGGGAGAGCCCTTGTAACCCTAACCACACCCCCTAAGTCTCCAGAGCTCCTAACTGGGGATAAGCATTAGAACCCTAACCCCAAGTTGACGCGTCCGTCCAATTTGTATTGGACAGTCTTAATTTGTATTGACCGTCTCCCAATTTGCAATACAGAAAACGCTTCCAATTTCAAATGACCGTGTTACAGAGCTGTCTAGCAGGGGAAAGATTAGAACCCTAACCCCTATGCTACCTGTACTTTGCCTAGGTTGATCATACCTGCCCGCACTCCCCGCCGCAGTGTAGGTACTATCCAGCCACTTTGGCTGGCCAGCTTTGAACCGCTCAACTGTGCCACCTGACAAGGCATAATGCGCACTGCATGCTGGGCACCATCACCGTATAACACCCCTCTACACATCCCATTAATTAGCGGTCCAGCACCATCGAGGTGATCAAAAAAAATTTTTTTTCTTCCCGGGTGAATCACTCCCCACAAGTTCGACGTCAAATATCTCGGGAATTGGCGTTGATCGGTTACGCCAGGACTTTGGCATGCGGGACCCTCCATTTGGTACCCTCTACAAGTTCTATTAGTACAGATTTCACGGTGTAAAGCGTTTCCAAATGGGAGAGCCCTTGTAACCCCTGGGGATAACCCTTAGAACCAAAACCCTAACCCTAACCTAGCCTAACCCTAACCGGCTACTAACTAACCTAAAACAATTACCCTAACCCTAAGTAATCAAATATACCTATTTTGGGTAGATGAACAACTTTTATTAAGCAACCCTACCCTGTTTGTAAAAGCACACCCCCTTGTAACCCTAAGTTGTAATTCAGACCCCCTTGTAACCCTTTGACCATTGCCCAGCCAATTTCCTGGCAATTTTGACGCGTCCGTTGCCCGTTGCCCGTTGCTCCTGCTAAAATCTGGCGTTTGACGTCGCTGCACTGGAGCAGTGTAAATTTGGCTGTCCATTGGGGTGACGTACAAATGGAGGGGGGCGCCATTTGGCAGGGAAATGGGCGACGGATTTGACCGTCGCGTGCAGCCGGCGCACCACGGCCTAGGGCTAGGTTTTTTTCTTGCTCTCTCTTGGAATGGATCCACCATCTGCTCATTATCCCATCTCGTCTGTGCCATCGGCATGACAGTAGGGTCAGGGTTGGGTCGGGGTCAAAACCCGAGTCACCGTATCTCAGCAACCAGGGATGCGCTCCCTCTGAAACTTCACTGCTAGCATCTCCTAGCATGTGTGAGCAAGTTTGATTAAGCTAGCGTGGAGATTGGAGGTGGTCCATTTTCCCACTTTCAAAGGGGGGACCCTTGGAGCTTCGACCAAAATCTCCAAAAATGACAAGTCGGCCATAGCTCCACAACCACTTTGCGCCCTTCCATGGGAGTTTCAGGGTGTTCATTTGGGCCTATTTGAGCCATAGTTTACTATGGGTGCGTCCCTGAAAAGTGAAATTTTTGCCAACCCGAGTCGAGTCGGGCCGATATTGACGGAGCCGTACAGCAACATTTTATTATGCAACTTGCGTAGGGTTAAGTAATCAAATATACCTATTTTGGGTAGATGAACAACTTTTATTAAGCAACCCTACCCTGTTTGTAAAAGCACACCCCCTTGTAACCCCTAACCCTAAGAACAAGCAGAAAAAAGCAGGAATTTCCTACGTCTCCGGATGTGTTAGAGCACGTGTTATGACACGTGCAGAACAAGCAAAAAAAGCAGGAATTTCCGACGCCTTCGGACGTGTTAGAACACGTGTTGTGGCACGTACTGAACAAGCAAAAAAGCAGGAATTTCGGACGTCTCCGGACGTGTTAGAACACGTGTTGTGACACGTACTGAACAAGCAAAAAAAGCAGGAATTTTGGACGCTTCCGGACGTGTTAGAGCACGTGTTGTGACACGTTCTGAACAAGCAGAAAAAAGCAGGAATTTCGGACGCCTTCGGACGTGTTAGAACACGTGTTGTGACACGTTCTGAACAAGCAAAAAAAGCAGGAATTTCGGACGCTTCCGGACGTGTTAGAACACGTGTTGTGACACGTTCAGAACAAGCAGAAAAAAGCAGGAATTTTGGACGCGTCCGGTCTAATTTGTATTGGACCGTCTTAATTTGTATTGGACCGTCTTAATTTGTATTGGACCGTCTTCCAATTTGAATACAGACGCGTCTTCCAATTTTCAAATGGACCGTCTTCCAGAGCTGCCTAGCTGGGGATAAGCATTAGAACCCTAACCCTATGTATATAGTATAACACAAAAAACCCAAAAAAATACCTTGTAAATAGTTAACATACCGTGTGAGAGTGTGCAACATAGCTTGAGCAGCCACCGTGTGGTATCGGTGAGACTCGGAGTCACTGTAGCTGCCACACCAGAGACCGCCAGAGCCTGAGACTTTGGCTCCAGTGTCTCCTATAGTGCGTCACCAACTTCCATTAAGGTAGCGTAGAGATCCAATGACTTCAACTTTCACGTATCGGACTCGTGTCGGTATCGGTGAGACACGTAAGTGATCATACCACCGCACACACTCCACCAACTGCTCTGAAACTCTGATGCTGTCCTCTCCTAGCATATAGAAGGAAGTCTTATTAGTGTAGCGTAGAGATGGGAGGAGGTCCACCTCCAACGTCCCTGACATGGTCACGTAGGGTCAGGGTTGGGTCGGGTTCAAAACCCGAGTCACCATATCTCAGCAACCAGGGGTGCGCTCCCTCTGAAACTTCACTGCTAGCATCTCCTAGCATGTGTGAGCAAGTTTGATTAAGCTAGCGTGGAGATTGGAGGTGGTCCATTTTCCCACTTTCAAAGGGGGGACCCTTGGAGCTTCGACCAAAATCTCCAAAAATGACAAGTCGGCCATAGCTCCACAACCACTTTGCGCCCTTCCATGGGAGTTTCAGGGTGTTCATTTGGGCCTATTTGAGCCATAGTTTACTATGGGTGCGTCCCTGAAAAGTGAAATTTTTGCCAACCCGAGTCGAGTCGGGCCGATATTGACGGAGCCGTACAGCAACATTTTATTATGCAACTTGCGTAGGGTTAAGTAATCAAATATACCTATTTTGGGTAGATGAACAACTTTTATTAAGCAACCCTACCCTGTTTGTAATTCAGACCCCCTTGTAACCTTGGGGAAGTATATAGTCAACTCGACTCGTCACAGGTGGCCCCTAGCCATCTTCCTGTGCTCTGTTCTCTTTCCCATCCTTCCTCGCCAGACCATGCAGCAACACGAGCCAAGTCTTGATCGGTATGCTGGCAGTTCAAATGTTGCTATGCAACCCTAAGGCAAGCCATCACACAAGAGGACCGCCATAGAAGCTTTGTTGCCCGCTTCAAAAAAGCTCGCTTGCCAAGGCACGCAGCTACCATCCTCATCTTCCAAACACGCCGTTCTCAGTGCTCTTTGGCGACACCGGATGTGTTCGATCAACGTCATCGACACAATCCGACACCGCAAAAAAGCGAGGATTTTGGACATTCTTGAACATGTTAGATTGCGTTGAGTAGCATGTTCTGCATTGCAAAAAAAGCGGAAATTTCCCGACATTTCCAGATTTGTTAGATTGCGCCAATTAACACAATCTGTCATTGCAAAAAAGCGAAAAAAAATTTCCGACACGGAAACTCGGAAAATCACCTCGGGGAGCTCGGAATGCGTCGGAATAGCTCGGGAAGCTCGGGAAGCTCGGGATCCTCCATGAGTCAAACTTGACTCCCCATCTGCGGCCCCTACGCTGCAGCTACCGCACCAAGCCTTGGCATGCCAAAGTGTACCCATATAGTGCACACACTGACCCCAAGCAGCCCCCAAAGTTTGGCTTGCTCACTGTCGCCACCAGCCAACATGTACGCGCAGACGTACATTTACGTCAACTACGCCCGCTACGGTGCAGCCACCGTGCCTGGTGTTTGTGTTCCCAAGTCTATCTATATACTGCACAAACTGACATAAAAAAAACCCCAGGGTTATGCTTCCTCATCGACGCCCCCAGCCAAAGTGTACGCGTGGACCTACGTTTACGTAATTTCGCAAAAAAGTATGCAAACAATTTCGCCAGAATTTTCTGATCACAATCTACAAGAAAAGAGCTTTCCAACGGTACCAAATGATCACCATAACTCACACGGGGACCCATATGTAAGATCATCTATGGTACCCAAAGTAGCCATCAAAGGGTACGTTCAGAGGTGGTCAAGTACCTTGAACTTCACCACAACATGGTGGAAGCTATCCTGGCTACCAAGGAAGTACCCAAACACCCCTTCATATCCAAGGGGGAACCTCTGACAGTGAGAACCTACCTTTCTAAGATGGCTAGGCATGGTACATGGGGGGATGATGCTACTTTAAGTGCAGCAGTCTCCATCTTCAAGCTCAGTTTGGTGATCATCAACCCAGACAGATCCTACTTTGAGGTCAACAAAGTACCTGTTCCTACCCAGTGGCATGCCCTCTACTACACAGGCAACCACTACGAGCTTGTACTGAAGTACAACTCAGAGGCATAGGTACTTGGACCAAAGTTTGTATATAGTTGGCTCCTAGTTGTACATAGTTCCTGAAGTTCCCATGGACTTCATCTGAGGTTTTTTCATCCTCTTCACTGAGGATTTTTCCTCACAATGAAGTACCTTTCTCTTGATCAAAGTACCTTCCAACCTAGACTGAAGTAGGATCAACCTCTGTGGACTGACCCTTGAACCCTAGGCAGACCTCATCGAAGTATGTTGGAACCTGAGTCCAACCAGGTTCAAGTACATTGCCAAGCCATGGTTGAAGATAGGCAGAAGTACCATCAACCTCGGCTGAAGTGCAGGAAGTACACTTCAAGCTCGATCCAAACTATACTTGGCACATAGTTCAACTTCAAGTCACCCAGCTTGGACTCCATCAGAACACCCCAGCCAGCATCCAAGTTTGAACTTCAACCCTCAGTCAACCTACCCTCAACTTCGGTCAACCCCACCCTGAACTTTGGTCAACCCTACTTGGACCCCATCTTCAAACCTGGGTTGACCGAACTTGGACCTAGGTTCAAGGTACCTTGGTGTCAACTTTGAACCCCTGCAGCACCGCAACCACTTGCAATTTCACCACTCTTGACATGTGTACAGCCTCTCTATAGGTTCTTCTAGCTGTTCCACACATTGCCTCCACCCTTCCTCCTCTTTGAAAAAAAAATATTCTTCCCCGAGAGAATCCTGGCTGGCAACTTCAAATGCCCGTATCTCCGTCAATAGGTTAAACTTTAACCCAAACTCAACGGCTTCTGGCAGCTCTCAGCCAGCTCTACAACTTTCATTAGTACAGATTTGATGGTGATTTTGACGGGTCCAAGGGAACACCTTGTAACCCTAACCCTAACCCTAACCCAACTTTCATTAGTACAGATTTGATGGTGATTTTGACGGGTCCAAGGGAACACCTTGTAATTTTGGACGCGTCCGGACGTGTTAGATCCGGTGTTGTGACACATGCTGACTAAGCGGAAAAAGCAGGAATTTCCTGACGTCTCCGGACGTGTTAGAACACGTGTTGTGACACGTTCTGAACAAGCAAAAAAAGCAGGAATTTTGGACGCTTCCGGACATGTTAGACCACGTGTTGTGACACATGCTGACTAAGCGGAAAAAGCAGGAATTTCGGAATTTCCGGACGTGTTAGAACA
The DNA here is from genome assembly GCA_928724745.1 of Anthracocystis setariae. NCBI lineage: Eukaryota > Fungi > Basidiomycota > Ustilaginomycetes > Ustilaginales > Ustilaginaceae > Anthracocystis > Anthracocystis setariae. The sequence goes on along the minus strand of CAKMXJ010000020.1, from coordinate 575,320 downwards.
CGTGTTGTGACACATGCTGACTAAGCGGAAAAAGCAGGAATTTCCTGACATCTCCGGCTGTGTTAGATGACGTGTTGTGACACGTGCGGAACAAGCAAAAAAAGCAGGAATTTCGGACGCCTCCGGACGTGTTAGAACACGTGTTGTGACACATGCTGACTAAGCGGAAAAGGCAGGAATTTTGGACGCGTCCGGTCCAATTTGTATTGGACCGTCTTAATTTGTATTGGACCGTCTTATTTGTATTGGACCGTCTTCCAATTTGAATACAGACGCGTCTTCCAATTTTCAAATGGACCGTCTTCTAGAGCTGCCTAGCCGGGGATAAGCATTAGAAGCTGCATGTTAGACTTTGACTTGTTGTACTGGAAAAATGTGGAAATCAAACTCGGATTTCCAACATACACCTTTTTTGATTCAATTTCGGTATGCCGGCGAACGGAATTCGGAATAAGCGAGCTTGTTCGAACTGCTTGTTTGGTACTGTCCAAGTGTTTCGGCATTGCGTGTGAGACAAAATCGGCAAAGCCGAGGATTGAATTTGGTATCCGAACGGTGTCTGAGTGAGAGTTGTCCTTACCGTAGCTTCTTGAGATCAGCTTCCAAGACATCCTCCTCGCCATCGCTGCTAACCACTACCACCATACTACGTTCTTGTACTTGTATCATAGCTTCACATTGCAATGGTACGACATAACAGAACTGTAAGCAACAAGTTCCGGACAAAGATCGTCGAAGCTCTCAGTCAAGGAGAGAGCTTCTCCAGCGTCGCCAAGCGCTTCGAATTCCCTTACTCTACAGTGTGGTCGATCTGGGAGAAGTTTGAGACCAGTGGAGGCATCAAAGCTACTCCTCGAGGAGGAGCTCGACAAGAACGACGTCTGCAGGAAGAGCATATCGAACATCTCATTGCTTTCCTGCATCGGCAACCAGGAGCGACGCTTGAGGAGATGCAGGAGCAGCTCCTCCAGCACTTTCCAGCGCTCGGATCCGTGTCTCTCTCAACGATCGGCAAAGCTCTCGAGGACCGTGCCCACATGACACTCAAGCGAATGAGTGTAGAACACGCCAATCACAACAGTACAGCGACAAAGAACGCTCGACAACGTTATGCACGACAGTTCCATCTCAAAGGACGATCCTACACAGACTGTGTCTTCTTCGACGAGGCCGGCTTCAATTTGCACATGACAAGATCTCGAGGTCGAGCTCCAAGAGGACAGCGAGCTTGACAGCATGACCGACCAGCACAGCGCGGAACAAATGTATCTTTACTTGTCGCTGTTAACCGCAATGGAATCATGTCTTGTCGCTGTACACTTGGAGCATGGAATGCTTCGAAGCTCCTTGACTTCTTTGAGGAGGAGATCTTCCCGAAGCTTGACCAGCCAACGATCTTCGTTATGGATAATGTCAAGTTCCACCATAACCGAGAGTTTGTTGATGCCTGTACAGCTCGAGGCCATCAAATCGATTTCCTGCCACCATACTCGCCGTGGCTGAACATTGCCGAGAACGTCTTCTCGAAGGTGAAGCCTGTTGTAACACGTCAAGAGCTCAGGACACACAACGGCATTGTAAACGTTATTCATTCCATTCTCGACACTGTCTCGCCAGCTGACTGCATTGGTTGGATCCACAAAGCAACACGCTGGCTCGCTGTAGCTGAAGCTGGCCATCCTCTTGGTCAAGACCACGACGCTGCTACCGCCATACAATGTTTCGGTCTTTGATGTCTCTGTATTCTAGCGCTCATCGTCACACGTAATTGTAGCTGTCTTGTCAACATCATTTGATTGCGAAACCATCATCTTAAAGTACAGTATGAACACTATCAAGGAACTACTTGGTTACCAAACATGCTTGTTGTACCAAACTTGTAAGCAGGCATTACCGAACTTGATGTGTATCTTACCGAAAGGTATCCATGATACCAAACAACTGTACCGAAAAGCAGTGTAGTTACCGAACTTGTAAGCAAAGTTGACAGTCCGGATTCCGAACTTGATCGAGAAAAGGTGTAAATAAGCAAGAAATCGAATAATTAAATAGCTAAAAATTCCGGCGCAAAAATCAAGCAATTAATGGACACTGTTAGATGCTGGTCAGTTCACACGATTCGACATTGCCAAAAAGGCGAGAATTATTCGAGTCCCGCATGTTAGACTTTGGCTTGTTGCATAAGAAACGCTGGATTATCGGAGTACAAGAAAGGCTGGATTATCGGAGTACAATTTCCAACGCTCACATCTTGTAAGAGTGCACTCTCGCTGAATCGTACCTTTCCGCGGAAATCAATCAAAACTCAATCGTTTGGATAGCCGAGACCAATGCTACTCGCGTGTGACTGGCTCATGCGATTCCCACACTTTTTTAGCGCCAACACTTATCAAATGTCGCACAGCTTGATTGCTGGTGGAACGCTGAAGCGATCGCATATCGTCAGGCTCCATCGTGATTCTGCAACGTTGAGGCGGCACGACTTTGTGAAGCAAATGACCTTGCAGTCTCGCAGGCGGAACAGCCCCTACAAATCCGCTGCCACAAGGTTAGCAAGCCACTACAAGTCCGAGTAAACGTCATCGAGACATTGAAGTTGTGGCATGCTTTGCTAGTCTGAGAAACACAGCTAGGCGAACACACCGATCTTCGGCCTACGGCCGGAATCGGTGCCGATTAGGGAACCGACCTCTATCTCTTGCAGTCACATTCTGACCGTCGGTCAAGCCCTGGTACCCGCCGGATCAGCTTTCGACAGGCGAGCAATCACCGCTGGACATGTGACAAAGGAGAAAGACTTGGCGGCGGTCAACCTCTCTTTTCCCTTACTACCATCTCCTGACTCAAAGCTCCATAACGCGAGCCTTCTCGCAGCCTCCTACCCAGCGTGCACGCCTGCGAGCTTGTGACTATCACAGAAGACATTCATCCGCAAGAACTCAACTTGGATTCATGCTATGCTGTGTTGGTGCACTCGAACACAAACTGTTTCGCTTCGAGGCTAGTACGTAAAGCTAGAGCATTTCAGCGTTGGGCGCCTAGGCAACGCTTGGCTCATCATACCAACAAAGGTCGAAAATTCTTGCGTCAAGTGACATAATAGCCGTTGACAAGGTCAGCAGCTAAACCGCATCGTCCTACAGCAATCGCGAAGCAGCTCAAGCTGATATCCTACGCTCATCCTCTCGTTCTCTTAGGGTCTTCAAGCTGGTTTTGTGCACTTCATTCCATCGAGAGCACTCAGCATTGACAGTTTGCTCAGGCATAAATACTGGGAAAGATGGCGACTGAACGATTCCGCAATCCAGCAAACCCATCAACGACTGCCCGCTCCAAGCATCCCTACTCCTTAGTTGCATCCTCATCCCTATCCGAGGACGAGCGTATGGAAGACAATCTCCCGCAAGCCCGCCAGCACGGTCCCAAGTCCCTGCTGTCAAGCATCGAGCATAACAAAGCCGCTACTCGAGTGTTCTGGTTCTTCCTTGGTCTCACCTGCGGTGCTATCATCGCGGCAATCATCATCATTCCCATCTACCAATCATGAAGCGACTATTTACCATTTTTGCCATCCTAGCTTGCGCCTGCGCAGCGCTCGCAGCCTGGGCTGCTCAACTGCTGTGGTACAGCCTCGGCAACATCACTGGAGGTCTCAACGCAATTGCTGGCAGTTGTCCGAAGAATCCTCAGGCGTCCTGTGCCATTGGGGCTATCCAATTCGTTATGGGCGTTATCGGGGCAGCGGCAGGAGCCTACGGCACGTATTTTGGTGTTTTCAAGCGTGATATCGATGGAAAAGCGGTCTACCACATCTACCAACAGCCCAAGTGGACGCCTCGTGCTCTCAAGCGTGGCGCGGATCTATCCAGCATGTTACGTCAGCATGATGCCTCGGATCCTGCCAACATTGTTTTCCATCATCTAGATGGAAGTCGAACCGAAGGGCTTTACCACTTTAACCCAACCACCAGGATGCACCACACATTTGCCGATATGGGACTCGACCGTAGTCTAGCTCGCCGCGAGGTTGTTGGTGGAAACGATGGCTACGGAGGATCGATTCACGATGATGACACCGGAACTTACGCGAACGTAGCTCATGGCAGTGGCGATACAAACGAGTGGGCTCAGCTGGCTTACGATCAGATGGACCAGGGGGACAACGACTCTGTTTGCATGGGAATGGTGGATCCCGACAACAGTGAACACGTTGCTGTGGTCCGGTTGCAGCCTGCCACCAACGGCGATTATCAAGGTCTCAACACTGACGCTTGCAACGGCAATGGCTTTCGCAAGAGGACTCCCAAGCCTCAGTCAGAGGAAATCATCTGTCAAGAAGTTTGCACCGTCGTCGCAGGTGACAAGAGTGGCTGTCTCAACGCAGGAGGCGGATGCTCATACGTTGACGGAGGCTGCAATCCAAACCTTGATCAACCCGAGGTAGCCTGCGATGGCATTATCTGCGGTGAGCAGCGCCAATGCGACTAGTCTTTTTCTCACCGCACGGCTCTGTTGCAAGATCAGTCAGACCGTCTCAATCCGGCTCAGCCCATGCATGCCTCGGTCGCTACAACGCTCTTGCTCTCTCGAATCACGGCGAGTTCAAACTGCTGAAGTGTCCCACGTGGAAGAAGCAGGATGGTTGCGATTACAACAACGAATGCCCCTCCAAGACCATTCCAGCACACGTTTGGCCACAAACTCATGCCAAATATATTGAAAAAAAGGGGGAAAAAAAAGGAAAAAGGAAAGAAAAGAAAAGAAAAGAAAAAAGAAAAAAAAAAAAAAAAAAAAAAAAAAGACAGAAAAATCGAGAAAGAAAATGAAAATTACTGTGTACGGTACCGAGAATTTCTTGAAATGGTGAAAAGATATTCCCTCTGTGCTTTGGCCGCGTCTATGGAATGACCGCCATTCTGGTCGATGCAAGCAAGTGTTACACCTACCTTTTTTTTTCTTTTTTCCGGGTATACTGTAAAGGCTCAGCTGTGCGTTGCAGTTTTGGCAGCTTTAAATTTGGTGGTGCACGGATTTCGTCGAAAGGGTCCACGCTTGCAACTCACTTTGATCTCGCTGCCTTGTCCCACCTACTCCAACATCACAATGAAATTGAGGAATAGTACGATCGACCGTTCTCGTGTTTGAAGATGATCAAGCGCTAGGTTGGGTTAGCTGGTCAGTAACACAGCGCTACGCAATGGATTGGCTCAGCTCATTTGATCCTGCTGCAACGGGTGCTACAAGGAGCAGACATGGGCCTGGGAGCGCAAACACCAATCAAAGGCTTCGACCTGGTCGTCAGAACCATCAACGCGGCCTTCAATCAACGGGAAATAGTGCAGGAACTTCGGTCTCTCAACCTCCTATCTTGTCGGCAGAACCATCGACATCCACCCAGCAGCAGACTGGTCAAAGCTCTTACGGACCAAGCACGTCCACAAGCCTTGATCACCACGTAAGCTTCTTCAAACGTATCGCACCTGCACCTCCTTCTGCAGCTTTACGAGCTGAAGACTCGCAACCAAATGAGCATGGCAGGCGTGCAGAAACATGGGAGGCTCCCCCTACAATAGGTGTGGCCAAAACAAAAAGCATGGCCGCTCATCGCACAATACTCACTCAATCGCGAGCACAGTCGTCGCAAACACAGCCGTCGCAAACACAGTCGTCGCAAACACAGTCGCCGCAAGCACACGTGCCCATGCTGAACGTCAAGCGCAAGCTTTCGAAGAACCAAAGAAAGAAGTTGAGGCAAAAGTCAGCGAAGCAGCAACGGGCTCACCAGGATTCTCCTTCTGCTCTACCCTCAAAGAGAGCCCGGATAGAGGCATCGGTTCCAACCCCGGCCTCAAGTCAGGATACCGTTACCATCGATGATGTCGATCCCGAAATCCGACTCTGGTCGCAGGCCAGCACTGATGTTGCCCAACGCATGATCGCAGACGAAGACGCAGACGCAGACCCAAGTTTCCGTAGCTGCGATTTGATAAAGAAGGCTCGAGAGCAGCTCAAAACCATCAAACGTCAAGAGATCCAAAAGGCGCGCGCCTTTGCCCGCACTCGACTGAACAAGCCTCAAAACTACCCTGACTCGTTATGCCTTGCTCTTTGCAACTGTCCAGATCTCTTGCTAAGGTTGCTAAAGATTCGCGTCGACGTCTACTGCTGCGCTGCGGCACTCTTGCAGCGCAATCCAGTTCGTTTGGATGCCCGCAAGTACGCCACCAAGCTGGTCAAACGGCTACGAGATGTGTTCATTGAGCTGCTGCATCTCAACGTATGTGATATGGATGTATCGCTGTTCAGCTCCACCGAACAGATGCTGCGACCCACCGATCCTATCCTCGTCGATGATTTGAACCAGCTTCGAGACGTCGACGATGTTGGCCGCTATGCTTTGGCTGTAGCTGCCAACTTCATCAAAACCTTTGGACCACGCATCCTCGATCTCACTTGGTCTGACATCAACGAGTGGAAGCGTAGAAACAGGCTCAGCAACGGACGGGAAGAGCATCATGATTGTGACAGCCAAGGCAGTCATCATCTCGAGCCGACACCCACTGTCTCTTCAAAGGTTCAACCACAGCCTGCAAGTGTCCTCGCACCCAAGGCCGTCCAAGCGCTTGAAATTGTCCATGGTTCCGCAGGCAAAGTTCCTGAAGATATAGGTACTCCGCCGCCACCGCCGCCCAACGTTAAGCAGCCTTTGATGGCAGTGAACCATCACGCAGTCGGACCTCCTTGTCAGCAACAACCAGACTTGTTTACTCAGAACAGACCGACATTGGTGTCGCGCTCGCCCAAGCTAGCACAGTTGAGCGGCGTTCAATCCATGTCACAGCGAGAGACCAAAGTCAAAAAAGAATCGGGTCATGGTGCCGAGGATATGCTGGAGGAAGCTCGTCAGGCAGAAGAACTGGCTCGATATTTGGAGGAACTGACAGATGACTAAGTCCTGTCCACGGACGCCGTGCCCTCGAGCGAAACACCGGCAACAAGGCACGTTGCCCGGCGGCCTTGTGTGCTATCAAGCCCTGTCTCCGAAGTTCTCACGAAAGCCCATACGTATGGTTGGCATTCTCTACTTGACGGGAATCGTGTCGACTACGACTATTGGGACGACCCGTAGAAACTTACTTGCCGGGGAGTTGCCTCCGGTCTCTGTCAACACATGGATTTCGATCTGGGTTTCCGTATTCAAGTTTTCTCTCTCTGGTCTGATCGGCATGAACGTGCGGCTCGCCATGTGGCGCCACCTTGGAAGCGGCGGGACGGTCACAGTCAAGTTTCTTGACGAGTCCAACAGCCTTGAGGGCGGCCCGGTGAGTGCTTGGAAACTGCTCGGTCAGAGCGGCCTGCGAACAACTGGCGTGATCACAATGGCGGTGGCTCTGATCTCTCCAGCGATCGGCCCTTTCCTTCAAAATTCCATCGCAGGAACGCTGGGAGCGGCCAACTCGAATTCGGGACCCTAAACGGTGCTCGAAGAATATTTCTGGCTCGGAATACTGCTGATGGTGGCGCTTTTGGTCATGGTGATGGTCCTTGCAACACCGCGCCCGAGCGAGTATTATAGCGCCTATGGCAGCCCGTTGGTAAGCGCCGCGGAAGGGCTTGGACCGGATCTAATGGACAAACGCTTGGCAGCCATGGTCAAGTTGCCTAAGGAAATGAAGAATATGAAAATCGGATATGCAATCGAAGAAGCCAGCGAAAGCAATGGCGGTTTCGGTCACAGACAGTGGGCTATCAAGCACGATGGCAGCATGTCGTAACGAGTTGATTCGTCCCCACGGGCAAGGATGGTCGCACGCCTTTGCTGGAACGAGTATGAAGACACGCAACACACCATTACGATATATTTGATTGTATACTAACGCATTCTTACGCTGCATCTACGTTGCATATACCACACCACCCAGCACACTCGGAAAAGTCGCAACGGGCTCCGATGCTTGCTTGAGCTGCATGTTGGTTACCATGTTGAGCCCTGCTCCCACCAGAATTCGAGACTGCTTCTTGATATGAGCACCAACCTCGTGCCCAGGACCTTGCGGGGGTCGGTCGGAGTTGGCAGAGAAGAAGAAACAGAGTTTGAACCTCCACATTACAGTACATTGAGATGATGGAATTTCGGCGCCAAATGATTGAGGCGGCTGCGCCCAACGCCGATCAAGTCCAGCATGACTGCATGCGAGACCCAGTGTGCAGCCGCTTCGTGCAGCCGCTTCTTGGCACACGACTGCAACCGTCGCAATTCTGGTTTCGGTTCCTGCCACCATCTCGTGGTTGCTCTCGACGCTGCAGCAGGCGTGTGGACGTGCCTCCGACCTTTTCACAATCCGTGTGAGCTGGATTCAGGCCGTGCCTCCGATACGGGCAGCCGGACCAAAGTCTTCTGTTCTGGGCCTCGTGAGAGCGGACATGCCAAGATGGCGCGCAAATCCAGGCTACACGAGCACATCCAATCGTTGCCCCTGAAGACCATTCATTCCTATCCAAGCAAGAATGGCAAAGTCGCACTCAAGTAAGTCTCTCATCTGATCTCCGTCTTTCCCTTTCCGTGCTCAGCCAGATTCCGGACCTGACCTATCTTCCCGCGTCTCTGCGTTGCGCCTCCCCAGCATCTATTCTTACCCTCAGCGTGTCCCCACCTTCATGGGGGGCAGCCATGAGCGTGGATGGGGAGCTTTGTCCGGCACGGTAAACGTCCAGGTTACGGATTCATCAGGCGACCGAATCTCTTCCATCAGATTGACGCTGACTGCGACACAAACCACCACGCTTCCAAAGACCGCTTCAGTCGATGCCCCATCAGCACTCGATCGCATGGCCATCATGCCAGAAGAGACAAAGACCAAGGAAACCACTCTCCTCCACATCGAGCGCGTCCTCTTTGAACCTGTCAGAACAGAGACGGATCGTGATGCCAACTTATTGTCTCCGGGCGAACACGTGTATCCGTTCAGCCTCCAACTACCTCTGGTCGGCAACAAAGACAAGAAGAATCCTCCTCTTCTTCCTCCCTCGTGTGTTATCGAGCCACTGGTGTATGGTCCTAAAGAGGCTGCTATGCGCCGGAGCTCTTCGGGGCTCTTTGGCAACACCAAGAAGGGCACCAAAGACGCCGCTCGCTCCGCATGGGCCACAGTCAGATATCAGCTCAAGTTGACCGTGCAGAGACCCGGTCTGCTTAAGCGCAGCATTCGAAGCTATGCGCCGTTTGTATATCTGCCGCCCCCGGCGGCTTCTTCGGCCTCTCTTCTTCTACAAAGGCGAGCTCTGAGCGCCCAGATGGCAGCCATTGTTCTACAACAAGCCGGCAACGGATGTCAGCAAATCGAGACGCCAAGTGAGTGGCGTCAACGCCCGCTTTCATTTCTAATGTCACCAAATGGCCCGCAAGAGCGCAGAGCTGAAAAGAAGCCAGGTTTTTTGTCATCCCTGTTTGGTAGTCCCAGGAAGCAGCCAGCTGCACAGTGGCACGAGGCTTGGACCTTGTCCATGCCTATGGTTGGGCGAGCGTCCTTCCCTCTTCGTTCAGCGATCCCTTTCATTGCTCGCTGCAGCACCAACAAGCCCATCGATCTCAGTATAGGATCTCCACTCGCATTCAGGCTGTATCGCAGAGTAAGCCTGATGTCCGCAAAGAAGCGAAAGGCGGTGGCGGTGCAGCAAGAACCTGTTGCTGAGGCTGCCCTTCGCTATGTAGTCGAAGCTCGCGGGGTTTTCCGCCTAAACGGCATCATTCCCTTGCCGCCAAATTGCATCCCCAGCTTTGACCTACCCCATCTCTCGCTCGATTATTATGTGGCAGTTGTTCGCGTCATGGACGGCGCTGTCTTGCACAAAGAGTCGGTCACTCTTGCCTGCCCGCCTCCCATCGAACCAACGATGCCCTACGGTCCCTTCTCGTCGGGTCTTGCATGGCGACAGCTTCAGGAGGCGGCCGTATTGCCTTCGACCCCACACTCTCCGAGCCTTGGCAGTCCGCCTATAACGCCGCAATCGACCACGATGTCTTCCGCTGTGTCAACAAGTCCCAAGCCGCGTCAAAGGCCGAGTGCCAGCCGTGCCGGAAGCTCAAGCTCCTCCAGCCCACAAACGCCCACGCCCAGCCGACGTTCTTCCACCGCGCCCTCGGCGTCGATGGATCTGGCAAGTATGGCAAAGCCGCCGCTGGCATCTTCAGCCATTATTTCTGGAGCAGGATTGGACCCCGTCACCGAGCAGAGACACGTACCCTTGGAAGCAAAAGTAGGGTCTATGGGATTTCCGAGACAGCCGGTTTCAAGAACGGGCTCGCAGAACCAACTCAATGCGAATACCTTGGTAGAGGTGGCCGATGCGTCTTCCTTAGCGAGTAGCCGCAGAAGGGCAAGGTACTCGTCGAGAGGTGCCCCACCACTTTCCGAGGCGAGCTCAACCAGATCGTCGATAGACAACCGCGGTCGCTCGGAGCCTCCTGTGCATTCCCACCGCCAGGACAAAGGGTCGCTTGCCGCATCGGGCCGACATGCCTCTTCGACGGCTTCATCAGCAACTGGCTGGGATGGTCCCAGCGCACGACGTGGTCTGTCTGCCACGACAGTTGGAGACCTTCCTGACATCCCTGGTATGGCTGCCGCATCGACTCGTGAGCAAGCGGATACAGTCGTCGGAGCAGCTCGGAAATCCGCAAATTCGCGCAATAAGCTTCCCGAAAGCGACAAGCGCCAAAGTGCATCCTCCCGAGCCAACACGGATATTCCTGCCGCGGCGAGTAGCGACCACATTGGTCGTGACGCCGTAGAGTCGTCTTCTGGTCGCAATCGAAGGCCCGAGCAACCTCTACCTGCACCTCCGACAGCATCGGCGCAGTCTCACCCGCCAACACAGCTGTCCCCGCCCACTCCATCTGCATCTGAATCGCAGCAGCCCACAGCCCTGGATCTGGCCTTCTCTCTGACCAACGAAGATCTCTTGTACGGTGAGGACATGGCGTTGGATCTACCTCCCAGCTACTTTGAAGCAGTTCACGGGATGGAAGAGGAGGACGATTGAGGCCTTCAGCCTGTGTTTGCAGGGAAATCACCGTTCAAGTCAACCCGCTGTAGCAACACACACCTCTAATCTCCGGAACAGCACTTTATGATTTGCAAATCTGTATTTTACACATCTCCGAATCTGTCAAAATCAAACGACAGCTTCAACCGATTGAGAGAAAGTCCATGAAACCCAGCAACCATATGACGAGAAAGGGGCAAAGAGCAATACGATGGTGCGCTCTAGTGCTGCGCGGATGAAGCCACCGAGGCGGCCTGCGGCTGCGACAGGAGCGATGCAATGTGCTTGTAGAAGTCGACGTGGCTAGCATTCGGGCCGTTGGCGTAGACGAAGCTGGCAGCGACCTTGGCAGCGAACGCCGAGCGAGCGTAAGCCTCAGGGATGCGCTCAATGAGCTTGGCAAGACCAACCTTCTTGATAAGAGTGGAAGGGAAGACTTGGCCGAGAACAGCAGAGCGAAGCTGCTCGTTGGAGAAGAGGTCGGTGGCCTCGAGCTCCTCGGAGAGCTTGTTGAGGGTAGTGCTGAGCTCGGTTGAGATGGTGGATCGCGGCTTGCCGGTCTCGATGTTCTCGCGCCAGATAGCATCGAACTCAGCGCGAGCATTGCGGCCAATGATGGTCTGGATGTCACGGACGTACGAGAGGTAGAAGTTGGTGGGCTTGCCATCCTTGAAGAGCATCGAGTCGACGTATTCGTGATCCTCGAGCGAGAGACCGCAAAGCACCTCGAGCGAAGACGAGGTGACACCACCCTTGTTCGCCGAAGCATCGGGGTAGAGAATGACGCCGCGCTTCTCGAGCTCGAGACGTGCCTGTCTGGTGATGAAGAGGTTGGCGCCTTCAACAATGTACTTGAAGTGAGGCTTGCCGTCCTGGTCGAAGAGCTGGTTGACGTTCGAGATGTTGATAGCCTCGGGACGACCACCACAAGGAACAAAGAGATCGGCCTTGAATCGGAGGTGAGCCGAATTGCGGAAGGCGATACCATCCGGGATGACCTCGCCGGAAGGCAGCTTGACGTCATTCTCCTCGACGAGGACACGGTACCCGTCCTTGCTGAGCTTAGACGTGTCGAAATCCGAGATCATCTTACGAGCTTTGGCGAGACGGACAAGCTCCTGCCTGTTAAGACCGACGGGGTCGTAAATGACACCACTGCCGTCGATGATGGCAACCGTCTTGTCGACCGAGAGGAGAATCTCGTTGGATCCAAGGTCACCGTCAGGACCACCGGTCTGAACCTTGGTCACCTCCTGCTCCTTGAGGCCAAGCATGCGGTAGATACCGATGATGTACTGGCGGACCGAGAGCGAGGTCATGCCCCAGACATCGTGGGGCACACCACCGAGGGTGGCCGCAGTCTTACCGGTGGTGAACGATTTCCACCAGGGGGCGCCTCGAGCGCGGGCGTGCTCTGCGGCAAAGTCCATGAGGTCAGCAGTGCCTTCATCGGGGCCGAGGAAGAGGATTTCCTCCTTGCCGAGAAGATCGACAATCTCCTCCTTGACACCGGGAGTCTGGCCCTTGATGAGCAAGTCGAGGATAGCGTCGACGTACTTTTCGAAGGCGAGCTTGGGGTTGGCATCAAGGGTGGGCAGGATAGTACCCTTGGCGCCACCCTCTGGGATCTCCTTGTTTTTGAGGTGCTGGGTGGAAGCAAGAGCATAGTTCTCGTCAAAGAGCGTACGCTGGTTGATCGAGTAGTTTTCGCGGTTCCTGGATCGGACGATTCGAATACCACCACGAGCGACGTCACGGAAGCGGACGTGGAAACCGCGGAACTCGGCACCAACGACAAAGATGATCCCATAAGGCTTGACGGGATACTCCACCTCGGGCAGGAAGCCAGGATCGAGGCGGAACGAGAGCGCAACTTTGGTAGGGGTGTAGAAGTTGGTCTTGAGGACGGCCTTGTTGAAGAAGAGGAAGGCCTCCAGAACCTGACGCTCGTGCGAGTTGTTGGCAGCCTTACGGATGCGATCGTACATCTGGTTATCGTCCAAAACCTCCTCCTTGACGAGCCTCTGGTACGACAGAGTGGGGACGAGCTCCTGGTCATCAGCACCACCGGGGTAGTGGATGTTGGCAAAGTGAACGTAGAGGAGACGAATGAGAGTTGGGTGGTTCTCGATGACCTCCTGGATCGATTGACGAGTGAAGGTCTCTTCACGGAATCGAAGCTTGATCTCGTTGAGGATAGCGGCCTGTTGCGAGTCGTTCTCGTTGAGGACGTTGCGGAGCGACTGGTAAGCCTGGCCGAGACGGTTGCAGAAGTGCTGGGCAAAAAGCCAGCCGACATAGGCGTAGGTGGCCTCCTGGACGGCGTGGGTGTTTTCGGCGAGTGCGGGCTGGAAGAATGGGTTGTCCGGGAGGACGTAAATGAGGGAAGCCTCCTTCATCACCTGGTGGATCGAGTGCTCGATAGGGGGGCTGTTGGAAGCAGGGAGAGGGTTGAGGTAGATCGAGATGATGGTGACGTTGTTCGAGAACTGCTCGACGTACTTGCGCGACGAGAAGAGGCCGTAGAAGTGGTAAAGATCGGAAAGCGCGCTGAAGAAGCTGTTCGTGGTGCCCATTCGGTAGCCAATGACGATTCTTCGCTCGCGGCTGCCCTCGACCTCGAACATCTCGATGACGGGGCCCTGGCGGCGAAGCACCTCGTCCATGATGCTCTGGTAAATGTCGAGTGTGTTGTCGCTAGCCTTGGTGAGGAAGGTCTTGTCGGAAACAGCACGGATATCGGCGTAGCTGGGCGAGTCCGGCGCTGGGCGGGGCTCGACAAAGTTGCACTTGGCCAAGAAGTAGCATCGGAGCTGCTGCTTGGACTGAGCCGAGACGGAACCGGCCGAGCGGTAGGTCTCCAGACGGTAAGCCTTGTCCACGGAAGACTTGTCGAGGTAGTTGGCGTCGATGCGACGCTCCCATTGGGGACCTTCAGCTTGGGACTTGCCGGCCTGGGACGAGTGGATGAAGACGGCACCGTTTTCGGACTCCTTCTCGAGGTCGATCTCGAGACTGTTGGAGTGCTTGGTGTAGGCCATGATCTTGGCGCCGTAGAGAGCCAAGATGTGGTCGGCAACGGTCTCTACGCTCTCGAGAGCAAAGTAAGTGTCGTCGATACCGAGATTCCTGGCGTGGTGGAAGCAAGGCGAAGGGGCAGAGGGAAGGAGCGTTAATCATCTCGCGAGCAACATAGAGATGTGCGGAGCGGAAGCAAAGCACGGAAGGAAACTTACTGGTAGAACCAGTCGACCTCGGCGGTTACGAGATCAGGGGGAAGGAAACCCTTGCTGGAAAGGAGCTGCTTGACCTGGGCAGCCTGATCCGCTTTGCCCTCGAAGACGGTGTCTGTGTAACCAGCATTGTTGGCAATGACATGGTCGATGGGGGTGTGGGAGCCGCTCCTGGGCGCCGTGGTAGCGCTGAGGAGGGCATTCTTGACCTTGGAAACATCGTCCAAGGCCGAAGCCTGTGTATTGGACTGGTCCACGGAAGGGGCCATGGTGAAGAATGAGCGGGAAGAACCTCGAAAGGAGGTGTCCTTGAAGCGTTACGATCTAGATCTAGACGGGATTAAGCTGGCAAGGCAGACGGCAAGATACCGCTGTACGTTATCGACACCAAAGCAAACCGGAGCTTCGAGAAGGGGAAAAGCAGATGAGCTCTAAAGCGTACGGGGGAGAGCGCGTGAGGGATGAACAAGTCTTTGGGGCAAACACGGTGCCAAGCAGTCGGATGAGCCGAAGTCTTATATGTTGTGCACAGCCAGGCGGGAATGCCCAATGCTCGGCCAGACTTGTGGGGAGAGCCAAGGAGAGCGTCACAAAAAGGGATGTGGAGCTGTGACGGCTGCTGCGTCGAACGGTGCACACGGTCCAGACGGGCTCGACCGACCGCATTCGCAACACTCGTTCTTTTGGATTTATTTTGTTTTTTTTTGTTTTTTTTTTTTTAATATAATTTGGGATTAGGGCTGCTACGTGGTCTGGCGCTCGTCAGGGATGGACGTGCCGATCCATGAGCACATTCGTGAAGTGAGGGTTCGGCCAAGACGAGAGGATTGCAGCGGTTTCGCATTCGCTCCAGAAGCTTGATCCGAAAACCTGTGACCTGCGCAAAGCGACACCGGATCAAGTCGATAGTGCTGCTGTATAGTACAGTGTGTGGTGCATCTTCCACTGCGCGGCTTTTGTTCTAAACGGCATCGTCAAGTGCCAGCCCGGGTGGTAACAAAGCAGCATCAGCTGACACGGATTCGCGCGTCGGCCAGCTCGGGGCTTGTATCCAACACCCAACACACACACTCTGCCCTCCACCCACGCCCTCCTAGTCCCACTCACTCTGTAACTGTTGTATGTGTTGTAGAGGCACTCGAAATTAAAAATCTGAAAAGGAAAAAGTTGCGTCGGAATACAACATCCTTTGCGTATACTTCATCCAGTTCAATGTATCCGAACAGCTTGTCGGATCCCCCCACCTAGCGCGGTATTCCAAATCCACAACTTGTCTTGGGTCGCTCTCCCATTAGGACTTTCTGGCTTTGGTGTTGGTGAGCTTGGTACACACGCTCCCTTCCATCTCTATATGCTTGAGTGAGTGAGTGAGTAGCGTCGGCACGCTCTTTGGCAACCGTAATCGCTCAGCAAGGACGGTTAATAACGTTCTGAATCAAGCCGAGGCTGTGCTGTGCCGACGCGTTTCATTTGTGGCTGTTGTCATTCTAGTACAAAATTTACGCAATTCTAAAGGTGGACACGAGACCCCACATCCGACATGTACTGACTCGATGGCTACTCACCGTACTGTATGTCTTTGGCTGCACCTCTTGCCCAAAAAAAGAGATGTGCAAAAGCGTCGATCTGCACCCTTGGCACTTCAAGTGGCCGGTACTGCATTGCAAGCGGCCACCTTTTTTTTTCCCCTTCGATTTCCTCTGTGTTGTGCCAGGTGTTGCTCCTGCCCTGTGTGTGTGGACCCTGGCCTCCGAAGCGACCGTTAAAAGCGAAAGGAGAAGGGGGTCGCACAAGCTCACAATATGATAGAAGAGAAATGTGCTCGAGGTTCCCGATCATCACAATCCCGATGAGAGCATGTCCAGGGCATCATGTAGCTTTTACAAGTAACCTTTGCATGGTGGCTTCGCGGTTGAGCGGAGCTTGTACTGTATTGCGCTCTGGACTCGTCGTCTTGGAACCAAACGATGCGCCCTCAACCCAGCTTGAATTCATATGCCGAGTGGATCACGGGTGTCAAAATCTTCATTTTTGAGTGCTTGATCGTCTGTCAACAGGGCGATTGAGTGTCAAGAACAGTGATGATAAGAAAGGCGAAATGATGATATCGAGGTTGTCAAAGTATTCGAAGTAGCGTCATGTGTCCAAGCCACCATAACGAGATGTCGCAATTTGAGCAGATCGAGTTTTTTCATTGGACAGAGAGGTAAACGTCCTAGTCTATCTTCGGAAGTACTGCAATTGATATTGTCGTCGTCGTCGTCGTCACTTGCGCTCACTTGCGCTGCTGCTCTTGCTGCTCTTAGCATTGTGAGAGACATTTGTTTGCACTCGGTCAGAAGAATCACCACCACTCGAAGATTGCTGTGAGAAGAGGCGTCACAATTCCGTGCAGGGTCTTGTGACGCTCCAAGAGTCGAATTTCGATTTGGTGCGCCTGAGCGTGACCAAGAGTTCAGGCACACACCTGCAAAGTTCGAAATGATCGACGAATCACATCGTCGACATGTCACGTCAGAATCCTCATTCCTTTTATCCTCGTTATTCTGGAGCATCCTGGCACGACCCCCCCCCCCCCCCCCCCGGCTCTCGAGCGTCATGGTGTTGCTTTGCCAACGCTGGTGCTGGAATCAAATTGCTTTGTCCATGCTCTGACCACTGCCAAGCCTCATCCATCTATTGGTCGGGTAGCCCTGAAGCTTTTTGCAGCCACGCCATCGGAGAATTTCGTCTGTCTGCATCGACGCTTAATTTGATGGCTGGACTTGTGACACTTCGTATGCTGTAAGCTGGAACTTTTGCTTTCGTGACCCCATAGTCTGGACCGCGGTGACTGTCGACTTTGGTAGATCCATACACATCTTTTGACAAGCGGTCAGTCCTTGCAATCCGAACAAGTGGAAGGCTCCGATGGAAAGGCAGTAAACCAGCCGCCAAAGAATGTATGTGATTCGTTCGAGGATCACTTCTTCCAACCCGAGAAGAAATGCAGATGGGGTCGGAGACGACGTCGATGCCCAGGATGCACTATCCGACGCGCTGTCCAGTGTGACGCCGCTTCCGCCATGTCTGCGTTTCCCCACGCTTGCCCCCGCATTTGAAACAAACTGACCGAGAAGGAAGTTCAGACGAGCCTGGCATAACCCCACTACTGCTCACTCTAGCCTTGCTGCTAGAGACAATCCTCCGATCAACACCAGCCTGCTCGCATGAGGGATCAGAAGCTCTCCTTTTGTCAAACTCAACCGTTTTGTCCATATGCGGGTCATGTGTTCTTTGTGTTCCACGGATGTCGTAGGCTCCGTTGTCCTCCTAACAGCCATCATCGGCTTGTTCATCGAGACATGACTTTCGACATACTTGGCCCTTGACAAGAGAGGAGAAACACCGAAGGAAGCACGGCTTCATCCTCCTTTCTTTTGAAAACTTGGCCGGTGACCCTTATTGGGTCAGGAGATCAGTCGCTCCATGTTGCAGACTGCGCATCAGGTGACCGAAGGCGAACAGACAGGACGGGATTCGTCTTTAGACCAACGTGGATCTTCGCATATCTTTCTGCTTGCCACTTACAGCCCCACTTGGGGAGGGAGCTGGTTGTGGCTGTTTGTATAGCTGAGGCAAGGTCGATTGTTGTCTCTCCAGACTATTTGCGAGGAGACTTTGTTTTTATCCGAATCACTACGATTTTCTTGGCCATCTTTTTGCTGTTGCATATCATGTAGCGCTTTCAAGCTGCGGAAACAGCCTCATTGCGCAGCGTAAGTTTATTGAGTACTATATGGGGTGAGACGGCCAGCTTTTCGTCATGCGACCCATCCTCTCATTCGCTTATCACCGCCCCGTGGAAGACTGTTGTTGCGTAATACAGGTTCACAAGCAGCAAGCTCAGGAGGCAATCAGATGTGAAGACGAGGATCTCGGCGATGCCGATACGATTGCCTCCCCGATCATTTACCGATCGTTTCGGCGACTTAATCAGACAGCTCATTTTCACAGTCCGGAGAAGCTGTACAGTACAGTACTGTACAGTACTGTGTCCTTTATTGGCGCAGCACTACATCACTGAGCAGCCGTAGTCGCCGGGACACGTCTTGCCTGTCTCGCTTCGCCAATCGGGTGTCCATGAACCAAGTTTCAATATAAAAGAAACTGCGAGGCAGGCCGTTGACGTTGCAGCATTCACTTCTCAACAGCATGCAGAAGTGTCTCAGGAGTGTCCGAAATGAAGATTTAGACTCGGTGTCAAGGGTTCTTCGTGGTGTCCAAACCCCCTGGCTCTGTGTCAGATGAGCTCCATATTGGAGCTTAGCAACGAGGTTGCAATGAGACAGGCCGCCACGAGTGCTGTAGTTGGCGCTGCAACGCGGCACGGCCTTCGGTGGCACTGACTCTACGAAACGCAGGGACTTCATATGCGACGACGGCGAGGGCGCAGCACATCATCTCGATGCACGATGCAGAAGAGAAATGGTACTACACAGGCGGTCATCCTCGGCTTGTCAAGTTCGAGGGTGACAACCATCCTAAGCGAGATGCTGTTGTCGCAGAGACAATGGGCGTTTCAAGACACTCAACACGCTTGCAATCTACGCCGACGAGACGCACGTCGCCAATCCTGCGCGGCAGAATGCTGTTGTGCCCTCACAGACGACACCTTGCCGAGCTACTAGCGCATATTCTCTCCATTCCCTCCTGGTGCTGCCATATGAGGCAAGCATCTATACTTCGGCAGCCTTGACGGGCATCGTTCCGAACTCTCCAGGAAGAAGCTTTGGCTTCGAACGAACAAACAGCTTCCAAGGCTTCTTCGGCTCATCAAACTCCTTTCACCTCGACCATATCAACCATTACCACCACATTCAGTGAAAAGCTTTCGTCGGTCTCCAAGCAGCTTATACCCTCAACATTCGTTTGCACGATTCAGCGCCGAATTTCATCAACGCTGAACAGCTTGTTACGGATCATAGACACCTGCTTTGCCCTGCCAGCCAACACTCGACACAATTCGAAAGATGCAACAGCCGGTCATGGCCAGACAGGTTCGACGCCAAGTGAATCCAGCCGCATTTTCAGGCGTCACCGACCAGATCTCCAACCTCGGTCAGTCTGCCGGCGACAAGGTGAAAAGTATCACCTCCGGTCTCACCAGTACGCAGACCACTCTCGTGGTTGTTTTTGCCATCTTCAGCTGCCTGCTTTTGATTTCGGGTCTCTTCTGGCTTTGCTCGTGCTCCAGGCGAAGAAAGAGAGCCAGGGAGTTGCGCGAGAAACCCGAAATGCTTGAATCCGTCTCGACGACAAGCTTCAATATCCCCGCCGCCTCCAACTCCAAGGTGGATCGCTCATCGCGTCAGCTGAGAGGGTCAAACGGTGGCTGGGGCGACTCGAGGGTTGCGCTCAACTCGAGCTACGTAGCGTCGACCAACGAGATGTATGGCTGGGATCAGCATCAGGCCCATTACGCCGGTGCCGCACTGCCGAAGGCACCTCAACCTTCGCATCGCTATTGAGGACTGCAGGCTTGTCTGCACCATTTTTCACCATTAAATCACTGCGAGCGCAGGTACATACACTGTGTTCAGCTCAGAATAGCAATCTACTGCCGGCATGGCAAAAGGCAGCAGCAACGAGCATAGCCAGGGCTCTTCCAAGCGGTCCAACTTCCAGTCAACGCCGTCGGTTGCTTTGGTACAGAGACACAGGCCAGAGCGGACCTGCTGTCAGCGCCTCGATCGAAAGTTTGCTTTTCGAGGATCTTGGGCCCCGTATGACCGATCAATACCACTTGTCGCAACCCATGCCACCAACAATCGCTTTGACGAGGCTCCAACAATTGTATACTGCGCGGCTCTCAGATTCTATGCATTGGGCCATGTGTTCGATATATGCGTAGGCCCAGATGCAGCAGGTTCGCCATCTGATTTGTTACACTAGCTTCTCTACCCTTTGCTTGGTGTCGGACCACCACGCTGTCTTGCAGAAGAGTCACTTTCCATCGCCTTTGTATACTAGACTGGGAAAGAATCATGGAAAAACCATCAGAATAGACTACCTTTACTTCGATGTGGCTTACGATATGTCCAGACTCGGTCGGATGGCGGCTACTTACCAACCGCTTCAAACCAACCTTGCATTGTCTGCAGACTCTTGTTTCAACCACGCTCGCTACGCCACTGCTAACCCCATTTGCTGCAATCTACCTGGGCAAGGACAGGACCACAGCGAGGTGAAGCATAACAGAATCAAGACGCAGAAAGCTGGCCGAACTGTCGCAGCCTTTGTTTGTACCCACTCAAATCGCACACAGCTGTGGTGGCCAGCAAACCCGTCGTCTGATCCACTCTGACGCCAACCGACAGCTGAGAGATGCCGACCAGACCCACACAAACCATCCTTAGCACGCATACATCTCACGCGGAAAAAAAGAAGTCTTGTTGCAGCAAGGCGTGTAATCTACATCTCAGCAATCAGAGCCTGAAGCTGGTCCTCCTTCATAATCGCAAATTGCCCCGACTGGCGACCATCCTTGGCGGTTCTTGGTGTAACCGTCGCGAGCTGCACATTGTGCTGATCCAACTTTTCCTCCATGACCTGCTTCAATACACGCAAGCACAGAATCTCGGCTTCTTTCAAGGTCATGTCCTGCAGATACAGAAGAGAATGAGGGGGAGCAGAAAGAGATGCGATCAGCACCAAACACGATCATGGAAGCGATCACATGCGATGAACTTGGACAAAAGCCAAGTCACCCAGTTCGGTTTCCGGGCTTACCTTCTTGTACTTGTCTTGAAGCTCGGTCTGTGCGCCTTCGGAACCGCTGCCGATGGCCTTGGCATCGTACCTAACAAATGTGCCAGAAGGATCGGCGTGGAAACTGGCAAGCGGAAGAAGCGGTGCCATGGTTGAGCGCAGGTGAAAGATGTCAGCGATCCGATCGATAAAATGCAAGCAAATTGCACGTATCGCAAAGTGTTGTTGGGACTTACAGTTGTGGACCCTTCTCGTCGATACCCGCAATGAGGAGCGCCACACCGAACGGCCTCGACATCATGGCCTCGTCACCTGCTGTCGACTCTCCGAAGCGAAGCGCAAGATCACACACAGCTTGGGTGACCGATTCGACCTTGATCTCCTCATCGTAGACAAACGCATGGTTCTGCGAAGTGACACGTGCGTGCTCGATCATGGTCCTTGCATCTGCCGTGAGACCGCTCATGGCTGCACCAAGATGCTGATCGACCTCCATGATCTTTTCGATGGACGACGACTCCAAAAGCTTGGACTGTACTCGCTTCTCGACTCCAAGAACGACTCCCTCCTTGGTTGCAACGCCAACCGTTGCCGAGCCTAGCTTGATGGCTTCCAATGCATATTCAACCTGGAAGAGACGACCCTCGGGTGAGAAGGTGTTGACACCGCGATCTGCAACAGCAATCCGGGAAGGAGGGCAAATGGTCAAAATGATGCCTTTGGAATGCTGCTGCTGCTGCTGCTGCACATCTGCCTTATCGAGCAGCAAGGAGGATATGGACTCTGAAACTTACCATACTCGGATCTTGTCAGGAACATGTTGATATATGCGTTTGTGTGGAGGAAGCAGCGATGTTGGTGTGTCTGGCTGCAGCTTTGGAGCGTTCTGAGTTTTGCGCAAAGCCAAGTTGCTGAATAGATTGATCCCTCTTGCCTGCTTGAAGAAGAGACGATGATGCTGAGTTGAGTTGAGCCCGCAGCAAATGTGAGAGCAATAGTGGTACTTGGGAAGGTGTGGTTCGGTGGAAGCTGCCAAGTTGAGCGTGTGCAAGTGGAGCTGGTCCGAGTGTTGAGTGGCCGCCCGTCTGACGCGTTGCTGCTTGCTAACATTGCAAAACCATCAAAATCTCATCTTGAGTCCAAGCGCCTGCGAAGCCTTCGGAAAATTCGATCACTATGCACCGTCCTCTGAGAATTTTGGGCTTGGGCCCGACATACCTTGCTATTCTGTAGGAAAGCTCTCTAATCTGATCTGATTGCTCAACACGCCGCCGAACGAAGAAGGATGCAAATGACAGAAAACGGTATATTGTCCAAACGATGCAATAACAAAAACCATAAATTACGCTCCAAAGCTGTCAACAAGCCTTGGCATAGAATGCAAGGTTGCCAGATGGACCCGCCAGCTTTCCGGGTATCGTTTCACCACTTTCGATCTACAAGCACCTTTCGCGATTCGGTGCTCAAGTAGCTCTGAGTATCCCAGGGGCTGTCGACGTCCTTGATCTTGTCCGCAGTGAAGATGATGGGCAGGACGGTGAAAATGATGAAAAGCAGACCGAGCGAGCCTGCCAGCAGGCCGATCGCCACTTTTTCGTGGGCTGGCGTAGCAAACGCCTTTTCGCCGTCGTGTTGAGTGTGGTTTGTGTGGTTCCGGTGGTGGTCCCCAGGATTGGTCACATTGATAACGTCTGGGTTTCGAACCATCAGGTCATCGAAGAAAAGACGGCGAAGCGACTGATTGTTGGAATACATGGCGTAGTCCTGGTGCGAGACGTTGGCAATGTAATCTAGCGAATGCTTGGGTGGGAATTGGCCATTTAGAGGGAAAGCAGTGGCATTCGAATAGGCAAGCACGAACTGAGATCCGCGATCCAAATGGTTGCCTCCTTGCCATCGAGCCGGGCAATGCGTGTCACCGGCGCCGACGTCAAGCAGAGCCAGTGCATACGAGACCTGACGGTTCAGGAATCGGTCAATGACATACGTCTTGTTGGCGATGACATCCCTCCTCGCATACTTTGTAATCTTGGTTTGGTTGCCATTGATGCCGTACGGCCAAGTGTCCCATTCATCGCCCGGCTGACACGAGTTGTTGGCGTTCATGTAGGGACGCGAATCGATGAGCCAAGCCCAAGAACCAGGATTGCCGATCCAGAAACGCACATTGTTGTCATACACTTTGGTCTTCTTCATCAGGGCATAGCGCTGGGCGGCTTGTCCTCCCATCGAGTGACCTGCAACGACGACTTGGTTGAGGTTTGGATAGGTGCCTCTGTTGAAGAGCTGGTCGATGAGCTGGTCAACAGCGTCGTAGCTCGTGATGGCGTGCTTCATGGGTGGATTCTTGGAAGACGAACCCCTCTGCCAGCCGGAGCCATGGAAGACGATCTCGTTGGAATGCGCAGCACCCGCGGCGAGATCCTGCTGATTTAGCATGGCGGGAGCGACAATGACGAAGGAATCGTTGGTGGCGCCCTGTTGGAGATCGGGGAAGAGACCTGATATGGCTACGCTTCGGGCGTTCATCATGAGATTGGCATACTTCCAGACGTCGCGAGGCTTACCGGGCCAAACGACAATGGCGCGAAGCACTTTGGTGGGGTCTGCATTCTGGGTGATGTAAAAAGGCAAGACACCCGATTCGTTCTTGTATACGTTGTAGACCGCAAATGTGCGATTGAGGTTGAAACCGGGGACATCGGGAAGGGCCTGCCAGCCGTCAACGTCGGAGCCGTTGACAGCAGCGTTAGGGGCGAAGTAGGTATTGTTAGACCATGGAAAGTTGTAGTAGCCTTCTCCTTGCAAGTAGTCCCAGGTGGTGTCTGTATTGCCGAGTGTGTTCTGCGAGACGTTTGGCCATGTTTCGACGGTCCTGGCGGCGGAGAAGGGATCGGTGGCGGCGAGATCGACAACGCCGTCTTGTTGGCCGGTGGACTGCCTCTTGCTCCAGTTCCAGTGCGTGTCGCGAATGTCAAAGTGTTGAGTGAAGAGATGTGCGGCCTGGTCGACTGAAGGATCTCTGCCTTGAAGGTCGACGTTGATGCGGTTGAGACGAGGACTGGAAGCTGATACCTGCTGCTGTGTAGCCAATGACAGCAGTGCCAAAGCAACAGCGTTGGCCGAATATAGGATAGAGCGACGCATACTGTGGTTGCCGAAGCGTGCTGTATTTGTCTCGGTAAAGGGGTTGAAGCGAACGTGAGCTGTGTGCTGTGGACCAAAGAGCCAATGATGCCCTGCAGCGTTATCACCAGCAATGGCGAGAATAACGAGTGGCTTCGGTGCTGGTGCCAGGATCCTGACGGTCCAGGCGTGGGAGAGCCAGGTGTCAATCAAGGGGTCAAGACAGCGATGAGTCGAAGATTTCTACTTGATCAGAAAACGACAAGTGGATATGGCTCCCAATGGATACGAGTATGAGCAGAGCCGAAAGAAGAACTCGAGACGGAAAACCGGATGACGAAGAGTGTGAGTGTGAGTGTGATGGTTGCAGAGCCAAGTAAGTGGTCGATGGTCTACCCTTGACAAGATGCTAATTGGGAAGGAATGGAGCCGCACGCTCGGCTTTGAACAAGTTGGTGATGCTCCACTGAGCCATGCGTGCATGTGCGAGTGTGGTGAGCATGCGCGGTACTGTACATTCAGTACAGCAGAGCACAGTCAAAAACAGTAGCAGATGGCTTTGAGACGCCGAATGTCACAAAAAAAAGACAGGAGCAGTGCAGCCGAGATGCAAGGATGAAGCGATCCGACAGACAAACACACACACAAGCACCCACACACAGTCACAGTGTCACAGTTGTGAGTCGCCAAAGAGACGCGAGGGATCGCGAATTTTGGCGGCTCGGCAGGAATCGTGAACTGCAAATTACTGTCTACTGTCTACTATCATCACCAAAAGTTCGTGCATTGCTGCATCTCTCTCTTGCCGCGCTGTCGGATCGGAGCTCAAGTTGGACTTGCATGGACGATACGCTACTGTGCTGTGCTGTGCTGTACTCCTCTTAGGCTGCGTTCAAGCAGAATACAGTAGTCCGAGAGATGCCATCTAGGGACGCAGACTGGTGCTTTCTGTTCTCACGTCGGCGTGAGCCTTATGCACACTCACGGCATCCTTTTCTTTTAGGCTCGGATTCGCATCAGACTTGTGCTGTATAGATCGGGCAATAGCAGACCAAACTCCATCCAATCGGCTAGATCGATACAAGTATAGCGCAGAAGCCGCTCCTGTTCAGCTAGTCCTAGATGGCTGCAACATGCCAGTCAAGCTCGATTGCACTTGTACCTTGCACGGACACTACCAAGAGAACTGGGAATGCTGTGGCTTCTCAGTCAGCCCTCCTCAAGTCGTGGTATTGTCTACACCCGAGCGGTAACGTATGTACCAAAACCTTTGCGAATGCGATGATATCTTGACAGTTCGCAACACGAATTCAACCCACCATTCTGCTTCATACTGTACCGCATCTCCTATTCCACGCCGTTATCAAGTCGATGCAGTTCGAGAAAGCTTGGTTGTGGGGGTTATATGCATGATGAAAGCAGGGACGAAAGTATTGTACTGTACAGGAACTCGGCGGTTGAGCTTGTGTGTTAACGCAAACGCGGCAGACATGTCGTACTGGAATAGATCGGGATCAGAGTTCTTCGTGGACGGGAGCCGCATCGGTGGGAACCCAAGGCTTGGTCTTTCCACCACCGGTGGTAGGGACCCAAGTTTCGTCAACGACGACCGATCGGTTGACACCAACAGTAATGTATCCGATCAGACCATCCGTCATGACACCGCCAAGCTTCTCCACATCGAAAGTGGGGAAGTAGCCGTTCTCGTGGGAGACTTGGAAGATCTGCAGCGAGTCCTCCCAGTTTCGGGTTCGGCCTCGGCCTGGAAGATCGGCGATGGGGTTGGTGTTGTACGGCCAGACCTTGTCCATCATCATGTTGAGCTCGTCGTCGAAGAAGATCTGACCAGTGTGGATCAGCCTGCCCGATCGGAAACCGCCGTTGGGAAGCGCCTCCCAGTCATTGTGGATCTTGACGTGAACATGAGTAGCACGACCCGTGTAGTAGCCTGGGAAAACGCTGGTAAACTGAGCGACGCCGTTCTTGTCGGTGGGAAGAGCACCACGAAGCCACTTGTCGTCGAAAGTGGTGCGGGGGAATGCCGAGAGCAGACCCTTGCGCACACCAGTCTGAGCGGGGATCTCGTCCTTCTTGTCTGGCGCAGGTTCGGGGTGACCGGAGTAGTGGCCAGTGGCGTTGGCGTGCCAGAGATCGACGAGGATGTTGGGGATAGGCTCGCAAGTATCGACGTCAATGACACCGACATCCATCTGGAAGTGGACACCAAGCTGCCACTCAGCCATATTGGCACGAATGGGGTGTTCTTCGGTGTGGTAGTAAGGACCCTGGGTAGTCTCGGGGGACAGCACGCAGGTCGAGTTGCGGATCTTTGACTCGACAACGGGGTCGCAAGCCATGATGCGCTTGCCCTTCTCCTCGAGAGCCTTGATCCCCTTGGCAGCAACCTCGCCATCGATTCCGAGCTCCTCAAAGTAGGTGTCGATGAACAGGTTCTTGTTCTCGTTCGAATCGCCACCGAGCACTTTCTGCGCCCACGAGCGCTTTCGTGCGGCAGTCATAGCAGCGATGGCAGGGGCACAGTGGTACATGGCATGTTGCTGGTCGAGGAACTTGATGACCTCCTCCTTTGTCTCGGGCCCATGTGCGGAGACGGAAGGGAGAAGGGCGAGCGAAGCAGCCGCTGCGATCGCGGTAAGAGGGGCAGCACCGAACTTCATGTTGCACAACAGACGGTGGAGGGCAACGCAACGAGGTTGATGTTGAGACGAGACAAGAGGAAAATATGTTGGGCCGCAGAGTTGTCGACAGGAACGTATATATGTATGTAGAACAGCGAGCAAGACGGAACAACGCAATGAAACGGAAACCAGACCGGTGAGGCGCGGCCCTTAGACAGGGTTCACAACAAGCTGACGGACCTTGGATGCTGCTGCACTGTACGCAGGCGACGGAAAGTTGAGGGAAAGGCAAACGAGCGAGGAGGCTGGAATATTTCTTCCGGTTACTTGACACTGAGTTGACCAGTCTGGTCGAGTGCCGTTCCACTGCCCGTACAGCTTTTTCCGCCCACCACACTAACGGGCGCCACAGCGTGCAGATGCAGAAAAATGTGGGTGAAAGGATATCGCGGCTTCTCCAGGATTTGCATCCCTTTGCCGCACCCTCGCGGATAATTGAAACATAAAGGTACTCTACTGTGCAGTACACAGAAGATTTGCAACGGTTAAGACGTTCATATGGTTTTGTCTGAACTCTCTCACAAGGGGGGCTCTTTCTCTTTTTGGCTGTTCGTTGGACAATGTTCCTCAATCTGAGGCAAAGACAAGCTTTCTCTAGAACCTTTGTCGACCGAATCACTTTGAAGCACTGCGACTGCGGTTGGACGACGTTCAAGCTAGCTTCACAGTGGCAGCTATTAACATGAAACCACTGCAGATTCGGCTGCTCCCAAGGCCTGGTGCTGAGCTTGAACAAGGTCGTTCTTCGTGTACTGAAGTAGACAAAGTGTCATACAGTAGCCGGTGGTGATGCGTTGATCACGCAGTACAGTATGTCGGTCGATACGACATGATGGGCTTTCTTCGGAACAATTTTCTTCCCCTTTCTTTTTTTCCCCACCCATCCAATCATTGCGTCGCTATATCCGAAACGGTCGGGCCCGTGCCCGCTTTTGATGCTCCCTCCACTTCGGGAAACACCGTGACAGCTACAGCATTCCCAAGCCGTGGTTCCGGTGCCAGCCTTCTTGTGGGGAAACAACAACCTTTGGCACCTTCTTCCTGAAAACTCCCGCCTTCCCTCGATCATATATTGTCAAACCCACACCAAAGAAATTCGTCGCTTGAAGCACAGGATCGTAACCATGCCTCGCATCCCTTACAGGTACCCTGCTGCTGGCGTAGACCCCATCGCTGACGCCATCCGCGAGCGTCGCGGTGCTCGAGGACTTACGCCGCTTGATGGATCGTTGCTCAACGCACCCGCCATCGCCAATGGATGGAACACACTACTTGGAGCGACCAGGACCAAGAACTCGATTCCAGCCGATGTCCGTGAAATGATGATCCTCCGAGTGGCTGCACACAACTCGGCCAACTTCGAATGGATTCAACACGCACCCGTCGCTGTCGAGGCTGGCTGCACTACTGCTCAGCTCGCAGCTGTTCGCGATGTACGAGCTCCTTTATCGACATCATCCGTCCTCAGTCCGCTGCAGAAAGCTGCTCTCGCGCTTGCCGATGACATGACCACCAACGTCCGCGTTCAGGACTCCACATTTGAAACGCTCAGGTCAGTCTTGGCTGAGAATGTCAAGGAGCTGGGCGATAAGGCAAAGCAAGATGGCTTCGAGGGAGAGGAGCTCGTCAACCGAAAGATCGCAGAAGCTACGCTCACAGTCGCCGTCTACAACATGGTCTCGCGTTTCCTCGTTGCCGTTGACGTCGACGACCGCGCCAATGTTCCTGTACCCAAGCCAGAAGGCAGTGAACACGTCCAGGATCCCGCATCGCTGCAGTTGCCTGTGACCGGCCCCAGCTCGTCGGCAGGCAGAGGACTTGTGCAGCTGCCTGACGGCCAGTTGCTGAGCACGCGCGTCCACTTCCACAGCATGAAAGCGCCTTGGATCGTGCTGATCAACTCGCTCATGACCAATTTGTCGATGTGGGACTCGGTGATCCCAGCTCTTTCGGCTCGCTTCAACATTCTGTCGTACGACCAGAGGGGTCACGGTAGCTCGGCTGTCCCTGCTGAGGCTTGCACAATCGCTCAGCTGTCGGATGATGTTGCATTCCTGCTCGACAGCCTGGCAGTCAGCAAGGCTTATGCTGTGATTGGAGTTTCTCAGGGCGGCGCCACGGCACTTTCATTTGCTCTTCGACACCCAGACAGGTACGAGCGCTTGGTGGCTTGCGACACTCAGCCAAGTACACCCGCTGCCAATGTGGCCGCATGGGACGAGCGCATTGCACTGGCACGAAGCAAGGGCATGGGAGAGCTCGCTGCTGTCACTGTGCCCAGGTGGTATGGAACTGGCTCGCAGGCTAGCGCGGAATGCAGAGCCAGGACCGAGGAGATGGTCAAGACCACGCAAGTTGAAGGCTTTGCAGCTGGAGCTCGAGCATTGCAGAACTACGATCTGGTCAAGGAGGGTATCGTGGATGCTTTCAGCAAGGCCTCTTCGCATCGTCATCTTCTCGTGGCAGGTGAGGCTGATGGCAAGCTGCCCGAGACCCTGCAAGCATTCGCGGCAACGCTTACTAAGGCTGGTGCCAGTGCAGAATTTGCCAGCATTCCCAACGCGGGACACTTGCCGATGTGTGACAATCCAGATGCCTGGCTCAAGCCGGTTCTTAAGTTCCTGTCCTAAATACCTCTCACTCAATACAGCGACACGCCAATATCTGAAACCAAAGGCTGCTGCCATCTCGTGTGAACATCCTCTACTTGATGCGCTCCGTGACTGTGCAGACTGCATCTGTATCGGAAATCACAGAGTAGGGCATGTCGGAAGAATCGCAGGACGAGAGGAGAGGAGGCTTGCGAGCGGCGTTTGACTCGCGTCCCGAGACCGTTTTTTTTCGGAGCATGATTGTGAGACCGTATCTATCTTGACAAATTAAATCGAGTTAGAAATTTCCGCCAAGTCAAAATGCAGAATGTATAGTTTTGACGTGCACGGCACGTGATCTTTCGAAGTCCAATTGCAGAAAATTCAGGGTTGCAGACCAAGAGAATTTTCAGGATCTCGAGAAGTTTGAATTCTCTCAATACAATCTTCAAAGGTAAGGAATTCAAGCCAAGTAACGGAGCAGATTTGATCTCGTTGCAGTGCGGTTCCGGATTTCGAAGAAGAAGAGGAGCAGACACAGCCGCACTCAACTGAGCGGGCAAAGTGAGATTGCTGCTGGCTAAGCTTGGCTCGAATTGGTACAATTGACTGGACTGTGCAGCCCACGCAACGCAAGCCAAGCCAAGCCAAGCCAAGCAGCCCCCGCCGACACCATCAACCAAGATTGCCTTCACGCTTCGCCATCCTTCCATCATCCTCAAGGCTCACCCCCCCCCCATACACTAATCAAGATGGTACGTAGACTATCGACACGCATCAATGACGACGACGACGACTATCAGTAGCAGCATACGACAAAGAAAGCATCACCTCCAGCAACCTCCACCAGCACATCGACTATCAATCAGTACCGCACACATGTATTGCCGCTTATTCGACCTTTGGCAGGTTCCAGCATCCATGACCAAAGTCCACATCATGCATCGCTCCCATCGACTTGTTGGTCACCGTTGGAAAGGAGCGCTCTCAGCAAGCTAGGAATGTCGTTAGAAGCTTTGGTCTCAACTTCGATACTCTCAGAATCGGTATTAGAGCCGACCTCGCAAAGAAAATCTTGGTATCATGTGGACATCAGAGCTGGAACAGACATCAGGCTTGAATGTGGATCGATCAGGAATACACCAATCGTACATCGTTGGTTGCCCAGCCTCATCTGAACGCAGCAGATGGTGTATCTGAATCTACAAACGACTTTCGTGGCCTTGCGAGAGACTTCATCGCCGGGCAAAGAACTCACGACAGAATTCAATCGACGTTACAAAGATGCAGTCACACTCCCAACAATCATTGGCATTCGACTAAAGCAGAAGCGTCCGCTTCCGACGCTACCAACAACTTTCAATCTCTGTCGTTTCGCATGCTTGCCAACTGGTTGTCGTCGCAATCTTTGCACGTTGCTTCGCCTGTTTTTGCCAACCTTGTTCAGTTTCTTACCGTTCGTCATTCCTATCTTCGCCCGCACACCAACCAAACCCATACAGGTCCGATACGCTTTCGATGACTCCAACCTCGTGGAGAAGACTGCCAAGTCGCGCGGTCAGTACCTCCGTGTTCACTTCAAGAACACCCGCGAGACCGCTGCCGCCGTCAACGGCATGAAGCTCCAGAAGGCTTACGCTTACCTCGGCAACGTTGTCGAGAAGAAGCAGTGCATCCCCTTCCGCCGCTTCAACGGTGGTGTTGGCCGCACCCAGCAGGCTAAGGAGTTCAAGACCACTCAGGGTAAGTTCTTTCTTCATATGATATTTTGGACGACAAGCATGGCATCTCTGGCAGGATATCGAGTTGTTTGGCAGGTTGTCTATGTGGAATGATAGCGAAGCAGTAAACGATCAAAAGCAGGTGTAGGGCAGATCGCAGCACCGGCGGATGCGAAGGAGGTAGAGGAACACTGGTTAGGCGGAATTGGAAGCATGCAAGGGATCAAGGACAGCGGATGTAAAGTGTACCACGTCGTTGCAGAACGTCTTTTGCATACAAGATGGTGTTTGGTAGAGATAGTTGCGGATTCGGTGCATCCCTGGTTCGAGATGCGCCAGACTTGGATGTCCAATGGTTTCATGCTTCGTCCGTGGCAATTGCTAACTTCCCTCCCGTCCGTTTCTCGTTCTTGCATCTCTCAGGTCGATGGCCCGTCAAGTCGGTCAAGTTCCTCCTTGCCCTCCTCAAGAACGCTGAAGCTAACGCTGAGGCCAAGGGTCTCGAGACTGAGGAGCTTGTGATCCGCAACATTGTCATCCAGCAGGCCCCCAAGACACGTCGTCGCACGTTCCGTGCTCACGGTCGTATCAACCCTTACGAGGGTCACCCCATCCACGCCGAGATCCTCCTCGCCGAGCCTGCCGCCCAGGTGCCCAAGGCTGCTTCCTCCGACCTTACCGTCCGCCTCAACAAGCGCCAGCTCGCCCAGAAGCGTGTTGCCGCTGCCCGCACCACCAAGGCTTAAGCAGGGACACTCGGTCTTTCTCCCCTTTCCATTGATATCTTGCACGCACACGCATCGGTTCGAGGCTCGGTTTTCGCAGCATTCAACACCTCGAACTCTTCCGCATCCTTCTCTCCACACACATTCACATTGGATCGCTCAACCGCGATTCTTAAAATTTGCAGTTCATGGCACAACACCTCCCCCTCATTCTCTGACAGTAACTTCACGAGTCAGATGTAGCTAGTAGTACCACCACCACCACACCCCCTGTCCCCCCGCAACATCGTGTTTGCAAGACAGGTTCAAAATCATCCAAAAAACCCTTTTTTTCTCGCTTTCCCCCATTTGGCGTGACATGACATGAGTGAATGTAGCATACGGGCGGGCCTTGGGGGTAAATTACAAGTAAAGCGGAGCCAGTCGGCGACGATCTGGAAGATTACGCGAGTTGTTGAGATGAAGGCGAAGCAAGGTCGGGAGGGAGGGAGAAAAATTTGGGAAGTGAGTGCGGGCAAGTTTAGTGGTTTGCCGGAGTATCTGTGGATGCGGCGATGGGGGCGTTGCCTGTAGCGAGTTGGAAGTTTTGCAGCTCGGTGATTGCGGTTCCTGGCTGTAGAGGGAGGGTAGGTGTTGGTGTTGGTGCTGGTGCGTCGGAGTTCGCAGTGGCAGTGGTAGTTCTTGTAGATGTGGGAAGATTTGCGATGGTGCGCTGCTTCTTTGTTGGCGACGCCATTTCGGCATCACCGTTATCGACGGCAGTTACGGGCTCCTCCTCATTGGACGCACCGTTGGGCTGAGACGAGCTGGTAACGCCATTGACCGCATCGACCCCCTTCTTCTTGCCCGACTTGGCGCGCTTGCCATTCACCTTGCTAGCAGCCGCAGCAGTGACGCGGTTCTCGCCACCTTCGAACACGTACGCAGGCAGTTGCGTCCACTTGATGTGTCGAACCACGATGCCCATCGAAGCTTCGTCGTACTGCTCCCACTGCTTGACCTTGGCGGTGAACTCGGCGGTAGGGTAGCTAATGTCGAGCTTGCGATGACCCTCACCGGCCAACTTGGGCTCGATACTCAGACCAATGTAGAAGGTCGTGGTGTAGATCATGCGATGTCCCTCTTTGCCCTGGGTGATCTTGGCAGCCTCTTCCTCGGCAGCCTGTTTGGCCTCGTCGGTTTCTGGCAGAGCTGCCACCTTTTGCGTTCGCTGAGCCACCTCCTCCGGAATATCACCAGTCGCCACCAACCGCACTTCGTGGTCGTTATGGCACTCGGACACCTGATCAAACCCCTTGATGAACGGATGCGCACATGTGATAGTCGGAACCAGCTCGAGCTTCATCACGAGCTGGCGGATCTTGGATTCGACCGTACCATGCCATTTGAGTTGCAGATCGGCCGAACCGGAAGATGCGATGACTTGAAGGTAGTATTTGTACTTGAAAAAGAAGTCATGCTTGGCAAACAGCTCGCTCCAGTCCGTCTTTCCGATAATGACGCGGTCAACGACCTCGGCGGCGCGCTTGAACTCGGAGGTCATGACCATCTGAGTGGATTGCGAAACGTTGTGCGTTGCACACATGCCCGGATACGCTGGTGTAATGATGGGCATGCGATGCAACCGATCCGAGGGGTACAGTTTAGGGTTCCAAACACGCACCGAGAGCGGACCGTCCTCAATCTGAGTGAGGAGCACAGGCTGAGGCCATTTCCATTGGTAAAAGATGATGAAGAAGCGCGAAACGATGGCACCAGCGGCTTCGTTGGGGTAAAGCTGGCAGATACGAGCTGTAAGCATGGCCCAGGCGACACCACCGAGGAAACCCATGACGTTCGAGTAAATGGCTCGACGTTGGGCCCACAGCTTGATGCATCGGAGGGCCATGCGGAAGACGTGGATGTTGGGTACAAGTCTGAGGATTCCATCTGTTACTCGCGAACCTCCCAAACTTCGTACGTCCCTTTCGTCCAAACTGCGAAGAAGATTGTCGTCTTCGAGGCTAAGGCTGTCTTCCACCCTGGGTAACGCTAAGCGTGCAAAGGTGAAATCAATGTCGACGCCCATGAACTTCGAGGCAATAAGTGGGACGTGTGCTGTCGGAACTGCTGCGAGCTCGGTGACTTCTTCGCGCTCCTTGAGCATGGTTTCGAACACGGAGAAGAAGTCTTCGCGCGAAACATGCTTGGGCACAACGCAAAGGGTATCGATATCCGAGCCTGGACCATGTACACCGAGACGATACGAGCCAAAGGTGAAGATTTTGCCGCCTGCCGAGCGAGCCAACGATTCCGACATGCCGCTGCTTATTGATACGCGGTAGACAAAGTCTTTGACCATGGCATCGAGCTTGCCCAAGATGACCTCGCTGGAACGAGCAAGAGGGGGAGAGGGAGAAAATGGTCAGATCACAGAAGATGTAGATGTAGCCAGCCTCGAAAGAAACGCGGCGTCATGGTGGACTTACCGAACCTTGCTTTCGTCATCGCTTTCGAAGACACCTTGCTTTTCGAGTTCGGCTACGAGCGTCTTGGTGACTTCAATCTCTCTCGCGGTTGGTCCGTTGGTGGCGATGGGTGGTGTGACTCCAAGCGTCCTTGTTGGGCCTCCGCCTAGAGCAGGCTCGACTGCCGATGCTGATGAAGGCATCTCGCTCGCTATCGAGACTGCGTGAAGCCGTGCTAAGCCTTGTTTTCGAGATCAGAGCAATGCTGCAGCTCGGGTGACGGAATTGCTCGTCAGACTCTTTCAGGTCGTGGTTGTCTTGTGAAGGGTGAGTGACTCCGTGACCGACCTAGCCTGCTGTATGCTGTTCCGTCTGACCGTCTCGACGCCGGATGAACCTGAACGCCGACGAGAGTATGTCCTTGTGCTCAGTCGAAAGCGAATCGAGGTTGCTATCGTCGCATACAGTATGTTCGATACCGATACTGAGTAGCAACAAAGGGATTGGTGAGCGCTGCAATGATGAAGAAACGTCGAAGATGGAAATCGGAAGCAAGCCGGTCTGCGCAGGAAAGACACGGTTCATCCGAAAGTGGAGTGGAGAGAGAGCGACTGTGTCAGAGTTGCGGCAAAAGCCTCGGCCACTCCGTTACAGTCGCGCGCACAAAATTGCATTTGATCACAGTCAGTGCGTACGGTATGCGTGTGTGGCAGCGACCCTTTTTTTTTATTCAATTTTGTTACCACCAAACTGCATTTTTGTAGGCACATTTGACCTTGGAAATAAGCGGATGCTAGTCGTCACTACTAGTCTTACATCCTCGCAGCATTGATGGTCTTGCCCAGTGCTTGGGCGAGCGGGATAGGTACAGCATTGCCAATCTGTCGAAACGCGGAAGCGAGACTTGCACCGGTGTGGAACTGCACCCAATCGGGCAAGCCTTGTGCGCGGGCACACTCGCGGACGGTCAGGAGCCTTCTCTGCGTGGGATGCAGCATACTGCTCCTAGGATTGATCTTGGTCATGAGAACTTGAAAGTATCCATCTCTGTCCAGACGAGTGAATGCAAGCTTGTCATTGCGCCACTTTTCACTCTGCATCACGATACAAGAAAAAGACAAGCACTTCTGTGTCAGCACGCGTTGGACTGTATTCGATACCAAGAAGGTAACCAATGTGTGGCTCTTCAGTACTCACCTCGTGTAGATCAAGCAAAGCAGGCTTGTTGATTTTGGGCTGGCTCCATGAAGTATAGTTGGCACCAGGCTCCAGAGCGACATTCACGGTTCTCTCCACGGCGTTGGGAGAGGGACCCGAGTTCTGATGTTGGGTAACCGTGAGCCTCGTTTGGCCACCAAGCACTCGCATGCGCTCTTGATACGAGGTGCGCGGATCGAATCGGTATCGAGTCGGATCTGCACCAACTGCTTCACCTTGTGTCACCGGCACTTGTGCGAAGCCAGCCCGGACTCGCTCAGACTCGATTGGATCCGGGCCAGCGTAGACCAGATGAGGATCTTGCCAGTCGAATGCCGGCAGATCATCAATCGCATCTGCAACGGTGATGGCAGGCAAGGGTGCAACTGATAGAGGTGGGTCCGCGTTGTGAGTTCCACCTCTTCCGTCTTCCCAACTGAAGCTAAAGGCTTTCCTGCCTAGGAATTCGTGGGTAGGTTGAGGGAGTTTCGGTAGCTCTAGCCCCACTTGAGCGGCGATCAAGATGAATCTTAACCTGGACTGTGGACAACCAAATGCTCCCGATTGAACGAAGCCACAAGTCGATGCGTATCCCAGCTCCATCAGACATTTCATGACCAGCTTGACCATCCCATTCTCATGCCCGCCTAGCTTTGCGGCCGAGAATCCTTCGACATTCTCCAGGATCAGGTATTTGGGCCTGAGGTAGTCGACCCATCCAAGCACAGTGCAGACCAGCAGATTTCGTGGATCCTCTTCCGCCGCCTCCAGTCGAGCCTCACGATTCTTTCGGCTAAACCCCTGACAAGGAGGGCCGACGGCGATCACGTCCACCTCGCCTGGTTTAGGCAAGTCCACGCCATGCGACGATTTGCTCCCAGCTACTGCACGTTGGAGAGCGTCGCCAGCGTCATCGTGGTACACCTTGGCTGAAGGATGATGGCTTCGAAACGTCTTGACTGCGTGCTCGTCCGTATCCATCGCAAATCTAGTCTCGCAAGCGCCGGATAAGTCGAGTCCGAGACTCAGCCCACCAGCCCCGCACATGAGCTCCATGGCGTTGAGAGGCTTCAGTCCACGTTGCTTTCTCCTTTGCAGCGTATGAGAAACCCTGCACGGTTCGCATTCTGGTCGCAAACGCAATGCATCTTCTGGACTCACGAGAAACTCGTTGGCGTCGGCAGTCCAGCTTGAGGTGCTCTGGGTGAGCAAAGACACACGACAAGTCGCTATGGGCTTAAACACCGCTTTATCCACACGTTCCAGCTTGGCAGCAGGGGTGAGCAGACGATCGTGCTTGAACGAGGAACCTTGATGGTATTGGCGGTTCATCGGGCGCACCAGAACGTACAGATTGCGGATGCGTTGGATCTGCACAATATCTAGCAGTGATTTCGCATGCCCAGGTTGCAGCATGACAAAGTCGCCCTCGTGATACACGAGTGGTTTGGGAGTTGGACGTGGGGACGCCCATTCGGGGAGTCCCAAGATCGCCGGCCTGCTCTCATCCCAGGCATATCGGATGACGATGCTGTTGACGTTGACCTTTGCCGTCATAGCCCGCAGAAAAAACGTGACTTGGTGTTTGGTCAAAAACACCTCTGTACCACCTAAAACGTCGTGGAGCATCGTGTCGGAAGCCGTGACCATCTCGACGCCTTCGATCGTGGGTCCGGTCATGGTATGCACCATGACGAGCTTCTCGCGGGACCCCAACTTGACCTTGACAACATCTCCTGTTGAAACCCCGCTGTTGATCGAACTAAACGTGATCGCCGCCGTTGCTTGCACGGACGGATCAGCATTCTGTCGGAGGAAAAATGCTCGAAGTGCAGCAGCTTCTGCAGTTTCGACGTTGGCGAGCTCTCCCCTTGCCAATGGATCGCGAGGTGCGAGTTCAACAGCTTCGACTTTCACATGCTCGCAGCTCACCCCGAAGTTGCCGGAAAGCACAGCCACGATGCTGCGCGTAGTCTTGATCGGAACCTTGGTGTCGACTTCTCGAGCCATGACTGCAATGCAAAGATCACAAAAACAAACCCGATACAGTGTGAAGGATCACGAAGAAAAAACACCAAGTCCTTACCTACTGACTGCCAACCCACTTTCACCACAAAGCGCAACCGATCTTCAACACAATGCATTGTGACTTGATTGCGCAAAGCCTTGTAACTTGATTTCAGCCTATAACAAATGACGAATTGCGAAAGCGGTCAAAGGCAAATGACACGGAAACCACCTACAAGAGGTCGAAGAGATCCGGCTTCTTACCTTGCTGCTGCTGCTGCTGAGCTGCAGGTTGAGAAGCAGAAGTGGATCCGAAAAGGGCGGTAGAGCTTTGGTTCTTGGCCATTTCGGCCATCGACATCTTTTGCTTGCCGGCAGCTCCGCTCGACTTGCCCGACGAAGCGGCCCAAAGGTCATCAAAGTTGAAGGAAGAGTTGGTCGAGGTCGCTGGTCGAGAAGCCGGAGCAGCAGCCGGAGTGGTGGTAGACTTGGATGCTGGAGCAGGCTGAGAGGGGGCCATCATCCCAGAGGAAGCTGGCTTCGACGCCGACAGTGGTGCGGAATCGAAAAAGTCGAAAGACGCTGCTGCTGCTGCTGCTGCTGTTGCTGCTTGGGGCTTTGCGGCAGGAGCAGCAGGCGCAGGGGCGGCTTGGAAGTCGTCAAAGTCATCGCCGAAAGCATCATTGTTGGTAGCGCTGGCAGCAGCGGTCTGAGGTGCTGAAGCTGGTGCTGGTGCAGCAGGGGGAGCGACAGGCTCATCGTCGTCGTCAAAGCTGAACAGGTCGGCAACCTTTGGTGCCTCCTTCTTGGGTGGTGCCTGCGAGCCGCGTGATGCGCCAGCACGGGTCGTGCTTGAGCTTGGCCTTGGGGCAGCCGACTCCTCAAAGTCGCCAGCGTCGTACTCCTCGAAGCTGTCACGGGCAGCACCACCTGCACCACCACCACTAGAGCTACCTACGCCCGGAGCGGCTCCTCCACCAGCCCAGTAGCTGTCGCTACCAAACCCGCCGTATCGAGTACCGCTTCCAGGTACAAACTCGCCATTGCCTCCACCGGTGTACTTGGTCTTATTGGAGCGCGCCTTCCTCCTTTCCTGTCGAATGCGGTCCACATCGGACAGCAGCTCGGCAAGCTCTTTGGCACGGTTGCGCACATTGATACCCTGGTCCTTGCCCTTCTCGTCAATGTAGTGGAAGTTTCGAAGGATTTTGATGGTGGCAAGGTGGGATCGAGCGTCGTCTACTACACGCTCGGAACCGTGCTTGACAAGATACTCGAGCAGCTGGAGTGCCTTGTAGATCTGACGCCATTCTCGCGCCTCCTTCTCCATAAAGCGACGATAGATGGTGGGCATGATCTCGTTGAAGTCCTGAAAGTTGTTGGTAGCCTGAGCGATTTCCTGCATAAGGGTTGAGCTAGCACCCCAAGGGTCGTCGTTGGTAGCCTCATCCACCTTTGCTTCGATCTCGCTGATGTTGAGCGCGTAGTTGCGTGCCTGACGATACAGCGACTTGACATCATACATGGTCAAGTTGGCAATCTTGTTGCCGATGTCGTCGAGATCCATTTTGGGCGAACGATGCGCAAAACAAGGATGCTGTCGGCAGAGACGAGGGTGTTGCGTGTTGGTAGTAGGAGGTGTCTGTTTCGACAAGAAGGACAGAGAAGTTACTTTGGAAGGATGCGATGCGGTGTTCACACTCGCTGCAAGGGCCAAGAAACGCTCGTCCACAGTGGCAGACAGGCACAGCGCGACGGTCTGAAAGGCTTGGCTTGGTGTGCGATTTGCAATTCTGAAATTAAGCCCTCTCTTTTGCTTGCTCATATGCACGCAACACGCTGGCTGCATCTCTCGCTCGCACTGGCCCATCCGAACTTTCTGCCACAAAAAGAATGCGTGTTTCGGTTACACTACTGACACGATTCATTCCGCATTCCCACAACAAGACCACCACAACAAGAAGCGGCTCTACTCGTTTGCAATTTGGCATTCGTGAGCGACACACACACACACACACACACACACACACAAGCGATGCAGCCCACACATCGAGCAGATCGAGCTGAGAAAGTCTTGATTCAAGGTGAAGCGGTATCCTCCGCATAACAAGCGATGACGTCTAGTGTCAAAGGAACAAAAGGAAAGGCGGGTGATATGATGAGATTGTGCGATTGTGACAGCCGACCTGTGTCCCAGCCTGCTATGTCGTTTTGATCATTTTACCAGACCATGCTGCTGAGGTCGGCTCGGATACGGCTGTAGTCAAGGATACCCTCGACCTGGCCATGTGCGGCGAGCGCAAAGTCAGCATCCCACAAGTAGGTGCGCGCCACACGCTGGATGTCCTGCACACCGATCGAGTCGATGGCAGCCTGGATCTCCTGAGGAGTGTATCGCTTGCCGGCGGTGACGAGCTGTCGTCCGATGTCTTCGGCAATGGCGGTGGTACCGTCGAGACCGAGCAACAAGCTGGCCTTGAGCTGCGCCTTGGCACGCTCGACCTCACCTTCGGTGGGAGCAGTGCTCATTCGCTGCCACTCACGAAGAGTGAAGTGGATCAAGTCGTCGAGCTGCACGAAGTTCTCGGAAACCATGTAGACACCCCAGAGACCGGTGTCCGAGTACGAAGTGGAAAAGTGCATGAACGAGTTGGCAAGGTTGTTGGACGAGACAATGTGCGACAGGCGCGACGAGAGCAAGGGGCTCGAGCCGAGCGATCGGTCCCAGTTGCCCATGATGCTCTGGAGCACGAGCATCGGGAAGTAGTCGGGCGACTTCCACGAGACACCCTCGACGGCAATAGCAAAGTTGCAAGTGGGCGAGGTGTCGTCACGGATGCGCACCTCGGACCCAACAAAGCTGGTCTTGGGCGAAGACGACTGGCCGAGCTTGATGGGGCTCTGGCTGACGGGAAGGCTACCAAAGTGCTGCTCGGCGAGCTTGACGAGCGACTCGTGCTCGATGCCACCAGCACCGACAAGCACCATGCGGTCAGCAGTGTAGTTGGTCTTGATGTACTCGGCGAGGTCCTCGCGCTTGATCGAAAGGATGTTCTTCTTGGGGCCGAGGATGGTGCGGCCAAGAGGCTGGCCCTGGAAAGCGACCGAGTGGAGGTGGTCAAAGACGACTTCCTCCTTGAGCTTGTCGACCTCCTCCTGCTCGCGCAGGATCACATCGCGCTCGCGCTCGATGGCGGCGTTCTCGAGCTTGGAGTTCTGAAGAATGTCGGAGATGATGTCAACAGCCTTGCCGACATCCTTGCGGAAGGCCTTGGCGTAGTAGACGGTCTGTTCGCGGGAAGTGTAGGCGTTGAGGTGAGCACCGAGGTTCTCGACCTCGAGCTCAAGAGCGTGCTGGGAACGCTTGCCGGTTCCTATTGATGAGGGTCGACAGATGCAGTCAGAAGGTCGAAGTGCGAAAAGAATGTTGTTGAAGCGTCGGGAAGGCAGAAGACAAAACGGGAAGGCAAAGGTCAGTGTTTGCTTGTCGAAGACGGGATCGTCGAACAGTGCCTCTCCAAACAGCACGCCGATATCAGGGAACTCGGTTCGATGAAAGCACCACCGGCTCGTGATTGACCCAGCGCCGGTCTCATCCTGCTGTACAACGGAGAGCCAATTTCGAATAGACCATTGGAAACGATGCTGAGCGCAGTCGGACGCTACGTGACAGTGGACTTAGTCTCGGCCCATCCGAGTCCATCTCAACAGGTGATCAGATGAACTGCTGTGCAGTGCGTTCCTTCTTCTGCCATTCGGTGCGATCGACAATTTTCTCTTGACAGAGCGGCTGAATGCGGGTTGCTGAACGATGTCGGTATTGCATACGTACCCTTGAAAGCCATGTGTTCGAGGAAGTGGGCGGTACCGTTGGTGCGATCTGTCTCGGCGCGGGAGCCGGCGTCAATCCAAACACCAACAGTAGCGGTCTGAGCCGAGGGGTTGGACTCAGTGGCGACAGTAAGACCGTTGGAAAGGGTGGTGGTCTGGGTGATGGGCTGACGGGAGACGGCGGTAGCCAGGTTGCGGAGGTTGAAGGTAGCGGCTGTGGCAGGAACCTTCTGGGCCCTGGCGAGCCTCAACGAGGACTGGGCGAAAAGACGAGCAGCCATTATGATGGAGGCTGTGCGGCAGAATAGGGTGAGGGTGAGGGTGAGGTGAGGTGGGGACAGCGGCGATGGAGATGGAGATGGAGAGGATATCGATGATGACGAGATCAGTCAATTCCACTTTGCAAAGCTTCTCAGCGCGACCAACGACAACTTGAGCCGAGTGAATCTCTCTCACTCTCTGTGTGTCAGTCTGGGCAATTTAATGGCGATGGGATGGGCGACCCAAAACCAAATCCAAAAGCTACAGAGCCATTTTGAATCTGCTTTCGACTCAACCCGAGTTGCGACACTAAGTACTGAGATTCCCACACAATTCCTTCCGTTCCTTCCTGACCCTGAACGGCCGACAAAGCGCAACGGAGCTTCCAACCAAGCAAGCCATTTCAACTTGGCCCGTCGACCGGTCACAAGAAAAGAAAGGAAGCCAGCCAGCCAGCCCAGCTCTTTTTGACCATTTACAGAGTCTTGATTGGTGAGCTGCACTGCAGGCCGGACTAGATTTCAAAGCGAACGGCTTCCTAAGAATCTGTACTTGTTTCTTGCAGTGCTCAAGTTAAAATTCGCTGCATGTTCGAATTGAAACCCAAGGTTTGTATTCTCAACCACTGTAGTCAAGTACGAATTCTTCTCAAATCAGAACTACAAATGGTGAATTTCGATTATGCCTTAAAGTAACCTGTTCCGGTGAGCCCCGCTTCTCAAGCTTAGGATTTGGGATTTTTTAGAGGGTCAGCTCAGCGCGGTGTTGGTGATCGACCCATTCCGAAGGGCGAAAACGAAATCAGGCAAATTCCAAAGAAAAGAAAAAAAGGAAACGCTTGGGTCACTCGTCCGAGTCGACACCGTGCTGTACTTAGCGTGAAATTCTGTCGATTTTTTTGGCTTTTTGTTGGCTTTTTTTTTTTTTTTTTTTTTTCGGTCGTATGACAGAATGAGCAGGAAGAACTGCGGGGTGGAGGTTGAGGTTAGAAGAAAGCAAAATGATGGTGTTGTTGGTTGCAGTTGCAGCTATGAACGTGTTCATAACATCTCTATCCTTTCGAACATATATCCGGCTGCGAAGAGATCTCATCACCTTGTTGCGGCGTGTCTTGAACGACAATATATTCGGCACAATGGCAGAAGCTGGTCCATCCAAATCGGCCATGGCCAGCGCGCCCTTCCACCATGTCGCTGTTGCCCACAAGTCCGACCTTTCTGTCTTCCTTTCGGCCAATTCAGTTCAGCTTGTCGACGGACGCCCTGACGGCAGCTTCAAAACCTACGCCATTCCTACTACCGTCTTTGTGCCACAGCCGACGCTTCCTGACCAGTCGGACGCAGCACGATATGCCGACCAACCCCACATTAGCTTTGCTCGACTCGCCAGCTTCTCGCGTTCGGATCGCTTCTTGGCCCTCACTGGAGACGACAAGGTGCTTCGAGTTTGGAAGCTTTCAAGGTCCCCGGATCAGAGCATCACTGGATTCGAGTTTGGACAAGAGATTGTCATCAAGCTTCTGCCCAAGCGAGCTGCTATCCTCCACTGGATGCCTGCCAGCGATGCTACGCCTGCTGGGTCCGAGGAGCTCATCGTTATCGACCGTTTCGGTGACGTTCGAAGTATCCTAGTCAACGAGGATGACGTTCGTACACTCCCATCAAACGCAACAAATGCTTCCGGAGAAGACCAGGATGAGCAAGACCAGATGGACTCGCCCACCGATGCTTCCATGCAGATCCTGATGGGCCACGTCAGCATGATCACCAGTCTTGCCTTTGTCCCATCAGCAATCAAGAACGCCCCGCCTCCTTTCATCATTACTGGAGACCGTGACGAACACATTCGAATCTCCAGGTGGGGCCCCAAACGTTCAGCCTACGTCATCGACCGATATCTCATGGGCTCGGAAGCATTTGTGGGAGCGCTTGCTGTTGTTCCTGAGGCTGACGGCACCCTGCGTCTCATCAGCTCCGAGGGTGGTTACGCGTTGAGGGTATGGGCGCTACCACAAGCTCCCAACCCTTCAGCTGATGTCTCCTCTGACAGTGCATGCCTGTCCATCAACTTGTTGCAAGAGGCATTGGCGCCTTACGTTCTTGCTCGCGACCGGGAGGAGAGGAAGAGAGAATCCAAAGCATTGCAAGCATCCAGCAAGCGCAACAAGGCTGCCAAGCGTAAGCAAGCATCCGGAGAGGGACCGGCGGGCAACGAGGACGAACAGAAACCACGCGCTGCAAAATACTCTAGAGAAAGCCAGCCGGTCGTAGTCATCAGCGATCTGATTGCCTTCAATGACGCAGAGGGGCTGGCACAGCTTCTCATTGTGGTAGAAGGTGCAACTGCTTTCTTCCACATCCCCATCGGTGCTTTGCTAGCACCTCTGTCTGGTGACGACAAAGTCCGTAGCATTTCGGACCACATCCGTGTCACGCGAACACCAACACCGATCCTTCACCTCACTTTGTTGAACCGTCACGAGACTTTCGGTGCTTCGGTGATTGCTACCTTTGATATCCGCTCAGAATTCCGTCCGGAAGAGCCGACGAACCACGCCGACGCGCAAGTTGCTGTCTTTCAACTCAATGCGTCAGGTGACTTTGAGCGGCAAGCCAAGTCGGATCTTGCCGAGGCGCTGATTCCGGCCACTGAGCCCAGCGCAGATGCGTCGGAGGAGGTTCCTAGAGCGCTGCTG
The DNA here is from genome assembly GCA_928724745.1 of Anthracocystis setariae. Taxonomy (NCBI): domain Eukaryota; kingdom Fungi; phylum Basidiomycota; class Ustilaginomycetes; order Ustilaginales; family Ustilaginaceae; genus Anthracocystis; species Anthracocystis setariae. The sequence goes on along the minus strand of CAKMXJ010000020.1, from coordinate 530,991 downwards.
GACCAGTCGATTGTGGAACATCTCGGCTTGTATCCTGCGCTTACGACATGGCCCAAGATCGAAGTGCCTTCTTCCGCCGAGATCATCGCCACACGATCATCCCGCAAGGGTCGATTCAATCACCCGCTCGATACATCACTCATCGGTGTCGCTCAAGTCAATGACACCAAGCCGTCCAACGCCTCTTCAAATCCTCAAGGTGACGACGAACAGCGTCGCAAGCTTGTCAAGACTATGCAGGGAGGCAAGCGTGAGCGAGGTCGAGAGCGCAACAGAGAAGCCATCCGTCTGGCTCAGGAGAACGCGTCGCTAGAGGGATAAACGTTGCAATGGTGATGATCCACAGGCATGTCCACGCATATGCATACAAATCATTGATGACAATCTTTCTATCAACATTCAAGGGTCGTTCCAATGAGCAGTGACTACGTAGTACATCTTGAGGGAGGCAATTGGGTTCGAGGTGGTGGTGGTCAAAGTGTTCGAACTGAGCGAAGAGATGCTTTAGGTGAAGTTCATGGACGGGAGCTTCTAAGCAAGTGAATCGTTCCTGTCGGTTGTGACTATGAATCTAGCAAGATGTTCTCACAAATGCTAGCTCGGACCTGGGCCTCAAATACACGATCCGGAGAATGCAGCGAGTGAAGGGCGCCGTTGATGTGGCAAAGCTTAGGGCTTGGAGAATGAGGGGAATCGATTGGCGTTATCACTTCACTTTGTGATCTTTGGGGAGATCACGACTGATCACTTCGTTGTGGTCGTGGGAGCGAGTCTCGATCCTAAGCACAAGAGGTCACGACCGACACCAATTCGGGCGTAGTAGGAAGGGGAGGGAGGTCACAAGGCGAGAACTCGGCTCACATGACCCATATCGACTCAGCCTCTTGGCTAACGAGGAGGCACCGTGCTCACAGGCGTCCACACTGAGTGCTCAGCTTACTTGGTCTCCTAGCTCTGATCCAGCCGACAGAATGGGTCCTCATGGTGGAAACGCAGTTGTCATGGCATACGACGGAACCCAACATTTCGACATGAGTGTAGAAGACATATATAGAAAGCGCACGAAGTGTCGAGCCAGCCCCTCGCAACCCTTCCATCATCATCTCCGTGCCAAGTTTCGGCTCACATCTCACTTCAATCAGCTCAACGCACCTCTCAAGCAATCGTTTCCTACCATGCCTGAGTCGAAGAACATCGAAGGCACCTACAGGATCCGTCACATGGCAGGATACGTTACCGCTCGTAAGCCCAACGAGCCTCTGGTAATGTTGCCCCGCGACAACGACCAAGTCCAGACTTGGGAAGTCAAGAAAGTCGATGGAGACAAATACATGATCCATCTCAAGGGCAGAAGCGAGGGCATCAGCTACATGGACGAGCCCTTCGTTATGAGCCCCGTCTCGCTGGGCCATCCTCGTCCTTTCAGGATCTTTAGCATGGGTGAGGATTCCAAGCAGAACGACCATGCCGAATCCTACGTGTAAGTCGATCACAGTAGACATTTGACCTTGCCTTGTGCCATCACACTGACAACGACCCCTGTTCCCCCTTGCACTGCGCGACAACACATACCTGGCTACTTGCACGCATGCAGAGTCGAGGCGGCTGAAATTGGAGACATGCCTATGCCTCTGCTGATGAGCCAGTCGCCCGCCCTTGTGTACCCTCCCTATGTACGTTTTCCCAGCGCAAGACATCTCGAAGCTCACAGCGTGGTGGTTGAATGAACAGGATCGCTGACCTCGATAATTGCCCTCACCCAACCCATCTCGTCAGTTGGCTCTGGTGCCCAAGAACAACATGTTCTTCTGGCTCTTCGAAAGGCTCTAACCGTGACCGCACAGGCCGCTGCCCGAACTATCGAGCCATCCGCCGTTGCTCGTCCATCATCTCTCACTCTCTTCCTACTGCAACGTAGTTCCGAACCTCTTGGCTGTATCCGCGACCCGAACAAGCAACAAGCCACGCACTCAATGCAGTAATCCACCCTGACAAAGTCTGTGTGCGCAGATACGTGAGAACCGATTCACATTGCACCAAACCGAAAGAAGGAGCAGCCCACTACGAAGGCAAGGTTGACATCAAAATTCGCCCTGTGTCGCGCAAGAAGAAATCATATGGTCAACAACCCATCCCTGCCTCTACCACGTTACAAGACCCCCCCCCCAAAAAAAAAAAAAGAGAAACTTACGAAGTACGACTGCTTCTTGACGCGATACTGTTTTTGCAAAGGGGGATACTGTGACATTGTTAGGACAAATCCCAATCGTCGTCATTTGTGTCCCTCGACGGCTTTTATCAATGTAGGCATAATCAAGAATTCACACTTACCTTGTAAGGAGCGCCCTTGCGCAGACGATCACTGTCATCCTTGGGGTACGCAAACCCCTTGTTACCCTGACCGTACGAGGGTCTTCGGGAAGCTTCGAGCTTGGCAGCAGCAAGACGCTGCTTTCGACCCTCTTCGGTCTCTCCGGGTACACGATCAGCTACGCCGTGGGGCAGACGCTCGCTGGACTGTTGTGTAGCAGCTGGCTCGCTTCCAACGGCAGCAGCACTAGCATCCGACGCAGGGTGGGCGGGACGGCCTTGGTTGTCGACCTCAACATCCTGGAAGACGATCTGCTCCTCCTTGACAACGTGCCTGCCTGAAGGCGTACGGAAGATGTGCTGACGAGCTTCGGCCTCGCGCACCGCATTGCCCACCTGTGCATCATCGTGCTCCTTCTGCGCCTTCTTCTGCTCGTCGGGGGACAGCTGCTCATCATATGGCGAAACGTACTTCTGACCGCGCGCGGCAGCCTCCTTCTTGAGACGCTCATCCTCTTCGATGCTCGGCAGACCCTCGGCCTTGCGCTCGCGTCGCTCCTCCTCCTCCTCGATCTTGTCGTGCTTGGCAAAATGCTCGAGGTCCTCCTTGTGGTTGTAGGCCTCGTCGGTCTGCGTCTCGGCGGTGTTGTGGTAGATTTCCTCGTGGTGGACAAAGAACTCGGATTCCTCGTCGTAGTGGTGACCGAGACTGACGATGTCGAACTCGGGGAAAACGGGAAGACCCTGGGGACCAGCGTCGATGAACTCCTTCTTGGTAATCAAACCATCGCCGTTGGTGTCCATGCTTCGGAGCACGGCGTTGACGATCTTGTCGGCCTTCTCGTCGTGCACTTCGTGGGTGGCGGAATGCTTTTTGGATTCCGAGTGATGAACACCATAGATGGCTTCGATCTCGGATCGGTCCAGAACGCCGTTGCGATCCAGGTCGTGAAGAGCAAAGGCACTGCCCAGGTTGAAGGCGTTGATGTGGTGTTCGGTGCGCATGTGCCTCTGAATGTAGCTCTCGTGCTCAATGTCGGTGTGCTCGAAGCCGGCGACTTCGGCAGGTTGATTGGAGATGGCGTCGTGGCTGTGGGCGGCGGCACCGGGGATGGAAAGAGTGGAGAAGAGGACAAGGACGAGAAGGAGCCAGGAGACACTCATCTGCTTGGGTGCAGGCGGGGTAGGTGCCGAGGTGGCTGCAGCGCCGGAAGCACCGCCTTGCTTCCTCTGCTCTGCAATGCGCTTGGCCTCCTCGTGAACGTCGGTGACGGTCTTGGAGGCTTTGGAGTAAAAGTCGTGGATCTTGGGATGGTTTGCGAAAGCGTTGTAGTATTCGCTGAGTTTGTTCCAGGCGAGATCGGTCTTTGCTTTGACTTGGGGCTTGTCAAGCACAGCCTGTGCACGTTGCTGGATGTGACGGGCGATGGAGGGATCCTGCATTTCGGAAGCAGCACCCGAGGCAGTGGATGCAGGATCGGGTACGGTAGTGGTGGTCTTGGGACCTTGGACAGATGCATCGTCGCCAGGAACAGGCATGGCAGCAGCCACCTTTTCGGTGGCGGACGAAAGAGCCGCTGGACCGGTGGGAGAGTGTTCTGTGCTGGCAGTGGCCGAGGCGTAAGAAGGAGGAGGCTTGTGGATCTTTTCGCCCAGAGAGCGGTCGAGCTGGGAAAGGTAAGCTTTGAACTTTGTGGAAAGGCCGTGCTTGTTGTCGAGCTCGATGGCGCGTTTTGTGATCTCGTCCGAGATGGTGTAGCCATGAGCGAGGTATTCGGCGACGATGGCGGTCTTGGGCTTGTCTTCTTGACCTACAGCTACGGGCTGTGCATCGTCGTAGGATGAGGCGGGAAGAGCGGTGGGAGCGTCGCCGACGAGAGCTACGGAGAGGTGAGCGCCATCGAGGGAGCTGCCGTGGAGCATGACGGCGGTGCTAGCAGCGCTAGGCTTGGCAAAGTGGATGATAGCCTTTTGGTGATTGTCGCCATGGTCGGTGAGTTGGAGGTTGGAGATGGAGCCGCAGAAGCTGAAAAAGTCTTGGACTTGCTTTTTAGCAGTGGATTTGTTGATGCCGGTGACGACAACAGCAGATGGAGGTGCCGATGCTTGCGAAGCCATGGTTGCAGAGTTACGCAAGGAAGATGGGAAGATGTGATCAGACAGAAGCAGCAAGGCCGGCTCGAACTGTTTCTGTCTCGGCAAGAACAGGATGTAGACAAAGGTGGGTGAGTGTTGAGGGGAACACAAGTGGCCACGGTGTCCAAAATGGTAAAGTTGCAGTGCAATCTGTGCGCGCGGTGCAGAATCACAGATCACTACTCTACTGTGGGCGATACTGTAGTGGCACTGTAAGCGCGTGATGCACCACACGCAGCCGAGGCGAGGCAAGGCGAGGCAAGGCAAGGCAGACGAGGAATGGGGTTGAATTGGTGCACCACTACAGTACTGCCTATGCCAAGCCCAAAAAGTAATCCTCTTCTTGAAATTGCCATCCAAAGTCTCATTATTCATCTTCAGTGCAGTGCAGTGACTATACCGTACTTGAGCGTAGCGTGCTTCGCTGTCAATTTAGCGCGACTTGCTTTGCACCATGACGATACAGCACAATACGTGTACAAGAGATAGATACACTTTGCGGTTCAAGCAGGCATGCAGTAGCTGCAAGCGCTTACGGTCACTTAGTATGTCCATCCTGCTCAGCATGTGTTTGAGGTGGGCATCAAGAGGCAATCATTGTCACAAGCCCACCAATCAATGCCAATTCGTGCGAGACCAACATGACCCAAAACCAATTGGCATTAGTGTGAGATCGAACAATCATAACCAATCAACGAACAAAAGAAAGAGAAAAACTTTTTCAATGTTACATTTAACATCTCTCGCAATTTTCGAAGAAAATAAAATGGGAAAATGAAAAAAGTAACATTTATTTAATGTTAGAGTGCAGTCACCGACCGGATGCATTTTGTAACAGTTTGAGCTCCTCGGTCGGAGTGCGGATATTCTCCAAGCCAGTGAGTGACGCTTTCTCTCTCTCTCTCTCTCTCTCTCTCTCTCTCTCGCGTTGCTATTGTTTCATGGCAAGCAAACATGATTACCGTGAGATTCATGCTGTAACGGTGGTATATCCGAGCACGCCATCATGTGCAAGTGGCAACCAGCAGCCAACCTCGATCAACTAGAGTCACAAACGAATGACCTCGTACAGTATACAGTATATCAAACCGTCGTTAAGCGCAGAGAGCCAATGAGCGAGGTGCAGACTTGGGCCATATTTGCATCTAACACGCTGAACGCATCCTACACCATGGAGAAGCTCTTGTCGCGGCTCAGTGCGGCTATCTTAGTAATACTGTATAACTCTGCGGTGGTGTTGGCGCGATTCCATCCATTGTAGCATGAATTAATCAGTGGGTTGAGGGTAGTGATCAGTCATGCGCGGCCTTTCAGCGTCACCGTTGCGATCATGATAATCGGAGACAGCCAACTACTGTACTGTATGTGTTACAATTATGGTGGCAGCATCGGACCGAACACCGTGTTGCGGGCAAGAAAAAAAAAAAGTGACGCACTGGCGTGATTCCATCAATAATCGGTGTCACGGCAGTGTAGAATACGGTGGTACGAAGAAGCAGAACCAAGTGGCGCTTGTTCCTGAGCGGTGTATGCCAACATGTCTGCATAAGCACCTGGGTTTTACAGTACATGTACAGTACAGTCCGACATGACTGCTGTGTAGAGGCGGTGCTACTGCGATGCATTTGGCTTGGGCGGTTGAGCAGATCCGATGCGATTTCCACAGAAAGCTACTACAGTACTGTACGCCGGGCGGAGAACAAGCCAACTTTGTCGGAGTTGGGATTTAGGATAAACCCAAAGGACAGCTTGGCGTCCTGTCACGATTTCAGCTGGTCTTTTTTTTCACAAGATCTTGTAGGATATTGTACTACTACAGTACACTGCACCCCCGTAACTAGGTCGGTGCTGTTCCGCATCTGTGATCAATGCTGGGCAGCATGGTTGCATTGGTAGAGACTTTGACGTATACAGAATGGTGCCATGCCTATCCTTTCTCGGCCAACTTTTCATAGCCAGTCGATCCGAGATGCTTGACCGCTCCGAACGCATTCTGCTACTCTACTGCCTACTGTCGTCGGACCGAATGGCGCGCTGCCGCCTCGCACATGCCTCTCCTCGGAACCCAACATTGGCCTCGACAGAACCTGCTTTCAGGAACAAATCGTCAGCGTGCATTAAGTACGGCCGGTGACGTGATCTAGGCCTGTTGCCCCTGCTGCACCGCTGAACCCTACGCCGAAACCATTCTGGCAAGACAGCCTTGGCGTCATCCCGGATCGGTTCGGAACTTCGTTCGTACGTCGCATACTGGATTGCACAGAACTACTCTACTTGCTCCCAGTTAACCCAGTTACTGTTGTCGATGCCCCCTCCCCCCTCTTTAAAAAAAAAAAGGTGTACTGTTTGAGAAAATAAACAAAAAAAGGTGTCAAAAATAGCGGCATCGAAATCCAGTCCTCCTTTTTTCCTTCTTGGACGTAGGCAGGCTCCATAAGCTTATATACCACTGTAGCCCTGACAATAGCCTTCACTAAAAAAGAGAGAAACGACCGCATTGACAATGCCTTGACGACGACGACGTCGTCGTATCGCTTCACTCTTCCAAGCCAGAGCGAGACTAGGCAGCGCCGGCTCTTGAACAGCCACTCCCGTGCAATAAATCGAATAATGAATTTCCACTCTTGCTGCTGACCGGCCAAGCCTGGCTGCATCGGGTCGCACATGCATAAGCGAGCAAGATTCCGTCTAAGCGAGATGCACAGATCCAAGCTTCACCGGACCCTGCGCCGTTCTTGCTTGCCTCTCAGAAAATCATCTCGGAGCCGTACGACCATTTCCACCACCCGCTCAATCACGAGCGGATCCCAAGTATCGACCGATTTACCAGTCGAACAACACCTAGGCAGCACTGGACTGAACTGTGCTGTCCGTGCTGGAATTTGTTTGCGTCCGAGATGAAGCTGGTCGCCGCCGAGCCACCGAACTCAACTCCACCATGTCGTCTCTGCAAAGCGCAAGCCAAAGGGTTTGAGACCCTCTTGTCTGCGGTATACCATGGTAGAGGGTATTCAAGCGCATCAAAGCTGGTGCACTTTTCATAGATGGCATACTATCACCGAAAGAAACAGGACCAGATCGCATTTCGGCCCGGCAAATACACCGAGATACAGTACGATACCGCACTGAGCGGTACGGCAGTGCGAGGTGAATTGGCTTGGGCAACGCAGTGCAGCAGGAACTCGGCGTCCGTATTCATACGAATTCATGCGACCCAATCTTTTGCGCTGGCTGGACGAGTACGGTACAGTACAGTACAGTAACCAACGTTGAGATGTAGCCAAAGGCAGTGCAGAGTACAATTCGGTATGTGAGGCAGATATGGAAAGAAACAAAACAAAACCAGGCGCTACCAGAGTGATACGGTAAGTGAGATTGAGTGGTTCATGTCGATGATGCAGCTGATGGCCGGGATTTCTTTTTTTTTTTTTAATTAAACAACGCTTTGTTCCTGATCGAGGTTTGCAAGTGTTTGGGATTTACCTTGGGCCTACTGTTTGCTCGGGCTTTGATTGGATGCTTTTGTGTCGGGCCGTGTTGGTGGTCACCTAAGAGGGGGTTCAAGCGGAGCTTGGAAACCGGCACCGCCAGCATAGCAAATATTCATTGCAAGCATCGCACCGAAACTTGACATCTGAGCCAACTCTACTCGCCGATCAACATATTGATTCAGTTCGGCTATGCTTCCAACAGCATCTCGGTCAATCTTGGCCGACGTCGATGTGGTGCTCGACTCATGCAAAAGCTCAAAGACCACGGGCTTGCTGCGACGTTGGCGCTAAGCCTGACTTCAAACACAGTGCTCCTGCCTTGTCACGGTGGGGACAGGCAGGATGATGACGACAACCGCAGCTGTGGCTCCACCCAAGACCCGTAACGTGGAGAAGACACGCGAGCCCGAAATGCTCAAAGAAACCTTGCACGCAAAGCTCTGTTCTGTCGGATGGGGTGGCTTGAGCATGGACCAAAAGCATGCCGAATTTTCCAGTTGCTGTGCTGTACTACCGTCATTAAGAAATACCGTATTGTACAGTACTGTAACTACAGACCATCCTTTTTCAATGATTGTTGTTAGTTTGTCCTACCTGTTGTACAGTACTCACATTACTGTACCGCCGCGTAAATTGCGCTTGCGCTTTTATCCGCGATGGGTCTAAGCGAACCTCACAATCCAATATAGCTGTTACAGTCTAGTCCAGCCACTGAATAGTAGCTGGCATGGCCGCCGGAGCGCATCTTTCGGTTCCGAAGAGCTGCTCGCCTTTGGGTGCAGTTTCAATTCGCTTCATGCGATCGGTTGGCCTCCATCGCATACCAGCCCTTACCATCCTTGCCCGTTTCGCCGTAGCTCGCATGAATGTCCCTTGACCAAACACCATACTGTACTGTATTGTGTCATCGAATCATTATACGAATTTACAATGTCGAGCCTGTCGTAGAGCCCGGATGAGTCAAAATTGGAGAGACTAATTAGATTCAGGATCGTCATGGTCCGCATCGGTTTGTGGACCGGCAACGTCTGATGGAGGCGATGATATGCAACAACAGGCTTCGGCGCAGATCCATGTACCTGACTCTCCCATGCTTTTCCCATCTTGGGCTTTTTTATTTATTATTTTTTCTTCTTCTTTTTATTATTATTTATTACTCTGTTTTAACCACACTGTGCTACTGTACCATCTGTACCTTTCCCTCTTTTTTTTTTTTTTTTTTTTTTTTTTTCGCGAATCGGTGGCGCGATTTTCAATTTCCGATCGCACAGCTTTTGGATCTTCGCGTTGCCTGATTGTTGGAGCGGACAGCTGGCGACGCGGTTCCGCCAATCTCGAGTCGCTCTCCAGTTGACGCTCGGCTGCAGTGGCAAGTTATGGGACCTGAGATGCATCCCGCTTGGCGTGTCTTCACTGTCTGCGCCTTGATCCCTCGTGATCTCAGTGCTGCGTGTTTGCTACCCTCCCCGAACGCATCCCCTTCGCCCAAGCCCCCCCCAGTGTGTAGCTACACTGTAGCTGCCTCGTTTCGTCGGCATCAAACGTGGTCTCTACACCGTGGATTTTGAGTTTGTAGCTGCACTGCACATATGCGTCCGTGACTAGTCGCCAAAGGATTGGGGCATCGGCAGGCTCGCTTTGCTTTGCTTTGCTTTGCTTGCTTTGCTCTGGTTGTTGCATCAATACTTGGTCGATGCCCCGCCTCTCGGTTGCATCGCTCCTGCTCAAGTTATTCCAGAGCTGCTGCGCGAAAACCCCTGTCCGGAAATTTTGGCGGCGTAGAAGCACCATCCAACAGCAACTTTATCCTGACTCGTTCTGCACTCCGCCTTGTGACACGATACAGTATTTGTCCGGGGCCGATCCTCGTCACGACCCTGCCTCGAGTCCTCTACCACCGCAATCCTTGACTCCCTCCAGCTTCAGGTTTCATGCTCAATTAGTCCAGCATGTTGCCTTCCGATTTATGCCTCACCGTTCAGTGACATACCCTTCGCTCTTGTCCCTCCGTTGTCCAGCTTGCCTTATGCACCATGTCGAATCTCATACTTCTGGATTCCGACAACGGCTGCTTTGCTCTTGTTCCCAGATCTGTTCCATCCTTTGACCATTGACCCCTGCCAACAAGCCACACTCCTTGTTCGCCGTCGTTCCTGATGTGTTCATGCCGACATTCAGATGTGTCACGATGCCCCTCTGTCCTCCCCAAAGCTTTCTTGGCTGTGCATCTTTCATTTACGCATCATCACAGCTGTTCTACTCGCTTCGCCATGTCCGCTTTCTCCTTTTTGCACCGCCCCGACCATCTGTCAACGTTCAGCTTTCTCTCTCAGCTTCCTCACTGAAGCATCATCACGCTCAATCTCGCCGAAATCAACGTGACTATCTCGCGTACGCGAGACCCCCCCCCCCCCCCCTCTTCCTCCCGACCGCAACATCGCATTTGTCCTCTGTTCTCCGTCATACTTTCCGGATCGGCGCTCTGCCGTTGCCAAGTGCTTCGGTGTTGCATCGTCCGAGCAGCTCTGGGATCCTTACTTGCCTTGACAAAGCCATTTCTTAATTCACTCGTCGTGTTCTTCGCCAATGCAGTCCGCTAGACGATTCTAAAAAATCCATGCATACCATTCTCCTTACCATGCAAACCGTCTTACCCTCAGCTTAAGCTGGACACCTCTGCTTCTTCACTAACCAGATCGACTTCTCCTTACTTTCGGCCTACTCTCCACCCTTCGGCCTTCCTTACCTTCCAGCGTCTACTAAAGGCCTTACCCCTTACACTCATAACCTCGTCTAGTTCCCCCCCGCCTCTTCCTTCAGCATTGGCTGGAATGATATCTTGCAGTCTCGCAACACTAGGTTACACAGATATTTACTCCATGTCCTCTTTCTTCCCATCGCTTGATCCCATCCACGCTACTATCACCACCACTCCTCTTCATATATCCCGACCCCCAGCCCTTCTTTACCAAACAACCCAATCGCCATCCAGCTGACCAACTCTCACCGCCTTTTGTCAGCATATTCTTCAGCTTCACTGCATCCATTCTTTAGAGCCTTGACTCTGCGTTCCTCATCCACCAAAATACGTCGACATCGGCACCTTTTCCCCAACACCGACACATCGACCAACCATCTTGGACAGCGTCGCCATCTGCTGCCAAGCTCATAAGACGGCACTTCGTATTATTCACCAACATCCAGTTTATGAAAGCAACTCAAAGGTAAACTGGACAGTCGGCTCCTGAAGGCAATCCAACCAGCGCGGAAAGCACGCCAAAGCTGCAACACGATCTCTGGCGTGGGTGTTGATCAAGTATTCTTGTGCAGTTGCGAGCTTAACCGCACCAGGCTACTGTCAACGCTTGCGTCGTTGATCGACTTTACTGGGTCTGTACGCCTGTGGATGCCTAACTGACAACGACCGTAAGTGTACCTGCAAACAGCCTTTTTACGTATCAACCAGGCTTCGAGCCGTGCCCTGTTTTCCAAAGCGCCTTTGGGGAGACAAGCCATAGGCGTTCTGTGTCAACAAAAGGGGAGGAAAGGGCCAGGCATCACTTCCCTCCCTGATAGAATCGACCTGCTTTGTCGTGGTTTCACCTATCGACAAAAGTCAGTCAGCATGTCTGAAGAAGCGCCAGAGTACTTTCAAGGCACGTCGGCAGATACTGCAGACATCCCTAATTACGAGAGTCGACCCATCTCTGCGGATTCTCCCCCGTCGATGGGCGGTGCCATCGCAGACGGTGTCGACATTGGCAAGCTCTACGTCCCCTGTTTTGGCAACGTCGATGTCAAGTCGTTTGTCTTGGCTCGCGTTTACGGCCTCAGCTTCCGACGCCTGCATGATGAATGGGTTGCCCTGGGTAAGCCCAGCATCGACGCAAGTCATTGGCCACGCATGGTAGGTCATCGGGGCCTGCCAACGGGTCCAGAAGAATTTGTCGATGTAGCCGTGTATTACGAGCGTAAGATGTTCTCACAAGTGATACTGCACGCACAAGGTAAACCCGCCAATCGTGAACGACCACTGGACGATTACATTGTCTCGTGGGTAACGACCGTCGCCATCATCAATGCTGATTTCGTAGTACATCGACTTGTCCGCGATCAACCCAATCCTGATCAACAAACGGCTCAGCACATCTGGCATCAACACTTCAGCACATTTCTCAACGACGCTGTCCGTCACTTTGTCGATGAGAGGACCATCTGCGAACGTCTGGGCAAACATTCTTGTGTGTTGCCTTTGATCTTCGGACAGGCACACACCATGTCGCTGCCAACGCTCATGCAGACGTTCGACCTCCAGGTGCAGATCTTCCAGAACCTCTTTCCCAACTTTGGAGAGCACAAAAATCGTTGCGCAGCAGCCCAGCCTTGGAAGACGCAACTGAGCAACATGGAAAACAGCCGCAATCAGAGCTCTGATCAGTTTGCAGTTCTTTCAGCTGCTTCGGGTGTTGACAAGGGCTTGGTCGAGCCTTCGCGCGCTTCGACAAACACTGCAGACGGCGGTGGTCCGCTGCTCACTGTGTCCAAAGTGCCGAGCGAGGTCGAGCATCGAAGCGACTTGTTCATCGCAGGCATCGACCCGTCCATTCGATGCGACGTACCGCTCGAGAAGGTCAAAAGCTTGATCGACTCGAGACAGCCGTCGACATCGACGCCTACATCGTCAGCGTCGACACCCTTGTCCCTTTCAGCCACAGCACCGACACTTGCTCCCAACGACCGCAGCGGCACTTGCTCCCGAACATCCGTTCCATCCATGGATACAGACTGGTCTTCACAACCGAGGGACGACGTTGGTAACGCCTTTATGACAGACGCGAGCGCTGGGTTCGACCCGACCAACCTGATCGCTCATCCTCCGGTGGATCAACCAACCTCGTGGTCCGGCGAAGGACGTAGATCAGCCTCGGAAGAAAATGAAACATACACATCGGAAGAGGTGATGGGGATGCCTCCAGGTCGATCGCACAGCAATTCAGCCTATTCGTACTTCAGTTCGCTTCCGACTACGCCGGTCGAGCATATCGCAGGCCACACGGTGATGCATGCGCATCATCGGGCATCACACCCAAGTGCGGATGCAACATCGTATCGCTCCAGCATGCTCTCGGCATCCTCCTCGACCGATTCCGAGTCGCGAAAGCGCACACGCGCCGAACAGAATCGAGACAAGATGAAGGCATACCATCGCAGGGTGATGCAGCAGAGAGAAGCGCTCACCAGCGTCCTCTTGGACATGTCGGCACATGTGGGCGCGCTTCCAGTGTCGTCAACATCGCGGGCGAGAAGCGGTAATATCGGCTCCGTATGGGGAGAGGGAGCACTGACAGGCACCGCCGAAGGTGCATCGAGCGCTGGAACCGAGAGTTCGATCGGTCGGAGCACGCAGGAATCAAGCTGGTCCGTATCGCTACGTAACAAGCAGAAGCAAGAGTCCAAAGCAAGGCTTCGAAAACGCGAGATCGACCAGGTTCACGAGCTTGGCCTCTACGCCAACTTTGCAAGAGCCAATCTGATGCGTACATCAGCAGCAAGAAACAAAGACGGATCGAACAGGAGCGGAGTCAACGCACCGAATGCCAACGACGTCGATATGCCCGTCTCGCAAGCGATTCTGCGTGTATTCCTACGACAGCGACCGAATTGGATCGCACTGATCTCGGCGGAGCAACGTTTGGCTGGCGAAGTGGCCAAAATGTCGCTTCCGATGGAAGACGAGCCGACTTTTTCAACCGATTCAAGTGGAAGCGCAGGCAAGAGGATCAAGGCGCTCATCGACCACATTCAGATGGAGGAGAGGGCTGGAAGGCTGGCGGTCACCGTGTCGGAGCCCATGGCTATGCTTTCACGAGGCTCTCACGAGGCGCCAAGTCCTACGAGCCTTGGTGGTTCGCGAGCGCTTCTGGGCGGGATGGGATCAGGTGCACAACGGATCAACGTATCGCAGCAGCAGTATCTGGCCGCTGGAACGTATCACCAGGCTGGTATGATGGAAACGGCGGGGATGGGAGTATCTCCCGGAACGTCTGAGTATGGAGCAACGCTGCCACCATCGAGGGGTGGAGACGAGGGAGGAGACTATTTTGGCGTTGTGGGAAGACGGTTCGCCGGACGCTTCACGGGTGGCAGCGACCCGGGACCGTCAGCTCTGCCAGCGCAAGTGGATCACGGATACAGTCCTGGACCTTCGAGTGGTCTGATGTCACGAAGCACGAGTCTGGCCGGAAGTCAACGTAGCGGAAGCACTTTTGCGGGCGTTATGCCTAGCGTGTTGGCATCGAGCATGCAAAGCGGCGGATTTGGGTACCATGGGGGATTGTATGGAGGCGAGGGAGCGCAGCAACGGTTGGACGCGGAAGAGATGCAGCGGCAGGCGCAGATGGGGATGAGTGGCATGCAACAAGGGATGACGGGATCGTCGATGCAAAACGTGCAACTACGTATGTCGACGCCCTACGATGCACGTGGTTATGCTCACTCCATGATGCACAGCGCGCCTACAGCTTCGTCACGAGCTGAGCACGCTTCAGCTCTGTTCCATGCTGGGTCTATGCAAGCGCCTTCGTACGGCTACCAGCAAGCTGCGTCTCAAGGTGATGTCTCTCATACTCCGGCGCAAGGACATTCAACGGGCCACAGTACACAGGCTCAAGGTCCGTCGTCGGTGATGCAGTACAGACATATTCAGTCAAACCCGCTATCGTATACTGCGCAGCACCAGCACCAGCAACAACAGCAACAACAGCAACAACAGCAACAGCAACGACAGCAACAACAGCACGAGCAATACGGGCAACTACAAGGATCCTACAGTGATCAGCAGTAGTAGCAGCAGCAGCAGCAGCATCCTTGCACGACTCTATAATACGAAGGCAAATGATCTAGCCTACCGCAGGGATGGTGCTGTATCAGTACTGCATCGGTGGAGCTGGCGCGTTTGTTCAAGGCAATCATCCACACTCATAGAAGCATAGCTGTGCAAGACAAAAGGGTGGCCTTGATGGCAACCCACCCAACCTGCATGAATGTACTGTACAATATAGTCGCAAACAGTAAGTCACGCGCAACGGAGAAAACTCGAAAGCGTAAATGAAGTCAGCTGTGCAGTATGTTTTGCGATGACTCGGAAAGATCGATGGGATCACAGTCATGAAGAGGTGTTTGGATGTGTTGGCTAGATCCAGATAGTGCCGAGCACGCGGGTCGAACGACCTTGAGCGTGGATCGTGAATTGAGTTGGCTTTAGGGAGATGTGTGGCGATGATGTTTTGGTTGTGGAGGGGGGGAAACAGGATCAACTCGACCGAACAGATCCGAAGCTGCATTGTGCACCGATGAGATTGGCCTTTTGACATTTGCAACGACTCTGATTGGATAGAATGAATGCCTTTTTCGAGTGGACAAGAAGGTTGAAAGCGCGTCACTACCTACTACTCTAGTTTCACCTGTCTTCTTGTGCGATATGCTGCAACGTGACTCGATGGCGCAGGTCAAAGCTGGAACTATCAATTGTCATCGGGGCCTATGCTTCACAGCTTGGGCCAGTTGGGATCTCGGAATCGAGCTTTCGACTCTTACGAGAGCGTGCTACTGTAGACAATCAAGTGGTAGCGGAGGTGAATTCCGTTGGTGGGTGGGTGGGTGTTGTGGGAGCAAAGAGAGAAGAAAAAGAGGCAGCAGATGCACTCTCTGAGAACGGACCGGGTCTGCGTGCGTTTAGTCCTTTTTTTCTTTTTATTCGATTTTTCGCAAAGCCGGTTGAGTCCTATTTCCAGAAGAAATGTGAGTCGAGTCAAGTTTTCAGAGCGTGTGACTCTTCTGACACACACTGGTCAACTGCCTTGTCCCCAGCCGCATTCCCCAAACGTACGCTGCCCGTGCGTCGTTGCATCGTTGCGTCGTTTCATTGCCTTCCCGGGCCATTCAAAAGTACCCGACTTGCTTTCACTACGCCACTCTTGTCTCCTCACCACAACCTCCTCCCTTTCATACCCCTCCCCCCCCGCTTTCCTTGGCAGCACTCAAATTTTGCAGCAATGATGGCGCCCAAGACTCTGTACGAAAAGATCTTTGATTCACACCTCGTCCACGAGGAGGCCGATGGCACCTGCCTCATCTACATCGACCGTCACCTGGTCCACGAGGTCACCTCGCCACAGGCTTTCGAGGGTCTTCGCAATGCCGACCGAAAGGTCCGCAGAACTGACTGCACCCTTGCCACCGTCGATCACAACATCCCTACCGCTTCCCGCAAGGCATACAAAGACACCAAGTCATTCGTAGAGCAGGCCGATTCCAGAACTCAGTGTCTCACTCTCGAGGAGAATGTCAAGGCTTTCGGTCTCACCTTCTTCGGTCTCTCTGACAACCGTCAGGGTATCGTTCACATCATTGGGCCCGAGCAGGGATTCACCCTGCCTGGTGCCACCATCGTCTGCGGTGACTCTCACACTTCCACTCACGGCGCCTTCGGTGCCCTTGCTTTCGGTATCGGCACTTCCGAAGTAGAGCATGTGCTTGCTACCCAGACCATCCTCCAAAAGCGCGCCAAGAACATGCTCATTCAGGTTGACGGCGAGCTTTCCGAAGGCGTCACCTCCAAGGACATCATTCTTCACATCATCGGCATCATCGGCACCGCCGGTGGTACTGGCCACGTCATCGAGTACGCCGGTTCCACCATTCGCTCCCTCTCCATGGAGGCTCGCATGTCGATCTGCAACATGTCGATCGAGGCTGGTGCCCGCGCTGGTCTCATTGCTCCCGATGAGATCACTTACGAGTACATCAAGGGTCGTCCTCTGGCTCCCAAGGATGGTCAGGCTTGGGATCAGGCTCTTGCGTACTGGAAATCCCTTCCCTCGGACGAGGGCGCCAAGTACGACACCGTCATCAAGATTGACGCCAAGGACATTCCACCCACTGTGACCTGGGGTACTTCTCCTCAGGATGTCGTTGCCATCACTGGCACCGTCCCCGACCCCAAGAACGCCGAGAATGAAGCCGAGGCCAAGGCCTGGGAACGTGCCCTCGAATACATGGGTCTCGAGCCCAACACACCCATGGAAAAGATCAAGATCGACAAGGTCTTCATCGGTTCGTGCACCAACGCTCGTATCGAGGACCTCCGCGCTGCTGCTCGTGTTCTCCACGGCCGCAAGGTTGCCGACGGTCTCTACTGCATGCTCGTCCCCGGTTCGGGTCTCGTCAAGAAGCAGGCCGAAGCTGAGGGTCTCGACAAGATCTTCCAAGCTGCTGGCTTCGACTGGCGCGAGGCTGGTTGCTCCATGTGTCTCGGTATGAACCCTGACCAGCTCGCTCCCGGTGAGCGTTGCGCTTCCACCTCGAACCGTAACTTTGAAGGTCGTCAGGGCGCTGGTGGACGAACCCACCTCATGTCGCCTGCCATGGCCGCCGCCTGTGCCGTCACTGGATACCTCACCGATGTCCGCAAGGTCGTCGGCTCGTCCACCGCCAAGGTCGGATCCGACGCGGCGAAGCCCGAGTTCGAGATCCAGGTTTCGGATCCTAAGAGCTACCTCATTGACGCTACGCCGGCTCCCGCTCCCATCGCCGCTGCCGAGACCGACGAGGACGCCATCCGCGATGTGCCCGCTTCCACCATGGCCACTGCCGGTGCCGGTATGGAAAAGTTCACCGTCCTCAAGGGCATCGCTGCCCCGCTCGAGCGCTCCAACGTCGACACGGATCTGATCATCCCCAAACAGTTCCTCAAGACCATCAAGCGAACGGGACTCGGCTCGGCGCTGTTCTGGCCCATCCGATACAACTCGACCACGGGCGAGCCCGATCCAGACTTTGTGCTCAACCAAAAGCCGTACGACCAGTCCAAGATCCTCGTGGTTACCGGGCCCAACTTTGGCTGTGGCTCTTCGCGCGAGCACGCGGCGTGGTCGCTGCTCGACTTTGGTATCCGCGCGGTGATTGCCGAGTCGTTTGGTGATATCTTCCGCAACAACCTGACCAAGAACGGACAGCTGCCGGTGCTGCTGACCAAGCCGCAGATTCAGAGGCTGACCGAGGACGCCAAGGCGGGTAAGGAGATTACGGTGGATCTGGAGAACCAGGTGGTGATTACGGCGGATGGTAGCGAAAAGTTTGCGTTTGAGACGCCCGAGTTTACTCGTCACTGTCTGCTCAACGGGCTGGATGATATCGCGCTGACGCTGCAGAAGGATGCTGCGATTACGCAGTTTGAGAAGAAGCGCTCGGCTGAAACCCCCTGGCTGGATGGGTTCGGGTACAAGGCGGGTAAGATCCAGGGTGTCGTAGATGCCGCCAAGCAGTTCGCTCAAAAGGTCGCTGGAACCGAGTGGTGATCTTATCCTCCGTTGTTTGTATTCAGTCGCCTCGCCCGCCCGAGCGTATCGCTTTGCAAATCTTATTCTCACCAACACAAACAAACCACTTGCACACACACACACACACACACACACACACACACACATATGACGGCGCTAACCCTTTTTTGTTTTTCATCATTTAGCACATATTGCGCATGGCGTCTACTCTTCACGTTGAAGCTGTTGCATCTTGACCAAGTCGGCGTAGATGCCGTTTTTGGCGATGAGTTGGTGGTGGGTGCCCTGTTCTGCGACGCGGCCATCTTTGAGGCAGTAGATGATATCGGCTTTGCTGATGGTGCTTAATCTATGAGCGATGGCGATGGTGGTTCTACCGGCGGCGGCTTTGTCTAGCGCTTCCTGAACGATGTTTTCCGAATCCGAATCGAGCGCACTGGTGGCTTCGTCCAGGAGAAGGATTCGAGGGTTTCGAATAAGTGCTCTAGCAATTGCGATTCGTTGCTTCTGTCCTCCACTGAGTTGGGTTCCCTTACCACCAACTTGCGTGTCCCATTTATCGGGTAGCGATTCGATGAACGCTAGGATGTTGGCATTAGCCGCAGCCTCGCGCAGCTCATCCATAGTTACCGACTGTGCATCTTCAAACGCCCCCAAACGGATATTGAACTCGATCGTACCATCATACAATGTAGGTTCCTGAGATACCAACGCCATATGTTTCCTCACCTCCTTGAGATTCAACTGCGAAACATCCTTACCATCAATCATCACGCTTCCACTAAGCGCATCGTAGAACCGTTGGATCAACTGGATCGTCGTCGACTTTCCACACCCACTCGCCCCCACCAATGCAACATACATCCCCGGTCGCACCTCAATATCCAACCCGCGCAAAACCCTAACCGCCGGCCTGGTCGGATACCTAAAATGCACATTCTCCAACCTAAGATGACCCTGCACCTCACCCAACACCTCACCCTCATCACTCGTCACGTCGATCTCCGGCACCATATCCAGCAACTTGATACTATCCCATGCGGCCGTCTTGGCATTCGAAATATCCGGCACAAAACTAAACGCATTGCTCGCCTGGATCGACCCGAACACCACCGCGGTCAAGATGGTAAAGTATTGCCCACTCGTATACTCGCCCTCGATCAGTAGGTGCGAGCCGTACCAAAAGCCGAGCCCGATGATCCAGAACTGCAAAGCCTGCGATACGGCGTACAGGAAGTTGCCGTAGAACGCGGTATTCCTCGAGATCGCAGAGGGAGCATCGAGTTCGCGTCGGTAGATCTCGAGACAGTCATCCTCGCGGGTGAGCGAAGCGACGACACGCATCGCACCGGCCGCTTCGCAAGCTCGCTGCGCCGACGCCTCATACGCCTTTTTAATACGCGCATCCTTGAGCACCACCAACTGCAACCGCACAAACCCAGTCGACAGCGTCAATGGAATACATGCGATCACCACCAGCGACAACTTCCAGCCATTGGCAAGCGCAATGATCGCACCGGTGATCAGCGTCGACATGGACTGAATGATCGTCCCGAGCGTAACCCCGACGAGACCGTTGATCTTCTGCGAGTTGTCCGCCAACGAGTTACTGAGCGCACCGGACGAGTGCGCGTCTTGGTCGTGGTACGACACATCGGCTCGAAGGTAGGCGAACAGACTCATCCTCCTGAGTCTCTCCATCAAAACCGACGACGCCTTCATCAGCGTGTACGTCTGCACACTGATCGCCACGGTACATAGGATCGCAATCACGAAAAAGTACATCGCCCACTTGTTCGCCGCATGCAACATGATCCCCCTCAACGGCTCTTGGCACGGCCCGCCATCGACACTGCTGCACAACGAGAAGTTCTGCAACGCATGACCGAACAGGATCGCAAAGCACGGATACGCCGCGCCCGAGCAGATACTCGCCACCACCCCGGGCACGTACAGACTCACCACATGGTCACGATTGATCTTGGCCAGACGGTAGAGCAGGTAAAAGATCGACGGGATCTTGTCCGCTTCCTTGTCGTCCTGTTCTCGTTGCTGTTGACGACGCGCCAGGATGGCCGACGCCACCGAGCCGCGCGTTAGCGTCTTGTCGAGACCCGCGGGCATCTCCGCCTTGGCCCCTTCTCGAATCGCCTCCTTCTCCTGCTCGGTGCGCGCAAGCCCCTTGGTCTCGACGGAAGAAACCTCCTCCTCCTCCTCCTCCTCTTCCCCTTCGTCGCCCACCTTGGCGCTCACCTTGGCGCGGATCTTCTGTGCATCCACCAACTGCGCATACGCCCCATTGAGCGCAAGCAATTCCTCATGCCTGCCCGATTCCAGGATGACACCTTTGCCCATCACCACGATCTTGTCCGCATTCTTGATAGTCGACAGCCGATGTGCGATTGTGATGGTCGTCCTATTCTGCGACGCCTGCTCCAGCGCATCCTGAACCACCGCTTCGGACTGCGTATCCAACGCCGAAGTCGCCTCATCCAGCAACAGAATCTGCGGGTTCTTAACAATCGCCCTAGCAATCGCAATACGCTGCTTTTGGCCCCCGGACAACAAGAACCCCCTCTCGCCCACCAGGGTCGAATACCCATCCGGTAGTTGCGAGATGAATCCATGCGCATTGGCCATCTTGGCCGCGTCCACAATGAGCCTCTCCTTGTCCTCCTCACTTGCATGCTGATACGGCGTGTTGATGAGACCGTGTGCGATGTTGGCGCGCAACGTGGTGGAGAAGAGCGTCGGTTCCTGCGATACCAACCCGATCTGTGTCCTGAGCCACTTGAGGTTGAGATGCTTGAGCTGCACACCGTCCAGGAGGACGGAACCCGAGTCGGGATCGTAGAAGCGCTCGACGAGCGAGACGATGGTGCTCTTACCCGAACCACTCGCGCCGACGAGCGCGGTCACCTTGCCTGCCGGGATGTCCAAGTTGAACCTGTCCAGAACGGGCACATCGGGCCGGGCGGGATAGGCAAAGTCGATGTCCTGGAATTGCAACGCACCGATGCACTCTTCCGGCTTCAACCCGGACGGATCCGCCGAGTCGATCGGCGGCACCCGATCGATGGTCTCGAACACCTTGGCACCGGCGGCGAATGCATAGCTCAAAGCCTGCATGTTGGGAGCCATCATAGCCATGGAGAACGCGCCGATCAGGATCGACAGGATGACGTTCATGACGGTGCCGGACTTGAGATGACCTTCGGCGAGCAGTCGGGCGCCAAAGTAGAACGCGAGAGCATAGCCCGAATAGATGACAAAGAAGAAAACACCCAAGCCGATTCCCTGGAAAAAGGATCGCTTGATGCCGTACCGAGTGGCTGCTCTGTTGGATTCGTCGTACAGCTCGACGAGGTTGTCTTCGATACCAAACGCCTTTGCAGTCCTGAGCGTGGCTAGAGCCTCTTCGGCGATGGAAGCGGCCTTGGAAACCCGATCGAGTTCGGCCTGCTGCAGCTTGGCAGTAACAGCATTCATGGCGGCAGCAGCGATGATGATGCATGGGATCATGGAACTCAAGGCCAACGCCAACTGCCAGCTCTTGATATACGCCACGATGAAACCGGTGATGAAGGACGAGATAAACATGACAGACATGGGGATCTTGTCGCTGATGCCCTCCTGAATGAGCTGGATATCGGTCTGGATGCGCGTGGTGATCTCACCGGCACCGACGACGTCAAAGTAGGCAATGTCCTGACGAAGGATGGCTTGGAGGTACTTTTCACGAATGCGACGCGTGATGACTTGGCCGGTGTAGACCCAGGCGGCCATGTAGATGTAGGTGGCGGCGAGCATGGCGATGCCGATGTAGACGAGGAAGAGGACGCCGTGAGTGATTTCGTGGTTGAGATGGTTTCGAGCCTGGACGATGTCTCCGCCAAAGAGGAGCGCGTTGGAATACTCGAGGAACGCGGTAGTCAGCGCACCAAAGACGACGGTCATCAAGGGCTGAACGGCACCGGCGGTAGCAGCAGCAACCAGACCGACCGCATTGAAGAGATGATCCCAGATGGTAGCGTAGCGGTAAAGCTCTTTGAATCCGACGCGCTCCACGGCACCGTGTTCGCCCTTGTTCTTCTTGGTTTTGGTCTTGCGTTTCTTGAACCTGGAATCAGTAGAGTCCTCGTCCCTGTCCTTTTCGGCGTGGTTACTCGAGTTGGAGGATGAGGAGCTCTGTTGCTGCTCCTTGTCATCTCGGGATATGCGAGTTGAGGTGTGGGCCCTGCGCGAGGCAGAGTTGTCCATGTCGACGCGTACTTGATCGGCCTTGTCGTGCGTGGAGTCAGTGGAATCAAACAAGTGTTCGGCGTGATGCATGGGTTGCGGATCACTCAAGATAGCGCGCTGAGCATCCTTGGCGCCCGAGTCGAGCTGAGGAGTGATGGTAGTGTGCAGTTGCTGTGGTGCCGGTTGTGACACAGCGGGGGGAGCGGTAACTTGGTCGACTGCTCCGGGCACACCCAAGGGGATGGCATTGGCTGTTGAAGCCGAAGCTGAAGCGTGATCGTGCTCAGCATTGACCGTCATGGTCAGGATGGCGGTGGTAGCGTGAGCGAACTCAGCCTTGGTTACGTGATGTAGGGAAGCAATGCAATCGGCACTTCCAAGATTGTCAACGGCTGTGCCGAAATGAAACGGGCGGCAATTGGACGAACCGACGACGGCTTCTTCCGACAATCGACGTTGGCGGCAGCAATAAGAAGGCACAATCGGATGAATGAGCCAAGGTAATGATGATGGTGGTGGTGGTGGTGGTGGTGGTGGAATCCAGGACAGACGACGCAATGGACTGACCAACAAGTGACGATGGGTTATGCGGGTAAAGCGCAACAGTCGAAGAGAGAGAGAGAGAGAGAGAGAGTCGGCGCTGTTCGATCCGAAGGCTTGCAGTTGCTCAGCACAGTGTGAATGTGAGTTGTTTGGATTTGGCCGTGCGGGAATTGGTAACAAGTACAGTGCAATAATTTTTTATTTTTTTTCATTGTTTATTTTATTTTTTTTCCCCACGCGCACCTGCCCCATTTGGCTGAAGCTGATCTAACGCCTCCTGAAGCGGCCTTCACATTTTCTTTCTGGTTTTGTTTTTTCTTGTTCTTTTTTGTTAACCGACTTCCCCCCGCATCCCTCTATCCAACTGCATCCAGATGTCTCTCTGTCCTGAAAGCGAGTGGCTTGCACCTCTTAAAGCAAGATATACTAAACTGTACAGTACATTACATGCCAATTGCGCGCTTGGCTGGCGATGCGACTTGCTTTCCCTATACTGTTTGAAAGACCTCCGCGGAGAAAACCAATTTGAATACCATGCATGCAAGCTGTGCCTGAACGTAAAAGAGAAAAATAAACTTAATAAAAAAAAGCAGGGGCAAGAAAAGGCCAGATGGCTGCGATTGCTTGGCGTGGCTCTGGGTTTGCGCGTCATCCGTTGTTCCGCGGATTTCCCAGCTGCCCCCTCCCCCCGCTCAACACTGCCTCCTCCTATCACCCTTCATTTCAGCATATCAATTAATACTCACCAAAGCATATCATCAACAGCACCAACTAACATTGCAAGACAGACACAATTACATATACAGTGAACGACGAGGTATATAGAACACGGAGATGAGCGGTGCAATTGGTGAACAACGAGACATTTTTTCCACTACGACTAGGCAAAGCCCCAAGAGATCGATCAGGCTTCTAATCCCTTGACTTCGTCCACGTTGGTCTTGATCGTGGAAACACGCGATGTAGTCTTATCGAACCACTCAATCGCCAAGTTGGCAGACTGCTGCTTGGCTTCCTGCTTTTCCACTTCGGCACGACGTTGCGCAATAGCCACACGGAATCGTTCCTGCAGATCCCACGACGCAAGACGCAGCACCTTGCGTGTCTCCCGACCCACTCTTGCAGAGTGCACTGCAGCAAACGACGCCTCTTGCTCGCCCACGTTGCTCGATGAGGTCAACACACCAAGTGCGTCGCTGCTGCTGTTGCGCACCAGACTTCCCGAAATCAGGCCAGACTTGATGCTGCGTCCAATGTTGCGCGGTACACTGTTGGGCAGATCGTAGATCAGATAAACCACCAACCCAGTCGACACAACTGCAAACACCGGTCCAGCCCATCGACGAGCCGTCGGATTGCCCACCAAGTCCGAGATGCGCACAAACGCATCGATCGCCGTCTTGGCACCTAGCGTCTTGCTTCCCATCAACGTCAAAGCACCCAATCCCAGCGTCGCCGAAGACACCAGGCTCATCTCGTCACTCTCGTGCTTCTTCTTATCCGACTTGTCACCAGACAGGCTGCCGCCCGTCATGATTGTCAAATGGTGATACGCGTCAAAGAAATCCGACGCCTGCACCTCGACCACCTCGGCGCCCAGGCCCAAGCCAACAAGCCCAGGCAAGGCACGACGCTTGGCAAACATGGCATCGGCATTGAAGATCCTCTGCCTCTTCTCCGCCTCGTCCTGTGGCAAATGCGCCGATCCTAACTTTTGCACGCGCTCCACCGCCTGAGAAGCCGTGCCTTTGGCACAATCCTCGACTCCCCTCAACGCCAGCTCGAGCGAAGACGTGAGTGCGTGTCTGACCTCCTGCGCATATTCAAAGATGTTCCACAAGCCAGGGTACGCTGGAAGCGAAACAGCCTCGTCACCAGGCTTGCCATTGCCAATAAGCTCGATGGCACCCGTCAACTTGCGTTGAGCCTGTTGCATCACTGCGGTAACCGCCTCGTCTTCTTCTCCCTCCACCACTGCCTCGAGCTTCTGCTGAGAGGCCTGGCAGCGCGCCAATTCTGGTCGCGCCACTTGGAGCGCTTGCGTAGCTTCGGCAAGCTCGATCTGCGCAACCTGCATGTTGATCTTGGCCAAGAAGGTAATGTCGGACAACAAGCGCAGCATGTACGTCTTGGATGGCAATAGCTTCGACTTGGCGCGTTTCAGCAGCACAAAGTCACGCAGTGCGGCTTCGAGACGACCGAACGCCTCCAAACTCTCGCTTGTTCGGCTGTTGGACGACCCCTCCACTTTCAAGCCAAGCTCCTCCGAAGGCGTGTCGGGGGCAGACGTTGCCTCCTCGTCTTGGCCGAGAACGGCTTGCGAGTCGACAAAGTGAACCAGGTTGGCTGCATCCTCGTAAGTGCGGGGGCTGAGCTGTCGGATCTGGTCGAGCACAAGTTTGCGGCACTTGTCCTTGTTCTTGATCGAGTCATACTTGTTGACGACGATAAAGACAAACGCCTTGTCGTGCGAGGCATTCCAGAGGAACTCCTTTGCGGAGAGGGTAAAGTGGTTTTCAGCGCTGACGACAAAGACAACGACGTCGATCTCTTCCTGACGGGCGAACAAGGCAGTGGTCTTGAGACTGTCTCGGTTGAGACCGGGAGCGTCGATGAGGGCAATGTCGACGATGCCGTTCTTGAGCAACGAGTCTTGAGTGGCGCGGGTGTCATGGGCGTAACACTTGAGGATGGGAGCATCTTCGGGCGAGACCTCTTCGGCCTGAGCCACGATGTTTTCGATGTCGTGAAGCGTGTGGCGAGTGAAGGTGGAGTCGTCGTGCGGCGAGTACTTGACGTTCGGCTTGAGCATGTGAACTTCCTCGACGTTGCTGTTGAGTTCGGACGCGTCAAGCACCTCGCAGAAGACGGTGGTGCAGGGTTGCTGGTCGATAGGCATGAGAGGACGACGCAGTAGCGCGTTGACGAAGGTGGATTTGCCGGCATTGAGATCGCCAGTGACTAGGACCTTGGATTGAGTGTCGGTGAGACGCTGCTTGAGATTTTCGAGATGAGATTCCGACTTTTCCATTCTGCCGTCGAGCAACTGTGCGACTGAAGAGCGTTCGAGCGAACGGACGAGAGCGTGGGGGTTGGAAGCCACCGAGCCAACGCGAAGATCGAGCTTGAGAACCGACATGTCGCTAGCGTCGGAGTCATCCTGGTGGTGATTTGGCAAAGAATGACTGCCGCTGACGTGGCGAGCGGGTGTGTTGGGCAAGCTGGTATGACCCTGTGTAGTGTTGAATCGCATCAGAGAAGGTGGCACGGGACGTTGAGCGGTGTCGACGGATTTGGTGGACAGGTCGGCATCAAGCTCATCGAGGCTCTGAGACGGATTGATGGACTGTGTACGCCTGTGCTGAGGGACAGGACGCGATGGACCAGGCTTGAGAGTCTCGTCAGCGGCAGCATAGTGGATGAGACGCTTGTTCTTGTTGAAGTCGCGAAGGTCAGCAAGCAGGCGGCTGGTTTGATCGATGGCGCCTAGCAGCTTGTCTCGCGACAGTTCATAGTCGGATTGGTGCTGAGCAAAGGTTTGATGGGCATCGTGCTGCGCGCGAGTGTCTTGTTGGAAGGCAGAGTACTTGGGCGGTGGTGTGGAAGGAGATGCAAGGGTAAGACTACGAGCTTCGGACTCGGAATCGTCCCAGGTCTGGGAACGCATGGCCTTTTTGGGTGCAAAGTACTGCTGAGGAGCTTTAGGGTCGGACATGATCGTGGCGTAGAGACGAGACTTGGTGCAAGTGATTGTTGAGTAGTACGAGATGTGAAATGTGAAGATGAGCCTGCAGCGTAGTGTTGAACAAAAGGATGTGCGGGAGATACCAAGCTGCAACGGCTGAGTATCAAATGATGCTGTTGATGATGATGATGATGATGATGCACATGAGATGAGTGTGCCGTGGAGGAGGTGAAGAAAGGATTGACCGATGAAAGGGATGGTGGTGGGATGGAAAGTGTTAAGCTGAAAATTGTGATTCTCGCCGATGACCTGAGCTGAGCTGAGCCTGGTCACAGTCACAGATGACATACAGACAGACAGACAGACAGGTTGGACCACACACACACTCTCTCTGCATGTCCATACAGTAATTCACCCGAAATGCGCGCGTTGCTTGCTCAGCAAAGATTTTTGTCGCTTCAAATCCACAGAGAAAGAGAGAGAGAGAGAGACACACACACACACGAAATTACTCGTCCCTTTCGTGCGTCACTGGAAAATTTCAAAGTCGACGCGCCAAACATCGACGAAAACATCTACACAGAGTGACGGTCGATTTCATTTTCCGTTCCAAAACAATTGTTCCTTTCCAAGGTCTCACATCGATAACTCCATTTCTTCCAGCTTGATGACCCCGAACCGTTCAGCTGTCCATATCGACACAACAACACAGGCTGCAAACAAAGCACATCTACGGTAATCATGTGATTTGCAAACGAGACGGCTCAGACAAAGTCAAAGAACTTCATATCAATCTTGTTGGCGAGGTCCTTGGCCTGCGCCATCAGATTCTGGAAGTCCTCACCAGCACGATGCTTGGTCATGGCAACATCGCTTCCCTTGTTGTCGTATTGCTCTGCGATGATTCGTCAAGGTGATGCAAGGCGAGGGTGGTGAGTGACACGGCGCTGATGCAATGCAATGTAATGTAATGCAATGGAAAGGACTAGGTAATACACTTACCGTATACGACGATGGTGTTGGGGTCATCACGGCTGCGACCGGGCTGGTAGAAAAGGCAGTCGGGCTCTTGGTCCGAATTGGCACGCTTGGCCACCTTGCTGAGCAGCTCGATGATCTTATCAGCTTCAGCGGCACCTTTGGCCTCGACACTGTTCATGTCACGCAACGAACAAAGATCCGGAATGGCATGGTCAGATGAAGCAAATACGACGATCAGCATCGAACCCAGTGCAAGCTACTTACGTGACCCAAATCATAAACTTTCCAGTGGGGGCAGACATGATCTATTATACGTTGCTTATAGTTTTACAAGGTTGTGAACAGAGGTATGATGGACGAGCGGACGAAAGAAAACAGCGAGTGAGCCGCCTCAAGAATGGATTTATAGCCAGTTGCTCCACTCGACTACTTGAAGCCAAGTTCAAGCGGACTTAGGCTGAATTTGATAGCCGGACACCGACCGTGGTGTGCTGCACGGCTCCCTTTCTTGCTCGAATGCCCTTTTTTTTAATTGCAAAATGAAAAGTAGCGACGTAACACTCGACCTAAATTCAAATTTAGTCTCATGCGAGGCGACGCCATCGAAAGCGGCTTAACGAGGCGTCCCACCAATCACAGTCGCTCTTCCCGTTCAAAGCTAGCTAGCTTGCTTGCTTGCTTGCTTGCTTGCTTGCTTGCTTGCTTGCTTGACAGTACAATTGGTACCACAGCTGGCTTCCTCCCACTTAGCACACTCTACTGCCTCATCGCAAGCTAGCTCTTGACAGGTTGGTAGGACCCGCAGCTAGTGGTGCGAGACTGTTACCGCACAGGGCTGGATTGTGCCAGAGTGCACTTGTGCACGTCTAAAGCATTTGCGAGTGTGGAGAAGTCGCCGAATCAGAAAATTCGATTTACAGTATTTTATTGTTTGAGTTTTCCGCAAACAAATTCGACAGAAGAGTCATAAATAATAAAATACTGTACTGTTCTGCACTGGACTGCACCTAAACCGTAATTTTACTCGACTACTGTACCTCGGCTTATCCGCATTTTTCTATCTTTGCTTGGTTGCTGTATCACCACCACCACCTCCTCCTGCCTCTCCAACATTTGATACGGACAAGCCAGTCAGCCGCTGTTGTGCTTGCCTTGTCACTCACCCAATAGCTTCAAGATGCTTTCGTATCGATCGCGTGTATTGCTCGGCCTTGTCTTGGTCGCAGCACTGCTCCTAGCCACATCCGCCAATGCCGCCCCCTCCTCGCAACCCTTGATAAACGGCGCAGACCTCTCGTCCTCAACCAAGAAATCGCACAAGCACCATGGTCCCCTCAAGAAGCACGACCGCCGCGAAGAATGGAGCAGCATCATGGGCTGGTGAGTCTCTCTTCCAACAACCAAATACCTTGATCTAGCCTAGCCAGTTCGTGTACTGACCTTGTCCTTGTCCTTCCATCGCCTTCCCTTCTGATCGAGTAGGGTCTCGTAAGTACCTCTACTCACTCACTTATTCTCTTCCTTTCGCAATTGCAAGGCGCAATTCTAGCCAACAACAGCTAAGTCGAACCTCTCTCCTCTTCTCTGTGCTCTCTCCTCCGCCTCCTCCTCCTCCTCCTTGAACGCATCCAACAGAATCGCTTGCTGGGTAATTGTCTATTCGCCGTACGTGTCTCCATTCCGTCACTCGGGTTTTCCTAATCATTGCGCTTTCCCTTTCCGTCCGTCCGTCCGTTTTTCCTTACACCCCGCTACTCTCAGGTTTTGCCCTCTTTCAGTCAAATGCATCAAAACTACGTCTCCAAATCCGCAGAAGGTCTTTCGATCACCTTCGTCATCATCTGGCTTGCCGGTGATGCGCTCAACGCTGCCGGTGCTTGGTTCCAGGGTCTACTTTGGACCATGATCATCCTCGCCCTCTACTACTGCGCCTGCGATTGTGTTCTCATCTTCCAATACTGGTACTATCGCAAGTACTACCACCGCGGCGTCAAGATCACCACCATCTCGGCTTCGTTGGAAGCCAACGAGCGTACACCGCTTATCGGTGATGGCAGTGTTATCGAAGACGACCTCTCGATCAAGTCGGACGATGACGACGACGACGATGACAGCTCCATCCGAACTCAGATCATCATGTACACGCTTGCCGCCTTCCTCGTCGTCGCTACCGGTGTCGCAGCTTGGTACGTTGCCGAACACTCGTCGTACTCTCCGGACCTCCCCGAAACACCCACCCCGGAACCTGTCGGTTGGAGATGGGACGCCCAAGTCGCAGGTTGGCTATCCGCCATCCTGTACCTCTCCTCTCGAGTTCCCCAGATCATCAAGAACCGAACCACCAAATGCGAAGGTCTCTCCCTGGCGCTCTTCGTCTTTGCCGTCGCGGGCAATCTTACGTACGTGGCGAGTATTGTGCTCAAATCCACCGAGCCAGAATACCTCGTCGAGAGCTTTTCGTGGTTGGTAGGTTCGCTCGGGACGGTGTTCTTGGATTTTATCGTCCTCGGTCAGTTCATTCACTACAGGAAGGCGAGGAAGGAGATTCATAGGTTGAGGAGGAGCAGTATCGCTCAACATTCGACTGATAGGCCTAGAATCCAACAGCAACAGCAGCAGGAGACTCAACCATCGTCATAGCTTGCTTGCTTAAGTCATAGAAACTTTGTTATACCATCATCTCGTACTTGTTTTGGATTGTGCCAAGTTTGTGTACAATGGGGGGGGGGGGGAGATTATCGATTGCGTGTGCCGCCAAACCCAGTGCTCTCTCTCATCCCGCCTCCTCCTCCTCCTCCTCCTCCTCCTCCTCCTCCTCCTCCTTCACGGAAGGTATGGTCGTGGTGGTGGTGGTGGTGGTGGTCGAAGCGGGGATGGTATGTGGAAGGGCCAGCGCCACCTCCATACGTATATCCGTAAGCGTGTGTGGGTGGGGTGGATCGACGTCTTGACGATGCGGCAGCTGTGGCGGCTAGACCTGCTAAACCTAGCCCTGACCAAAATCCTGGTCGCCACGACGACGAAGGTGGATCCAAATCGGGTTTACTCGAGTATGGTGGTGGTGGTGGTGGGGGGTTATTTCCTCGCCATCCTCCTCCACCGCCTCCACCGGGCCACCATGCACTGCCTGTTGCTGGTGGATTTCGGTTAGCGCCTCTTACCGCCCTGATGAAGCTGACGATGAT
Source organism: Anthracocystis setariae (assembly GCA_928724745.1). Lineage (NCBI taxonomy): Eukaryota > Fungi > Basidiomycota > Ustilaginomycetes > Ustilaginales > Ustilaginaceae > Anthracocystis > Anthracocystis setariae. The sequence continues at coordinate 500,078 of CAKMXJ010000020.1, read as the reverse complement.
CACGGTGAGGAAAGTCCAGAAGAGGATGTGTACGAGTGGATCCATCCATCCTGAGCGGGTGTTTGTGGTAGTGTAGTATTCGGGTTTCCAAGGATCATCCCTTCCTCTGCCCGAGGGGAGTAGGTGGTAGGTGAGAGCACACGAATCCTTCAATACATATGGATCGTCAGCATAATCGTAACCTTCGCAACTGACCTGAACGCGACCCATACGAATCGAGGTGGGTAGGTCGGCCATACACTTCCACTGCGAATCGCCCATGCTCTGACACTGAACCACATCCGGTTGATAGTGCGCACATGCAGAACCGACGCACGTGAGTTGCGGCAAAGCCGACGTCCGTCGATACGCAGTTTTCCCGTCCGCGTAAAACGTAAGTGTGGACATCGAGTCGAATGGAATTCTCAAACCCATACCGTAGTACGGTCGCGTGGGATCCCATGCGATGGAGTTCGTGGTGAGGATGACGATGACGATGACGATGAGCAGACGGGGTAGTGCAGTCATCGTGGTGTATTGGGTGCGCGGGACGAGGCGACGAGCGACGAACCCGCTCAAAGTCCGAAGTTGGTGTTCGTCGTTACAGGTCTGTATTGGCGTGGATGTTGAAAAAGATCAAGCCGACCAGTGGCAAAGATATATGCGGTCAAGGAGCTGAATCGAGTTGCCGTAGGAAAGCAAGCAAGAGGGTGAGCGAAAAGTGACGTGGAAGCCTTTGGCCTCCACTTTATAGAAAAAAAATGGCTTTTCCGCGGACAAAAACGTCAAAGAAAAAAGACTTTTTTTTTCTTTTCTTTTTTTTTTTCGCAGCACTGCACTTTCCTTTTCCGCCCACATGGCACTCGACTCCATAACACTCGATGGTACTGTATCAACCACACAGACCATTACAGTACATGCTATGCTGTACTGTATTCCTCGTTTGCACCTATTCATGTAACATAACCTATGCATGCATGACGATGGCAACATATCAATGTATACTCTCATTCTCAATTGTGACTCCCTACAAATGAGGATTGCCCACCTTGTCCGCCCTAACTTTCCAACTCGCCTTTCTGGTCCCAACCAACCCCAACACCCTCGCCAACCATCCACGACTCTCTGCCGGATCGATCACGGTATCCACCTCCACCATACTCGCTACATTCACCGCCTCCCCCTGTCTATACAACCCATCCACCAACCTCGCCTCCTCACTGCTCCTCTCCTCCTCCCCCTTGATCGCCGCCAACTGTTTCCGAAACCCGAGCTTGACCGCGCCCTCGAGCGACATTGGGCCAAAACTCGCGGTTGGCCAACATGCGCAGATCGAATTCGATTGTGTACTGCCGCCCAGCATCGCCTGTGCGCCCAACCCGAATGCTCTCCTGAGCACCAATCCGATGATCTTGCCCCCGGACAGCGTGTACTCGTTGACCGCGCTGAACCAGTCGCCGAACACGCGGAACGAACCCATATTCGCCGCGCGTTCGAACTCGGGACCGACCATAAACCCAGGCGTATCGCATAGACATACGAGATGACATGTGCGCGTCCGAGTGAGCAGACGCAGCAGACGGACCGCTTTGAGTGCACAGTTGATATCGATCGCGCCTCCGAGCGGTGAAAGCGCATCGTTGGCCAGGATCGCAATCGCAACACCGTTGACCCGCGCCAAGCCCGTGATGAGACCCACTCCCCAATGCGGGGCGAATTCGACGAACGAATCGTCGTCGACGAGCAGCGAGATCACTTTTCGCATATCGAATGCTCGACGCCGTTCCGAGGCTGGTGGGATACACGTTCGCAGGTGCATCGCATTCGATGTGTATCTCCACTCGGAATCGGGCAAGCGAGGCGTGGTGAAGAACCCGATCAGGATGCGCGTGGTGGTGGCGGCTTGATCTTCGTTGTCGACAAGAACGTCGATGCCTCCCGTGGCACAGTGGATGTCGATAGGGCCAATTTGGTCGCTGGAGAAGACGCCGAGTCCACCGGCTTCGATCATGGCACTACCGCCCATCCCGATACTCGTCCCTCCGACCTTTGCACCACCCTCAGCAACTCCGCCGCGAGTACCGACGACAACATCACACGTACCCAACAACGCCGCATTGCCCGCAAACACATACCCGTTCGCCACGCCCACACTCGGAATGCCCATCGCGCGCACCCTACCCATCAACGCAAAGCTCGGCGTCACCAACCCACTCGCCGTCACAACATCCAAATCCCCCGGCCTCCCCCCACCGCCTTCGGCATACAACACTACGGGGCACGGATGCGCGAGGATGGCGTTGAGGATGCGATCGAGTTTCGTATGGTGCATGTGTCCCTGTGTGCCGGCGAGCACCATGTAATCGCCGAGGATGAGCGCTACGGTGTGTGCAGCGATCTTGGCGAATCCTGTGACGATGCCGTCACCCGTCGTTTTGGCGATCAGCTCGTCGAGCGAGCGCGAGCTGCGTTGCGATGCGAGTGCGAGATCGCCGTACTCGATCAGAGAGTCGGCATCGATGAGCATCGACAGGTTCTCGCGAACCGTGCGCAAGCCGCGCGCATGTCGCTTTTTGACCATCCCCGCTCGTCCTTCGTCCGTGTATGCTTTTCGTCGTTTGAAAAGCTCCTGCAATTCGGGTCGCGCGATCGTCGGGTCTTCCTGCACCTCGGCTGATTCGGAAGCGCAAGCAGATGTATGGTCCGAGTCGCTAACTGGGATTAGGACGAGGAGGGGGTCGCAAGTGTTGACAACCGCACCCTGCTCGATGAGGATTTTGTATACGGTAGCGCCAGACGAGGTCGCACGTATGACATGCTCCATCTTCATCGCTTCGATCACCGCCAACTCCTGCCCCGCCACCACCGTCTCCCCCTCCCTAACCGACACCTTCACCACCAACCCGCTCAAGTGCGTCTCCACTGTCGTCTTCCCCTCTCCCTTCCAATCGTGACCTTCCTTCTTTTCTGCCGCGTCGTTGCTGTCTTGAGTGTGTTTGTTCCTAGCGTTGATGAGGGTTTCGATTTCATCCGCCTTTTCGAGCAGGGTGGGGAACTGGGTCTGCACTGTGTGGATATGGTGTTGATCCTGCCTGACCTGTTCGTGTGCCAGCAACGCGAGGAGGAACCCGATGTTGGTCCTGACTCCTTCGATGCTCGTCTCTATCAACGCCCTCCTCGCCGCCTCCAACGCCGAAACATAGCTCGGAGCAGTTACGATCACCTTGGCCAGCAAACTGTCGAACAGCGGATTCACCACAAACCTTCCCAACACCGGATGAGGAGGATGAGCCGCACTCTCGACCCTCAACTCCCTCCCCAATGGCCACACCAACGACGTCACCTTGCCCGACTCCGGATGGGCCTCGTCCGAGCCGCCGCGGAACGTCTCGGCATTCACTCGAGCCTGCACAGCCACCTTGGACGGAAACGGCGTGGGACAGTCCGAGGTGAAAGAGAGTTGCGGTAGGGTTGAGCCGAGGGCGATGAGAAGTTGAAGGCCCACCAAGTCGACTCCCGTGACTTGCTCCGTGATGGTATGTTCCACTTGGATCCGCGGGTTGGCTTCCATAAAGTAGAAGTTTCCGAGTCCTTGGTGCTGGTCCACCAGGAACTCGATGGTCGCAAGGCTTCGAAGTTCGACTTGCCGACCCAGTTGAAGTGCAGCGGCCAGCATACCTTGGCGGAGTTCAGGCGTCAAGCTGCCGGCAGGAGCGATCTCGATCATCTTCTGATTCCTGCGTTGCAGCGAGCATTCTCGATCCCAGAAATGACACACCCCGCCCTGACCGTCGCCGAGGATCTGTACCTCGACGTGGCGAGCATTCGTCAGGAAGCGTTCGGCATACACGCTACCTTCTCCGAACGACGAAACCGCTTCACGGCGGCAACTTTCGTATGCCTCGCTCACGAGCGATTCAAGCTCTGCGACGTTGGCCGAAGAAGGGAGTTGCACGATGCGTATGCCTCTGCCACCTCCACCATTGGCGGCTTTGAGGATGATCTTGGAACCCAACGGCTGGGCCTGTGCGAATTCGATGATATCTGTCAACGCGGAACTTGAGGAGGAGGGGGAGGTTTTGGTGCCGGGCAGAATCGGCACTCTCGCAACTTGGGCCAGTTCTCTCGCTGAGACTTTGTTTCCCAAAAGCTCAAGTTGCTGCGACGTGGGGCCCAGGAACACGACTCCGTTGTCTTGGCAGAGTTTGGCGAAAGCTGCGTCTTCCGACAAGAAGCCGTAGCCTGGAGCGATGGCCCAGCACGCCTGCGACTTTGCTATCGTCACCAGCGCTTCTGCATCCAAATACGCCTTCGGTCCCTCCCCCACCAACTGAACCGAACGATCCGCAAGATGCACATGCAGTGCGTTCGATTCGGACGGCGTGTAGATGGCAACAGTCTCGATACCAGGCGTGGTGGACGAGAGTGGGAATAGCCGGTACGTGCGTATCAGGCGCACAGCAATCTCGCCCCGGTTGGCGATCAAAATGCGTCTCGTCTCCATCGTAGACCCACTCTCTGAACCAGTACAAGTATGAAGCAGCGGTTTTGACCAGAGATGATGGAGGTCGAATTGAAGGCTGCCAGGTGAATGCGGGGTCACCGAATAGAAAACCCAAGAAACGAACGCCCAGACAGACAGACAGACGTGTGCCAAAATTCCCGTTGGCAACCGGCTATCCGGTATTTTCGCCCATCCTGTTAACCGAAATTTTGTCTTACCGGTGCTCATCCAAGCCCACCTGATACGCTACTGTACCATGGTCTTTTCAGAGCTGGTCAACACATGCACTGCGTCGCCTTTCCATGCATCACGCTTCGCTTGACAGGCAATCGTATACACTTTGCAGCGAGCAACTAGCAAACAAACACATAGAAATGATACAAAGTCCGACTCAACCTCATGAGCTCAGAATCGCGTTACTTGGCAGCAGCACGTCGTGGCCTTCCCGACCTCATCGTACCCGCAGCCGTCGTAGCTGAAGACGAAGTTGCCACTTCCTCCGCTTCCGCTTTCGCCTTGATCTTGCTTGCAGCTGTGGTACGGGTGGCACGAGCACGAGTCGTCTTTGCTGGAGCTGGAGCTTCCTCTTCCTGCTCCGCTTCAGATGCCTCGTCCACTTCACTGGTCTCGACCACCTTAGCTCGAGTGGAACGAGCAGTGCGAGCTGCGGGCTTTCGGGCTGCTTTCACCGCAGTAGCAGGCTTGGTCGGTGAATCGCCCTCCTCCGCCTTCTTTGCCTTGACAGTCCTCTTCGCCTTGACCGGAGCGGCTTCTTCCCCATCGCTCGCCTCATCATCGCCAAATCCAGCGCTGGAAGATGGTGCGCCCAACTCAGCAGCCTTGGTCCCGCGCGTCCTTACGCACCTGGTCGTAGCTGTCGCAGATCGCGTGGCACGGGTGCGCATCGCCTTTTTCGGCTCCTCCCTTCCTTCCACACTGCTCTGATCCTCGATGCAAATCTCGTCCTCAACCTTCTTCGCCGCAGCGGCACGAGCTCTTCTGACTGGCTTCTCAGGCGATGTAGCAGCAGCAGCGGAGCTGATGTTTTCGGTGGCGACACTCTTTGCTCTCCTTTCTGCTGCTCGACGAGTGGGTTTGGTGGGTGACTCGAGCTCCGGCGCCGAGACTTCTATCTCTGCTTCGGCAAGGTCTTCCCTCTCCTGTACAGCAGCCTCTTCTTCAATAGAGGTCTTCTCAGCGGATCCAGGAACAGAAGTCGGCTTGACGGGGGACGAGCGGGACTTGGACTTGGTGGGAGACTTGGGATCGACCTCCTCTTGTGTTGGTTCTGCGAAGGCTTCTTCCTGGAACACTGCTGGAACGGCGGCAGTGGTAGTGGCTGCGGAGCCCTTGACTGGGGATGAACGAGCAGCTCGCTTAGTAGGAGAGACGGAGCGAGTAGCACGCTTGGTGGGCGAGGTAGAGGCTGCTCGTCGGGATGTGCGCTTGACCGGAGAAGGCTCGATGTTAGTGAGATCCGCCTCTGTTTCCTGGACTGGCTCAGTGATCTCGGTAGCTGCCTCCATAGCAGTATGCTGAGCATCCTCGACAACTTCAGCAGCTACCTCCTCGTAAATGGTCTCGGAAATTGGTTCCTCGTTGATTCGCTCGACGATGGGCTCGTCCGTCTCGACGTGCTCAGGCTCGAACAAGAGCCGCTCCTCCGTCGCTGCCTCAACAGGCTCGACCTCTACCTCGACAGCCTCAACCAAAGCTCTGGCAATGGCCTCGTTATGTGCATCCATCTCTGCCGCATCGAACATGGTCACATGCAGCTCGGCCTCGACTGCTGGTCTCACCGGTGTTCCACCCACGCTCGGGGCCATCAACAACGTCGGTGGAAGTGGGGCCACTGCCGGAGATGCCAGGCTCGGCACCGACGGCGCAGCCCTAGGCGTAGCGGGAAGCGGCACAGCCACTTCCGCCGCCTCGCTTCTCCTCACCGCTCTCCTGCCCTTAGTTGGGCTACTGGAAGCCGCCTTGCGGGGGGAACTCTTGGAAGGAGACAAGAAGTCGACAATTTCCGGATTGGCTGCTCGCATTCGATCGCCCAAACTGCCATACTGTGGCTGTTTTTCGGGGCTAGAGTTGAGCATAGATGCGAGACCCTGCATGTCTGGAGTGGCGGGTTGAGCCGACACGGACGAGAAGGGGTGACGAACCGAATTGATAGCTGCTGGCGTTTGAGGAGCTTGCAGAGTTGGTGGGGGAGTGGCAGCGTTGGGACGGGAAGGGCTTTCAACGGCCTTGGAGCTGATCTGGACGATTTGCTCTTCCTCTTCCTCTTCCTCATCCTCGGCCATCTCATCGTCTGTTAGCTCCTCCTCTTCAGCTGCAAAGAGATCGTGCAATGCCTCTGCGATCTTTTCGGACTCTGGTTCATCAGCAGAGTCTTGAACTACATCAAAGCCCATAGAGAGCTCCGTGGCTGGTAGACCAACATCAGAGACTCGTACGACCTTTCTCGGTTTTGTTGGAGAAGACTGCTGCTGCTCTTTGACAGGCTCAGTCTTGTTGGAGGTCTCGTGAACGATGCGTTCACCAGCGGCACTGATCTGCAGACGGACCAGAGCTGCTCGGACGGAAGCTTTCGTATCTGCGGCACCCGCTGGAGGCATCGAGATGCGGCGGGAGTGCGTCTTCGAAGTTGGCTGGGGAGTAGCGAAGGGGGCCAAGGACGAGGTCTTGACAGGACTGAAGCTGTACGGTGCTTTCCTCGGAGAAGGCGAAAGGACGGACAAGCTTTGGTCAACTTCGTCCTCGTCGTCTTCCGAATCTTTCCAAGGCTCGTGTTCTTCTTCTTCGCTAAGCGCGGGGTCGAGGTTGGCCTCAAAGTCGTCATACTCCTGGACCTGGTCTTGCTGTCCCGCTTCGAACGAAGATGAGCCGTCAAACGCAGGAGGAGGTTGTATGGGGGCCATAGCCGAAAGATTCGAAGGCATCGACATGGACTTGGACAAACCCGACATGCCTGGAGTAGCGGACGAGGGAGGAGGAGGCGGAAGGAAGAGGCGATCGGCGTACGCCTCGCTGGATCGCAAGAGGGTCTGTGTGCGAAGCGAGACCTTGCGCCTGGTGTTGAGACTGAGACGCGGACGACGAGGCATAGGCGCTAGACCGACGAAATGCTGCCTTTTGACAGGCGAAGGGGTCTTGCTGATGCCGAGCGTCATGGACCTGGGAGGCATGCGGCGTTGAACTGGACTGGATGCGACGGCATCGGCATCGTCCTCGTCCATCGGTGCAGGATCAGCTTCTGAAGCATCGGAGAATTCTTCCACATCCTTTGCTGCTGGAGGAGGAGCTACTTGCTCTTCAGTAGTACGCTCATCCTTACGCTCTTCGGCGTAGAAACCAAGGCTGATACCTGCAAAAGGCCCAGCACGACCAAAGAAGCTGCTGCGACGCTTGGCACGCTTAGGGCTACCGCTTTTGCTGGGTGAGCTTGCGGATGAGGAGCTGACGGTGGGACTCGAGGGCCGGGCGTTTTCCTTGTCCTCCTCCTCGGCGATACTTTTTCCTGGGCTAGCAAGGTGGATGATAGGCTGTTGTCCAGGTTCAGCCGACTGCTCTGGCTCTGGCTCTTGTTCGAGCTCTTCAACAATGACAATGTCTTCTGAGGATTCGTCCCGAGGCGACTCGATGTCCTGCTCCATGCGGCCCTCTTCTTCTTCGGCGAGATGCTCTTCGGGTAGCTGCTCGTTGCTGTCGCTGTTGTCGTTGTTGTTGTTGCTGCTGCTGCTGAAACTTGCGTCCTGCTCCTCGTTCATCGTGTCGAGAGGTGGCAACATCCTCATCTGCTTGACAGGGCTGAGCCTGCCGGTGTACGAGTTGGCATACAGGCTGAAGCTGACTTGCTTGGGTGGCGCTGTCTTGGGCTCGACAGCGGTGTTGTGGCTCTTGACTGGTGTGGCAAACAGATTGGTCGCAGAAGAGGATGTGCGGCTCTGACGACCCGATGCTTTGACTTTGGAGGAAGTGACGTTGGCGGATTGCATAAAGCGCTGAAGACCGTTGGCGCGACGAGCTTCTCTGTCTGTATCGCTGAGCTTGGTCGGAGAAGCTTGTCTCTTGGCTTTGACAGGGGTGTCAATCTGAGCTGCATTGACAAGGCTCATCCTGATACGTCTGCTGGAAGTAAGCGTAGGGGTGCAAGGTACAGCGCCGGAAGGGGCACCCTTGACTGGCGACGAAAAGATGCTGGACGCTGCTTCATCCGATGTAGGCGTGGGAAGCTCGAAGAGGAAGCATCGCTTAGCAATGACGATTGAATCGTTGGTGTGTAGCTCGTATCTTGCCGCTCCGCGGGGTGCTGGATATGCGAGAGTGTCGTTGAGAAGGACACCATTCGCACCGACAACTTGAAGGAAAGCCTTGATATCGCGTGAGTCATGCTCTTGCTGGATTTCGATCTCGATGGTACAGTGGAGCCTGCTGACGTCGCTGACGAGGAAACGGACATCGTTGTCGATGGATCGACCCATGGTGGTCTTGAGACTCTGGATGGGATAGCGCTGCTTCTGTCTTCCCTTCTTGTCCATAAGTATGAGGTATGCCAACACTGGCTCTACATCGGCTGGGACCAGTGGTTCGGCTGAGGAAGCCCTTGTTGGCGAAGACATGGTCTTGGACGGACTGGGCAGCATTGAAGCCTTGACTGGCGAGGAGGAGCGAGAGGCTGAAAAGAATCTTGAGAAGCTGTTGGATCGACGCAAGGGGATGAGGGTGTTTGGTTTGTCGGAAGCAGAAAGGACGCCGGCAGGAGCGTCGCTAGGGTCAAAGTATTCGGCCTGAATGCTGGAAGCGCTCGCACTCGGGCTCATGCCGAAGGATCGGCGAATAGAGCTGAGCATTGAGATGAGGGTGGAATGCGAGGAGCGCCAGAATAACGGCTGCTCGACTGCGCAAAGGGTATATTAGATTGTGGCTTGCAGGATAAAGGTGATGGTGTGATTATAGCAAGGGAGGACGGGTGAGGTTATTTTGCGGATCACTTCCGATGTGATGTGATGTGATGTGATGGCTCGAGGCTAGTCTTGACGATGGCGGTTCAAGTAGAAAGCGAAAGTGAGAAAGGAAGCCGAACAAAGTTAGAACCTATTTAGCTTGGATGCAAACTGAAATGACCGCGGAGAACTACACGCTACGATATGTTTTGTGACTTTGTGTGAGGAAAGAGGATCGGGATCGAGCCGGCCTCTTACATCCACCTGTTTAGCCTTGACAGCCGTAGTGTGAGTGGATTGCAGTGGATTGCAGTACAGTCTGCTCAGAAGCGACTCGCTTGATTGCCTTTCGACTTGCGTACTGTGATTGCAAGTGTAACTGTACGATGGAGCAGTAGAGGCGCTCAAGATGCCAAACTGTGATACAGAGCTGACTGACTGCACAGTGTGGAAACGCAGAGTAGTAGAGTAGTGATGGCTTAAACTGACAGCCGAGCCTACAGAAACACACCCAAAGCCAACTCTGACCAAAAATCCAACCTTTTTTGTGGCGCGTGCCGGAGTTCGACACTGCGCGAAATACTCACGTGACTTTTGACACTGTTTGATTCTTCTTTTTATAACCTAACATTTTTATTTTTTTTTCCAGAAAATCAATTCCCAGATGTCGTGTGAGAAGCCAAGCCGCCTCCACCAGACGAGAAAAAGCAACTCTAGTACAGTCACAGTCGCCAACTAAACTTGAATCTCGCATTGACCATCTTTGCATGTTGCAGTCCGAGTACAGTAAAAAGCCGGGGAAATCAGCTTCTAACTTTCACCATCCTCTTGTCCGTTTTGGCTACCAGAGTCTAGACATCATCACCTCCTCGCAGCACCAAATTGCCCACCATTTTCGCCTTCGCCCCAGCTCGAGTGTTGTTCAAAATGGCCACCAAGACCGATGCCAACTGCATCTTTTGCAAGATCATCGCAGGCCAAATCCCTTCGTTGAAGTTGTACGATTCCGACAAGACCTATGCTTTCCTCGGTACGTGCCTTTGATTCGATCCGAAATATGCTGCTCTGGAAGCAAGAACGGGATCGAGCATACTTACGCTGACACCACACTTGTGCCTGTGCTACTCGATTGATGCTACGCTAACGCTGTGCAACAGATATTGGACCCATCTCGGAAGGTCATGCATTGGTCATCCCCAAGTACCACGGAGCCAAGTTGCACGATATCCCAGATGAACACTTGGACGAACTGCTACCTGTAGCCAAGAAGATCGCCATTGCCACCGGTGCGGAACAGTACAATATCCTGCAGAACAACGGTAGGATGGCGCACCAGATGGTCGACCACGTCCACTGTAAGTTGCCCAATTTTCATTTGCTCTATTACACAGTGATCGGAACTGTGATGCTGACATGATGTTTGCTGCTGTTTACAGTCCATGTGATTCCTAAGCCTGATGAAAAGCAAGGTCTCGGTGTGGGCTGGCCAGCCACTCAACCCGAAAAGGAGCAACTCGCCAAGATCCACGAACAGATCAAGGGTCGTCTTGAGAAGCTCTAATGATTCGGCTTGTTGACTCGTGGACAGCAATTATAACAAAATTGATCGCAAGACGACATTCAGTCAAGAACGATGGCGTTTGAACACGCTGAAATGTGGATTTCTCCTAGAGTGTGGCAAAGTGACAGCGTTTGGGTGTACAGTAAGACGCAGTTCAAGGTGAGATCAGGCAGTGCGATAAATGAGATGAACACCCGAGTCAGTGTCGACGATGCTGCTGAGTTGGCCAACCTTGAGACCGAAAGCGGCATCTTCGAAAGGTTTCTGCATCTGACCGCGCTGGAAGAAGCCCAGATCACCACCTGCCCTTGCTGAAGAGCAGTCTCTGCATGGTTACGCAACGCACAAAAAGGTCAAGAGTCGGTTGAAAGGGTCAGTGCTAGTCTTGCGCTTTTGATAAGACGCTGAGAGAACTTACGAATGAACACTGGCCAACGAGGCAAACTTGTCCTTGCTTGTATCTTGCTGAAGCTCGGCTTGGAATTTCTTCAGCTGAACGATGGCGTCGTCTTTTGACCTGGTGATGTTGGCTTCCTTCCAAGAGCTAGGACGTCGGCTGCCGGCATGTTTGATGAGCAGATGGCTGGCGCGCACCTTGTCTGGCTTGTCGGAATCTGCCCCAGGCGCATGGGCGGGATCGAGATACTTTGCACCGGGAAGAGAGCGAACCGACTGTTCGGTATGACCTTGTGGGATCTCCCAAGTGGATTGCTGCGTGACGGGATCGTAGAAGTAAGGCAGACGACGAGAGTTGCTAAATCGGACCTCCCATTGAGACTGTAGACAGCAGAGGAATCAGGAATCAGCAACGGTTCGCATGTATTGGCACGATGCGCTACTTACCGACATGTTGAGGATGCTATACTGTGTCTTGCCTTGAAACAGAGTGTGATGGAATGCAAGCAGGGGTTGATATGAATCCGTAGCTGGAAAGGGTCCTCTCTGCTCTGCCAAATTTTACGCAGCTTGGCACCAACGGTCTCGCCGAGAGCGGTGGAGGAATCAAGAGTTGGACCGAGCGCGTCGCAACACGCAAGAAGCTTTAGTTTCATGATGTCAGATTCTTGCTTCACACAGCGTACTGTTTTGGAAAATGAATTTCAGGTCCCCCATTTTTTTTTTTTTTGGTTAATCTCGGCTGGATAAAGGAAAATTGAATTTAGGTGAGTTGTCTCGATGGCATGCACTTTCATTTCGAAATCGTGGTAGCTTGGTTGCGTTGCTTTGCTCTCGTCAAGCCAAACATGCATCACGAAGCAGGCCCTTCACAAGCGAGCGAAAACGAGAGCGAGAACGAGAGCGAGAACACGAGAGAGAGAGAGAGAAAGAGAGAGAGAGAGAGAGAAAGAGAGAGAGAGAGAGAGAGAGAGAGAGCTCTGGGACCTGCATGAGGCATGTAGGGCCCAACCGCTGTGCAACACTTTCCATGTGGCAGTCTGGAAGTTTGTTTCCGGCGCTGTACTGTATCAATGGTGAAGAGTGGCAGGGAGAAAAAGGGCGCTGCACATTGCATAAAGGGTGCGTTTCGAGCCAACCGACAGAAGCATGTTCCCACGCCAGCCCCCGGTGCATCCACCCGCATCGAGCCATCCTGCTCCCGATACGATGGTTGAGCTTGTAGACGAACCACGACAGGCTCTATGCTCGAAAGCAATACTGTATACTGTATCCTTTGCCCTAATACCTTGGTCGCTGATTGCCAAGCCGGGTCATGCTTTAAGGAAAGGCAACTTGCCGTTGTTTGTAAAAGAAAAAAAAAAAAAGAAAAAAAGAAAAAAAAAGAAAAAGAATTAGAAAAGATATGGGAGGGCGGCGTCGGAGTTGGAGTCTGCGGTGACCGTGCCTCCGAGTGTTGCACCAAAAAAACCCACAACTTTCCCATTACAGTACTCTAAGATTCAAAAAGCGCTCGAAACATGCACACCCACAGAGCACAGTGTATTCAACTGTACTCTTCACAGATTGATTGCCGGAGCAAAAGTCTCGGCGATTGCCGTTGTGGCGCGGCAACACTGCTCAAGCTTGGCCTTGTCATCCTTTTTGGACCCTCTTTGGCTGCATACTGTCGATCCCCGACCGTGAAAAGGATCGACAGAGAACAGCACACCAAGCATTTCTCCAATTCCAGTCCTGTCCAGTCCAGTACAAGATCCTTCTGTACCCCAAAGTCGGCTTTCCTTAGCTTTCTGGGCTTGCTTGGCTTGTCGTGGAAGTGCATACAGTACAGTACTGTCGCGTACTGTGAGCATTTCATTTGGTTGAGCCCCACCATCGATGGCTTACCCTCAGCTCGAGGACACCATTTCCAACCCCCCCCCACAACTCATCATCACCAACACAGTATCCTGTCCGATCGTCTTTTTTTACCACCACCACCACCACCACCACCACTACCATCACCGTCTTGAAGAAAGTGGTCATCGTTGGTCGAGCATAGATATCCAGCTGCTAAAACCAACGACGCGCATTACTGTATTGCGCTTTCACCTGATTTCGATTCAGCATTCAGCATTCAGCATTCAGCATTCAGCGGGCCAAGCAGCCGAAATAGCGTGCTTCGCCCATTGTCTCGTTCCTGATCCAACAATCGCTCTGAATCTTGAGCCAGCGCTCTGCTCGCTACGGCACTACTTTCATTCCACACCGTCCTCTATCTTGATCGCCAGATCATCTGCAGATCAGGAGCCACGACCCCTGCGTTTATTTATCCACCTACTGCACGGTACTGTACTACACTGTACTACACTGTTCTGCAGCAGAGCTAGGTTCGAACCATCGCGGGCGCAAGCACGCCAATGCATCAAAGCGCTCGCTGCTCACCATCGTGCCGAGTTTCAGCCAAACCTTTCAACTACTGTATAATAAAACAAAGGAAGAAAAGAAAATTAAAGCGCTCTCACCGCCGCAACTGAGGCCGAGAAGATCCAAAAAAGCCTCGCTCGCTTAACCCAAAATCAAATCAACAAATCCAAAATCAAATCAAAAATCAAAATCAAAAATCAAAATCAAAATCCAAAATCAAAATCAAAATCATGCCCGAGCCCGACCCGCACCACCACAAAGACGCTCGACATGCTTCCACTGCTGCTGCTGCTGCTGCTGCACCATCACCAGCAGCCACTCGCAGCCCTGGCTCTTATCGTCCAGCTGCTCAATCTCCACTTCAGCTCCGTTCCGTTTCCCATCCCCATCCTCATTCCCATCCCCTCTCCCATTCCCATTCACACACCAACCTTGACAATGCTACGTTGAACAAGCTCGGGGCCTCTTCCCACCGTGCTACCACCTCCTCACTCTCATCAGCCCATTCCACCGCGGTGCCTTGCTCCAAACCTCTCCCTTCAGTACCTCAGGACGTCGATACAGAGACCGACGACGACCTCGACATGTCTCGGCTCGTCCCCCACCGTCCTGCCAACCACGAGCCACAGATCGAATCCGACATCGACACCTCCTCCGCCTCGGCCAGCACATCTTCCTCTTCCATGGAATCCGATTGGCACGAATCCAGCCTTCGCAGTCAAGTCGCCAATCTCGACATCCAATACTCCGACTACGATCTCACCCAAACCGAAGCTCCAAGCGTCTTTGGTCTCCGCAGAAGGATCGTTGCTGCTGCCCTCGACGAGCTCAACCCTGCCCACCCCAACCAAGACCGAGCCGACGGCGCAAAGAATGCCCAACAGTTTGAACCTACCGCGCTGGCAGAATGGCTAGCCTCTGCTCCCCAATCCAAGCCCGCTGAATGGAAGGGCAAGATCCTCAAGAAAAAGATCTCGTTTGCAAGCAGGAAGCATTCCAAGGCGATGCTCGCCGCACACCAAGCCGTCACGCCGTACGATCCCATGCCTACCGCTCTTCACCCTCCGTCCGACTCGATGCCTAAGAGCAGAGCCAGTTCCATCGCCGGGTCTACGTGTTCGCACGACAAGATGCTCAAACGCGACAAGCAGTTGGCTGACAAAGAGGCCAACTTTGACCTCGTCGTCTTGAGTCGCTTCGAGACCGCGCATCTCAAGATGACCATCTACACGGAGCACAGGCAGGCAAGCTGGGTGGTCAAAGGTCCTGCAGAGCCAGGCGTCAAAGTGCTCCAAGAGCCTCCGCACATCTTTAGTCCCTGGGACTGTCAAATCGACAGCAAGGCTATCATTCAACGCAACAAGTTGCGCTCGTTTGTCGAGCTCAGCGACACTACCTGCACCGTTCGATGCACCGCTTGCCGTTCGCCCCAGGTTCAGTCGTCCTCAGAGGATCGTCCAAACGGCACCAACCGCGCCACCAACTGCTTGATCGGGTGCAAGCAGTGTCAGGGTAGGGGAGCTGTCAAGGCGACCTATGTGGTGTGTATCACGTTGCGGCTGGTTACCTTCCTACCGCTCACGATGTCGGCTCGTCATCTGTCGGGTAAGAGACAGGACGCGTTTCGATCCTACCTTGCACGCACCACTGCTGCCATGTCGCATGTGGATCTGTTGCGGATTCGCTCGATCGAGGCGGTTCGTTCGTGTGCGCTGCGCGTGGGGCGTGCACATCACAAGGAACACGAAGCTCGTCTGCTCATGGCCAAGGCGACGCTGGAACGGAGGTGTAGCAGTAGTGTCGCGGTGATCAACCGGGTGAATGGGTTGTTTCGCACGTTTGATATTACCGATGGCGGGTTTGTGGGTGCAAATTTGGTCGAGGAGGACAGTAGGATTGTCGAGATGGGCGAGTTGGGGCAGGCGTTGGCGAGGCTTCCGATTGCGACCACGGTGGGGGTGGGGGTGGGCGAGGAGAGGATGTGGAGGTTTGTGGATTTGGAGTTGGTCGATATGGTGACGTCCAAGTGTTTGAGTATGGTGGAGGGCGGGTTGGGGTCGCCGAGTGTTTATATGGATGCGGATGGGACCGAGGATTCGTATTCGCCATCGGCGTTTTCGTTTTTCAATCGTGTGGCGGCGGGGGGAGGGGGAAGGCAGTCTTCCGCGGATTCAAGGTCGACGAGGAGTAGTAGAACCCAAAATCAGACTCAGACTCGGGCGTATCCGAGATCGCTGGATTCGCGCGAGGGCGAGGGAAAGGAGCGATTTCAACGACACGACTCAATGTCGTCCTCGTCGTTTCATACCGCCTCCTCGGCAGCATCAACTCACTCGCGAACAGCAAACAGGGATCATCATCGCTCCATCCCCAACCCCCTCAATCTTACCATCCCCGGCGCAAAACCAACCTCAAAATCCCCCCTAAACTACCCCCACCACCACCACCACCACCACCACCGTCTCCCCGTCGAATAATAATACCCTTCCTTGCACAGTTCACCCTCGTTTTTTTTTTCAGTGCCCCCCGCTTCGTGTTTAGCAGTAATGGTCATCTCATCTCATTTCACGCTGGATGTGTACACCAGACAGGTGCCAAAGGGTTCGGCGTGGTATAGTGTTACACTATTAACAGCATAGTACAGTACAGTACAGTACGGTAGAGTATGGTAGTGGGGGAGAATAATTGATGGAAGGAGAGGAGGTTAGTGAAGGTGAACTTTGGCCGTAAAAGACAAGCTTAAGAAGAGGGAGGAAAAAATGCGAATGGAAATGGAAATGGAAATGGAAAAGCCTATTTTTGCCAAGTTGCCCCGTTCGCGGTATAGGGACACGAGACGAGACGAGATGAGATGGGAAAGACGGCCATGCACAGCAGAGGCCGCGCTTGGTCTCGTGTGGCTTCCAACGTTGAACGTTTTTGTTGCCATCTCGAGCAACGCCCGGGGGGGGGGGGGGATCCCACTGGATGCATCGCTACCACCCAACGCCCTTGCATCTTAGGGGTAGGGGAAGGAATCGGGGCGGAAAGCAACGAGATGAGAAGATGGACGAAGGGGAATGATCAACTTACGTAGTGGCAAAAGAGGTCCCAAAACGGATGGCGCTTGATTCAACGTTACCGCTTTCTCTGTCTTTGAAGCATGGGACACGCTTGGCAGGTGCTTTAAGCCTTGTTCTTGGGGTTCTCCTTGGAACCGGCCCAGGAGGTGGCGGCGAGTTTGAAACGCTCCTTGTGGGTAAGCGAAGGCTTCTCGGTCTTGAGCTTGGCCAACTGGTCCTTCATGTACTTGTTGTAAGCCGAAGTCTTGCCCTTCTTGGCACCAGCAGCACCGGTCTTCTTGGGAGGCATGATGGGATTAGAAAGTGTGGGTGGGAAAGCGGATGGAGGAAGTTGGATGGAGGATCGAAAGAAAAAAAAAAGTTGTCGAATGGATGGAAGGAGGAAGGAACGGGGGGGGGGGGGGGGGATGGAAGGGAGAAAAGGGTCGAGTATTTGAATGGATCCAACGACAACGCCTCGCCGTCCCGTGAGTCGATGCGACACGTCGAGACACGACCAACTGAGCAAAAGGCAACGGACATGAAGCGGGCCAAAGGCAGCAAGGAAGGCAGGGCGCGAATTGCTGCACGTCCGTCGTTCGGTTGGACCCCCCCCTCCCCCCTCCCCCCCACACGCACACGACAACACTTTGGCGAATCTATCTGCTGGAACTTGAAAGCCAGCCAGCCAGCCAGCCAGCCACATTTGAGATACTCTACTCTCGATACGGCTGAATTGGCAAAAGCGGAAGAGAGAAAGAGCTGAGCCAACGCACCCGTATGCAGTCAATGCATATGCAAACAGAACACGACACGACCCTGACACCCTGACATCCTGATCTGCCGAAACGCCGCCAACACACAACCAACGCGCAACATTGTGTCTATCTGCTCGCGGAGGATTCCCTCGACAACGCGTTGTAATACTTGATTGAGCAAGGTGTGCATTGGCTGCACAAGCAGTCGAATACCGTACTGCACTGTGCTAGAAGCACCTTGGGCAGTGCAAGTGCGCACACACACACACAGAGAGAAAGAGAGAGGCACGGAGGGCTTGGACGCGATGAACAGGTTGAAGCGGTCAACTGTAAGTTAGGCAACTGCAGCATCTGCTCGACAGAAGCGACGCCGAAAGACGATTTGCCGAAAGTAATTACACGCAGTCCACTACCGTATTGTATTGTACTGTACTGTACTGTACTGTACTGTACTGTACCAACTATGCGCACGCACCGAGACGCGGACTGCGGATGACCGACCTTGGATTCCATCCGATTCGATTCGAGGGTGCCTGCTCAAACCGACTTATTAGCGGTCCCCGCATAATCTTGCACGGGCTGCGCTGCTCAACCCTTCATTGGACACGAAACACGCAGTCAAGACCTACGAGAGCGTGCCGTTCACGCCACCAGTGGTGAATATTGTGTACCATTCTTGACTTCTGTTGCCAGGTGGGAATCAAGGCAATCATCGGGCCACAGTGTCGAATCCCAATTTCCGCCTTTCCAACGCCCTTTGGTCGAGCAAGGCAGAGTAAGTGCACGTTGAGTATAAGCAATCATTACACTACCCACTTTCGGCTTCAGTGTACCTTGATGACTAGCAGAGGAGGTTGGGTCCACGATTCCGGACTGGTAGCTCGGCTCGGCTTTGCACGTCACGTCACGGGACGGACACGGACACGGACACGGACACGGACACGGACGCAGCGACCATGCACTCATTCCACTTGGCCTGACGTTATCTGCTCGAAAGTCTGAAGCCGGCTGCGCGTGTGCAACGGAGCACGTTCTGGAGGGCTCGGTGATGATGATATGATGCAAGGTGGGTTGAATGGATAAGCGGATGGCCTCCGGCGTCGTGGGAAATTTGCCCCTTTGCGCCAACTGCCATGAGCCGACCGACGCTTTCGCAAGCCAGAAACCATTCAAACTCGAGACGACAACCAAGCAAAGCAAAAGCAATTCCAAGATGCGAAACAACAGGCGCAACAGTCAAAGCGCTCGTACAGTACAGTATCAACCGCAAAGAACGGGCGGCAAAAGGTGAGGGATCCCACAAATGCGATCGGATCTTGAAACCATACCCTCACTTCTCCACAAGTTGCAACGCTCAACGTTGATGGCATCCCATTGTGCGATGGCATGCGCTGGTGGCCTTTCATATTTGCTTCAATCTCTCTGATCCAACAAAGGGGCTCAATGGGACGACGAGGCTGGTCGAAGAGGAGCGAAAGGCACATACATACAAGCGTGAGTAAGAGGCGACGAGAGGATCTTTCCCTCTTTTTTTTTTTTTTTTTTTTTTTCCAACACTGTCCTAGTGCCGTGGAGAGAACCAGACGCGCCGCGCTTTCTTTTGCATTTCCTTAAGGCTCCAACAGTGCATTCCTCGAGTGTCAAAACGCGCATCGCAAATCGCCAAAGATATAATTCGCGCTTTATCCACGCTCGGTTCCTTTTTTTTTGCTTCTACCACCTCAGAATAGTACAGTACAGCCTTGTGGGCTGCAGCAGCGCACAACTCGTCCCGCTCTTCCGTGCCCGCTTCGAAATTGAATCAATCCCAAACCCACTCTAAAAGCTAAAAGCTCAAAGCGTTGTGCGAGAATGGTATCAGCGGGTTGTGAGTGAGTGAGTGCGTGTGTGTGTGTGTCTTCGGCAGTGCTCTTCCTTCCACTTGCCCCTGTCATTACCGTACGGAAGACATTTTTCTGAGAGTGCCTCCATCTGCTTTGAAGGAATCAAGCTTCACCAGGTAGTAGTGGTTTAAACGAGATTGGATGCTTCTGTACACTGTGACTGCCCTGTACCATCTCTTCCTTCTATCGCCGGTAGCTGTTGGTGAACACACGGTTTGTGGATTGATGTTCAAAATCGTGTCCCAGCTTACCTTGAACGCTCGAGCCTCCTCTAGCTGCTGACTGACCAGTGACACCACAAGCACCAGATAGCTCTATCCTGTAGTTCGTGCTGTACCAAGCTGCAAGCGTCGCCCGAAGCTGTCATTCGTTGATTTGAGTTTTCGTAGAGGCTCAGGGCAGTGCAGTGCAGTGCAGTGCAGTGCCAAATTGCAGTGATTCATTTTTTTCATCGTTTTGTCTGCAGAGCGGCTCACTGCTGTTCGGTCATGTGGCAGAAAAAGTCAAAACCCCCGCGATTCTTTCCCTACTTCTTTTTCTTTTTCTTTTTCTTTTCTACCCTTTTCTGTTTTTCGGTGTGGCACCGCAAATTAATGTCTTTCTTTTGTCTTGGCTCTCTCTCTGTGTATCTCTCTCGCTCGCTCTGATCCGAATTGGCCGACACCGCACAAACCTTTGGCGTCGCTGCTCAGCCATTTCCTTACTCCACATATTCACAGCGCATTTTGGCGTGACTCGGCCCTCTTCCGGTCCTCAATCTCCTTTCCGCTCTCTTCGTCACCTAGCATCCGCACATCCAGCATCAGCCACCATTCAACCAACACCACCATCATCAGCGAAAAGCATCTTCATTGCTCGCTGTGTCAGCCATCGGCATAACCAGCAAGATCTACCGACTAAGCTTTCCGCCCTCGACTTGCTTACCATCATCGACGTTGTCAGCAGTCATCGCGTCTTCTTGCATCAACCAGTCAGCCACTTGTATGCACCCAGCCGAGGCCACAGTAAATTCGCAACATCATCTTGCTCACATGCTCCTTTGAGCTCACTCGCTGTTGCACCTCGTCACTGTTCTGTGATCCTTGACGTTCAGGTCGCCGAGGCGCTCGACATCCCTCACATAGCGCTTCTCCGCTCAAGCGCCGCAACCGCCGTCGGATGGCACCACCCAGGGCTGCCCATCTTGAGATTCCTTCCGAGGATGACGTGCCCTTGTTCGATCCCAGCGGCCTCAGCGCCTCTCTCTCACAGGACGACTGGCACAACTCTTTCGATCTCTCCAGTGTAGCCGCAGCACGCCTCGGTATCGGTTCACCACCTTCCCACGATGGCTCTAGCTCCTTCTCCAAAGCTGGCTCCCTTGCCAACCTCACTCGCTCCGACTTGCGTAATCACACCAATACCCAAACCAATGCCACATCCAATCCTCGCCCCACCACTTCCTCATCCCGCTCCGACTCGTACGATCTAGCCAACCCGGCATCCACACCTGTTGCAGAGCAAGACCAAGCAAAGAGAGGCAGGCGCAGAAACAGTTCGGCGACTCGAGACCAAGCTCAGCCCACCACGTCACCAGCCACGTCCTCCGCACTGCCACAGAACGACACTTCTGTTAGTTCAAAGGTCCGCATGTGGTGGGAACGCAGCGCAGCTGGCACCCCCGAGGCTGAATCCAACGACGCATCCATCATTGATCGCCATGTTCCATCCTCTGCGCTGCCACCTCTCAACACAGACGTCAACGCTGCTGGTCCATCCGATGCAGCAAAGGCCCCACTTTCATCTCCCGTCGCCTCATCGCAAGCCTCCTTTTCACCCGCCGTTCGCTCACCAGCTGCCGACTTTCTCAGCGCCTTTTCCAGCCTCAACAGCGTCGTACAACCTGCCACCTCTTACGAAGGCCGTTCGCTCTCCTACAGTCCACCACCATCGGGTCAACGTGGCCTCAGCCAGTCTCTCATGCGCGACGAGGTTCGCAATGGCGCAGCAGCAGCTCCCGGCTTAGCCTCTTGGCGTGGTCTTGGAAGTGCAGCAGCACAGCTGTACGACAGTCAGCTCACCGCAGCTCTCAGTCCACCGCCAAGAAGCGATGACGAGGGGGCTCGCGTGGGTCCCTCCGGTCGATATCTCCTCGGCAAGACCATCGGCTTCGGTGGCTTCTCCACCGTGCGCGAAGGCTGGGATCTTGAAGCGCAAGGTCCCCCTGACCCTACAGCTCCAGTCATCGACGGCGAGCGCAGAGGCCGCAAGGTCGCAGTCAAGATCGTCTACCATCGCCAACACAAGGACACGCAGCTACGGGAACAGCCAAACAAACAGCAACAGCAACAGCAGCAGCATTCACAAGAGCTCCACATATGGAAGAGCTTGCCTACACATCAACATCTCCTACCGCTGCTGCATCATGAATGCGTCAGTCTGGACGGCCCGCACACCGAGCACAATCGCACTGATGGTACCACTGCCGAGCTATTGATCATGCCGTTCTGCGACCAGGGCAATCTGCTTGATTTTGTTCGCAGCGAAGGTGGCGCAAACAGCGTCATCATTGCTGCCAACCGGCAGCCGCTCTTCCCATCCGACGATCGCAGGTCTGACTCCGGCTCGTGGGTTGCGCCAAGTTCCGTTCGATCATCTTTGCACCTCTCACGTAGCTCTTCCCTCAAGACCGCAAAGGAGCCTACCGACTCTTCATGGCGCAACTCAGGCTCGCGGACAGGCTCTGGCTTCGTTCTTCCTCGTAAGTCCAGCGCGCACGGTCTCGGCCGTGTTGCGTCTGTCTCTGCCGCTTCTCAGCTTCGCACAATCCCCGCAGGTCAGGAGGCGTCTTCGGTTGCCTCATCGCCTGTCTCGGCAGCTGGCAGCGCATCGAGTGGGTCCAGACTGATACGTCGCACGACCAGCCGCATCTCGCGCAGCCACGGCGTGCCCCTCGATGCAGCGCGCGAGACCATGCGGCAGCTGGCTTCAGCCATCAGCGCGCTCCACAACAAAAGTCACGTCCTTCACGGCGATCTAAAACTCGAGAATGTGCTCGGCCAAGATCAGACTTCGTGGAAAAAGCGCCAACGCACGTCATCGGCTCAGCCCGACGACGATACCGAAGGTCATTCCAGGGAGAACAGCTCTAATCTTGCCGATTCCATCGGCTCGCTGGCAGCTTCGTCGATCTCTTCCAGGCAGACTCTCGACGTCACTGATGCCGTCATGCCGTGCTGGAGAATCGCGGACTTTGGCTTGGCCCAAATCTTGGACCCCTCTCACGCCAAGCACGTCAAGCCTGGTTCATCAGCTCTGATTCGTGCGCTCAAGGAAGAAGCAGCTGTGAACAGCGGTGACAGCCACAATGTCGGTCACAAAAAGAGCAGCAAGAGTCGCGGAGGGTCTTTGGCCTACACTGCACCCGAGTTCCTTCGCGCACAAGGTACGCCAGGCTCTCACAGCCCCGCAGTCGTCCAAACACCGGAAGACGAAGACGAACTGCCTCCCGAATCACCTTTCGCGGCTGATATGTGGGCGCTTGGCTGCATTCTGTATGCGCTTCTCAGCGGCAAGCTCCCCTTCTCAGACTCGTTCGAGCCTCGACTGCAGATGAAGATCGCCAAGGGCCACTGGGAGCTGCCACCCCGGCTTCGTCGGCGTGCTGAGCGCCTGGCCGCTTCGTCAAGCGCAAGCACTTTGACCTCGCAGCTGAGCACGTCCAATCGCAACACCTCCACGGACCGAGCAGGTTCCTCGGACCCACCGAACGCAGCCGACCGGTTTGCATTCAACCAACGTCGAGGCTCATCTGGCGCGCTACGAGGACCGAGGTCCTTTACCGTAATCGATCTGAGCGCGTCGTTGCCGTCGCTGGTCGCCAGAGAGAGGCAGAACACCGAGCCAGCAACAAGTGCGTTGCCCAGACGTGTGGTTGCAGTGCATTCCGACCAAGTGGTCGGATCTGCTCCGGGACGCGCCGACCATGTCGAAAGCTTCGAAATCAATGAGGTGGCCAAGGCAAGGGCTGAGATCGAAGAGGACCCGGAATCGGACGAGGATGCTGACGTAGATCCTTCGTGGAACGGACTTAGTTGGGATCGTGCTGCTGCCAGGCAAGTGCTTCGTGGTCTGTTGGAGCCGGATCCAAGGCGCAGGTGGACCATCGACCAGTTGTGTTGCAGTGCGTGGATCCGCGAGGAGGGAGTCGAGCCAGTGGCTTCGTCTGCGGGGATTCCCATCGTGTCCGTTCAGAGCAACACGTCGATTCTTCGAGGCGGCCAATCTGGGTCCACGTCAACCACAACAGGTGTTTCAAGCACCAAAGGCTTCTCTGTCGATCGAAGTGGGTGGTCGACCGAGACACCGACTGCTAGGCAATTTAACGATGCTCTTGGCTCGACCACCGATGCAGCCGACTCTGCCAGCTTCGACAAGACGAACGTCGACGAGCACTTCCAGCGACAGCAGCGAGGAAGGCGGTCTTCGAGCCTTGCTCGAACGCGTCCCGTGCAGTTAGCTCACGACAGTTCGGCGAGCGCCTCGCCAGCCCGATCGGCTGCGGTGTCGATGGACGAGGAGGACGGTGCCAAGCGGCGTTCGCGGTCGACGTCTCGAATTTCGCTGCGCTACCGCGATTCCAGTCGCAATCGCAGCACGGATGTCAGCGAGAGCTCGACGCCCAATCGGGAGCGTGACCCGTCATGGATGCCTCATAATCTGGGAAGCTCGTTGAACTCTCAGCACTCTCAGTGGAACCAGGTTGGGGGTAGGGATCGCTGCGACAGTCCGTGCGAGTCGGAGCGACGCGGTCGTGTGCCTAGGTCTAGGATGGCTGATCTGGACGAAAACACTATGTGGAACGGTGAAGGTGACACGGGCGGCGAGTGTCGAGCGGGGACTTCAATTCATCGTACGATTCCCATCGCGATCCGGGGGAGCAGTCAGTCTCGAAGTCGCAGCCGTCACAGTCGCGAGTCGGCGTCGCCGGAACGGTTTACGCAGCAGCAGCAGCGATCGACGTCGAGGTCGAGATCGAGATCGAGCTACTCGCTCTCGTACGAAGCGGGGCCTGCGCCAGGGTTGCTGTACGGTCGCAGTGGCGAGATGCAGGTTGCAGTGGCGGATTCGGCGCAAGCGCAACGGTCGTCGACGGTGAGGAGTCGATCGCGCGCGCCAGAGGCGTTGGCTCAGATTTTGGGTTCGCAGCGGTCCGCGAGTCGATCGCGTGCCGAGGCGGTGACGGGGGCTAGTCGAAGTACGCCGTCATTGCGTAGTGGGAGGGGGGCGGCGGAGGAGGGTGAGGCGAGGGGGAGAGCTCGCGAAAGGGGGTGATGATGGTTCAAGGTTGTTTGGCATTATCGAATGTATGTGATACCCATCGCAGTGTAGGGGAATCCCGCTTGCAAGTCGTTTTGTGTTGAAAGTTGAGTGGGGTGTTAGTGTTTGAGAGGAATGGTTAGAAAGTGCGGGTTTCGGATAGTGTGAGTGTATGCCTCCACATTGGCGAGAAGGGTGGGGAAGAAGGAAAAAAAAAAAAAAAAAAAAAAAGGGAAAAAAGAGTGAATTCGTTTGTTTCTCTAACTACCAGCGTAACTCGACTCTTGCTTGCACGTATCGTGGTCTATGGAAAGGGGGGGGTGGTTTTCTTTTGGAATGGATTTGTGTTTTGATCAACATGTCGGAATCGTTAGCGGCGGCGGCGGCGGTTGCGCCGTTTCAAATGGCTGGGTATCGATGGGATGCGGTTTTGAAGCGATTTTTCAAACTCGGTGGTTCGGGAGGGATTGGTCAAGCGTCGAGTTTAGCTTGTCAGCCTGCTGGGAGGGAAGAGGGTGAGGTGAAGGTGGAGAGGTTGCGGTTGCGGTTGCCGGCGATATGGGTTGGGGGTGAGAGTGGTACAGGGGTGTTTGGGAGGGATGTTGTGGATCCGGTTACGTTGCGGCAGAGGGGGAGGATGTCGGTGGTGGTATCGAAGGGGAATTTGGATCGAGCGGTTGAGGTGGCGTATACGCAGTTGGAGTTGGTGAGGGTGTTAAGGGTGGTGGATGGGGGGAAGGTGGTTGGGGTTCAGACGTATGTGGATGGTGAGTCGGTGGTGGTGTTGAGTGAGGCGGGTGGGGTTTGTGTTTCCACCCAAGATGGGGAGATGATGGTGGGATTGCGGATGCGGAGGGGAGCTCGATTGTTGTTTAGGACTGAAATGGTGATGTGTTGTGGTATGGTGGAGGGGGAGCAGATGGTCGAGATCGAATGCACTTTTGGACACACTCGTCCTTGCACGCAGATTGTCAAACTCGCACGTCCAGTAGTCCTGCATGCTTTGACGTCGTGGGCAGTTCACCAACAAACGCCCACCTCGCGCATTCAACTGGCCATATCCACCTGCGACATGGTCTACGTCTTCATCCTCCACCCTCCCGACGAATCCCCCGTCTCTTGCCACCAACTCAAGTGTCGGGAAAGCAACTGTATGGCGATCACCTTCAGCCGTGATGGAGAGACTCTCTACTGTGGTCTACGATCCGGTTCGATCCTCACCTGGCACTGGTCCACATCCTCCCACCCCACCCGCACTCACCCTCAGGCGGCGAGCTCGGTGACGCACCTAGCCACCACTTCGACGGCTTCGCAACTCCTCGTGGTGCGAATCGACGGCAGCATTCAACTCGTCGACCTCGTCACAGGTAGAGTTGTGCGTCGATTTGTGGGTCATGTGAATTCGTACAATTTCCAACTCGCTTTCGCCATCCACCCGAAATTGCCACTGTTCGCACTCGCCGGTCTCGATAGCAGAGTCCGCATTTGGTCCCTCGACCACTCGTTACCCCTCGCAACCCCCACCGAGGTCAAACCACCGATCGAGTATGGTACCAGTCTAGATAGCGTTGTGTTTCCGGCCCAAGTCAGGGCGCTTCATTGGGGTCCCAGGAGTTTAACCGACGCAAGCGATCGTTGCGAAGAACACGAGATGGATGAACCGAGGTGGTACGATCTGTTCGTAGGAGCCGGCGATCGAGTTTATCATTTCCGCTGGCCTTAAGATTTCAATAAGCATTATACCCACACAAGCGAACAGACGAGAGAGGCCGAAGTTGGGATGAGAACATATTGCATTGCGAAAGTGAAGGTGAGCAGCTCAAAACTCATAGGAGGGCGATCTCGGTAAGCATTCCCCTCAGAAGACACACAAACACAGACGAGGAAGTCGACGAACACACACATGCAGCCAACCCAAACCCCCCCATCACCCGAGAACTCGCACAATCCAACCCCCCGCCCCCACCCCGAACCTCCACCTCACCTCTTCGAATGACTGATCTTCCCACCCATCCCAACATCGCCCACCAGCATGGTGCAAGGAGGAAAGGACGGGAGGAGAAAGTCAATCCGAAAGAAGAGGAGAAGAGGAGGTGGAGAGGGAAAGAGGGAAGAGGGAGAGGGAGGGGGAGGAGGGGGGAGGGTTGACCCAAAGCCTGATTCGAGACTTCCATAGCGCTCTGGTGGACGTTTGGGTCAAAGAAAATGGATCGGTATGCCACAACAAGTGGCAACCTAGGATATATGGGCGCGAGAGCAAAAGAAAGAAAAAAAAAGGGAGTATGATTACACCGTTTTGAGTAGATGCATAAAGCAAAAGGAACGCCAAACAGCGTAGAGAGGGAAGGAGAGGTGGGTAGTTTCGACAGAAGCGATGCGCAGGATGCCCTGGGCTCAGACCGTGCGCCCGTTGCAGTAAAGCCTCTAGCATAAAAAATGGCTAGAGCTCCCGGCCCGAGGAAGCAGGAAGTTCTGGATCGTTCAGTGACATTGCAAGTGGTTGAGTTGACCGCTTAGAATGTTGTCGAGTCCCTTTTGGGTGTAGGATGGGTCAAGGCGAACGACCATTAGATGAAGCCGATGCGGTTGGAGACGTCAAGAGCATCCTGGTCCGGAGTAAGACGAACAAAAGCCTTCTTCTTACCGTCGGGGCGGATAAGAGTGTTGATCTTGGCGGCCGATACGTCGTAGAGCTTCTTAAGAGCGGCCTGGATCTGGCGCTTGTTGGCAGCACGGTCGACGATGAAGACGAGCGTGTTGTTCTCCTCAATCTTCTTCATGGCGGACTCAGAGTTGAGGGGGTAGAGGATGGTGCGGAAGGCATCCATTCGGGGAGCGTGGGGGATGGCCTTGCGAGGGTACTTGGGCGCCTTGGCGAGGTCGAGCGTCTTGGGGCGACGGAAGGTGGTGTTGGTGCGAGCCTGGCGGACCTTGGAGCCGGAGGTGCCCTTGAGGGCGGCCTTCTTGGCGGCGGTGGCCTTGGCGGCCTGGGGCTTCTTGTTGGCGACAGCGGACATCTTGATGAAATCGGAGAAGGATGAGATGGTGGTGTGAGAAGGAAGGTTCTTGTGAGTAGGCGCGCGATAAGCCATCCCATTCTCGATGTTGCCCGAGTTTGGCCATGATTAGTTTTCAGAATTTTCTCAAACTAACATAAGAATTGTTTGAAAAAAAAAGTCAAAGTTCGGCCGAGCTTTTTATGATCAGGTGACTATTTAAATCTGATCGATCGTGTTAGACCCACCCCGGCATTTTGTGGACGTCTATTCAGAGCGACCTAACAGGTTTGCTTTTGAGTTTGGCCACGTGCCAACCAAAACCATGTTTCGTATCTCGATGCTGATGGTGCATCATGGCGCATCGTCACACTGAATGGACCGGATACAGAGTCAGAATCAGATCGATCGTTCGACTGATCGGTTGGTTGGTTGGTTGGTTGATTGAGTGCCAACAGGTGGGTCGTGACTAGATCATGTTTGAAGACCTCTCTCTGACCTCTGACCATGTTTGAAGCCCGCGTGATTACGTTGAGGGAACACTGACGATGATGATCGCATCAACAGGCTGGGACTAGCCTAAAGGTCCACAATCAGGCTGCGCGTAAGCTCCAACTTTTGTTCTTGGGGCGTCAAGATCAACGAGAAGAACAGTCCCCTTGCGCGGAACTGGACTTGTCACGATTTAACCACCATGAAGACGGTAAACACGGCCAAGGATATCATCGAGAAGGGCGCAAAATGCGTGGACAGGTTGCAATCTGCCGGTACAAAGAGACAGGCGTATCTCATGGATGCACAACCAGAGTGCGGTACAGGACAGTACAATGATGGTATGATACACTACAGTACTGTAATCTCGTTAACGGGATTTGATAGTACAAGGGAGAGTTGGCATTTGATTGGGCAGAGGCAGAGGTCGGGTGAGAAAAGTGTGGGGCACCGCAGTTTGAGCCATGTCCAGCGATTGGCGGAGCAAAGTGTCGTGTTGAACTGGCAGACTGAGGATTCTTCGCAACCCTCAACCCTCTGCTTTGCTTGCCTTGATCACACTACAATACGGTCTGCACGAGTTTACTGTAGGCAGAATATTATACCATCGGCAACTACATGTGGCCATGCGAATTCGACAGGGGACCGGGGGATAAGGCCAAACGTGGGGGCGAAAGAGGCGAGACAACATTCTCAATGTGGCTTGCGTCACCTGATGCGGACGAAATCGGTGACATGGTCCGGAATGTCAAGGTGGACGAGTGAGAAGATGAGCTACACGAAGGAGATACAGTAGTAATCAAAATCCATCCTTTGTAGGAGATCAAGGGTTTGACGGTCGTCGGTCTTCGGTCGTCGGTCTTCGAGAAAGTGGGGTGGGGGAAGGGGGGATCAAGCCACTGCATGCGGGGATACAATCGGTTGCGGGTGGAAGAACCTAGGCTATCGAGCAGAAATCCACACACACACACACAACAGACAGGTGGCATGATCTTGGCGCGGAGGATAGCTGTAACAGTAGTTGGGCGGAAAAACCGAGTTGCACGAGGATCCGGGCAAACCACGGGAAGGCATTTGGACTGGAAGCGAGATGCGCATGACAAGGATTGCGTTGGTTGTTGTGTTCAGTGCCTTGGAGATTAGAAGAGGAGATGAAGCCGGTGGTGCGGAGTCTGATCCGTAGGAAGACTGCGTTGTCTTGGCCGAGCTGTGTGCCTGATGCCAAGACTGTTGTTGGTTTGGTAGAAAGGTCAGGGACCGTCTCCGATCGCGGAGAATTCGTCGAGAGCTGCAAGCAAAAACGGAGGATTGTGCGCGGAGGTTCAACAAGCGGATCTCTCCATTGCTAGTGTCACGTTACACTGCTGCCAGAAGCTGGAATAGCACTCAACAAGTTTACGGTAGCACGACACACCAGCCCGGCCAACATCGGTTATTCCAGGAGAGAACAAGGTCGAGCATGATGGCATGGGGCATAAGCTTGACGGAAATGTGGCCATGATGCTAGATCAGCTGGCAGAGATGTGGTTGCAGCTACAGTACCACGGATGGTCTGGCAGTTGAGCGTGCGTGCATGGCCGAAACGCCCATCTGCAGTATCAAGCGCTGCCATCTTTCGCCAATCGAGTTAGAGAGCGAGCGGTTGTGTGCACACAAATTGTCGGCACGAACAAGTGGGGTAAGCATCGTCAACTGCGATTGGATGGCATGAGCTGCAGAAGAGCGTTGGTTGCGTACTGATTGGATACCATTTTGTTTTTGTAAAGAATATTGAGGGAGGCGACGTGGATGGGCGAATCAGCGCGCTCGAACTCATTGACTGCGATCATAATTATTGCGTTTGAGACAACTGGAGCCAAAGCTCGCCATTTGGCGACATTTGGCGCTCGGGTTGTACTTACGTTCCAGCCGGTGACCGCCACGGTGAGACTCGGATCAAACATTGAATTGGAACCATACAACAGCAGTACTGTCGTTCACCCCACTTACTACTGCGGACTTGTTCTGTGGCCGATTGGCATTCGGGTTTATCGAAAGATAACCAAATGGTGGCGACTCGCAATTCATGTGTTTGTTGCGTTATCTTGCAAACTGTGGTA
Source organism: Anthracocystis setariae (assembly GCA_928724745.1). Taxonomy (NCBI): domain Eukaryota; kingdom Fungi; phylum Basidiomycota; class Ustilaginomycetes; order Ustilaginales; family Ustilaginaceae; genus Anthracocystis; species Anthracocystis setariae. The sequence goes on along the minus strand of CAKMXJ010000020.1, from coordinate 469,719 downwards.
TCGTATCGTATCGTATCGTATCGTATCTAGACGGTCGATAGATAGACAGACCAAAGTGGGCCGTGGCAAGATAAGCGAATGTAGCGATAGCCCACACTCGAGGTGGGAGAGTCTCGAGTGCCGAACCAACCTAACTGGCGAAACCGATAGCGGTCTGGGAGTTCACAACCGGTCTCAATCCAATCTGGCTGCATGCTTGGCCCAATTTCGGTGGGAAATCGATGGCCGCTCGTCAGTGGAAACAAGGACCATTTACAACTACTGTGAAGTTGAAGTCTACAGTACAGTCCTGTACCATATTATTACCGTACCTCCTTGATTCCATTTTGGATTGGCTGCACCCGAGGAATACAAAAGGCCTATCATGCAGCATGCGGAATATCAGGTTGACCGGACGGGACAAATGGGTTGGGCACTGGACGATGGGTGGAAGTGAATCGGCGGCGGAACAATAGAAGAGCCAACTGCCATTCAATGCGGAAAGAAAAAGTTCTGGAACCGAGGTCACGCCCCCTTCCTTTTGCCCGTTGGAAAGGCAAAAGGAATCTTGATACCTTGAATCTGGCACTTGATTTGCAAAAGGCAGCTGTGAGGCCCTTCACCCACGGTAGAACCGAACCAAACACAAAAAATAAAAAACGAAAAAAAAAAGAAAAAGAAAAAAGACGAGCCGTGGGCCAACTTTCTAAACCCACTTGACGCCCATTCGGTGAGCTGTGTTCAGTGACCTATCACAGTCGCGTGACGGGATCTGGCTCGTCAATCGCTCTCGATTTTTGGAATTTCGATCCGCACCGGCGGAGCGCCACTTTGATTGGTTGCCCATCACCACAGGCTCAAGTTCTAAGCGGCTGTCAAAGGCACGCCAGCGAGCAGTGTCTCACTGAAATTGTTACAAATTCGGAAGCCATTTGTATGGTACTGTACAGTACCTGTTCATAAGTTTCCGCACGGTCGCGTTTTTGGAATTTTGTGTAACATGAAATTATGCACACTCTTTTGCTCATCAATTCTCAACTCTCAGCTGCTTGTTACTCTTGCTTGATTGCATGGATTGATAGTGTATTGGGACCAGTATCAGTGGCTGTGAGCTGACATTGTTTGAATGGTTGAGTGGACTTCTGTGCTTGATCAAGCTAAGCTTAACCAGTTTTGCTGCAAGCTGTCAACTGAGCTGAAATCAAGGAAAAAAGTTAGCTGTCTCTCAAAGCCGTGTCCACAGCATTGCCGATGTCTTGATGGTCTCTCTGGTGAGGGCAGGCTTGAATCAAGCTGACCACCAAAGCAGTTGTCAAGATCAACAGCAATTCAGAGTTGCAAGCCATGAAGAGTCAGACAGTGTTGGTCAAATCTCTTAACAAGCATGCTTCCTTTTTGTTGCTAGCAAGCTGTATTGTACCTATGTACTACCACCTGAGCTTCATGAGCAATAAACATTCCCATGCTGAGCATCAAGCTAGCTAGCTGGTATGGTCTTTACATTGCTGTATAATGTTGGACACCATCAAATTTATTCACAATCATGAAGAGAAATTTGAAAATTGAAAATCGTGCGGATACTTTTTGACACATGCTGTACTGCAAGGTACAGTAATTCAATTTCGATGCTTTGATATTCAAATTTAGGGGAATCGCTCCAGTGAGACAAGGAGAAGCGCAGCCGGACAGGAGGTCTGTTTCATGCAAAGTCACTGGACCATCCAATCGAGGACGCTACGTTATTGGTCGAGCAACGACAACACCAAATCCATCGCAGTCGTTTGTTTTGCTTGTCTCTTGCGTGGTCACCCTGCTGATCAGATACAGCACTCACTGTCTCACCATTGGTTGGTCGGGCGTTCTGATTTGGACCAATGGCGAGGCTTGCCTGAACACCATTGGTCGGGGATGGTGCAGCAAGCTCGCAATCCGCCAGTGACACCGCATGCTGTCATCTCTCCTGACCATCTTACGACGTAAAACATGATTGGTCCATCGTGTTGATCACTGAGTCAACTTGCAAGATCGTGCCAAATCGATTGGATGTGCCCGCAAATGCGCACTGGGGCATCGCCCTGGAGAATGCATGAAAGTGATGCAGCTGACGGTCTAGTGTGTGCTGATTGTCGAGCTGCCAAGAACGCAACCGGCCAGGCTCATCAACACATACCACATTATATTGTACTTACGTGAAGTCTGCGTGACGCTTGCCTCTGATACTGGAACAAACAGAGAGAGAGCGACCCACCCTGAGGCGTCGCCTTGCTTTCATTTCAGATAACGATCCCAGACCCACATTCGTCACCAAATGTACAGTACCTATCTGTATCCTTCATTTCGCTCAACAATTGAGAGGAACAGTACAGTATAGAACCAGGACAGACCTGGACGGTGGGACCGAGATAAGTGAATGGGAGGATGGGGCAGCTGGAAGCTGTCGCTTGCTCGAGTCTCTTCTCATTGGCGGCGATTTAGCCGTTATTTTTCTTATAATATTACTACTGCAGAACGATTTTATTTTACCAGATTAATTTATTTTTGTGTGGACGAGTTGGACAGAACTTCTTCTTGGATTCTAGACTCCGACGAGAGGTTCAGTCGACGGCATTTCAAAATGGATTCAAATTTCAAAAACGACAAAAAAAAGAATTAAATCCCGAGACTGCTGACAAGCCTGCTTTGAGTCGCAGGTCCTCTCAACTGAACCGGTTTATCCACTGACCCAAAGCAACTGCCGCCAATCTGACCAACTCACCGCCTAATTCGCTTCTTGGGCCCGCCAACTCGTTAATCAATTATATTGATACTACTGCCGCCGCCGCCGCCGCCGCCGCCGCCACCAAAAGTTCCGCTCGTACAGAGTAGAGTATCCTTTCGTTGGCTCGTGGATTGGCACCGCCCACTACCAAGTTCGATTCGGCCTTCGCTCATTTGCCTAGTTGCCTGAGTTGCCTTGGTTGCATCGCCAGTACCTGCCGGTGCCCGTGGTTCCCCTTGCAATTCCAATGCAATGCTTGGCCCAATCACATCGTTGCATCCCACCGTGACCTCTACCTATCCTCCCATGTGTCCAGACCCGTTTCGGTGTCCGTGGCTCGCCCCCTCCTGCTGCTGCTCGTCGATAAGCCTACCACGACCCCACATTTCTCCTTGCCTGAGCTCGCTATCGTATCACGCCAATCAGTCAGTGCCTTTCTCATTGGCTACCCGTTCCCCGTGCCTTGAAGCCTCTGCTCCTTTGCCCATGCTCCTTTCTAGTCGAGAGGTCTGTGCCTGTCGCTGCAGCTAATCTTCTGTTCCCACGCGTACTTACTCTGACCCTACCCTAACTCACTCGTTCTTCTGTCCTGTGCTGTGCAGCTCAGCTGCCCCACGCCCGACTCCGACATCCTCTCCCCTTGCCCCTCTCCATCCTCAAGCTATATAACATCGTCCTTCCCACTCCATCCCATCATTCGCTTTCCCCCCATCACCCCATCTCGTCCGGTTCGCACCTTCATCCGGCTCCCCGCTTTCCCCTAGATCCATCTCTCCTTCCCTCTTCTCCATCATGTCTTCGCCATACTCTCCCTCTGAGGAGAAGGTCAAGCCCGACTCCTTCCAAAAGGGCGATCTTGTCGCCACCCTTGAGGATGGTATCGCCCCCAACCACGCCAACGCTCACGGTCAGCGTCAGGGTGAGGTGCTCAAGCACGCTCTTCTCCCCCGCCACATGGCCATGATCTCCATCGGTGGTGTTATCGGTACTGGTCTTTTCCTTGGTACCGCCAGTTCGCTCCACCACGCCGGCCCTCTCGGTCTTTGGCTCGGTTACCTGCTCATGGGTTCCGTCTGCTATGCCATGATGATGTGTCTCGGTGAGATGATCTCCTACCTTCCCGTTCCCGGTGGTCACATTAAGCTCTCGGAGCGATTTGTCGGCAAGCCCCTCTCCTTCGCCATGGGTTGGAACTACTGGTACAACTGGGTCATTGTTCTTCCTGCCGAACTTTCCGCCGCCGCCGTTCTCATGTCTTACTGGTCCGACGCCAACCCCGCCATCTGGATCTCGGTCTTCCTCGTCGTCGTCGTCGCCATCAACTTGCTCGGTACCCGTGCTTACGGTGAGGCCGAGTTCTGGTTCGCCTCGATCAAGATCATCACCATCGTCGGCTTGATCATCCTTTCCATCTGCATCGACCTCGGTGTTGGCAAGCAGGGCCGTCTCGGCTTCCGCTACTGGAAGGACCCCGGTCCCTTTGTCCAGTACAACGGCATCCAGGGCTCTCTCGGTCGCTTCCTCGGTTTCTTCTCCGTCCTCATCAACGCTGCCTTTTCGTTCATTGGTACCGAGATCGTCGCCATTGCATCTGCCGAGGCCAAGAACCCCCGCAAGTCGGTCCCCTCGGCTATCCGCAAGGTTTGGATCCGTATCTGCCTTTTCTACTTCCTCGGTACCTTTATGATCGGCCTCGTCTGTGCCTCGAACGCCCCAGAGCTTACCGCTGGTCGTAAGACTGCCAACCGCTCGCCCTTCGTCGTCGCCATCAACCGCGCGGGAATCCGCGTTTTGCCGAGTCTTGTCAATGCGGCATTAGTCACGAGCGCCGTGTCCGCTGCTTCGTCCGACCTTTTCACCTCGTCGCGAGCTCTCTACTCTCTTGCTATCTCGGGTAGCGCTCCCAGGATCTTTGCTAGGACTACCAAGAACGGTCTTCCTTACATCTCGGTTGCTGTTTCGGTTGCCTTCTCTTTCCTCTCGTTCATGTCTGTCCAGGACAGCGCCTCGACCGTCTTTGGTTACTTTGCTAACATGACTTCGATCGCTGGTATGGTTACCTGGTTCTGCATTGGTGTCATGTACCTTCGCTTCAACAAGGCCATGAAGGTGCAAGGCATGTCGCGCGATGTGCTTCCTTACCGTGCTGCTCTCCAGCCCTTCTGCGGTTGGTGGACTGTCTGCACTACTGCCATCGTCATGCTCTTCTCGGGCTGGGCCACCTTCCTCAAGGGCAACTGGTCGACCTCGGACTTCATCACCAACTACATTCCCATTCCCCTCTTCATCATCCTCTACTGCGGAAACTGGTACATGAACCGAGGTAACGGTGCACACATCCCTGCCAGCGAGGTTGACCTTACCACTGGTCTTCGCGAGATCCTCGAGGCTGAGGAGCCTGAGGAGAAGCCCACCACCATTGGTGGCAAGATCTGGCACTTCATTTCCTAAAACGATATACCACGCTACATCTACGTTAGTTTTTTTCATTTCTTTGCTTTGTATTCTTTCAACGACCTTTTCTCTCTTCAGCTATGGGCCTCATGCTAGGGTTTGCAACGAACACTGTTACACTGTTGTTTAGCATGATCAAAAAATTCATCATATACCGTTCTGTTTTATGGCTACAAACAATTTTTTTTGGCTCGGCTTGGGCGCGCTACTGAGCAGATTTTGATTTTGATTTTGATTTTCACACACACACACCGCTGCAGAGCATCTGACTCCTTTTCATGGGTGATTTTTTTTCTCTTCTTCTTCTTCTTTCGGGGGGGTTTTTTTTTTGGCGAATTTCATATCATCCCCCGTCACACAACGCGAAATGAAGCCATCATGAATGAAATCAATTTGAAATTTCCCCCGTCATGCTTGTAATTTCACACCGACTACCCCTCAGATTTTGATTTCATAGAATTCCCTTCATCAACTCTGCAATAAAATTTATTTATTTATTTTTTCTTTTCCTCCCTCTTTTTCCTATTTTTAACCCCTCTTCTTCTTTGGCAAAGTTGAGACCTAAAGACCAATCATCAGCTTGCACATATAGATGTCAACTACAGATAGAGTTGATCCGGGTGCCCATTTTTGACCTTGAAGTATGGGGAAAAAGTGCAAAGAAGTCGGGTTGGCAGCTCAAAATACAGTCACGTTCAAAATTGCCCCATATAATTTCAGAAGAAAAAAAATGGACACCTTGAGGCACTTGAGCAGTCACCTTTCCTCAAACCTTGTCAATTTTGGCCTGTCTATACTTGGGTGGCGTCTAGCTCTTCAGAATGGCAGCTTATTGCTCTAACACTTGGTGAAGCACTTGTAGCTGGATTTCCAAGCTATACACACCAACGTTTTTGGCTGTTTAGCATGGCATTTGTATTAAGAAGGGTTTCAGTCTAGTGAATGGGGGGGGGGGTTAAATCTCGCAATACTGTGCTGTGCTGCCTAAATTTGCGTTTTTTAAGGTCCAATTTATAGGCCCTCTTTGGGTCGCTACCACTCCAAATTCAAGATCAGAACTGCTCTATGTTTGGTGAGAAAGTTGTAGCCATGTGCAAGAGCTTCAAGTATCATGATGCAAATCAATTCTAGCACAACTTTTGTCTTAAGAGGATGCTCAATGCTGTGAGGTATGGTGCTTTTGCACAAATATACAGATGTGCTGCCTACATTTTTCCGAAATTTAGGTGTCCAAATCTGCAAGATACGGGGACAATTGAATGAAACCAATTTGACATTTGCCCCCTTTACCTTTTCTTACCATATTAAAATTTCGACCACATGATTTACCTGTTACTGTACTACACCCCAGAGGATACATACCACAAACGATGTGAGGTCCCATTGTTGCTTCATCAGCGCGGAAGATCACCTGCCTTGAAGGTGCAGCTCAAGGTAGGAATTCTTGGGTGTGCGAAGAGATAATTCCAACATTTTTTTTTTTTTTTTTTTTTTTCAGAATCTTCGGAATTGTTGCCTTGTCCGCAACAATTTGCCATTTGCAAAGCAGACACAAACAAAGATTGAACACCAACGTAACACAAAAGCAATGAGTCTGTCGGCTGTCAAAGACGAAAGTGAGAGTCAAGCTCGATTGTCAAATGGAATTGAAGTTTGGGATAAGTGCTTCATTGCAATACAGTGCTTGTACTCGGGCTGTCGTCGTCGACAAGTGTGCAAACTTGTTGTCATCTCCACTGTAACCGCACTTCACGTCTTTTTTCCCCCCTTTTTTTTCCTTTTCTTTTTTGGCCCTGAAAATTGCCTGCTGCTACTCGAGTGGAACGCTGTCAAGCTTTGGGCTTTGGCGCATCGACCCTGGCGGCATTGATAGCCTTGATCCAAGCGTGGGCATTCCTAGTATTGATTGCCCTCAGCTTGAGCATATCCGACTGGCGCAGCGAACCCGTCGCGACGGCGGGCATGCTGTGAACGATATTGAACGCATCCGCATGTTTGTTGCTGATTGCCTTGACCTTGGCTTCCTGCGCCTGCACCTCGTTGACGGGAATCGGCATACGGTACAGACTGCTATCCTGTGCATGCAGTACCAACAACAGATCCGTCGTCAACACCAGACGCAGCTTTCGACCCGATTTGGCTTTGGACACCATCTCGTCTCGCAACACCTTTCGATGACGCTTGACGTCGGGCTGGGCAGGATCAATGAAAGGCTTGGTGAGATCTAGTTTGGCCTCCTCGCCGAGCCACAGATTTTCGGATAGTTTGGAGAGCGCAGTTGCGTCCTCGTTGTCGCGAATCGCCTCGTTGGTTTTCGCAAGGATCCCTTCGGCGATCTCCTTGGCGGCTCGGACGCTGGCATAATCTCGGTGATCGTCGGGTGTGTAACGCAAGATCTGGCCCAATAGCAACGGATACCGCGTCAGCCTCTGCATGGGTTCGAGTAAGAAGTGGCTCAGATCCAACCCTCGAGCTGCTGGATGGTTCGTCCGCAGATTCATCAGATGAATGTCCACCCGAGTATCCCTCTTCCGCTCGGCTTCCAGAATGTCGCTCGCGCTTTGCTGGTTAACACAGTAAGGCAGGTAGACACTCATGGCAGGCATGTGCCTCTCCAACACATCCCCGACACTCGAGACGAACAACCGATCCTCCTTCTGCCGCGCTTCCAGATCCGATAGGTACGTCACTGCGGTGAACAGCACGCTCTCGATATTGGCAAAGATCACCGTACTCGCCTTCTCCGAGAGCATGCTCTGCATCGAGTTGAAAAACACTTCCACGATGATCTGCAGATCGCGTACGTGCCAAGTCTCGGTCGAGATGAGCTCAAAGATCGCTTCCTGCCTTTTCCTCTCCATGTCGGTAAGTCCCGAAAGAACCTCGGGCCCTACGAGACTCGACCAGGATGTAGCACCAGCGCGAGCAGCGGCAGGCTGATCGTCGCTCGATTCTCGGCCAGAAGTTCCAGATTCCGAAACAGAAGCCGGCGCGAGCAAACCACCAGAAGCACTAATGGTGCCCATCGCGATAGGACCGCTGACGATTCGACCTCCAACGCCCGAGTCTGGACGACCGGGGTTCGAGCCACCCTTGGCGTTGCGGTCTGACATCGACTTGATGGTCGAGAGGAACTTGGAAGTGCGAGAGCCACCGTCGCCGGCAGCCGAACCCGGCCTTGCGGGTGAGCTGATTGCAAACGGAGGCGGCGACGACGGAGGCACGAATGCGTTCTTGGCAGCTGCACCACCACCAACGGTAGCTGGAAGGATGGGTTGCAGCGATACCTCTTTGGTCAGCTTGAGGTAGCGATCGTAGGCGTCTTCCATGCGATCCTCGGGTGCTTCTTGCTTGGTGTTGGGGATCGAAGGAGGAGCATCGGCGGTTGGGACAGCTGGAAGTTCGCGACTGGGTTTCTTGCGCGGCTTTTGGGACGGTTTTCGACGCAATGGCTCCTCGGGCTTGGGCGGTCGCTTGATGGTGCGCGAGCGCGAGAGCATGACGAGCTCATCGAGGTTCTTATGACGTTTCGATCCAGGAGCCGGAGGTGGTCGACGCACTGGCTTGGATGCATCGGCTGATCCGATCGTGTCGGATGCTTCCGCTCGCTGTGGGTTCTGCTCGAGATTCGCGTTCGGATCAGCCATAGCATCGTCGGTCTTGACCAGCACTCCGGCTGCCTCGAGCACACGCAGTCGTTCGATCGTTTGTTGACGGATCTCAGCCTCCGTATGAGGCGCCATGTCTTCGTCGCCAACTGCGTGGTCTTGTTCCTCGTCATCGTCGTCGCTGGAAGTCCAGCCAGTAGTCGAGTCGGTATCTTCCGAGTCCTCTGCCTCTTCACCCACCACATCAACAGCACCAGTTGCGTTCGCCCCGGCACCCATGTCGATAGAACCCAACGCATACGCCACCGCTTCCAACTTGGAAGCCTCGATCGCCTTGTTCATCTCCCTGTCCTCGCGCATGCGCGCAACGTCTCGTTCTCTCTGCTCCTTCTGCGAAGCTTCGAGCGCTGCCGCCAGCTGAGCTTCTTCATCGACCATCGCGTTGCTCTCCAGCAAGCTCGACGAAGCCACCTGCACATGGACTGCGGACGAGCCGGCACTACGAGCCTCTTCGTCGACCATAACCCATTCGCCCTTCCCCTTAGCGTCGACCGCGCTGCGCGACCCATACTCCTGCGACTGGACACGCACCATAACGACCGAACCGTTGTCGCTGTCATCATGTCGATGCTGCGCCGTCGCATCTTTGCCTCCATAACTTGAGGCGGTTGGCTCCCGCGCTGCGACTATCCGAAAAGAAAAAATCCATCATTGTGTGCATGCAAAGCAGAAGGAGGAGATCTCAGTAGCTAGCTCAATTCATGAAATCGCGCAACTTCTCTCTCTCTCTCTCTCGCCTAACCCTCCTCGAACAACATCAACAGTGCTCATCCTACGCCGGGCACAAAGCAACACCCACCCATCTCACCCCACCTGCACACGCACATGCCTCAACTCCTCCAGGAGAAGTCGAAACGAGGCGCGGCAGGGGCCCAGGATCACGAAGGAACCCTCACCCTGCCGGCCTTCCTCCCGGGCCTTCCGGCCTAGTAAAAACATACGAGGCAAAAGGGCACGAGGCGAAGAAATCGGTACGGTACGGAAGATTCTATTCATATTGACCCTGGGAGATATACTGGCGAGAGCACAACAACAGGGTGAACGGGTCGAAAGCGGAAGCCGGAGAACAAGACACGGTGGAGAAATCGAGAAGCGCACGAACGAGTTTGACACTAACCAGAGAGCTCCAGGTAGGTAGCGGGGGCGACGAGGATCTTGCTGCCGCCAACGTCGACACGCCACCAGTTGGCATCTTCCGAGTCGACGACAAGCAGTTCGTCACCCTCGGAGAAAGTGGCCTCCTCGGCCGAGGCACCGGCGTAGTCGTAGAGAGCCTTGGCTTTGGCAGCTGTGGTAACCGGAAAGGGGTTCGGGAAAGAGTCAGTCATCGGGGCTCCACAGTATCTTCGGACGCCGTTCGCAATCAGTCTACTCACGCTTTTCGATGGGGTCGACGTACGACCGAGGGAAGAATCCCTTCTTGGATCCGCCGATCACCGAACCATACCACCAGTCGCTGCTGACATCCTTGGGTGGATGTGCCGAAAGAATGTCATTCTCCTCGAAAGTGAGGTCCTCATCACGCTGGCCAGCGTAGCCGTACAAAGTACGGACACGGACCGTACGCGTAAGGTCGAAGCCGTCTACCTCGTCGCCGGCAGAAGAGCCGTGGCCGTTGACATGCTTGGGCGCGTCGAGATCCTCAGGACCTTCATGCTCGTCATCACTGTCCTCCTCGGCTTCTTCGCGGACCGAAGGCTCGTCGGGCACATAGGCAGCTGCTTTCGTGGTGGCCTGGTCGTTGGCGAGGTTGTGCGCCCAGTCGACGCTTTGGCGGTTTGGATGGGCACCCGCAAAGCTGTCATCAAAGCCGCCGGGCATGCTAGGCGCAGGGGGCGCCGGAGGTGGAGCGGGAGGAGCAAATCCAAAGGCATCGCTATCGGCAGTACGCTCAGCTACAGCAGACGACACCGCAGGCGCCTCGGGAGCCGCAGGAGGGTTAGGAGGAGGCACGAACTTCTGCACGGGTGGCGAAGGATCGCCAATCACGTTGCCGGTAACAAGCGCCTTGGAGCGATCGTTGGTTTGTGCCTTTTTGAGCCGAAGACCGCCCTGAATCTGACCAAGCAGCGCACCGCGGTCTACAGGTCCAGCTGCGGGCTTAATGACGGGTGCGACGGGGGCCTTGGGCGCAGCTGGTGCAGGGGGAGCGTTTGGCGCGGCAGGAGGCGCAGGAGGCGCGGGGGGCGCAGCAGCACCGGCTGGAGAGATAGGTGAAGCCGCAGGTGGCGTGGATCGACCACTGGGAATCAAGTTGCTGAACAACGCCTGTGCAAGGTTCTGGCGCGTGGCGCGGGTGCTGGAACCAGGACCATCGGCCTCGTCTTCGTCCTCATCCTTGTCCGAATCTTCCCAGTCGTCATCATCGTGCTTGGGCGCCGTAAGTACTCCGCGGGCAGTCGACGAGGTTGGAGTACCAGTTGGCTGGGCGGAGACAGGCGGAGTGGCGCGCGCGGCAGGAGGAAGGTTAGATCCAGAAGACGGCTGCTGAGATCGATAGAAGGGATTGGTGCTGCCACCTGGCGTCGAGACGGTCAGAGAAGCTGGCGCGGCCGCCGGTGGGCTTGTCGCAGCAGCCGCACCCGCACCCGCAGCACCCTGCTGCATTCGATGGAATGGGTTGGTGCTGGAGCTGGCACTCGGTGTCGGACTGGGCTGACCAGGCGACACTGGCGCTTCCGGCGCAGGTGGGGCAAGGGTGGCAGACGCAGCAGGTGGAGCAGCCGGAGTTGGCGGAGCCGCACGCGATCGCGAGGGAGGCGGCGGTGGAGGAGCAGCCGACTTGCGAGCGGGAGCAGGCAGAGCCGAGGAAGCCGCCTTTCCATCGCTGTTGAACTTGTTCTGACGCTCTTTGAAGGCCTCTTCTTGCTTGCGGGCCTCTTCCTCCTGCTCTTCGAGCCTCCTCAGTCGAGCTTCACGCTCAGCCTTCTCCTTGGCCAGTACCTCCTCGCGACGACGGATCAAATCTTCCTGGTCGTCGATTTCCTCCTTGGCAGCCTGGACGACCGGTGCAGGAGGAGGATGGTCGCTCCTCTCAGCTTCCTTGATCTCCTTCTTGACCGTGGCCAAGCTGGCCTTTTCGGTCTGCAGACGGTTTTCTTCGAGGCGAGCCCTGCGGGCTTCTTCACGTGCCGCAGCTTCCTGGTCCGCTTGTGCCGCCTTGGCGGCAGCCTCGGCCTGCTCCGCCTTGAGTCGTTCCTCCACGCTGGTGTCGACCGGAGAAGGTGCGGCGGGGGCGACGGCGCCAAGCATGCGCATCCGCTCTTGAACTCGTCGTTGCGCTTCAGCACGGATCCAGGCAGCTCGTTCCTCGGCAGACATGTTCTTGGGAGGACCAGAGCTGGCAGCAGGGGTCGAAGGCGACGGAGAAGCAGCGGGCTTAGTCACTTCAACGGACAGCGAAGGGGTCGATCGGCCGCCATCGCGGTCACGGTCATCGTCTCTTCGACGGTAGCTGTCGCGGTCATCGGAACGATCGCGATCGGAGCTGCGCCTGTCATTGTCTCGGTCAAAGGTGCCACGGAGATACTCGCCATCGCCCAGGGTCGAGCCCGAGCGGCTATTGCCTCGGCTGTCGTCCCGGTAACGGTCACGGTCGTCGGAGCCTCCGTAACGGTTATAAGGGTCATTGCGACGGTCCCTGTCGCGGCTCTCGCCAAGCTTGCGCTCACGCTGGCGAGCCTCCTTGGCTTCGAGACGCTTCTCGAGCTGCGGAAGACGCTCGTGCATGAGATGCATGAGCTCGCGCTCGGACTTGCGACGAAGATCGGCCGAGTCTCGTCCTCCGCGTCGGTTGTAGTATTCGATATCGTCCTGGACACGTCGGATGCGGTAGCGGAGGTCGTCAAGCTCGCGCTCGAGCTCGCGATCCTCATCGTCATCCGCGCCCTGCTTCTCGAGCATCTTCTGAGTGTTTTCGAGCTGGCGCTTCATCTCGCTGAGATCATCGGTAGCGCTCTGGCCCTCGTAACGGACGGTCTTGCGGTCGAGATGACGACTGCTGCTCTTGTAGCTGGGCACGTCGGCATCGTCGTGCTTGTAGGCGGTGGCATCCTTTTTGGGCGCAACGGGGTTCTCGTGGAACGAACGCGCCTTGGCATACGAAGCGCCGCTGTTGGAGCCTGCCTCGGGAATGTTGAGACCGGTGCTGTGGCGGACGTTGGTGTCCTTCTTGAGCAGATCCTTGAGGAAGTCGACCGAATCATTGAGGTCCTTGGCCGATGGAGGGATGAGCTCGGCAGGCAGGGTGTCAGGAATGTCGTTGCCGTTGAGAGCACGGTAGATGAGGCCCATGGCAACGTGGAATTCGTTGATGTTGAGCTTACCGCGGTTGCTGGAATCGGCGAGGTGCCAAATCTGCATGAGCTTTTCGGTCTCGAGACCACTCTGGCCAAACACCTCTCTGGCCACTTCTCCGTTGATGAAGCCGGTGCCCTTGGCGTCCCAAGCACGGAAGATGGAATCGTAGCTCTTGCGCTCTTCCTTGCTGAGTGCCCAAGGGATGCGAGGTTCTTTGGAGCCTTGCTGCTGCTGGCTGAGGGTTTGGATTTGGGATTGGAAGTTCGAGGGCTGCATGCTAGCTTGACTGAAATTCATGTTGCCGGCAACAGGAGCACCGGAGAAAGGTTGAGATGCGGGCAAGAACTGAGCGCTCATGAGCTGCATCCTAGGATCACGGATGGGCATGCCCGTCATCTGAGGCATGAGACCGGTCTGCTGCATCTGGAGACCTGCTCCGCCCATGAAACCGGTTTGCTGAGGTTGCAGGCCACCCATATATCCCGTGGGTTGTGGCTGGAGACCACCGCCCATGCCCATGCCCATGCCCATGCCCATGCCCATGCCCATGCCCGTCCCCATACCCATACCCATGCCCATCCCAGCGGAACCTGGAGAGAGAAAGTTGGAGGTTGCTTGAGGACGGACTTGGTTCTGGAATCCAGACTGCATGCCTATCATACCGGTTTGCTGAGGTGTAAGACCTTGTTGTTGTTGTTGTTGTTGCTGTTGCTGCTGCTGTTGTTGTTGTTGCTGCTGCGGGAAGCCGGTCATCTGGGGTTGCATGGGCCTTTGGAATTGGGACATGGCTGGGTATCCAGTCAGTTGCGGTTGCAGAAAGCCACTACCCTGTTGCTGCTGTTGCGGATAGCCAGTCATCTGGGGCTGCATGGGACGGCCCCAACCTTGGGCTCCCATGTTGTTGTTATACATGACAGGCAAGGATACTCGGGTAGCGTCCGGGACCAATCGCTACACCAGAGGACGAAGGGACAAAAAGACACTTGAACTTGCGATTTCGCCAACGTCGAATCGTCGTCGTTTAGCGATCTTGAAGAAATGGAAGGCCGTCGCGTGACGGGACGAAGGAAGTAGGTGAAATCCACCGTGTGATACCGAAGCGGAAGAGAATGGAAGGAATATGAATAAAGAATAAAACGAGAGGGAGATGATGGTTACTATGAAGATGGAAGAAGGAGATGAACGGAGCTTCAGCGAAAGATGACTGGAAGCAGAAGGGGGGGGAATGTGGTAAGGCAGGGCAGAGCAGAGCAGAGCAGAGCAGGGCAAGTGAGTCCGCACGCGGCGGCACAGCCTGGTGGAATTGGACACTGAGCACTGAACGCTGGTCTGTGCTGTGGTCGCTTGGCTCGATCCAAGTACAGTAAAATACTGTACTGTACTGTACTGTATGAGCTGACACTCGAACCACCGTGGAAATACGAATCGGTTCGACTCCGACAGCTCGGCACGATTAATTCTGATTTTAACTGTTGTAGCCTGCTCATGCACGTTGGGATACCAGTCAATTTCAAGTTGGATATTCTACGACGTAGCCATGCAGCGCACTTTGAATATATTAGATACAGTGCCACTGCAGCCATTAGAGAGGTTTTGGCGCTGTGCTGGTGGTGGTGGTGGTAGTGCTGTCGGAGCTGTAATGCTGACCTCTGGTACGGGGCGTGCAAAAAGACGTTTTGGCCGTCCAGGTGGTGGTAGTGGTGGTGGTGGTGAGGACGGAACCGAGCGCGAGTTGAACAAAAATCTTTAAACCCTGAAAAATGACGTGTTCACGTGCGTGTGAGTGATCGAGAAGGAGCTATCGGCCGTGACAAGACACTGATATGAGTGACACAGCCTGGATCTGCGGTGGTGGTAGTACTAGCTCGTCGCGATCATGCATGGAAATGAAGTGCTAACCTTATCTCTTCACCGTCGATAACACCTCTAGCCGTCTTGTCACCATACGTCGCCATACAATGCAGCATTACGACTCCAGCCTCGATCCTCGCTTGCTGCCACTTCCACATCGTTCCAGACCAGGCGTAGTATCGGCAGATGGCATCACCGCCTTCCATTTGGAAGACATCGTCGCATCCTCGTCGCCAACGCCGCCTCGACTTGCTTCTCTTGGCCTGCAAGATGCGTCCAGCTCCTCATTCTCAGTCTCAAGCAGCCCTACACCGGAACCATCCCTCTTCCCGCTGCGCCTGCCGCCGCCACCATCACCCTCACCGTTTGTAGACAGTTCGCCGTTGCAATCACAGTCTCTTTCGCAATGGTCTCAGTCTCAGTCTGTGCCGTGTGTGTCTCAAGGGCGTACAAATCGACAGTCAAGCGGCAGAGCATCGTCAAACTCAAGAGGCGGCCAGCAGACCCACTTCACCAAGGACGAGGAGGAGGTACTGATCCGGGCGATGGATCACCATAACCCCAAGAAGCACAAGGGGAACATCGCTCAAGGAAAGGCCTGGAAGCTTGTTACGGAGGAGTTCAACAGCAAGATCGCCGAGGATGGTCTTCCACCTCGCAAGTCAGACGGTTTGAAGGAGAAGTGGCTTAGCATTGCTGCGGACTACAAGAAGAGGAAGGCGACATCGAGAAGAGCTTCTGGGATTGCCGAGGACCCGCAATCGGACTTGGATCGCATGATTGAGGCTGTCTTGGAAGCCGAAGCTGGACTGACCGCTGTAGCTTCAGGTCGAGACGAAGCTCTAGCTCATAGAGCTGCGTGTGCCGAGATCTCCAGCGCCTCGGCAGCATCTCGCTCAATGTCTTCGAGAAGTCAACGAGCGCAAGGCTCCTTGACACCCTCAGAGATCAGCGGGTCAGATATTGAAATGGAGGATGGTTCCGGGCCCATCATCTTCTCGCGCAAACGAAAGGGACCGCTGGGCGACGCCATCGTGGAGGACTACCTGGCTCAAGAGGAAGCCACGCGACTGGCCGACAAAGTTCATCGTGCAAAACAGCTGGAGTTGGAGAGGGAGAGGTTTGCAATGGAGGAGAGGCGTCTACAAGCCGACGGTGAGTACAATCAACAATCGCTGAAGATGCAGGAGGGCTTCATCAATCTTGGAACCAGCCTCGTCAACGGCGTATCCACCGACGTCAGAGATCTCAAAGGCCGTTTTGATCGCGTCGAGGCCACTCTCTTGTCAATGGCAAGTATGCTCAGTCAGCTTGTACCATCTCAGGCAGCCGCACGACGTCCAAATGCTTCCACCGAGCCATCTGTTCCGCCTATTGCCGAGGTTCCAGGCACGCCACGTCCTCGACGAGTGACCCGAGCATCTTCAATTACATCCGAAGCATCTACAACCACACCACATGCTTCTCCAACTAAACGACGACGCACAAGACAGACATAGCTAGCATTCTTGTATATAGTTACTTTGCATTGCAATCATAGTTCTCGGTGTACATGAGGCGCATCCATGTCAATGTCTGCAAGCTCGTCGGCATCGTTGAGCACTGATTCACCGTGTTCGCGATCCTGAGGTTCCTCCACCAGCTCGTCGCGATCAATGCAAGGCAATACAACGCTCGCTGGAGAGAAATACTCCTCCAGACTTGGCGGTCGACAATGCAGCTTGTATCCAATCTGATTCCCGCCCTTGTAGCACGTCTTGGCGTTCCTGAGCAGCGTACCATTCATGAAGTCCCGACCGCATGGTGTTAGTCCTGTCCGCTGCCACTGTTTGTCTCGAAATCGGCTCCACTGCATTGATACCTGGCCAATGCCCCACTCCACGGTAATGCGATACTTACTCATGATCTTGTTGGTGAGGAACTCAGGCCGAGTGATGAAGTTCCCCTTGAACGGGCTGATGATTGCCGCCGAGTTTCCATATGCCTGGTCGCCGTAGAGGTAGCGCGGCGTACCATCTTCTCCTCGAGCGTTCGCAATCGCCCATTGAACCAGCTTCTCCTCCGATACGAGGTAACCATCAGCTCGGCGTCCGGGATATGGAGGCGATGTGAACAACAGACCGTCGGGCGTGGCAATAAACTGATACTTCAATGCATGCACACGCTTATGACCGTTATATGAATCTTCCTGATCAATGACTGGCATTGCTATTGGGCGAACGGTACCATCCACGGCGCCCCAGAACTTCGGCCTGCTGGTCTTCCGCTTGATTGCTTCGGCGTAGTAGTCCAGACGATCGGGACGGAGGAGGTTGTGACGTGTGCTGGTGGCATCGAGATGGCGGCCCCACATCTTGTACATCGTCTCGCTGACAACATGGATGATTCTGCTGCAGCGACTCTTCCCCCATCCGAAGTGAGCTTCCAGGTCTCGAAGCCGATAGCCTCGGAGATACGCCAAGTACATCAACAGAGCCGTTTTGCTGTCAATCACATCTTGTATTGCCGTTCTAATAGGGTTTGGGAGAAGCAGTACGTCGTGGATGTGATTGAACTCGTCGATGCCAACACCAAACACAGACGCAAAGTGAGTTTCGTCAAAGTGCCTTGCAATTGATGTATAGAGCTGCGGCCGAAGGCGAGTTGGAGCTAACCTCCGCGAGACGATAGCGAGCATTACAAGCATGCGTATTTGGCGTCTGCGAGCTTGTGCGGCGATGGAGCTGGGCTGCATGATGGCGGGCAAGCGACGTCGTCGAGATCATGGTAGTACTAGTACTCACTTCACAGACGGATCACAACGCTCACACTTCCTACAGGCATAATCACACGCTTGAATTGCTTCACCACCTCAACGGAGTTGTTGGGGTGCTAGCCATTAGTACGTTACACCCCAATAACGGAGTCTGAACTGTCCTGGGGGTGGTCGAACATGCACAACGACGACGGACTCTGAAAAAAAACTCGTTAGGAGCACCACCACCACCCGTACGAGGGGTCACCAAAACCTCTCTATTGTCTTGCCGTTCCCAAGAAAATAATTAATTCGTGATCGAATGGAAAAAGCGCTGTTAAGTCTTGCTACTCACCTCCACACGGAGCATTCATCTTCATCTCGCTTGAACCTGTGCAGGGTCTCGCCGTCACGTTCGGGCCCACCTTGAATTCTTTCGTCCATGCTGATCTTCTTGGTGCAGCCGTCTGTTGTAGTGGATCCGCAACATCAACATCATCGAGCTAGACAAATCACAGATGCCGAGCTATCTGGTTGGAAGGTAAGTAGCAGCAGCTCTCGTGATAGCAATCTGGCACACAAAAATCGACTGACTGACTGACTGATCCCACCTTGCTATGTTTTCGCATCCTCATCCATCTTCCGTATGACACTGTAGATTCTTTGACCCAATCCTGGGCCTCGCCACCGGCGTTTTCGCCTACTTCCTCTGGGAGAACGACCCTCGCAACTCTCACGAACGTCCGCAAGGCCGCTCGCTTCCCAACCTCGTCCAGCGCAAACTCAACAATCAACCACCTCCTCCATCACTCTTCGCCGGCACGGATGCAACCCAAAAATCCATCTTCCACATTCCATAGGCATCCCACAATACCCCATCCAACACCAACTCCATAGATGCGGTGAGGTCAACAGCGGACATCATCATCGATGCCTCAACTCAAGCGACACACAACCAGGCAGAGCGTGGATCCGACTTGCGCACACTAAGAACCGCCATCGCCGACGAATGGAACCAGTCCAACCCCTCACACAAGTCATAGCACAGCCAACACACTTCAAACCCCATGAAACCTTTCCGCACATAACCCAGCACTCGAATGGGCGCACCAAACAGCTTGGCATATCGGTTCAAACCATGCGTGGAATGCAGTAAAAGTACAATGGCATCAGAGAGGTGCACCACGATGCCTATCAGTATGCGTGCTGCTCGATGCATTCGATGCAACAGTCAACCGTATGGAGAATATGAGGGAATCAATGCGAAAAATGGGTGGACAAGCTCAAGCCTGAGCCTGTGGAGCTCGTTGTGAATCCGCCGTCTCTTCGCCTGCACGACGGCCGTCCTTACTAACCCCCTGTCTGCGGCACATGGGACAGGTATTCGAAGAGTTGGTCATCCAGCGATCCACGCACGTTGCATGGAACCCGTGCTTGCACGCGAGCATCCTCACATCGTCGTCGTCCTTCCAGTCTTCCAGGCACACCAGACAGCGCTCGGCCATGTTCTCGGTGATCAAGCCGTCGCGCACCATCGCTGCCACCTCTGAGCCTTTGATCTTGCGCAACGAACTCGCGTCGATCTCCTGCTGTGTCACAGTGCTTGGCTTGTTCTGCATCGCCTGCATCGTGCTCAGCAGGTCCATCAGGATCATGAGATCGCGTCCAGCCGTCGCCGGGTTCGAAGTCAGCAGAGGGTGGTTGGGCGGATAACGCCCGCCCGAGACGAAGAGCATGAATCGTGATGCAGGAAGCTCTTCTCCGCTCGCCTGTTCCGAGGCGCCTTCGGAAGCCGCTCCGGTTGGTCGCCCTTCCAACTCGGAGCCTTGGCGGGCAAGCGGAGCAAATGATCGAGCCGAGCCGAGCGTGGTGGGTCGTGAAGTCTGCTGATGTGCCACGCCGAACTCGCGACCAGGTCCCGCAGCTCGTACCCCTTCCATCTCTTCTCCGAACCGTTCAGTGACTTCGAGACTGCGAACGCCAACAACGATGCATGGCACGAGCTGAGACGGTGCGACTGGATCAAAGCGGAAGAGCCGGAAGAACGACAGATTGCCGCTCTGGAAGTCCCTGTCTCTCCTCGCCTGCGTCTCGAGATCCTCAGCTTCAGCATTCGAAGCGGAAGCCTGGTGCTGCTCGCTCCTGCTGGGACTCTGAGCGGGGGTCGTGCTCGCTTGGGTCGCTGACGCGGTGGTATCGCCATCGAGGACTTCTGCTGCTAAAGTCGTATCTCCTGGCGTAGCGTTTTCAAAGTAATTAGTGGATCGTGCCTCGGTGCTTTCGACTGGCGCTTCGCTCGAGGGCCGCATGAGCTGCACAGCGGCCATGAGGTCGCGCACCAGTTGATTGAGAAAACTGCCAAAGCTTCCGGGCACGCCGTCCGGCAGGATACCGTTTCGCACCTGGCGCAGTGTGCCTGACACGTCGTTAGGTCCAAGTGAGTAGCCAGACGTAGCGGCATCGGAGGGAACGGAGCTGGTTGTGCTCGCGGCACCATGCGACCACCCCTCACGGAGAGCTGTCGAGTCTTGCGCTTGCTCGGCTGTGGAGCGAAAGCTTCGCGCCGAGAGTAGTCGAGTGGGATGCAGGAAGTTGTCGAGGGTGGATCTGACAAGCCTCGAGAGACCGCTTCGGGGTGTGTTCTGCTGTGCTGAAGTGGTTTCGGACGGGACAGAGCCTGAGCCAGCAATATGAGGTCTAGGAGTTGTCTCTGCCCTGTCGCCTGGCGGAACGCGCCTGGGGTTCTCGAGATTGTCACGCTCACGCTCGGCTGCTCTGAGCAGTGCATCAACAATCTCGTCGCGGTCGGCTGCAGTGGCACTGCTATTTGGATTGTTGGCGGCTTCTGTATTTCCAGTCGAATGTTGGGCCGCCCGTGCATTCGTGGCGGGATTACGTGAAACCTGCTGTTGCTCTGTAGTGGAGAGACCGGAGCTGCTGGATGCACTCTGAACGCGGCGCGAGAGCGCTGCTAGTCTGCCACGGAGTCCATGGCCGAGACTCGACGATGAAGTCCTGCTATTCAGCATCCGGGATGGGGTTCCATTGAAACCAGTGCGGGCGCGATCATTGTTAGCACTGGAAGTTTGCCAATCAGCGAGCCAAGGTTCACTGCCATCAGTGTCGTGCTGCTCGTTGAGGCGTTCGAAAGGTCGACGAAGACTCGTTTGGAGCAATGATGGATCCACGTGGTGCGACTCTGACGTGTTGAGAAGCGAGGCAGCTGTAGCTGCAGCTGCTATGCTGAGGATGCGGCTAAGCATGACGGCTTGCTCCTCCAACGTCACGGCACCACGCTGTTGATTGCCTTCCAAAGGAGCTTCGGGGAGCGCAGGATGAGCATGAGCACCGGATGGTTGAGCGACATTAGCTTCAACTTCAGCTGCAGTAATATTTGGCTGCGACTCGCTTGCAGCTGGTCGCTGTTCCGCTGTCTGACTCGATGGTGGTGAGGGAGAGTTACCGGTTTCGAACGAAGACGGATTAGGGATGGTCCTAGCGACCAGAGCACCCTGCACAACCATGGATGTACCGCTGATCATTTCTGGCTGCAGAGGCACACGAATGGCCTGGGGTCTTGCGGGCTGCTGTCGTGCCTGCTGTCGAGGCTCACTGGATGGTGCAGGGGTAGATGCAAGTGCAGGTGCAGGTACAGGCGCTGGTGCTGAGGAAGCTAAAGTAGGATCCGAAGGCCCAGGGGCTGTGCCCGGAGCCGAGGAGGTATTGGCCGCGGCTCGCCCTGCAGCCATAGCACCGATCAAGGCTGCAATGGCGGCAGATGCCATAGGATTGGGTGATGTGCCTGCAGCGACATGCGATGGTGCGCTATTGGCAGGTGTTGAGCTTTGCGTAGCATCGGCAGTTGCTGGACTGGATGAAGAGGCTGCCAAAGGTGCTGAGCCCAGAGCTTCGAGGATCTGGCGTCGAGCACGCTCTCTTTCCTCACGCAGAGCATCTAGGTGAGGAGGAGGCGTGGCACCGTTAGTATCGACGGCTGGCGAGGCTCGATTTGGCTGAGTGATGTCGTTGCTATGCTGCAAGGAAACGTGCGACGCAGATGGCTCAAGAGCGGCGGTAGATGGATCGGATTCGGGCAGAGTAGACAAAGAGGTGGACGACGATGGCTGTGGCGTTGATTGCACGTCAATGTCCATCGCATCGTCTGTGGCGCTTGATCGAGAATGTGATGCCGAGCTGTGAGCTGCGATGTCCACGATCCTGCGTCGTTGTGGCAGGCGTTGTTCTTCAGCAGTCAAGCTTTCAGAGATTGCGGCGGCGGCGGAGGAGGATTCTCGACTTCGCTTGCGACTTGCGCCACCGCTGGCACTGACGGATGAGTCCGAGCCATGATCATCGGCATTGGCTGGATGCAAAGGCTGTATTGTTGGAGCTGAGGTACTAGACTCTTGGTCCTGCTCGCGTTGGTCCTCGCGCTGCTGGCGAGAGTGAGCATTCCCCATTGTGACAAGTGCGTGGACGAAGCCGGGCTCCTGTGCTACTCGTTCCCAGTCCTTTCACCGTCGAAGGCTATTTATCGGTGCGGGGACACCATGCAAGCAGCTGGCCAAGGAGGGTTGAGGCGCGAGAGTGTTGCAAATGCCGAGTCAATGTGAGATAGCGCCCCAGCGGGGGTATGTGGATCCCAAAGCGAGCTGATGTTTCGATGTCCGGCTCAGCCAGGCGTCAGAAAACCTTTCCTTTGAGTGAGGTGGGTTTGAAAGGGCAAACCGATGCCTTGACCTGTCTGAGAAAAGGGCGTTTACGATGATGGCGCCAACAGAAGATGAAAGGGGAAAGGGGAAAGGTCAGGTCCGGTCAAGTCGAGTCGAGTCGATTGAGCTAAGCCCGACTGCCGAGCGCTGATGACGGAAACCGACTCGGCTCAGTCACAGTAAGTCACAGTCGTCACACGAACTCGCTTTGGTTCGCCGAAAAATCGGCCATGTTAGGCTGTTAGGGTGAACATAATCCTGATAAATTCACACCTTGAAAAGTGGAGGGAGGCTTCAGGAGCTTTGCAGGTGCTTGCTTGCCTGTGCAACTTTGGAGAGATAAGAACTCGTCGCAAAGATG
The DNA here is from genome assembly GCA_928724745.1 of Anthracocystis setariae. Classification (NCBI taxonomy): domain Eukaryota; kingdom Fungi; phylum Basidiomycota; class Ustilaginomycetes; order Ustilaginales; family Ustilaginaceae; genus Anthracocystis; species Anthracocystis setariae. The sequence goes on along the minus strand of CAKMXJ010000020.1, from coordinate 446,903 downwards.
TGCACAATGATTGGACATCTTTGCGAGCAGAAGGGGTGATTGATGGAGGTTGAGGTGGCTTGCATAGCCGGTCTAGTCACCATGAGAGCTAGCTACTCGAGACACCATATCGACCAAAAAGGTGTCGTCGGCTACTCGGGACACAATCCACGTTTTCGGCCTTCTCCGATGATTGGCGGTTGATCCGATCCAAGGGGCGCGTATTTTTTTCTTTTCTTTCTTGGGTTTGCCGTCCGTGTTGGTCTCTGCAGCGCTTTCAAAGCACAAAGCAGTAGAGAGTGCGATTTTGATCGAAGCGAGCCAACACGGCGGCGTCGTTTCAAGCTAGCGTAGCGTTGCGTTGCTACAATATACTGTACTAGCCCGGGTGTCGGCGCATCCGATCGCACACTCACACTCACACTCACACGCACTCGCACTCGCACTCGCATCTTGCCTCGCTTTCGACAACCTGCAACGTTCTTGTCATCCATCATCTCGTCCGGCTATCCCGCTACGCTTTCTTGGTTTCAACAATTGTGGACGTCGAGGACTGTATCGGATCGCCTCCATCAACAATCAAGCGCGAGATTCTGTTTGTCGCCGGCTGCTTGAGTGCCGAGCAGAGATCGAACCGACTCGATGACTTGGACACCAACCTTACGGCCGCCTGTCGATGACGACGGTGCATCGGCTGATATCAGTGCCAACCATGATGTGCCTGCACTCGCATCACCACTGCCCGAGGCACAACAGTCGCCGCCAGATCCTCACAGCTTAATCAACCCTGGTTTGTCCCAACCCGTCCCCAGTCTCGATGCTCTTCCCATGTCTGCTTCCAGCAGCCGCACAAAGCCCAGTCTGCTAGGCTCGGATGGATTTGGAAAGCTCGGCGCCCAGCTTTGGGCTCAGCGTGAGGAATCTGTCGTCCGGAATCGTCACGGAAGCGTGCTCAATCGCGGCCTCATTCTCAAGACAGATCACTTTGCTGGTGGCGCTCGCCATGCCCATCTCAACCTGCATCTCCAAGGTGCTCCCAATTTCCGCAAGGCTGACTGCTCTCTTGAAGTTTACGGTGTTGCTCAGCCCACCATCACCGGTCTCAAGACGATTCTTTCTGTTCTCAACGCGAGACCCACCAAGGATGCGCTTGGCTCGCAAAGCTTTGATTCCCGTCTGGCCAGCATGGGATCTGCTGGAATCGGCTCGACTGCTTCGCAACAGCAATCTTCGCCGGTCGCCTCGCCCTCCCCCGCCCAACCGCGGAGCACACCCGTAACATCCAATCACCCAAAGCCGTCGTTACGGTCTGACAAGTCACGCAAGTGCGTTTGGGTCTGCACCAGGGAGGAACCCGTCATTTATGTCGGAGGTAGGCCCTTCGTATTGAGAGAAGCCGAACGTCCCGTCAGCACTTTTGGTCTGAGCATGCGCGCCGATAATCTCGAGGCGATCGAGTCGCGTCTCAAGCAAGACATCCTTCGCGAATCGTCCAAATACGGCGGCCTGCTCATGGTCCACGAGGAGACGGCAACGGGCCAGATCGAGCCAACTTGGATTGCTATCGACGAGGGCTCTGTCCACACATCTCGGCAAGTGTGGGATCGTGTCAAGGCAGAAGGTTGGAAGGTGGATTATCATCGGATTCCCATCGCCGAAGACCAAGCCATGGAGAACAACTATCTTGATGCTTATACCCAAGTCATCAAGGACCTTGACCCGACCGAGACGAGTCTGGTAGCCAATTGCGGCATTGGCTTCACTCGAACCACGTTTGCCATGGTGGCTGCCGTCATCCTTCGTCGAAAGCAGATGCTGTTGCTTGGCCACGACGACCCGTTCGCCTCGCTTGCCGAACAGCAAAAGTCACCCTTGTCCCGACCAGCCAACAGCACTCCTCATTCTGGCGTCGCACGCTCCCTACGTCAGGCTAGCGAGCAGCAAGCGCACAGCCTTTCGCTTCTACGACTCATCCGCGTCCTCAACGCCAGCCTGTCAACCCGCGACTCGCAGTCTACCATCGAAATCCTACTCTCCAACCCTGCGCTGCTCGAATCGCTTCGAAAGGCCAACTCGGGCGACTACGGCGTCATCAGGCAGCTGGCTGGACTGCTCGATGAAGGTCTCGAGAACAAGGCTGTAGTCGATGTTGCCATCGACTGCTGCGCCCATGTCACTAATCTTCGTGAGACGATCCTTGCATCGCGTGTTCGATATTCCACCGACGCCCTCGACGAGGCTCAGGCTGCTTCGCATCTGGAAAAGGCCGCCAAGTCGCTGGAAAAGTACTTTTTCCTGGTTGCGTTTGCGAGCTACGTCAATGCGAGCAAAACGGCCGTGTTCCAGCACCGCTTCGCTCATTGGCTCAAGAACCGCGCCGAGATCTGGAAGGGGATCCAGCTGATCCGATCCAAGGGTCGTCGACTCTACTTTTTTGACCCGGTGGGTGATCTGCGCATCCTCAGTGGTGGTATGGCGGGAGAGCTGGTGGCCACGTTCGAAAAGCTGCAAGGTCGATTTGGTGAAGTGTCCGGCGACGAATTTGCAGACTACGTGATCCGCAACCGAGCCGGGATTGTGCTGCGTCCTCGCACGTTGCTCAAATGCGATATTTGGAGGAAGTTTATCGAGAAGAATGCCGGACTGCCCATCCGGGGTACGGTCAACTTCCGTCGCATTCCAGGCAGCAATATCTTTGCTACAGGGCAGCCGACCGTGGATGGCATTCGCAACGTGGTCGCCGCTCTGCACGAACACTATGCATCCAAGAGCGATGCGAACAGTTTCACGACGAGCACGGTTACCTGGATCAATCTGCGTGAGGAGCCGATCGTGTACGTGAATGGTAAGCCGTACTGTCTTCGTCAGGATGGAATGTCGCTGCGGAATATCAAGGCATACCAAGGGATCAACTGGGATCGTCTGCTGCTGCTTGAGGATCGATTGAAGAACGATGTGGTCAACGAGTTGAAGGCGGGCGAGGGACGGTTGCTTCTGCATACCGAGACTGCGGACGGGACGGTGGTGCCGATCTGGGAAGAAGCGAATGCGTCCGAGGTGGATACGGTGCAGGAGATCATGGCGTTCATCGGGGTTGATTGCAAGGACAAGGTTCAGCTGCGGTTCCGCAGGATTCCAATGACGGCCGAAAAGCCACCGGACTTTTCCGACATCAGCGAGCTGCTTTCCACGGTGCTGCAGGCGAATGTGGAGAGACAGCCTATTGTACTGAATTGTCAGTTGGGGCGTGGAAGAAGTACCATGACGGCGGTGCTTATTCTGATGATTTCGAATTGGTTGGAGCACGATCAGAGTGGGCATTCGGATGCAAACTTGACAGAGGTACAGGATGGGCAAGATGCATCGGAGCGGTTGAAGGATCAAGGGAGTTCGGATGGGCTTCGATTGTCTTCGTCCGCGCAGGATAGTGGTTCAGTTACGCCGAATGCGCATGAGACGTTCAACGCTGATCTGCTCGACGATACCAGCGTCTCGAAGCCGGCCGAAGAGGGCGCGGCGTCCAAGCGGACACCTCTCAGTTACCACGTCATCAACAGTTTGTTGCGTGTGATCCCCAAGGGGTTGGAGGTCAAGAAGATGGTGGACCAGTGCATCGATCAATGCTCTAGCGTGACTAATCTTCGCGAAGCGATTGAGGAATCGCGTCTCGCCGCCGAGGACACCGAGGACGAAGCGCTGCGCAAGAAACGCATCCAGTCGGGCATCCATAATCTTCGAAGGTACTTTTTGCTGATCGTGTTTCAGTCGTATCTAAGCCAGACGCGGCCGGGAGTGCTCGAAGCCTCACCGAGCTTCCGTTCGTTTGTGACGCGTCAGCCGGTGTTCGATACGATCGCCAAGGAGTTTGACAAGATCGATATCTCGACCATCATGCCGTTGCAGAAGGTGGATGCGAGTGATGGGATTGCACTGTCGGACGAGGTGCAGGACGTGGTTTCGCATAGGAGTGGCAGTATTTTGTCGGCGTACACTATGCTCAAGTCGGACTTTTTCAGCGGGATTTTAAAGTTGGGTTTGCCGGAGCGGATCGAGGGGATGCCGAATCTGAGAGGGGTGCCGTTGTTGCTCGCGCCGCCGAGTACGACGAGCGGGTCGGGTCAGGGGTCGACGCCGATGACGCCCAAGACGCCGTTGGTGAGTCATGGGAGGGAGACGTGGGGGTCGGGTATGCCAACTGTGGATGGATTGCGTCGCGGGTTGACGAGGATGGGTGCGGCGCCGAATGGGCCCGCCAAGGTGGTTTGGACGTCGCTGCGAGAGGAGCCGGTGCTTTACGTCAATGGACGTCCGCATGTGCTGCGTCTGGCTGACCAGCCGATCACGAATATCGAAGCGACCGGGGTAACGACCGATGTGGTGGAGGGCATGGAGGTGTCGCTCAAGAATGACATGCTCAAGGAGGCGGCGGAACGCGGGGGTCGTGTGCTGCTGCATGACGAGGTCGAGATTCGTCAGGGAGAGTTCGACATTGTTCCGGTTTGGGAGACGGTCAAGGAGGGGGATGTGCTTACGCCTCGTGAGGTGTATGAGCTCGTTCAGAGGGAAGGGTACAAGGTGGATTATGCTCGTCTGGCGATCACGGATGAACAGGCGCCGGTGCCGGCAGTGTTCTCGCAGCTGGAGGAGAGGGTGATTCTGGCGCTTCAGACAGGGTCTGCGTGCGTGTTTAACTGCCAGATGGGTCGAGGCCGCACGACTACCGGGATGGTGATCGCTTCGCTGGTGTCGACGGTTTGGCACTATGGGGAGCAGTTGGTGGCGGGGTACGAGATGGGTGGTTCGATGATGTTACCCGCGCCTGGTGGTGGTGGTGGTGCTGACGATGCAATTGCTTCTGCTGTTGCGGTGGAGGAGGAAGCGTTCGGTCAGCCGAAGGACAATCTCGACAGTCGCGAGGATGATCTGTGGTTGCAGGGCGAATGGCGAACGATCTTGCAGCTGGTGGGTGTGCTTTCGCACGGCAAGCTCGCCAAGAAGTTGACGGATAGGGCGATCGATCGGATGGAAGCGGTGCAGAATCTACGCAAGGCGATCTACGATTCCAAGTTGAGGGCGGACAATGCTGAGACGGGGAGTAAAAAGTGGCGGCATTTGACGACGGTGTTTACGAATTATTTGCAGCGGTATGGGTATTTGATCACGTTTGCGAATTATTTGCTGGATAAGAGCGAGGCAGACGGGTTTGTGCCGCTGCTGCCCCTGGTGGGTGATGGGAGGGAGGAGAGCGAGGGGGTGGGGGGAAGGCGGAGGTCAGAGTCGATGTCGTCTCAGGTATCCAGTTCGACGGCGTATACGAACTATGCAGATGAAAGGAGGAGGTTCCCGTCGTTCATAGGCTGGTTGCAGCCAAGGAGAGAGATCGATAATATTCTCGGTAGGGATAGACTCGAGTAAGTAGGCGGATGCGTCGATGGAATGCAAACGTTTCAAGCAGCGGGGCGTCTGTGCGCTGTGCGCTGTGCGTGTGCGGGGCAAGGATGGTCAAAGAACTCCTATGCCAACACAGAACGGCTTGGTGTGTGTATGTGTTTCACCTTGTACTGACTTTGGCTATATAGATATATATGTATATATATACACTGGACGGGCGAGGAGGTTGGAGAGAATTAGACGCGACAGTTGTTGATGCCTACGATGAGGATATCGCTTGCGCCGATGTGATCCAACCTATCCATGATGGTTGCAACCTCTGCTTTGAGGACCATGGAGCTGACAGCGTTCCAGGTTGGGTCTTCTAGTGGACTGACGGTTGCAGCGCGTCTTCCGGGGGTGATGGTGAGAGCCTGTGCTAGGTCTTTCTTCTGCACGTTGTATTGGCAGAGGACGTATTTGGAAGCAGCGATGACGCCGCGGATTCGGGCGGTGATGAGTTTGATCAACTCGGTGTCGGAGCGCGGGTGTGGGGTTGTTGGTTTGATGAGGACGGCTTGTGATGTGAGAAGACGCGAGATGTTGGTGAGGCCACAAGCACGCATGGTCTCGCCCGATTCGACCAGGTCGACGATGCCATCGGCCAGCCCGAGCGCACATGCTGCCTCGACGGAGCCACCAACATACTCGATCTGCGTCTTGACCACCTCATCCTTGGCCAAAGTACCTGCGGCACGACGAGACGCTGTGACGTTGGCATCCAGCTCGGCAAAGTACTTGGCGGCCAAGTAGTCGAAACTCGTCGCAACCTTTTTGCCGACTAGATCCTCAACCGTCTTGATGCTCTTGCCCGAGTTGGCCGGGAGAGCTGGATCGGGGATTTGAACGTCGAGCGAGCATTTTCCAAAGCCGAGTTGGAGTTCTTCAGTGATGAGCGACGAGACTGTTTGGCCCGCTTCGGCTACCATGTCTTGACCCGTGATGCCGAGGTCGACGTTACCTTCGCCTACGAAGCGTGGGATGTCGGCTGCGGGTAGGAAGACGAGTGCAATCGGTAGGTTCTGCACCAACGCAACATCCAAACGGTGCTGACGCTTGAACTGAACATCGGCTCCCGAAAGGATCTCGAGACACTTTTCATACAGTCGTCCTTTTTTTGGGATAGCGAACAGCAATCGCCCATTGAGGTTCTCGGCACTGAGCAGGTTCGACATGGTCACAACGTTGCAGGCTTAGATGATGTTGCTGCTGGATCCGATTCGACGTCCAAGATGCGTTGTTCGGCAAGTTGGCAGTGAGGGCGTGTGAGCGCAGATGCAGACGCAGATGCAAATGCAAATGCGATGTGGTGGCGAGATGACTAGCTTCAAGACGGATGTAGGGGAGAAGAACGTCGAATTGGTTCAAATGAAAGCGGCGTGATCCAAGTCATCCGAACAACAAAGATCCGCACCTCCGATGCAGTGATGTGTAACTTTTTTTTGTTTTTGTTTTTTCTTTTTCTTTCGCATTTCTTCTCAACATGGAATTCGGTAGATAAAATCAAAATCAAAATTAAATTAATCACGGCTATCAGCCTACACTCCGATTCGAGTCACTGTGCGGCCATGGCGCACGTGCATGATCGCCCTGACCCTTTTTCCGCCCAAAAAATAATAATTCAACTGCACAGCGCTCTCTCGGACTTGACCGATGGAATGCACAGCCGTCAGGCCTCCACAGAATGACGAAAGAAACAGCGGCTAGGATGCTGATGATGGCAATTGCAACACGACCAACATTGTATCGAGAAAAGACGTTAGATAAAGATCGAAGATCAGCGAGGCCGTCAATCCGCCTCTGTTGCGCGACAAGATGCGGCAAGAAAACTTTTTCTAGTGATGGTGGTGGTGGTGGTGATGGTGGTGGTGGTGGTGGTTGCTGCCATTCGAGTGACCTTGAGAATGGTCGTGGCTATGTCCTTGACCATGGGCATGATCATGGCTGTGTTCGTGGCTGTGATGACTATGATCACGGTGGTCATGGCCGTGGTGACTATGGTCATGTCCATGGCTATGGTCGTGTCCACATCCACCTCCAAAGCTACGCTGCGTACCATCCTCCTCGTGCCCCTCCCTCTTGACCACCACCGTCAACTCTCCCGCCCTCTGCGTACCCCTCGACATCTCACCCGCCAATAAACCCCTTCCTGCCGCTACACTCGGCGCCAATCTTTCCCAAACCCACTTGGTCATCTCGAAACAATCCTCTTCGCTTGCCTCGGGCCGCAGGAACACCATCACCGATGCTATCAACGAGGCGCTCTTGCTTCCAACGTGCACGCCACGTCCACCGGCACCGCTGCCGGAAAGCATGCCCGATCCGCGGTCGGCCTGCACAAGCGACGAAGTGGGTGGGGTCAGCTGCCAAACGTTCGGCGGAGCAACGTACGAGACGAGTGGATGGGCTTCGACCGTTTTGATCGCTCGTTGAAGTTGCTGCTTGTTCGGTGCAGCATCGGAGGGTGCCGTTTGCAGGAGCACCTTGCCCAGCGCCACCGAGGCCGGATACGCAACGTAGAACATGGAAACCGACTCAAGTCCTGCCAACACCTTGTCGAGAGCTGCAACTTGTATCGACGGCATCGTCAGTCCAGCAAAGAGTAGTGCAGAGCAGAAGAAGAGCACCGTCAGGCTAAACGGATTGGCCAGCAGTGCAAGCAACGGAGACGCAAGCTCCGAGGGTCGCATCAGCACCGACCCACTTCGTCCGTGACGAGGTCCCCCGGGTGCTCCGCCAGAGGCGGCCGTGTTGATGCCACAGGCTGCCACCAACTTGGCGTGGTTGCTCATGACAATGTTTGAAAACACGCATGCCGCAAGCGAGAGCGCCAGCAAAAGGTTTGGCATCACGATCCCAGCCGAATGCTCTGCATGTGCATGCGAGTGGTCGTGACCCGAAGCCGAGTCCACCATCACCTCGACACCGGACGCATCACCACCTTGGAGCAGCGCATGTTCGACGGACTCCTTGAGCACATATACACTCGCAAAGAGCAAGTAGATGGTCTGAACGAAATGCAGCAGAGTCGAGACTCGGTGCATGCCGTAAGGACGGCGCAGCGTGGTTCCCTCTGTTTTGCCGGTTCTGCGTCCAAGGTCGCTGGCGTGCTGTTCCCATTCGAGCGCCCAGTCGGCCATAGCGCTGCTCAAAATGCCCATGGCGTCGAAAACGACGAGATAACCCAGGCCGGTCGCGGAGAGCGAATCGCCGTCTTGTCCTGCCATCCAGAGGGCTGCTCCAAGACCAAAGTGCGAGATGCCGAACAACAGCAGTGGACGCGAAGCTTGCGGGATGTGGCCGAGGGCTGACACTGTACGGGCATGGAAAGTTCGTCGATGGGTGGCGTGTTCGTGCTTGTCCTTATGGCTGTGACTATGGCCATGACCGTGACCGTGATCGTGATCGTGGAAGTGATCGTGGGGGTGATGATCGATCGGTGTGTCGAACTGTCCGGTATAAGAGGCGTCCGAGACCCAGGAACTGGAAGAGGTGGATCTGTCCATTATGTGCCCAAGTGGATGTGTAGAGAGTGGGCTGAGCGCCGAGTCAAGCATAGCGACGCTGTGACGGTGGTGATGCCCGCGTCGGCTCTTGGTCGGGCTGGGACTGATGTCGCCGAGCTGATTTGGCGTGCTAAGTTTGCCGCTTGCCGCTTCGTTGGCGGTGACGAAGCTGGCGGAACGGGGCGACAGTGAAGATGAATCGGTGCTCACGGTGATTTGTGGCTTGCTGCCGCTACCACCGCGACGGTGCACCTTGGAGGAAGCGTCATGAGTGTTGGTTGCTGATGTCGAAGAGGAAGAAGCGACCGGAGCGGCTTTGGTCTCTGCTGCCTCAAAGTGCTCGCGGGCCTTTACGGCGTCTGCTTCTGCCTCGGCATCTGTGCCTGGCCGAGGAAAGAAGACGCTAAGATTGCGACCGTGAATATAAGAGTGCCTGCGCGAGTGCTCGCGTCGCTCCGCCGCAGTCATCTTGGAAAAGTCCACGGAGGGGACAGCCAATGCGGTTGCATTGGAAGGAGCGAGATCGTCGACGGAGTCCATATCTTGGTAAAGACCATCATCTTGATCGTGAGGCTGTTCGACTGGGTCTGAAGCAACTTGGTGCGATGTTGTCTGTGATGCTTCTGAGGCTTGGCTTACTGCCATATCCTCGGCAGCGACAGTCATGGCTGTTGTGGTTGCAAGTGGTAGCTCTGGCAAAGCGACTGTCTTGACAGCGGGTGGAGAGTTGGTTGCGGAGTTGGTAGCTTGCGAAGGCACAGGTGGTTCAGGAAGAGAGTTGATGGAAGAGTTGGATGTCTTTCTGGACGGCGGTCTCAGCGTGGAAGGATAGGAGCCGCTTGCGAGCCTGATAGCAGGCGACCTCGAGAAGGTAGTGCTGAAACTGCCACTGGGGCTGATCGGACGAGGCGGGGTGGCAGTCGACGCAGCAGGATCCGAAATGTTGGGCAACAAGTACGACCCTGGCTTTTGGAAGATGGACGAGGTCGAAGCGTGAGATGGCTCGGCTGCGCTGTCGTGATGCTGCGCAGGTGCGGGAGACAGACGTGCAGTGGGGGAAGAAGGCGATGCTGGACGCGAAATCGAAGGTGGTGGACGCAGAGAGGCGGGAACTGTGTCGCGTCGGTGTTCGTATTCCTCGGTGATGGATTTGACAGAGCGCTTGTGGTTGAGCGCGGGTGAGCTCCAAGTACTAGGTTGCCCTTTGAGAGTGGACGAAGAAGGCAGCTTGGCCGCGCTCGGCGCAGGCCTGGACTGGTTGAGGTTCGCTAGCCGGGACGAAGATAAGACACGATCGTCAGCAATCGTTGATGGATGAGTAGAAGCAGGAGCAGAAGCAGAAGCAGTAGCAGAAGATGAAGCAAGGGGCTGGTCTTGAGACTGAGAAGGCATGAGCTGTGACGCCAGTGAGTGCCCTTAGTGGTTGGTGCAAAGCTGTGCTCCTGCTTTAGCGTCCCGTTCGAGCCTCTTGGCAGCAGTGGTCAGTGAGACGGCAGATGCAGAGAGCGAGAAAGTGGGGGCGAGGGACGAAGGCCACACGTGCTGGATGCAAGATTGAGGAATGAAGGCAACGCTTGGTGGCAATAGGACGAGCGACAGAAATGTGGCGACTTGGAGGTGGACAGGACGCACGCACACATACAGAGTCAAACTAATTGATACAGTGTGAGTACGAAATGGTGCACCGACCTTGGAAGAAATCACCATCACCATCAGCAGACGGCGTAACTGATGCGGTTGCCAAATCACACCGAGAGTGCAGTGCGCGAGCATTATTGTGCATGTGCAATGCGGTGCGGTGCAACAGAAAAGAAAGAGAAAAAAAAAAGGAATTATTATTCACATTTCTTGGTTTTGACGCAACACAATTCGCGCTGTCAAAGTATAACAAAACTGTAAGTCAGACTGTTTCCTTCTGAAATCACTGTGCCCCGTGCGCGCAGACTTTTTACGCCATCATTTTACTCAATTTGACACCACATTATTTTAATTGATATCGACGCAATCATGCAGTACAAGCTTCCATTACACAAAAGCGCTCTAGTCACACACAGCAAGGCACAGCCAAGATCTCATAAGCTTCCATCACTTAGTAGACCACTATAGTGTTTTGTACATATAGCAGTCAACACATAGATTCGGACGGAGCCAAGGTTGGATCCAATGTTGTGGATGGACTCTCTACTTGGTGCTGGAGGACGAACCTAGATGAATGCCGCCAAGCTTGTGTTCCAGCTTCTCGACAAAGCCTTCCTGCTTGTTGGTCTGATCCGACGCTCCTTCTGGTTGGCTACCACAACCATTCTTGGTGGCAGCACTTGCACTGCCGTCTTCCGTGTCAAACCATTGATTCGCCTCTCCGTCCTCGTCTTCATCTTCGCTATACAATTCGCGTTTCGTCGGAGGTGAAATCTTTCCCGCATCATCCACAACGCGCTCGGTATTCGAGGTAGACGACGACGATGTTGCTGCTGCTGCCGCTGCCTCTCTGTTTTCGCTTGCGAGCTGTGCAAATGTGCGAAACTTGGTCGAGGCGCGCACTGCCGCAATGGCTGACTTCCATCGCTTTCGGTAGTTCTCGCGCAGACCTGCCGAGATATCATGCGCTCCCTGCGTCTCTTGCTTGTTTTCGGTGAGCCATGGATGCGCCATGCCTTGATCTGCTGTCAGACGCTTCTTTGGGTCTACTGTCAAGCACGCCTTGACAAAGTCCTTGGCTTCCGCACTGACGTTCTTCCAGTAGCGATCGTGGAACTCAATCTTGCCTCTTTGGGTCTCGGCCGCCAGCGCGGCAGCATCGTCCGACCGGAAAGGTGTGTATCCGCACAGCATGGTATACGTAATGACGCCCAGACTCCACATATCCACGGCTTTGCCGTGGCCTTTCTTGGCAAGGATCTCGGGGGCTGCGTAACCGAAACTGCCACACACCGAGGTCAAGACTTCGTTGTCGTCCTTCATGTGCGCTGCAATGCCGAAATCCACCAACACCACGTTGGCATCTTCTGCCTCGGTGCGGTACAGGATGTTTTCAGGCTTGATGTCGCGGTGGACAATGTTGTGATGGTGAAGGTATTGGATCGCCGAAAGAACCGCGCGAATGGTTCGACATGCATCGAATTCGGTGAAGCGTCCTCTTGACAAGATGCGCTCGAACAACTCTCCTCCTGTTGCTTCCTCAAAGACGAGATAGTACTGTGCACGCATGGCACGGAGCAGAATCAAAACAGCGAATCGTGTCAGTCAAGATCTCTTTTCGCAACAGTATGTGAGTTGTTGCAGATTGGACTGCGACTGTCAACCAACCTTGTCTTTACTCTCGAACCAATCCAAAAACTTGACGACGTGAGGCTGGTCGAGGCCTTTGAGCACGTTCATCTCATCCTTGACGATCTGGTCGTGACCACGCAAGATGCGTTTGCTGATCACTTTGACTGCCACGTTGATCGGAGGATCCGCCGCCTTCCACGTTGCCGATCTCACGATACCAAACGTCCCCTCGCCCAGCGTCTTGTTGAACTCGTACTCCTTCTTCTTGACATACGACTCTGGCTGTTTGGCCAATGGGTTATGAAATGGCATGGCTCTCAAGTAGATGCTATCAAGCCTGTGCTACGATCCGGATCTGAAGAAAAAAGTGCGCTTGCTGTGAGTGTGGGCCGGGCGAGTAGTGGACCCCGGAAAGAGTAGTTTCTAACCCAGATGTTCCTCGAGCGGATGGAATCCTTGCTATCCGTACGATAGGCCAAATATCTTTACAAGTGGATGGAGTGATGGTATCGAGACAACTCGGCATGTGTGTACCGTGAACCTAAAGTGGAGTGAGCATCTTGCGGCATGCAGCTGCATTATTATTGCGCCTCTTTCTTTCTCTCTCTCTCTCTCTCTCTCTCACTCTCACGGTTTCTTCTCTTTTGCCGCCTTGTTCATGTGGCGCGACTGCCTCTGCCGAGACTGTTGTTCGCGCTGGTGCGCACGACACTGAAACCCGCAATTTCAGCGCGCATTGGCCAAGTGACGATGATATCTTTTGGAAGCAGGTCATTTACTGTATGAACCCGCATGCTATTCAATCTTTTTATTCTTATTTTTTGATTTATTTTTATTTTCCAGAAAAATGCGATTAATTCGGCAAAAAAATACTGTGATGTCTGATATAGTATGCTCTTGGAGCGGGAGGTGGCAAAAGGACATGCTTATATTGCCATGCTGAGTCGCTGCTTCCGATGAGTGTGGTATCTATTAGATCGATCCAAGCTTGTGATTGGTTGCTGAAATTATCCCAACTCATGGTTCCAAGACTTAGACTTGTTCTGAGAGGTCATCACTTGACCGGAGGCTCAACCACAGCCGTGCAGAAGCGTCCATACAGTGATAGCACCGAGTACTGCAATGCTGGAGCCACTTCAACTTGGAATGGCGCGTAGGGCACCTTCTCGCCATCGATGCTGACGTTGCCGCCGTTTTTGAGCTTCTTGTCCCCCTGCTTGCGCTTGGGTGTCACTCGGATCGCCTCCACTTTGAGGTAAGTCATGGCGTTCTGGTAAACGATCCGGCCCGTCTCTGCATAGCCGTCAGCGGGCAGCTTGGCAGCTCTGCCGCCCGCGTGCAAGATCAAGGCTACGTCTATCGTACCATCGTTGGGTAGCGCGAAGGGGAACTGCATCAGATCGCGAGACACAAAGGGTAGCTTGCCGGCGTATAAGCTCGCTATCGGATCCACGATGCGCATCCAACGAGACGTCGAGCTCTGGTTCTGCTCCGGAGAACCTTGTGTCCCGACCTGCCTCAAAGGCGTAGATTGCGAAAGAGCAGCGTTAGGCCACGAGGGGTCCGTCAGGTCGAATGGAGGCGGCGGACTACCATCGGCTGTAATCGGATCGGTCACAACGCCGTGAACGAATTGGCTGGAAGCTGGCTTTGAAGTGCTTCCGCTTTCGCCATTCGCGTTGGTGTCCGTCGTGGCCGCTGCCGTCTCTGCACCTTCGCGGGCAAAGACGGGGAGCTCGCCTTTCTCGTTGAAGTCGAGAACGCGCTGACGCATGTCGGCCTTGTTCTTGCTGCCCCGCTTGCCCAGCTTGATGTCGATGTCGACTTCACACTGCGCATTGCGAAGCACCGAGGTGGCATAGCCGATGATGAAGCGAGTATCGCCCAAAGCGCGAAGGTGCTCGGTGCCGAGGTCGAGATCGGCAACGATTCCAATCGCCTGAGATAGGAAGGAATAGAACTCGATATACGGTTTGGAGGGTGCATCTATGAGTCTGGCCACGTCCTCGGACGCCCGAGCGCTGCCACCATGACTGCCGTTGAGGGTGCCCGCCTGGTTTGCTTTGCTTGCACGCTTGAGTGGTCTTCCCGGCACAGGAACGCCTGGCGGGAACGCAGAAGCGGGTTGAGTGATGCGAAGCAGATCGAGCTTCATGGGCCGTCCCTTGATGATGTTGAGACACGCCAAAGCGATGCTGAAGCCTTGGTGAGGTCCCAGGAGATTGATGGACATGGCGTTGCCGCTGCCGGCTGGAATGGGCGTGAGAGGTAAGGCGAGCGCTTTGACAGCGTCAGGGCGCGTGGCAAAGCCGTTGAGCAGCTCGTGAAGCAGACCATCGCCACTAACCACCCCGACAGCATCGTATCGATCCACGTCCATGCCTTGGGCGATCTCTAGACCGTGCATCCTGTGCGTTGTGACAGAGATGTCGAGTCTGCAGCCAGCAGCTTCTAAGATGGGACGAGCGCGGCTCTCAAACAGCTGCTTAGCCTTGCCGGGCCCACCGACTGGATTGATCAAGATCTTGACGCGCTTGTAAGGGCTGACATGCTGGTATGCCTGGCTCATGACCTGATGCACCCATGCCTGTGTTGTGGCTTCCACATCCACTGCATCTTGAGAAGCAAGGACGCGGGCCTCGATCTTGACCAAGCGTAGGCCGGAGCAAGGTCCTTCGAGCTGCTCTCTCAAGCGCTCGGCCTTTGCAGTCGGGGTGAGTGCATGATACTCTTGTTCCGAGATGGATTCCATGCATTTGGGAGGTGGTTTACCTTTCTTGAAAAAGGAGAACGGGCCGGATGCGGTACGAGCTTGCGTGTGTGTTGATGGGGATAACAGCCGTACAAGAAGCGAGCCGCCGTCCGAGTCGGATACAAACGATGCGGTGAGCAACAGCGTTAGCGGCACACGTACGAAAGGCTTGTTGGATCCTTGGTCGCCGTTGTTGTGGTGGCCACGCACAACCGAGAGGAACTCATGGTCGTAGTGGATGGATGCTGGCTTTCCATCGATGGAGACGAGGACAGCAGCGGACGCGCTGCTGCTTGACCCTTGAGCTACCATGCGTTCGTCTCTGCTTACACCGCTGCGGTCAGCGTAGATCGGTTGCGCCTAGATTGAGCGGATGCTAAACCGTCGAAGGAAGTCTTATCCAGGGATCTAGTATGTGTGTAAGAAGAGTGAGTTGATGCTAGCTTGCCACGATACCGATTGTGTCATCGAGATGGATAGGAAAGGTAATTTTACAGGCTCAAGCCGCTTGTCGTTGCCATCATTTTCCCAAGATTTGGAATCAGTCGGGTGAGCCGGGATCCAGGCGGTGGGCTGGTTCAGACGATGGACACGACTCGGCGCAGGAAATCAAATCCACGTCAAAGTTCCGAAAAAGAAGGCTGCTTGCTGCTACACTACTCTACTACTACTCTGTACTTAATTGATAAAGTGGTACTCGATTACAGAGTGGGGTGGAGGTCTCGAGTTTATATAAAAATTTCGGTGGCTTGAGCGCGCTTCGA
The DNA here is from genome assembly GCA_928724745.1 of Anthracocystis setariae. Classification (NCBI taxonomy): domain Eukaryota; kingdom Fungi; phylum Basidiomycota; class Ustilaginomycetes; order Ustilaginales; family Ustilaginaceae; genus Anthracocystis; species Anthracocystis setariae. Next base: position 431,202 of record CAKMXJ010000020.1, on the reverse strand, counting down.
GATTTGCAGGGTTCAAAAATGAAAGCCTCCGTGGTGGAATCCTGAGGGCTTGCTTGCTCGCTTGCTTGCTTGCTTGCTACGTTGCTATCTTCGTCCCTGGTTCCGACCTGCGGCTCTTCCGCTTCACCCACTCATCAACGTTCAGCACAGCATTCGTATATCTTTGCTCATACTTACAGCCCCGAGTCCAAAGTCATGGCTTCTCCATCAGCCGAGGAGCAGGCGGACGCGTTTTTGACCGAGAACCTCAACTGGGCCAGCTCCCAGTCGGGCGGCCGTCCGCATGTGACGCTGACCTTTGCTCAATCTCAAGATGGCAGGATTGCTGGGCCTGGCAAGATGCAGCTCGCTCTGAGCGGCAAGGAAAGCATGCTCATGACACACAAGCTTAGGACGTTACATGACGGTATCCTAGTAGGCATTGGAACGGTGCTCAATGACAATCCTCAATTGAATGCCAGACTGCTTTCCAATCCACCACCTGTGTCGAAGCTGCCGAGACCCATTGTGATCGATTCCAAGCTTCGCTTACCTGTCGACTGCAAGCTTGTGCGCAACCATGCTAGCGGTGTGGGCCGCCGTCCTCTGGTCTTGGCGTCCAACCTCGCCAGTGTGGAGCGCAAAACACTTCTGGAACAAGCTGGTGTCGAGGTGGTGCAGGTTGAGCAAGACCCATCTTCAGGGATGCTGGCATGGGCTCAGCTACTGCAACAGATCCATCGCGTCGGTGTGCAGAGACTGATGGTGGAAGGAGGTGCGGCTGTCATCGATAGCTTGATGCAGCAGTCGCAACTTGTCGACGCTCTTCTTGTCACGATTGCGCCCATCATTGTGGGGGCTGAAGGCTTCGGCTTCACCTCTCAGCTACCAGGTCAAGGCGCTACGCCAACCCCGAGAGGTTGGTCATCGGCTCATCGGTCTCAGTTTGGCCGAGATGAAGTTTTGCTTTGGCATCGATCCTGACACCTGCTTCTGATGGACCACAAGTACTGGAGAAAGCCGATCGCTTCCGTCTATTGACAGGCAGGGATCGTCTCGGAGCATGCCAAACTTTTTGCACAGGTTTACCGCGGGGTTGCTCTCGGCAAGCGGCAGCGGCCGTGGCAGTGGTCGGGACCCTGGGTTCCGCCAAACTGTGCATCGGATCGGCGTCTAAAATGGCCGCATCATCACCACATGATCCCTTGGGCAGGCAGGTCAGCTCCAACCATATCGCCGCCCTTTTTCGGTCATTTTTAACACCGACCATGCTGTGCGAGCTCTGTGCACGCGGGGGTTGAGTGGTGTTGATTTATTGAATCTCGTGGGGTCGCTCCATGCGCCAGGAGTGCCTGTGTACCTCCAAGCTCATGTTGGCAACCGGCGAATGTTTAAAGCCTTCCAGTATCTTGTTTGCCCGTGTAGTGTAGCCTACAGCAGCTACTCTAGCTGGATTCTGGCGGTCTCATTTGCGGTACAGTTCACATGAATCATGTAAGTTGCAGCCCGCTTCTTGCGCCAGTGGGGTGCATGTGCATGTCGGTGGTCCGCCCCATGCGATCCAACTTGTAGTGCCTCGTCTTGTCGTTAGGGCAAGGAGGACGATGCTCCGAACATCCACACCAAGTCGGAACGCGGTCCTGTAGCCAAGTTGTCGGTTCCAGCTGGAAAAGTCATGCAGGATTTGATGCGGTGGAGCTTAGTTTGCAGATCAATCACAAGCCACCCGCTGTTTGTTGAATCCGAAAGTTGAACCATACACCGTTACCTGGCGCGAGATGTTGCTTCACGTTGCGTTGGAGTTGCGTAGCAGCGAAGTTGGCAAAAACTAAACATCCAGGTTGTTGGTCTGAAAAGAACTCTAGTAAACCCCGACCGAATCATCGCTGTACTGTCTACAGTACTGCAATGTACTTGCCTCGGTTAGCTCGCCTGGATGGCGGAAACTGAACCAAGAGGGTGGCGGCTTGCCCCAAGTCCGGACATTGCCGAGATTCGATTCTGCTTGTCGTTGGTGTATTCAGCAGGTTTCAGCGGACCATCGACGTCTTGGGAACCGAAGCCGGTGCCGAGTAGGTGCTAATCCTGTATGCTTCGGCGAATGCCTTGGTGCTCTATTTTGGGAGGATCTCATTGCTGGTTTTCGCGCCGGTTTGCGCAATGCAGCCAACCAGATGCAGCTCAAATTTGTTTGTTTTGCTTGCATTGACTGCTCAAAGTCGGCAAGGCCGTCTCCACCTGGCCTGCTGGTTCGCCACTTGGTTCGGTATACAGTACCTCGTGAAGAGTTCGGTCTTCTGTCCTGCAGAGCGTTGTCGGAACTCCGCCTCGCTCGCTCGGCTGCGACAGGTGGTGTTACGGTGTGCAGCTGACGGCGTTTCATGTGGCATAGTCCAGGGTCCATGCATCTTTTGCGGCTCTCGATGCGCATGAAGTTGAAGGGTGCTTGATTGATGATAGACGTGAGGCTAGCGTACAGGTGAGCAGAGTGAGAATTTCTAATTTCCAAATTCCAAATTCCTGGAGGCCCAAATTTCTGCAGGAATTTTAGGCAGCACAGCACAGTGGGGGACGTGTCTCTCAGGTCCAATTTTCTGTTCTGAGAGACACGTCCCCCTTGAACTCATGATGCGGGATCCACTCGCACCAAGTTCCTGGAACCTCGATAATATTTAATAATATTCTCGTTCTTGCCGAGGTTGTTGCTTCTCACGGTTGTCAGTAGATTGCTTTCTGGATGGTTGAAATGTATTTGCTCCTTGCTCCCCTTGGCGATCCGATGTCCACGATATCGACGGGTTTGTTTGTCTTGGTTTTGACTCTTGTCTGCGTTACCATTCGGAAAGATTGTCATGCAGCCCTGAATGGCATTGGCAGAAGGGGACTGAAACTCACCCCACCATACATATTTACAACAAGACTGGGCCGTGTGACTAACTTAGCTACAGCCCGGTGTCAAGTCAAAGTCAGTGTAGCCTCCCAGCCTGTTTTGATCTCTTGAAACGCCACGATGTAACCCCGCAAGTGGCTTATTGGTGAGAAAAAAGGTACGGTGCAGAGACGCTCGGCAACCCGCTAATGGGCAATCGGGGCAATTGAAGCCAAGTCGGACCTTCCCCTAGGTCGGGTTGCCAGCCGAGCTGAAACATCAGCGAGGTGCAGACCATTCCCCAGCAAAGTCAAGTGGTCCAGAGTGCTGCACTATGTAGGACTGTGCAGCACAATTACCCACGCTACGCGCCACGCCGCTCCCGATCCTTGGAGCGTACCAACTGAACGCAAACAGGGCAGGAACGGAGCAGACTTGAACATCGTCTGCACCCTGCTCGGAAGTCTAAGCTCCGCTTCTACAATGAAACCCAGAACAAGTCCGGAGTCCTAATTCTGCAGCGTTGGCCTCCATCTGATGTGATTGATTGAGCTGCTCCATTTGTATGGTTTGTTGGCGCTTAGATTTCTGAGTTAGTTTCTGAGTTGGATGGATAGGTTGGTGGTGAGACGTTGGAGAATTCTCGCAGCTTAATAGGTTCCACTACCATATCAGGAGCGGCCGATTGCAGAGATGCGACCGTGCTGAAGACTATACGGATACTATCATTACTACTTGCACTACTACTACGGGACCTCAACAAAGATGGAATGTACAGGATGATATTGTACAGCACAGTACATTGCAGTAGAGTACAGGTCTGTTTATGATGGAGCAGATCTCTAAAAAAAACAATTCTGATTGGGTTCGCATAGACGAGGTGAGTACACTACAACGTTCCCAAGCACTCCACGCATCGAGCCAGTGCGGTACAAATTGTACGTACGGTATGAAGAACTACAATTCTTCGGAAGCATTCTGACTGCTGTAGAGCTATCACGTGTTTGTGAAACTACAGTGGTATCTGTCCGGCGTTCGATGCCTTGTGCAGTCTGCAGGGAAAATGCAAGCCGCGCATCCGAAACGATGCCGGCCAACTTTGGGTATCTACGGGATGCACAGTACTGTACTCTACTGCATTGTACTGTGCTGTGCTATAGCATGAACAAAGGTCGGGTTTGGTACCTTAGCCGCATTGCTTTCTGGGGTCTGCATCGGATCACCGCCAATCGGCTGGACTTTGAGTGCCTCAATGGACCAAGTTTCGAAACGACGCGTGACGCTGTATCTTTTTTTTTTTTCGGGCTGTGTTTTAAATTTCGACAGCGCATTGTCTTCCATGCAGCTGGTTCCCTTTCTTCTGCGCATGGCATGATGTGCAGCTCCGTCAAACAAAAGGTGTGATGGAGCCGACACAGACGAACGGAAGGATCCGGTCCGTGTCCATGGCGTTGCCCAAGAGGCGCTCTACACGATTACGGCGAGATTCGGTGACCTTGGCAAGCCTGTTGGCATCTCCTAGCCATGATTGCTAGGATTCGAGTCTGCAAGCCAGATCCCGACCAGGAAGACCACGAATACGGGGCTTGCTCAACATGGCCTCAAGCTGTCCCAAAGGTTCTGGGTCGCGAGTGGCTTTCCCATCATGCACGAGTATCGTCCCTTTACAGAAAGTTTCGCACAAACCAAAATGCCAAACGGGTTGCCGGGAAGCGATGTTTCATCGCATGGTACGGCGAGGGATCGGAATCAGCGGACGCTTGTATGTCGCACAGGGGTTGGATGCAGTGCAACCTTCTCGTGCAAGCGAGCTGCTGTAGTTGTCCTCAAATAAATGTTCATGCATCTGAAGCCTCTGGAGCCTCAAGGCGAAGCTTAATCCCAGCTTTTCATGTGCACTTACAGCATCGTGATTGGTGCATGAGCCGATCCTTGGAACCGTACCATTCCATACTGTATGGTCCCACCTGCTTCCATTGTCGAAAACCAAATTCCAGTCTAGAAGTGTATGGTTTTTCTTCGACAGCAGCAAAGTCGGTCTGTGCTTGCAATCGAATTCGTCCGTTCTGCAACTACGGCCTGTCTTGTCAACTCTGCAGCATTGTTCACTGAAACAATCGTAGGTGGCTCAATAAACCTTTTATGAACCAACTAGCATACAGTAGCTGATGCGTCGCTCCGATCGGCTCCGACATTCTACGCGAGGTGAGACCTCAGTGGTTTTCATATGCTTAGCATCAGCTCTGTCTCATAAACAAGATGAAGACAGTGTTTATTGTGCATTGTGCTATTGAACTGTGCCGTACGGTGTGGTCCAGGCGATGCGAAATGGTTTGCCACCACCAAGATGATTAAACAAAGTGGATCCGGAAAGATACTGGTGGGGCCAACAAACAGCTCCGGAGAGTTTGACCGGCTCGTGGCATTGCATGGATGCGACTCCTAGCCCGAAAGATGGTGTGGTGCACTGCGACATCAAATTCGATACTGTATACAGTACCGTACCGTACTAGCTCAAGTGCAAATGAGAGCCTCAATTTGTCCGTGTTCGGCGGAACTCTCGATGACAGTTGGGGGGGAAGGCCCCGTGGCGCATGGGTGAAACTAGCCGAAAAAAAAGGAACCATTTGCTCAACACATCTGGGTGAGCGAGGAAACAGGTGCTCTAATGCCGAAGAGACTGGGGGGTTCTAATCCCCTACTGCGCCGTCCTTGAGGTTTTCTTTCACTCACAGAACCCGGTCCCGGCGGCTGAAGCCAAGGCCTTACCTACTGTAATGGGACTCTTCGTGCTGCCTCACGTGGGCCAAAGCCTGCAGTACTGCACTAGGTTCATGCACTGGCGAGCCTTTAGTTTCTGAAGCAGTCGTTGACGGGAGTCTGCATGGACCGCTATTCAAGGCCTCGGACGGGCTCACTTAACAAAAATTAAATACAACCACAACAACCACAACAACCACAACAACAACAATTCGATGATAGTTGGAGTCTGCCCTATTTCATGCTGTTTTGGCTCCCTGGTACCGTGGAAGACCATCTACGGAACCACAAGTTGGGGCAGTGGGATCTGGCGGAAATCTGAAGCGACGCATCGCGATCTCAGCTAGGAATCTAAACGCAACGTCTTGGGTGTGTCATCCATTCAAACCGGAAACTGTCATCATCATTATTTAGAAGTTTCTCGACAAATAGGTTCCACCTCCATTCACAGAACTGTGCGGTAGTGTCCCTGTTCGGTACAGGACGGTACAGCGCAGAGGATTCGCTCGACTCGAACATTAGAGTGTGCGTGGATGGTGAAAACCAATAATAATAAAATAAAACATACAGGAAGCGAAAATCGATATAATGAATAATAATAATAATAATAATAATAATAATAATAATAATAATAACGTTTTTTTTTGGTACAGCACAGTGCAGTACAGTGCTTCAGAGTCTGGTTTTCCTCGTAAGAGCCTGGGTGTACCACCAAGCCCCCCAGATTCCGGGTATGTGCGTCCGGCTTTCTGATCGACCTCGCGGTCTCTTGTTCTACAACGAACGGCTATCTCACCTTCTCTCTCTATTGTTGTTTTAGTGTTGTGTACCGCTCGGACTCCTTTCGGCTGTTGATGCCTGGTCACGAAAGGTTCTCGCTATGCAATGCCCGGGATGGTGCCGTGGGTGTGTACCGTGGGCCTCCCTTCCAATCCTGCCATTTCGCTTGCGCTGGCTCGGTGTAAAGGCAAGCTTCGCGTTTCTTGTCGAAGTGATCTGTCTCGAGTGCCTTTGTCAAAACCACTTCACGGCCTCATCACATCTCAAGTGGTTTGCAATGCATCACAACCAAGCTTCGACAACAATGCAATCTCCAGGTACGCAACCTCGGTCATGTAGCTCGGCTAATAATCTGGTTCCATCCCGTGCTCCATCCCAAGCTTTGTCTACTCTTCTGGATCACCCTGTCCCGAAGACGCATTTGGCTCCTCCATATCTGCCCTCCGCAGCTTGGCCACCGTGCCATTCATCGACGCACACGTCCACACTCGGCAGCAACGAGACGACACCGGGCTCCGCTGGTATTGTCTCGTCTGCTTCGCCCTGATTCCAAACCCAGCGTTTCTGGATCGTCACTGCTTGTTCCTATGCATCCATTCTGGCACCATTGTGCGCAAGCGCTTGTTCTGCCCCTCTCATAGCTGGACCCCAGTTCGTATTTTGTTTTGTAGCGAGGTCAAGCTGCAGGCTTCTAGACTTCAGCAGCGATTCCTGCCATTGTCGCTTTATCACGAGGAGGGACTTTATCACTCTGGACATAATCTTCATTGCCACGTCCAGTGAAACAGCTTCCTCATCTGGACGCTGCCACTTCCGTACCTACGGATCGGACTCCGAAGCGCGAACTTGCCAATCTTTCCGACCACGCTACGGGGTCTCGTCTACTTTTTCGTCGTCTTCTGCAATCAAGGAAGGACATCTATTCTCTTGCTCGGTCTCTCTCCTCTTCTTTCCAGCACCATCACCATCGACATCTCGACAGCCCACTGCCATCTCTTCGTCGACGCCACGCGCCAAGCCGAGCGTGTAGCGTAAACGAAATCGCTTGAGCTGACTCTCGACCAACTTCGCCTCAATTCAAGCTTTCCCACCAAGTCGGGCCTAATCCGTCTAGAAGCAATTCTCCGGTCTTGGTCACCACCATTCGTCAACCCATCAACCACATTGCCCGCTTCAAATCTTCAAGGAGTAGCGCCCATTTCGCCAGACTTGGATCAGGTTGCCCACGTTGTGTTTATCTGTCCGGCTGGGATCTTCGGAAATCTACTTTTCTTCGCTTTGTCGCCATTCAACGTCACAGCGGATATGAAAGTCATCGCAAGACCATTTTTGTAAGTGCAACACCTCATTTGTGGCCCCATAGCCCCACTCTCCATTTGAAACGATTTCACATGTTGTCACGCACAAGCATCTCCATGTGTCTCATGAGGACGCCGGTCGGCCCAGTAATTCGGTCGGTGGGATGTTGCTTTGTTTCGTCCTGCCCATTGCTTGGCCAACCCAGCTGCATCTGCGAAGATAGGCTACCGTACTTCCGCTGCTCTACAGCTTCTACTGCGCTTCATGATGTCGAGCGAATCCGCAACGGAGACTGCCGAGTGCTTCGGCCGCCCATTCCGGCTTTCAGTTCTGCACCAAGCAATCTTTGATCTTACTTGTTCGAGTAGTAGTGTACTCACCTTCCAACCCCTCTTCCGTCATCACCACGTGCATGTACCTCCTGTTCAACCGTATATTCGCATTTTTTCTTTTTGGTCGTTCTTCACCGTTGCAGGAACTGCAGCAACAGTAGCAGGATCCAGGAAACCCTACGATCCAGCAAGAGCCTCTTTGCCTCTGTAAGTATTTTCTGAAAGCCATCATCCCTAACCGAGAAACACCCCGATCGCAGCCTAGCTGAGAACTTCGCTGGTGCTGTCGCGTGAGCCCGACGACGCCTCTGCGCTTGGTTCATCAATGCGCCGGCGCAGGTCTGCGAGGCATTGTTCTCGGGCCGTTTCTTCGTCTCCGCTCGGGCCCCCTGCAGCTTGCCGCATGTGGGAGCATGGTCCCCTTGATGCATTGCGATTTGAACTTTGCCAACTCCGGTTCGAGGGTGAAATCTTTGATGTTGACGATAGACCCTTTTGACTAACCCCCACCACTTCTGCATTGACTCCTTGTATGGGATCGTGACCACCCCTCTTCCTGCTACCGTTGGTGACATCTAGCTTGCTGTAACTCCCACCGGACTCAGGGTCATAATCTAAAAGCATGGCACAGCAGAGCTACGGCCTTACTTTTGGGCCCGGACGGTCCAGTCAACACGAGGATCGAAGCGCGGCCGAGGGCCGTCAGGAGTATGATGGCTTCGCTCCTCAGCCTGAGCCCTTTGGTGCGGCGCGGTCGGGCTCTTACCTGGACGGCTCTTTGCTGTTTTCAGGCCCGGTGTCATCATACGACCATGTTCCAGGGGGGCTCCGTGCGGAAACCTCTTCGCAATCCCTGCTCAATGTCCACCATCAGCAACACGGTAATTCGCCGGCTTTAGGCCAGTACGGCGATGGCTTTCATCACCAGCATCCACACAGATCGCAGTATGAACAGACGTCGCCACACGTCAGCGATTCGTCTTACTTGCACCAGCACCACCAACCACACGTGCACCATCCAGCTCACCATCCGCATCATGCATCTAATCAGCCATTCGAGATGCAGGTGGCAGGCGATCTCATGAGTCCGCCCTCCATAGCTCTACATGCGCACCACTCGTACGGTGTGTATCCACCTTCGCCTCAGCATGCTGACTATTCGCCGCAGGATGGTACGGATGCGCAGCGGAAGGGAAAGACCAAGGCAGAAACTTCCGAGCCGCACACTCCACGTCCTCCGAACGCATGGATTCTATACCGGTCTCAGAAGTTCCGAGAGATCCAGCAGAATCGCGACTCGGAGAAAGGATCGGGATCTCTGGACAAGCCCAAGTCGCAATCGCAAGCCGAGATCTCGAGGATCGTTTCGCAAATGTGGCAAAACGAGACTTCTGCAGTGAGGCAGCACTTTGAAGCGTTGGCGGACGAGAAGAAGCTGGCGCATCAGAAGATGTATCCCACTTACCGCTATCGGCCCAGGAAGAAGGACAAGAACGGCAAGCAGGCTGGCTCTTCGTCATCCAGGAATAAGCGACAGCACAGGGTCAGCGTTGGCCAAGGGTCTCAAAAGGATGTGCACGAAAGCTACGGCGGCGGCGGATACCAGGGCCGACTTGGGAATGACAGCTGCACCGGCGTGGCTTCTGCGAGCGAGAGGAAAGGCGGCAACGACTCGCACGTGGGTCCCGGCAATCTTGGAGTCAACAGTATCCACGAATTGGCTGGGCGTGAATTGATGTCACGCAAGACGGTAGGGGAGCGCAGCTATGGCCGCTCGGTCTCGGGAAGCGTGTCTTCAGTTGAGAGTTTCAACTCGCCTGCGTACGGCACCAATCGGATGCATCCTTATGGTGAGCGTCCGTCGACAGTGCTGCGACAGCAAGAGAGCCCTAGGTCGTCGAACGTGTTTGGCGAGATGCATTCGAACGCTCCCGGAGCGTACTCGAGCAGCCATTGGGCCGAGTCGGATGCATTGGGTGGATCGTCGAATGCGAACTACTTTGATGCATCACGGGGCGGATTGGGTGGAAGCCGTTTGAGTGCTGCCAACATGATCGGGACCAATGCTGTTGGTGGTAGCTCGCTGTTGCCTCTGTCATCGCCGCAGCGGCAGATGGTGCCTTCTCAGCAGCTACAGTCCTCGTTGGAGAGTATGCACGGTGGCAATTTACATTTGGGGGAACTCGCTGGCTCGGCAACAGGGGCAGGATATGGAGGGGGCAATGGAAGCGGAGGAGCAGGTTTCCGCATTGCATCTGTACCGTCTCACAGCGCACGATTTGGAGCGTCGTTTGTCGACGAAAGGGCAGAACTGCCTACCGGGCTTGCAATTCCGAGCAACAATCATAGTGTCCCTGGATCGTTCGACCCTGATCGCCGTAGCTAGATGTTGCACAATCTCTATGTAGTAGGAAATTCATGTGTGTTCAATGATTATATTTTGTCGCGCTTGTGGTGATCTGTTAATAGGCTAGGACCGGACGGGATAGTTGGATTTGGAAAGGAAGGGCATGTAGATACTGGAGTGGAAGGGGATAGGAGGGGGACTGTCGCCGGGCAACTCTGTTGTGACGGTACGAGTTGATGTGTTCGGGATCACTTTAGCATTTGAGACAAGATCCGGGTTTTTTTTTGTTGGTGCAAGGAAGAAAACTGGGACATTATTTATTGTTGATTGCGCAACATGACATGTCGGGCTTTGTGGTTGCAAAGGCGGGCTTGGCTTCTATGGCGGCGGGGTTTCGGTGAGACTTCGGGAAGCGCCTAGGCAGGGGTTAGGGTTAGGGTTAGGTTGGCGTTGGGCGGTTTCGACGTTGTGGCGGAGGGGTTTGGAGTTGAGTGAGGCCGAAAACCCCGAGCAGCGTCGGGGAATCAAAGATCCGAACGGATCTGGAATCGGGATCGGGAGAAATCCAAGGATGAAGGATCGAGGATCGTGGATCGGGGGCTAAGTTTCTCCACATGAAGAGAAAGCGCGCACGCACGCACGCACCCTTTCTCGTCGTTCATATCCTTGTGATTCCTACTACTCTCAACATCCCGTCTCCACCCCTCGCCAATCGAGTCAAACCAAGATGTTGATCAAAGTCAAAACACTCACTGGCAAAGGTGAGTCGACCTTCAATTCCAACATCCATCCATCGCAATCCATCGCAATCCATCGCAACCAATCGCACACTAACAATCACATTGTGACTCTCCTCCATTTGTCCCCTTGTCCCGTTTGGCGAATACAGAGATCGAGCTCGACATCGAACAAACCGACAAGATCCAACGCATCAAGGAACGCGTCGAAGAAAAGGAAGGCATCCCACCAGCTCAACAACGTCTCATCTTTGGCGGAAAACAAATGTAAGCCTCCTCTCCCTCCCCTCCCCCTCCCCCGCCACACCCTCACCCTCACCCTTGCTCGAACTAGCTTACTCACAAAAATCGGCTTCCCCTTCTGCTATGGTAGGCACGACGAAAAGACAGCTAAAGACTTTGGCGTAGAAGGTGGAAGTGTCCTTCACGTAAGTCACCTCGCCCCATCACACAACCTGTGATGCTTCGACAAGATCGACATACTAACCCAACCTGATCCCCCCCCCCGTTTCACCGCAACAGTTGGTGCTGGCTCTTCGAGGAGGCCTGCTCTAATCCCGCACCCCTAACTAACTCTTACCTCCCTGTACCATACCTTCTGCCTACAATCCACATACAAACATCCCATCATCTCCCCACAAAATCATCACACTAACCCACACCACATTGCCTATCCTAACCCTTCCCACAACTTCTGCACACTACCCTCACGACAAGCACAACGAACAAATCGGAAAGCAATCTTGGTATTTTCGGAAAAGAAGACGGAGAGGGTCTACGATGACATCACATGACGAAAACAAGAAGGAGAAAAAAAAAAAAAAACATCAGATGATGCTTTCACGTTGCGCCAGAGGAATGCCACCCTTGCCCGCGCCCAAACCCTTAAGGTATTTGACGAGCTGGTCGAGCTCGACCACATCCCCCTGACCCTGTCCCTCATCCGAGTCCTTGCCCTTCTGCTGCTTGACCCTAACCTGTCTGTTGTCGCTGTTCCACTCGTTGGGCGCAAGAATCACTGCAAAGGGGATGGCTTCCTTATCCACCACACCGAATTGCGCCGGCAGCTTGGGCTTGGCCTTGTGCATGAACTCGGCCTTGATGCCGGCATTCCAGAGCATCTTGGTCACCTGCATGCGCTCCTTGAGCAAACCTTCGCCGACGGACATGACGTACACATCCACCTCCTTGGAACGCACCGCCGACTTTTCACCCTTGGCCTCCTTCTCCTTGAGTCGCTGCATCATGATGGCAAACACGCGCTCGACGCCGATCGAAACACCCACACAGGGCACAGCGTCGGGCTTCTTAGATCCAGAGAACATGCCCACCAGGTTGTCGTACCTTCCACCAGCGGCAATCGAGCCCACGCCCACCGTTGACTCGTCGAGCTCATCGTCGTCGCTGCTCTTCTTCTTCTTCTTCTGCTGCTGCTGCTGCTGCTGCTGCTGCTTGGTGTCAGCTGCCTTGGCGCCTTCGGCATCGAAGCCGGGAGGAGCCGAAGCGGCGGTGACAGCCTCGTAGATCAGACCCGTGTAGTAGTCGAGACCTCGCGCCAGACTGAGGTCAAAGCTCATGCGGTCCGAAATGCCATACACATCCAAGTACTCGAAAAGAAGCTCCATATCCTTGACACCCTGCGAAGCGACGGGGTGACGCGTCATGGTCGCATCGGCCTTGAGCTTGGCCAGAAGATCCTTGCCGCCCTTGAGCTTGACATACTCTCCGATCTTGTCGGCCACCTTTTCGTCGAGACCCTTGTCGGCGACCATCTCGCGCTTGACCTCGGACCAGGGCGACTTGTCCAACTTGTCGACCGCCGACGAGATGGTGCGGATCTTTTCAGCAGGAACGCCGCAGATGTCAAAGATACCATCGAGGATCTTGCGGTGGTTGATCTTGACGGTGAAGCCTTCAATTCCAAGCGCATCCAGCGTCTCGACGAGCGTGCAAAGTACTTCCGAGTCGGGAACCATGGGGTCGTAAACGCCAGCAATGTCGAAATCACACTGGTAGAACTCGCGGAATCGACCCTTGGACATGGCGGGCTGGTCGCGGCGGTAGACCTTGGCGATGTGGTAGCGCTTGATGTTTCCGTATTCAGAAGAGTTCATGGCGACGAAGCGAGCAAAGGGGACGGTGAGATCATATCGGAGCGAGCAAAGCTCACCACCCTGGTCCTGGAGGTCGTAGATAAGCTTGGAGTCCTCGCCGTACTTGCCCGAGAGAATCTCCTTGAGCTCAAAGACAGGAGTGTCGATGGTCACAGCACCGTGGGAAGAGAAGATATCCTCGATGGTGGAAAATATCTTCTTGCGCAGAGACATGGCCAGCGGCTCCCAATCACGTGTACCCTTGGGGGTCTTGAGCGTAAATTTGGCTTCCTGCTTGGACGACGAACCAGTCTTGGAGCCTCCAAGACCGAGTTGGGAGAGCTGAGCCTCGAGCTTCTTTAGCTTTCCGATCTCGGCCTTGAGGAGCGACTGCTCGGGATTGGTGTTTCGAAGCTGTTGGACTTTGTCATCCTGTTGAGCACGTTCTTTCTGAAGGTTGGCAATCTGTTGGGCGGCGGCATCGGCTTCGGCTTGGGACATTTGAGGAGCGTTGGACGAGGTTTGAGCAGGGTTGGCACCAGAGCGCAGATATTTCAACAATTGTTCCATGGGGACTTGCTCCTCGGAGAAGCATCTTCTTTGGTAGGCGAGCACGACACGCGGAGGTGGGTAGGCAAACGAATGGAGTCGAAGGGCGGGACGCACAAAGGAGCGCAGGAACGACATGATTGCAACGCTTCGGCAACTTGCTTCGATGGTGACCGGGTCTTGGGGAGTGGGAGGCTTGTGCTCTGTGCTTTGCTCTAATCCTAGAGTCAAGTAGAGCACGAGAGGGGGATTGAGCGATACAAAGGATGAGTTGGCTAGTGATGGACGATGCCAAAGAGGTTGGGACGAGAATGTGAATGGTTCGGAGTCAAAGTTATTATAAGCGAGTCACAGTCTGTGTGGTACATAGCGGCGCCTTTTTTTTAGCTTTGCAAGCGGGCGCACGCATTGGCCGTGTTCCAGTCGCTTCGGTCTAGACTCCTTCTCCTCTTCTTTAGCCGCCCTTTTTTATATCTACCACGTGACCATACCTTGTTACAGTCTAACAACCTCTCAAAATTAATGCACTTGCTCACCGAGTTCCGAGGTCTGTGCTCGCATTTGCGCTAAAGCTCCACCTCGACCTGATCATTCTTTCCACTCGACCTCCTACCATCTCTTTCAACCACATCTGCCACATATCTCGCGAGAATGGCACAGTATCAAGTGACAAACCTTCTAGCCGATGTGCAAATGTCGGCAAATGCGCGCCAACAGTTCCAGCAGTACTTGTCTCGTGTCCCCGCCTCCTCTTGCGCCGCATCCAGCTCCAATGCTCGACCCTCTAGCTCACTTTCTGATGTCGACACTTTGCTCAAGCGAAGCGCGAACTTGACCACACAGGTCGATGCTCTGCATCGCTCGCTATCCGACGATTCCTCCTCCTCCTCCTCCTCCTTCTCCTCCTCCTCGTCGGCTCGTGCTGATGATCCGCAACTCTTCTGGTCGACATTGACTCTTTTGACTAACCTTCGTCATCTCTCTGCGCGTCTCCAGCTTTGCGCTTCGGATCGCAGAGTGAACGAGGCTTCGGCACGGACACTGCACAACATTCAGCTTGTAGAGTCGCTTCTCCGCCTGCTTTCCGTCTCACACAACTCAGGTGCAAGCGATGCCTTCACTGCCTCGGTCCGATCGCCAATGGCTGTGTCACCATCGGTTGATCGTATTGCCTCTGATCACGGTTACGAACACTGGAAGCAGCAAACACTCTCGGCGCTCGACTCGGACCAAGTCGACACGCTCTCCATCGCTTCCACCTTGGAAGAGGACAACGACGTCGCCTCAGACACCGAATCCGTCTTGACTGACCCTGACATCCACCTTGCCGCTTCCTCCACTACATCGTCCACCATTCCGCTGGCTGGCATCAAGGCAACCTCGAACGAACAACATGACGATTACTCAGAGTACGAACGCGCACTCGCATCTCAAACCAAACCATCCACCGCTTTCGCGCCTACCTCCACTGCTGCACCGTCTACGACCACAGCGAGCGACACCATCCTGCAATCGGATCGGGCAACCCACGAGGCGCTCTCGTCGGAACTTCTGCGCATGGCCTCGGTTCTGAAATCCAACTCGCTCGCCTTTGCAGATGCGCTCGAGCGCGATCGTCTCCTCCTCGAAAAAGCCGGCACCGACCTCTCGCAAAACCTCTCG
The DNA here is from genome assembly GCA_928724745.1 of Anthracocystis setariae. Lineage (NCBI taxonomy): Eukaryota > Fungi > Basidiomycota > Ustilaginomycetes > Ustilaginales > Ustilaginaceae > Anthracocystis > Anthracocystis setariae. The sequence goes on along the minus strand of CAKMXJ010000020.1, from coordinate 415,795 downwards.
CTCATGACGCGAACGCGTGGCCGTCTCGGCATCTACTCGAAAAAAGCGCGCAGCATGGGCTGGTTCACCCTCTCCGCCATCGCCATCGTCCTCATCTCCTGGATGCTCATGTTCCTCCTCATCCGTCTCACCTAATCCCTCTGTTCACCTCTGCGAAACTCTACACAGAATCACATTGAACATTGAAAAAAAAAAAAAAAAAAAAAACAAGACAGAAACCCCCCCCCCCCCCACCCCCATTTCACAGTCCAGTCTTGGCTTTAGCCTCGTCGTACGCCTCTCTGACCGGCTTACCTTTGCCCTTGCGCATGGCGAGTTTGAGAAACTTTTCATCCTGCGCGGGATCGGCAAACAGGACGCTGAGTTTGGTGGCTGCTACCCAAGCCCAACTTTTAGGCCGACCGTAAAACTCGACTGCTACCACATCCTCTGCTGAGTCCGGCTTGAGTTTCAGCACCTCCTTTGGAATCAACGCCTGATCCGTCACGACGACCGCGGGGAAGTGAGGGAACGTGTCGATCTTGGCCCACACGTCGGTTCCGGCGAGGGAGGCGACGCTTCGCATTCGCTTCGATGGCGTGGGAGTTTGCGAGCGATTGACAACGCCAAGGTTGCGTGCGGTGGATGAAGAAGCGCTCTCCGAGACCGAGCTCATCTCGCGTGCGCGTCTAACAGACCGCCTCCCAACCCCCCGCTTATCAGAATGCTTGCCATCCTCATCGTCCGAAGTCAAGGGCGAACTCCCCACACTCTCCGCTTGCTTGTCCTCCTTGCTGGCCCTTGCTTTCCTCGCACTTGGCGGCGGCGGTGGCGGTGGCGGTTGCGGTGCCTTGACTCCCAACGAAGATCGCGTTCGCTGGTTGTGGTTCGAGTTCGATTCGGTCTGCGATCTTGGCCTCTGCGGAGTCGCAGCCGCCTGGCCACGTTCACTTGTCGCGGGCGATTCCGGCGCCGAAACCTTTCTCGGTCGCTGCCCGATCATCTCAGGTCTCGCCGCACCATTCCGATGCCGCTTCGATCCTTCAGGTAGCACCCAACCCGTGTTGAATAGCAGGAACGAGTCGTGCGCGCCCACATCTTCTTTGAGCTGTACGCCGTCTTTCGATGTCGCCGGCTGCAAACGTGACTTTGCCATCGGGGTCGAGCTACTTGCCTCCATGTCCTCAGTTGCATCTGGCACCGGCGATCCGGTGGCGCCAGCAGAGGTGTGTGCGCGGCGGCGTTTGTTGCGTCCCGCCGTCGCCTCTGCAGGTTCAGGCTCAGGCTCGGCTTGAGTCTCCGTGTTCAGAGCGATGGAGCGACGCGTGGTGCGTCTCTCTGCTGGTTCGCGCGGAATCGTATCGGACGCCTTGCGCTTGCGTGGTACCTTTGGTGCTGTCGTCTTCTGCTGCGCCGTTGCAGCTGCTTTGCTTGAGCTTTGTGCTTTCTCGGAAGGTGGTGGAGATCCAGGAATATCCAATGGAGGTGGCGCGGGCACGTAGATTTGCTGGACAAAGTCCTCCATCAGATTTGTGACCGGCGTAGCGAGCGCGCCGCGCTTGCTGGTGTGCATGTCGCGAGCTTGTCCGTCTCCGTCTCCATCCTCGTCCTCTGCTTTGACATGGACGGTCGGCGGCAAGGGATGTGTCCCATAAGCTTGCTGCCGGATCTCGAGTTGTTGTGCTTCGCCCATGAAGCGATAGTCTTGCAGCAGCAACATGAGCAGCGACGGAGGTTCAAGCCCCAGCTCTCGCAGCATCGTTTGTGTCTGCGCATCCAGCACGGGTTCCACTACTGTTGCCTGAACTTTTGCATCTGCATCTGCATCTGCATCGTGCGATTGCAAATGCGCCTGCTGTTGCTCCTGCCTCCTCTGCCGATGCTCGCGCAGATGGCTCGTCTCGATGGCGGCCAATGCATTGAACACATCGGGTATCATTTTGAGGATTTTGGTGGCCGCCTTGTGGTACGGGGTATCTGCTTTGTTGTAGGTCATGGCGTTGGTAGCAATCTTGAGCACATCCTGCCTCACTTGTTGCACGGACTCGTACGTCTTGTTGGCGATCTTGTCCTTGATCGCTGTCCAGTCCATGGGTTCTTTGACAATGTCGTAGTAGTCCGGCACATCGATCTTGGACACGGGCTGTGCAAAGAAACCGTGCTTGTCGACCGTCTCGAATTTTGCAATGGCTGCTCGAAGGTCGGAGTGGAAGGGGAAAAAGAGGGGCTCGACGAGCGAGTTGCGGATTTCCTGAGCTTGACGCAGCTTGTCCTTCTCGCGCTTACGCACTTGTTCGACGAGCATGCGGACACGTTCGAGGTCTTCGCGGATGCTGCGCAGGAAGTGGAGCTTTTTGGCCTTTTGTGCCTCGGTCTGCTCCTTGTTCTGCGACGAGGCGGTCCATGGCTCGAGATGAAGGCGCTTGAGAAGAGGTGCACCTCGGCGTGCTTCGCGCTTTAGGGACCAGTACCGAGCTATGAGCTGAACCGCCGTGGTCTTCTTGCGAAGGTGGATTTTGGTGATGTATTCAAGCACCCGGTTGGCAATCAAAGCAGGAACGATGGGCGGACCGGCCTTGAAGCTCTTGTTGTATGCTCTTGCAGACTTGGACGTGCTACGAGCGCCAGTGTTTGCGTTCTTGTCGTCGTTGCCACCCATGATGGAGCTGCGACGGCTGATGGAGATCAAGGGGGCACCGAAACCAGACTCGACGGAATGCTCTCGTGTGCGAGACGAGACCAAGGGCGATGCACGATACGAGATTTCGGAGCGGTCGTCGTCGACGGCAGCTTGCCTACTGAAATCGATTTTGAGCTGGTCACGCATGCCTGGAGGCATGTGTCGATGGCAGGAAGCACGAAGCACCTCGGAATCTGGATTGTCGCTGTCGTCGGAATCGTCGTAGAGATGATGTGAGACGCGGGTGCGTTCGGTTCGGAAGAGAAGGCCAGCTTTGCGGGCGCAGGTGACATGGAAAGCGGTGAAGCAAGAGCGATTGTCGCATTGAATGCAAGCGCCCATGCGATGCCTGCACAGATAGCATTGCAACTTCCATCTTGCCTTTGGAATGCGTTCTACACTGTCGATGGGCTCCATGTAGACAGGATTGCTGACGCCGGTTTCGGGGATCCACATTGCGCAGAGAAGATGCGCCCATTTGCCGGTAGTGGTTTGTTTGAAAGCGCCAGCTTCGTGGGGGCAGAGGATGCAGGAGACGGCGCGGTCCGGCGAAACGGTGCACTTGCGGCAGAGCCATTGGCCTTCGGGGATGTAGGGGATTCCATAGCAATCCTGGTGAACAGCAAGGTTGCAGCCGTCGCAAAACACGATGGCATTGGAATTCTCGCACTCGCCATCGTCACAGATGGCACACCTGCTGTCTTCGCCGTCGTCTGAGTCTGCATCGTTGTGATCTGCATGGGTGTGATCGGTGCCGGTTCCTGGCCTTGCTTTTGGAGGGACTCGCTTGATGAGATCGAACCATTCCTTCTCGAGCTGATCGAGGATGATCTCAAAGGTCTCGTAGGAGATTGTGTCAAGACCGTCTTTGCGCCTGTCGAAGTTGAGAGCATCAAGCCACGCCTGGTCCTGTGCATCCATGTCGTACTCGACCTGCTTCTTGAGATCAGCCTCGATGGGCTCGACATAGCGGGCGTAGTGGTCAGGTTTCACGTATTCGGACGCATCATTGTAGCCAAAAGGAAAAGCATGGGGGTCGATGATGCCCGGAGGAAGATGAAAGAGGAGCGCTTCTTCTGGCGGCACTTTGCGAAAGCTGACCTTGGGCAGGGACGAGGCCAGGGGTATGTTGTTGGGTTTTGAAGGTATACCGGGCATAGTGATGGACTATGTTGGAGGCTGTTGCTCGCTCATTGGGGCGATGCGAAGCGAGATGTGGCTATGGGTTCATCGCGTGCTGAAACGAGCGTGTGCGGGGACAAGACTGAATGAAACGAAATGAAATGAAACGAACAGTGCGCCGGCCTAAATTGATCAGCAGCTAGGTGGTTCAAAGGATGGTCGAGGATGGTTGTGGTCAGGAAAGATGATGAGAATGAGGACGGCGACAGTTAGTAGAGTAGTGATGATAATGATGATGATTCAGGGTCGGAAGCACTCCGGTGATGGTCAATGCTCGCGTAGCTGTTACTCGGCCACGAGAGAAAAAAAAAGACAGTATTGCGCAGCGCAGTCAACGAAAGTGCGCGTCAGCCAAATCAATCGAGCCTCCACCGCGTCGCAGCCTTGCCAACAATTTCAAACTCGCTTCTTTGTTAGGCCGTTGAAATAGCCAGAAAGTTAAAACCTTCGGAACCCGGGCTAGCAGCGACAAGCCAAGAGATTCTTAGCTTTCACTCTTTTAGCTAGCTAGCCACACGTTTGACTACAACAATCACTGTCTTGGCATCATCTTGTTGCACATCAACAGCCATGCTTGTTCTTCCAGTATTCAAAACGACCTTCGAATCGGCATCGCGCCTGCCCATGTCGCCAAGGTATAACTCCACGCAGGCTAGCGACGGTACAAAGTACGGTTCAGCTACTCGATCAACAGTAAATCCTCGTTCCACACACGCGACTTACCACCCAGGAGGATACGGTGTATCTGAAGGTCTCAAGAGGGCACGCAAGCCTTACTTTTTGCGTAATCTGATCACTGGAAGCTTGATCATGGGGTTCGCCACTGGAGTCTACTTTTATTCGATTTCCAAGGTACGTTCCTACATCTACTCATGAACCACAGTTTGTCCATTGCTTGTCCACCATACTCATCATCGTTCCTTTCTTTCCTATACTCAAAACTACCTTACATGACATAGGTCAAGCAAGACGACTTTTCCGATCTTGCCGAGGTTAGGGCGCCGGCAATCGACTCTGCACCGGTCACAACCGAGACGGACCACAAGCACAAAGTATGATGTCAACTGCGTGCACCGCAACAATACAATCTCTCCGCTCTTTATGATATGCTCGTACGTAAGTGTCTGCTGATATACCCTGGAGGAGGCTGTCAAGCTGTTTTAGACGACAGCAAACCATGTTATGGAAACTTGATGGGCTTTGCTCTTGAAGCTTGAAACATGCTCGAAAGTTCACCTAGGAAGCTAGAGAACACTTGAAAATGCTCTGATTGGCTAGGAGGATCGGCGTGATAAAATGAGCTTGAGTGGACGACAGAAGTTGATCATTGGTGATAGGCAACATGCAGGCACCTGATATTGGCTTAGCGACAGCATCAGCTCTAAAATCAAAGAGGGCTCGTCGATCGTATTCCGAAAAAGAGAGCGATTATACTGTATTATACACTGTGAGGACCTCCACTTTGTTGTGGCTTGCACTGAGCCTTCGAGGCTTTCAATCGTTGCTTTTCCGTTCCTTGCCTTTCACTAGATTATCTTTACCCTACCATTCAAGACGATCACAGCAGCCACGACTCTCCATGACCATACGGTCAAACCTGCTCCGCTTTAGTTGGTCGCCATGATAAGCGCCAGAACAGCCGTGAGCGCGGCCGAGCGTAAGCTCTTGCCGAATAGTGTGTCGAGGTCGCTTGCATTTCCTTCGACCTCCGCTGTACGACACACAGCACCAGCGCCGTCGATAGCTTCGCAGCGGTCAATATCGCACACGTCTGCCACGTCTTCACGACTCTCTGGGGGCAGTCGATTCACAGTCTCAAGGAACCACCGACGTCCCACACGATCAACCGAACCAGTCGCCAACCAAGCCCCTGCACATCTCGTCTCTGAAACGCAGCAACCTCACCAACCAACATCGACTCCTGCTCCTACTTCCGCACAATCGACCACCGTTCCTGTCGATCCCTCCATCAATGTACCAGCCGTTGTCCCACAAGAGCCGCGTGACGTGCTGCAACCATCCTCGGAATTTTCTGGCGCCGCGACGCTGCTCACCCAATCCGCGCTCGTCGTCACGCGCGAGATCGAAATGATGAACATCTTCCTCGGCTTCGAGCAGGCCAACAAGTACTCGCTCCATGCACCTTCTGGCGAGCTCGTTGGCTTTCTGGCCGAAGAAGAGCAAGGACTTCTCGGTGGTGCACTCCAACGCCAGCTCCTCCGAACCCACCGTCCGTTCCGTGCTACCGTCATGGATGCCTCTGGCAAACCGGTGCTCATGATCCGTCGTCCGTTCACATGGATCAACTCGACCGCACACATCTACGCTGTCCGCGCCGACTACCCTGTCGGCTACGGTGCGCCGCAGGACAAAGACCTCGAGCTCATCGGCGAGGTTCAGCAGCGATGGCACCTCTACAAACGTCGCTACGAGCTCTTCCTACGCCGCAAAGAAGAGGAGCGAGGCGAGAGCTTCGTGCAATTCGCCCAGATCGATGCTGGGTTTTTGAGCTGGACGTTTCTGATGCAAGATGCCGAGAGCAGGCTGGTGGGCGCGATCGATAGGAATTTCCGAGGATTTGGAAGAGAAATCTTTACGGATACGGGTCAGTATGTGCTCAGGTTCAATTCGGTCGGCGAGACAGCTATGACGGATGCCAGGCTCGCACCGCCCGAGGCCAAGGAGAAGGGTAAAGGGATTGCAGAAGGATTGGAACTGATGCAGTCTCATGGTACGAGAGCGTTGACGCTGGATGAGAGGGCAGTGGCGTTGGCAACCGCGGTGAGCATCGACTTTGATTACTTCAGCAGACACTCGGAAGGCATGCATGGAGGTGGCGGCATGTTCCCCTGGTTCTACATGGGTGGATGGGGTGGCGGAGGCAGCGGTGGAGAGGCTGCCGAACCACCAGCAACGTCCAGTGGAGGCAACGTTCCGGCTAACACTCCCGGCACTGCTTCGGGAGCGGATGGAGGTTTTGGCGCAGGCGTAGCGGGCGGAGCTGTTGGCAACGGGATGGACTATCCGTACGGATCCTCGGATTCGGGCATGACCCAAGATGGACGACTGGGACAACCGCCTTCGAACCCTGACGGGTATGGTGGTGGAGAAGGAGCGCAGCCAAGTCAGAACGAGAGTCCATGGTGGAATGCAGATCAGCAACAGCTGGGACAGGGTGAGGTGTGGGGAGAAGGTGGAAAGGATCCCTGGGCTGGGGCGGGGGAGACTCAGCAACAGCAAGAAGAGAGCTTCTGGGGAAATTGGGGTGGTGGTGGTGGAGGTGATGGTGGTGGAGGTGGCGGTGGCGGTGGCGACGGTGGTGGATGGGGGGGATTCTTTGATAATTAGTACCAGCATGTCGCGTGGTCATGTTCATACCAAGATTGACCAAGTAGTCCACCACTATTCCTCATTTGTTCCATGTCCTTTCTAGACTCGGAGAACGTGAAGATTTGGTCGAGAGATCAAAATCAAGGATTGACATTTGTGTCGGTGGGTGGAAATTGAGTAGTATACACGAGCCGAACTAGACCGTTCTGCCTTCCTTTCTTCTTGTGACTTGAGGAGAGAGGGGGGGTTGATCAAGATTTGAGGATTGTGGGGGATAGGTAGGATCACAAACGCTTTTGCTCTACTTGGATTCCGTTTTTTGCCGCTTTGAGTAGCCGATCTTGTTGCTGTAGTGCGACTAGTCTCTGTGCTGGTGTGAGGTACGGGTTTGCCTCGATGCCTTCTGTTCGGAGGACGGTACCGATGGACATGAAGAAGCCGAAAGTTGCGGCTGAGCTGAGCATGAATTGCGACAATGTTCCCAGCGCGCCTCTTGGACCTGGACCTGCACGAAGGATCTGAATGCCACCGCCAATGAATCCGATCGTGAGGCCCACCAGTGTGCCCGTCATTGCACCCATCTTCACTGTAAGTTGTCGCCAAACCGCGATAGAGGGAGGAGGGATGAGGGATGAGCAAGGGGAAAAAAAGGTTAAGGAGGGTGAGGGAGGGAGGGGTGGGATGGACATACTCTTCTGGAAGACGGTGGGCTCTCCGCCGGGGATGCCTTGCATTTGGGGAGGGGGAGGCATGATGAGTGGAAGCTTGTTGAGGATGCGTTGGTGATGAAAGGTGCAAGAGAAAAGGGAATGGATGGTGTTTGAGGTGAGAGTGTGGAGGAATCGGATCCGCTGCTCTGCCACCAAAAAGCTTTTTTCCCTTTTGTATTTTTATTTGGATGTCAAGTGTCAAAATCCGCGCTCTCACAAATCTCACTCTCGCCTCCACATAGACTGGCCACCGGTGCCTTGACCACCTCCTTCTCACCCTCTCCAACCTCCTCCATACTCATCCTGTGATCCTCATCTCGACTTTCAGCGAAAATGGTAGTGAAGCTCAACTCGATTCCTACACTCGCCTCCCTTTATACCTCTGGCAAGGTAGCCTCGCCATCGCCGTCCACCCTCGCACCGTCCATCTATCCGTTCGCGCACCTCCTCTCGCTCCACTGCGGCGACATCACCCAACTCGCGGTCGACTGCATCGTCAACGCTGCCAACAACTCTCTCCTCGGCGGAGGCGGAGTTGACGGCGCCATTCACCGGGCTGCCGGCCCCGATCTCCTCCACGAATGCCGCACCCTCAATGGATGCGACACCGGCAAAGCCAAAATCACCGCTGGCTACAACCTCCCCGCCGCGCACATCATCCACACCGTCGGCCCAATCTACTCCCGCACCAACCCCACCCAAAGCGAATCGCTGCTGCGAAGCGCATACCGTGAATCCCTCAACCAAGCCAAAATCGCACATGCCAAAACCATCGCATTTCCCAGCATCAGCACTGGCGTCTACGGTTATCCATTCGACAAAGCCGCGCTCGCCGCCCTCGACGAAATCGGCCAATGGCTCGAATCCAACCACAACAACTCTCAAGTAAGCCCACAAACACACACATATCCCACCGCGCAGAAGACAAGACAGGGTACTCATCATTCTTCCCGCATTCAATCCACTCCCCAGATCGAACGAATCATCCTCTGCTGCTTCTCCCAATCCGACTACAACAAGTACCTCAACCTGGCACCCACATCATTCCCACCACAACAAGTATTCGACAAGTACGCAGAATCCCAACCCCACCACCCATCCAACTAAGAGACAGAGACAAGACTCGGATTGCTGAAAAGACGATATGCGAAATGTGAAGAGATTGATGGTACAGAGCGACGCTCGATGGCCGAAGCGATTTTGAGAGGGAGATTGAAGATGTTAGTAGTCAGTTCCGCGCGAAACCACCTCCTTGCACGTAGGACGCAGCAAGATGGTGTGTTCGTACTGAGCGGTCATGGCACCGGCGATATCGCATAGCGGCGGGTAGTCCTGAACGATTCCGAGCGACACGAGATGCTTGAGTCCAAGAAGGTAGTTCTTCTCACCCACGCGGTCGAGGTATCGCCTGCAGAACGGAAGCGAGTCGAAGTTCTTGTTGATCGTCCTCAACAATCCGTGAGCCGAGTGCACACGGATGGGGATGGATTTGGGCAGATGCTTCTTCCTAGCATAGTGCGAGCATTCTCCCTGGTCGATAACGTAGCCTCGACCGGTGGAGCCGAACGTCTCAATCGCATAGTACTCGCCTTCCTCCATCTTGACGTCAAGGTCGGGCATCGCAACGATGGGCACCGACTTGCCACCGTGGATCGAGTATCGCTCGATGCTGTGACCGTTGAGGTTCTGAACGCACTTGACCTGGTGCATCTTGCCGTTGGCCTCGAACTCGTGCGACTCCATAACTTCCTGGATGGCACCGCCGATCTCACCGAGACGCGCGTCAATACCGGCCTGCTTTACTCCTTCGTTGGTGGCCGCCTTGACAGCAGCGAGCAAGGGGTCCCAGGTAGGGTCCCAGTTCAGAGTAAAGGCCGAGTCAACGATGCGACCCTTGACGTGGACACCAAAGTCAACCTTGAGCACATCACCTTGCTGCAGCACTCGCTTGTCACCGGCGTTCGGGGTGTAGTGAGCAGCACACTCGTTGACCGAGACACCGGTGGGGAAACCGATACCAGACTCGAAGCCCTCGGCCTCGACGAGAGCACGCGTGCCGTCCTCGACGAGCTCAGCGATCTCGGTCATGGTCATGCCGGGCTTGATGGCGCTCTGTGCGTACTGACGAACTTGCCTGTGAACTTCGGCCGCACGTCGGATGATGTTGTAGTCGAAGCCTTCTTCCTGCTGTACAAGCCTCTCGCGTTCGCGAAGCTCCTCTTCGGTGACGCGTTTCCTCTCTTCACTAAACTTGGAGGTGTCATATTGCTGGATTTCACCGACAGGGAAGATGCCGTTGGTGAAGATCTTGGTGAGACCGACACGAGGCGGAACCGTCTGGGTGAGCTTGGCTTTGGACTTCTTCTTCTTCTTCTTGTTCTTCTTCTTCTTTTTGGCAGCACCAGTGTCGACTACAGCATCGTCTTCGTCTTCGTCATCATCATCGTCATCCTCGGCGTCATCTCCATTGGCACCTTGGTCGTTCGAGTGACCGTTGGAGCCATTGGCGGGAAGGTTGGTCTGTGCGAGCTTGTCGGCAACCTTGTCGACAGAGGCGGCGGAGTCGTTGGTCTGAGCGGCGGCGGCAGCAGCAGCAGCAGCAGCGGTCATTGTGGCAGATGCGGTGTCGATCCGTGCGGTTTAGTTCGGTGCTCGGCGGGAGAGGCAGTGGCACAAACTATCCGACCTTGAGGAGTTTGGGGATGGAGCACGCGAGAGAGATGTTTGCACTATCAGGAATTGCTTCGACCGAGTACTAGGTAGCGGGGGAGGCAGAATTAGCGAACAAGCTTCCGTCGAGGTGAGTTAAAGCGCCAGTCGATGACAAAGGTAGTCGCACAGCGAGACGATGGTGGTTGGTCGTTAAGAAGCAGGCATAGCTCAGCATTGCAGTTTTTGGATCTGCCATGACGCTCGTTGCACAAAACGCACAAAACGCTGCAAAAAGCCGATGTATCCGAAATGATTTTATTTTATTTTTGCTGCAGTGCCGTGAAGCTTTCTCTATCGCCCGAATTGAGCCCGATCCTGGGACGTTGAACCAAAAACGACCGATCGATTGATCTTGCAGTGATGCCGAAAATTTTTCCCCACGCTTACGAGTTGAGCTTCGTGTTCGGAAACATCCTTCGCGGCGCCAGAAGAGTTGTCATCGGGCGGTATTGCCGATGGGCAAGGTTGCTAGGAAGAAAAGCTGCTCTCGAGACAGACCCTGAAGCCGTCAAACACGAAACAGAGCACACGAACCGCAAACAAAAATCTGCAAGAAGCGTAAAGCGCAGTCCGCCAAATCGGCCAACCCTCTTTCTTTTCTCTTTTTCTTTTTCTTTTTTTTTGGTCGGCCAGACAGCGCCGACCCAGTAGAGAGTGAGCATGATTCGATTCCATTCAACGATATCACCGACAGCGCCAGACGACTGCTTGTTGTTTCTCTTCTCTCAGGTATCCACCTCACCCAACTCGTTTGTCGCTTCCTCCGACTTTCCTTCTCCGTCTCTACTCTCTACCCCTTCGTCTGTTGCTGCGTTGCTACGTCGAGTACTGCGCCAACGCCAATCATGTGTGGCATCACTGCTCTTCTGCTCGCGGCGGTCGATCAGTCGGCTGCGCCTGAGATCAACGAGGCTCTTTCGCTTCTTCAACATCGAGGACAGGATGCCGCCGGTATCGTTACTTGCGGTCACAAGGGTCGATTCTATCAGACCAAGGCGAACGGCATGGTCCGCGATGTCTTTGACGTCAACGCCATCGCCCGTCTTCAGGGCAACATGGGTGTTGGCCACGTAAGGTATCCCACCGCTGGTTCTTCGGCTCACTCCGAGGCTCAGCCCTTCTACGTCAACTCGCCCTACGGTATCACTTTTGCGCACAACGGTAACCTCATCAACACCGATGAGCTGCGTCGCTTCCTGGATGCCGATGCTCACCGACACATCAACACCGATTCCGACTCGGAAGTCCTCCTCAACATCTTTGCCAACAATCTGCAAAAGACGGGCAAGTTCCGTATCAACGAGGAGGATATTTTCACCGCCATTCGTGACTTGATGAAGCAGTGCAAGGGTGGCTACACGTGTTGTGCCATGCTTGCCGGCTTCGGTATCATCGCCTTTCGCGACCCCAACGGTATTCGTCCTCTCGGCATGTGCTCGCGTCCCTCGTCTGCTGAAGGCGTCGAGGGCCACGGCAAGGACTACTGCTTCACCTCGGAATCCGTGGTCTGTGATGCACTAGGATTCGAAGATTTCCAAGACATCAAGGCTGGCGAGGCTGTCATCATCACAAAACACGCCGTGTCGCGTCGTATCCTCACGCCTCCCGCCAACTCGCCAGATGCCTACCCCTTCTCGCCCGATATCTTTGAGTACGTCTATTTCGCTCGTCCTGACAGTGTCATGGATGGTGTTTCGGTCTACCGTTCGCGTATGGCGATGGGAGACAAGCTCGCTGACGAGGTGCGTCGCCAGTTGCAAAAGACCGGCGAGTCGATTGATGTCGTGATTCCGGTGCCAGACACTTCGCGGGTCGCTGCTCTTCAACTCGCTCAGAACCTCGGCGTGCCCTACCGTGAAGGTTTTATCAAGAATCGCTACGTCGGTCGAACCTTCATCATGCCTGGACAGAGCGTGCGTCGCAAGAACGTCCGTCGTAAGCTCAACGCCATGGCACTCGAGTTCAATGGCAAGAACGTGCTGATTGTGGACGATTCGATCGTTCGTGGTACCACCTCGAAGGAAATCATCCAGATGGCGCGCGATGCTGGTGCCCGAAAGGTCATCATGGCATCGTGTGCTCCTCCTATCCGCTATTCCAACGTGTACGGTATCGACATGCCGTCGCGTCAAGAACTCGTTGCATACGGACGCACCGTGGAACAGGTTGCCGAATACATTCAGGCCGACATGGTGATCTACCAAACGCTCGAAGACCTCATCGATTCGGTACAGCAGTTCAATCCGGAAATCAAGCAGTTTGACTGCTCCGTGTTTGATGGCCACTATACGACGGGCGGTGTTGACGCTGAATACATTGCTCACCTCGAGCGGCTGCGTTCGGAAAATGCCAAGGCGAAAAAGGCGGCAGGTAAGATCCCTGTGATTGCCGAGAGTCAGAAGAAGATCTATGCGAGCCGCGCTAGTCCCGCGCCTTCGAGCGTTGCCGGTGCCAATGACGAGCCTAACGGTGCACTGGTCAACGGTGCAAATGGGAACGGCAACCGTAAGCGTCGCTTGACGGATGAGGATTTGGAAGACGAGGAAAAGCAACAGGACCTCGGCTGCTCAGGTCCCATGAACGGCGCCGATGATATTGGCCTGTTCAACAGCTGGACTCGATAATCGAGCAAGAACAACAAACATCGAAAGCAGTTCCGGTGCCGACGTTTTGTTCGCTCATCAAGTCGACAAAAGTTCCGGGTTGCTATCTTGTAGGCTAGAGCAAGATATGGCGCCTTCTCGTTTGTGTCTGTTTGGTTTCTGAAATGGTCATTTTTGTGTCTAAGTCATCTTGGTGGTTGGTACCGTGGGTTGCATGAGTAAAAGTACAGATGTGAGTATAGTAGTGTTACAGGAGTAGGCGGAGTGTTTCGAGCAAAAGGATGGAGGTTGTGTGGGGTTAATCGTGGTCGCTATCGCTGTCACTATCGCTGTCATTGGTGTTGAACAAGGGGCGAGATTGGTGTTGGTGGGGGTCTAACTCTGCGGTTGCCGTTGCGACGATTTCGGCACTGACGCCTGTGACGGTATCTTGGTTGCGATCGGTTGTATTTGCATCCAACCTTGCGGCATTTTGCTGTTGTTGAATGTGTTGGCCTATTTGCAACAACCATTCGAGACCGAGTTGTGTCAGTCGCATTGTTCGGCTTCTTGGTGTAGGGAGGAGGGGAGAGGGGTTAACTTACGGATGAGGATGAGTACGGCTTCTTTATCTCTCTTGTGAAGTTTGCGAAGTCGTTTTTCGAGGTCTCGTTTGAGGTCCCAATTGGGTCGTTTGGGTGCGATGTTGGTTAGGTCCAGATCTTGAGCTCTTCGCTGTTCGTCTTGGGCGATAGTGTCGTGTTGAAGCGTTGCAACGTCTTTTTCTACAGTGTCGGGGAGATCACGCGCGGAGGTGAAACGCTTCATTTGACCGGTGATCGGATCGTAGTTGCGAAAATGGCGTTTGATGAGGAGGGAGGCATCCGACGATGATGGGAGGGTGCGACCAGATTGCTCATCGGCACGACGTTTGCGCAGCAGCTCGAGCTTGGTTTTGCGTGCAGCCGCAAAGGCTTCCAACGACATGGTGGCCAGAACACCTTAGAAGCAGAATAGAGCGAGCTAGCTGTTTGTAGTGTGAGAGAGGCTTTGTTGAGGATGAAGAGCCGAGCAGGATAGGATGCAACGGGCAGAGATGATAGATGGTGGAAGGCAACGGCGTTGAGAATGTTTGGCGCTTTTTGGGATGCGAATTCGGAAGACGGAAGTTGAAATTGGTTTGGCGTCGCTGTGCGGCGTTTAAGCGTCCCTTTTGTTGAATACTGCCGACCCACTTCCACCAACTCAGCCAACCGCTCATCACCACACACCCCCGCCCTTGCCAGCCATACTCTGTACAACAGTCAGACACTTGTCATACATCGCTAATCTTGGCGCTTGCTTGATTCTCAACCTGCCGCTAGCCACCTCAGCCTCGTACCTACATATACTACACCACAATTCGATACAATAAACCGGATTCCTACAATCCAACAAGCCAACTCTCAGTCACCATGTCGCGATCGAGCTCGCGCTCATCCAGCGCATCTCCTAACCCTGATGCTGAAAATGCCCCATCAACCTCCTACCGCATAGAGCGCTTTGTTTCTGCTCCAACGACAGACCTCATGGTCACCTCGCGTTCCAAACGTAGCACAGCCGGCAACCGTCTCAAAGCGCTTCTCGACCAAGAGCTTGAAAAGGACCAAATCTTTGCCGAAGTGGAGAACGATGTCGACTTTGAAGCCAATGAAAATGAGGATGGCGTTGATATTGTTGATTCCGACTTTGATCGCGATTCCGACGACGACGCACGCGCTGCCGACGACGAATCCGAAGCAGAACGCCAAATCCAAGCTCAAGAAAAGGTCGACAAGCAAAAACGCAGAGCGCAAGCTAGAACTGTCGGAATCATCAAGAGGCCCACTGCGCCTTCCACATCACGTCGACCCGCACCTGCGCCAGCCGTCGCGACAGAGGAGCGCCAAGCGAAACGACGACGCATCTCTTTTGCCCCTGACCAACCATCATCTCGCTCCTCGCCCAGTTCCACAGCCGATTCACCCGCTGGTCGCAGAACATCGCGTCGCTCAGCGACGGTACAATCCAAGCTTCAGGTAGAATCGCGACTCGAACAAGCAGAGCAAAGACGCGCCTCACAGCCAGTCAAAGTGGCACCAAAGAAGAAGGCAAGCTTAACACAGGATGCCTTGATAGCCGAAGCGTTGGAGGTAGAGGAAGAGAACAGGGAGAGTTTGCGCAGGTTCTTGGAACAAGAGGAAGAGAGGAGAGCCAAGCAGAGACAGAGGAAAGAGAGGATCACGGGTCCCTTTGTGAGGTGGATGAGTGTCGGGTTGAAGACAAGGGTGGTTGAGGAGATCAAGAATGCGGATACCGATAGGGACAAGGGCGAACAGTCAGATGTCGTAAGGGATGGCCAGGTTGGTAGCAAAGCAGAACAGGCATCTGAGGAGGTCCAGATGGAGCAGGCTTCGAAGCAGGGTGAACAGAGAGAGAAGCAATCGACGGAAAGCCGACCAGAAGCTGCGTCCGAACGTGCTCAGAACGAGAATCAGTCGGTGGATAACGTGGATGAGGATGCTTCAATTTCGACGCCGCCACCACGGCTTCAGATGCGAGAAGGCGAGACGACTCAACCATCGGCAGCAGACGACAAGCGAATGGCTGCGCTAGAGACCTCAGGAGATGCAGCGAAAAAAGGAACAGCGCCGGAATCTATTGCTTCCTCTAGCCAAACGGCTGCTGGCAACGTCGCCGAAGCAAATTCAGCTGCCAACTCCTCCACACCTCAAGAGCAGACCACCAAACCTGCTCTTGTTGCACCCTCTGAAGAACCAGCCATGGCCCAACCCATCAGCAACGCGTCGCTCACGCTTGATCCGGCCATCGCCGCACGTCAAGAAGCTACACTGCTTCGTTCCGCCTCGGCTCCCAAACCGTCTTCCTCCGCCCCTGCCGGCACCGAATCTACAGGCTCGCCAGGGAAATACGAGCTGCAAGCGCGCACGCTGCTATCTGTCGAGCGGATGCCGGAGGACTGGGAGTGGCTGGATGAATACAATGCGCTTCTCGGTACACACTGTTCCTGGGATTCGTACCCTTTCGTCCCCTCACGCAATCGGCCACTTAGACCTCGTCAGAGTGTCTGTGCCATCACTGGGCTCCCTGCGATTTACAAAGATCCACGCACCGGTATCGCTTACGCCAACGCATACGCTTACCAGACCATCACCAAGCTACTCAACAACCAGTTCATCTGGACCGGCGGTCATTACCAAGACACAGATCGAAGCAAGAAGCACAAACAGACTGCAAGTAAAAAGGCTGGCGCGGTGCCGCCAGAAATGGGTATCTATCTGGACGATCAAGCCGAAGTCGGTCCCGCAAACGTCTGGAACCTCGCCAGGACTCATCCTCCAAAGATGGCACATAAGCAGAATCATCCATCCACACTACAACCCAAAGAATCGCATCAATCACCCAAGAGCAACTCGAAATCAAACAAACCAGGCTTCGACGTCGTCCTCACCAATGCCATCGCACCAGGTGATGAAAAGGCTCTCCTCGCGGCAGCACTCACCCTCCCCGCAGGTTCCACTCGCTCCGGTCGCCGTGTACATCGCTCATAACCTCCTCCTTTCTCTTCTTGGATTTCATACGCGTTGCAATGTCAAACCAGCCAAAGTCTGGGTCAAAGTCGTGCCTGATCTTCTCGATTAAGACGACAAAATAATGAGGATTTTGATTTCTCGGTTTGAGGGATGTTGACGATGCAAACTTGTCGTCTTTTTTTTTTGGGGGGGGGATTGCAATGCGCATCATGCTTTCGTCAGATCAGTCCCAGGAAGGATTGAGACTGCTAGCATTTTTCATGGGTTTGACGCCAAACTCGGAAGACGCTGTCGCGTTGCGTCGAGATGGATTCCAGCGCGAGCCGGCGATGTCTTGCGGCACCCATTTGCGCGCTTCGTCGATCGAGGCTTGCCAGTGACCAACATCGGGGTGAGTGTAGACAAGAAAGAGGTCGGATTCGACAAAGTCGTGCGCCGTGGTAGGAGACGAGGAGGTGTTTGGGTGGTGGATGATTTGAACGCGGAGTTCCCAGTTGTTACCGTCCGTGCCGACGATGGTGGTGCGGCGCTCACTAATCGAAGCAGACGATGACTTGGATACGGGTTCGGATGCCGCAATGGCCAGGCCACTGATGGTGTTCGTCATCGGTTCCCTGTCCTTCTCTTGGCTTGCTGCAATGGTGCAAGCATCCGGAGCTACCAAACGTAGCGCATCGAGAAGTGCACTGACCTGGCCACCACAAACAGCACGTACATCATCATCACTCCAGACATCCCACAACTTGACCACCGCCTCCCGTCCCATATTTACGTCCGAAGACACCCCGTCATCGCCGTGCCACTGGTAATGCACATACAATTGACGCTGCTTCTCAACCACTGTCGCTACGATCTCGTCCGCAGCCAGAGCCCGCGCTGTTTGGATCTTCCTCTTTCCTGTCTCCACCACCTGCGAGGCCGGAAGCGCGCACTCGTACCTATGACTCCACACAAGATGATGCCCACTGAAGGGCGTTGCTGGGGCACTGACTGCGTTGATCCCGGCCGCAACGCTAGCTGCTGCGCTGGCGAGACCGTGTGCAGAAAAGGTGGACAGCATCGGAGTCTGTGGCGATGGGCTGCTGAGGAAAGGCAGATTCTCGGTCCGGCGGCTTCGTGCCCGACGCCCGGATCGGCCGCGTTCGTCACCGTCCTCCTCGTTCTCGTCCCCCTCTCGACTGACGGCTTCATCAAATATGTCATGCTCGCGGGTTTCGACGGGAGGTTTAGGCACGGAACGCTGTTGCAGGAATCGGTCCGAGAACGGGTGCGAGCCCGGGGCAGCATTTTTGTCGTGCTCCTGTTGACGCTCCGACGCTCTTGAAGCAGCGGAGTGACGGACGAAGAATGCAGTCTGCGTGGCATAACGGAGACGCTCGTCGTCATGTGCCGTGGTACGTGGACGCTGTGCTTTCCAGATCTTGCCTCCCTGGTCAGCTGGGGGTGGCGGATCCATTTGATCCTTGGGAACTCTGTAAATGCCAGCACCCACGCCTTGGATGGTAACCTCGTAACCGAAGTCGTCCGCGATGGTGTCGCACCATGTTTTGAACTCTTCGGGCGTGAACTCAAATTTGTGGTCCTCGTGACGGAAGACGCGGTTGGTACGGCCAGTAGGATCGGGGAACCCAGGGCGGGTGCTGAGATCTTCGCCAAAGTTGTCGTTGAAGCAGTAGTTGGGAGTAGTGATGAGGACGATTCGGGGTCGATATTTGCCAAAGACCGTCGGAGCGAACTGCTGGAGTCCGGGCTCGTCGAGATGCTCGATTCTGTTGGAAGCAAGAGGTAGAACCAGCCAAAGGATTCGGTCAGTCACGATGCTGTAGGAGGGGACGCTGCCACGTGATTGACTTACAGCTCGGTAGCAACAAATGCATCGTAGTCGTCAAGCGTCTCATTTTCGATCTGGACAGGGCCTTGGAAGAGTCGCACATCAAGCGACTTCCAGCGTGGGCGGTTCTTGGCAAGTGCAATGCCATGAAGGGAGAGGCTGGACTTGGCATTTTCGAGCACTTTGGACTCGACGTCGATGCCAATGAGTCGAGAGAGGACGATATCATTGGGACTGTAGATCCAATGGCGATTGGACAGAAGTGCTTCGATGTTGGCATCGTCCTTGGAGCCCATTTTGTCCGAGTCGGCTCTTTTGGGCAGAGCAAGAGCAGGAAAGCGGAGGATGGGGAATTGATCCAGCTGAAAAGCGGGCTGCATCAAGGCAGAAAGCAGCACGCCATTTGAACAGCCAACGTCGACGACCGAATCCGACTTTTCCTGCCTCAATTTGGCTAGCACCCAAGACTGCCTCTGCAGCCACAGAGGAGGGTCGAAATAGATTTTTGCCACCATATTGACACTTGATGGAGATAGCTGGCTAACGACTTAGCAAACGATAGGCAGCGCACGGCTGCGGAAGCGGACGACGAGTGGAGCCACTTTGCGAATTGCGATAGCTAGACTTGTTGGGGGTGGCGCAGTTTGACTCCCACGTCGCGAGAGCCGAGACCCAAAGCTCTTCCAACTAGCGAGGAGTAGCAGCCCCCAAGTCGGAAGGTATCCGAATACGTCTAGCCAGGGCGGTGCGGTTCAATTTTTGCTGCTCGGTCGGATTGAAGCGAATGGCCCGATTGACTGGGAATGGGTACGGAAACAAACCGCTGCCAACCCAGTGGACGGCCGAACTGAGGAGGGTGTACGATGCGTGAAAGCAAGGATGGAGCGTTGGAAAGACTGTGAGAAGGAGATCAACCTAGAGCAGCCTCTGCTTGTGATAGCTTATATGATTGACACTTGCGGCCTTGACGTCTCGCCCAAGGCTGATCAGATGGCAAAGTTGACGAAATGCGGAAATTGGGCAAGATGCTTTTGCGCAGCGCGCGGCGATGGCTACACCTTTTGGAACCCTGAGTCGAGGTGTTGCCGGGATCCCTTAATAAGGGCAAAGTGGAGCTGAGGAGGGAAGAGGGATCGGAGGATAGGGGAGTGTTATCGATGGTGGCGTGAGATTGGAAGAAATGAAGGACTTAAGGCAACCACAAGCCAGCAAGAACCTGTCGGAAAGCTGCCATATCCAGTAGCGTACCACTACAGTACTAACTGACGCACGCAAAAAAAGAGACCCTGAGAAAATCTTAGAATTGCGCTTGATCGCAGCCCAATGTCGGAATCCGTTTGGCTTGCGTCACTTGCGCACTTGCGCAGACCGATGGGGTCAATGGAGACGTTGACGCACACTAGACTCAGCAGGCGATGAGGACCCCGGCTTAGCCTTGTTACGCTCGGCATACAGTAACAGGGCAGTGGAGTGCACCGATGATGCAGATGCAGATTGCAGCGCTGTTGCTCCAACAGGAACAAGTCAGCAGCGATCGCAAGGATGTGGGTCAATTGAGTTCTAGTTGCGGAAAAGCATGCAGCCGCCTTGGAGGCCAAAATGAAGCAAGTCAGCGCACAGCACAGCTCAGCGCAGCGCAGCAAGGTGAATGGTTTCTCCTCGATGTGCGGTGCGCTAGCGGTGGACCAATGAGATGAGTGTGGGGTCAAGTTTTTCGCTACAGTAGCTAGCGGAATGTGCCTTCCAGCCCGGCAGGCTTGACTTTGAAAGCAAGCGCCAATCAGAAGAATTTAGCCGAAAGGACTGGGGAAGTTTACGAATCTTTTTTTATTTTATTTTTTTTATCTATTTATTTATCTATCCATTTATTTTGGGCCTCTGACAGCTTCCAACCCTCGTAACGGTACGTAACAAAATGTTAGCGCTCCATACTGTTCATCGATGGAGATCCATTCCCCTTACTATACGAGTCTGACGATGGACCGTGACATTCCGCGAGCTGCCTCGTATTTGCGGGATGAGTTGATGGTATAGACGCATGGATTGGACAGAGTACAGTAACACTCTACTGAACTTGTGCACCCCACTGCTTTCCGAATCCAATGCACTGCATGGTCTTCGGAAGCTACTGTATCTGATTGCCTTGGAACAGCGCTAATAAGATTCAACTCTTCTACAGAGGTGAAGAGCTTAGACTCAAAGCGCACCCAGAAGCTAAAGTTAAAGCTAGATAACCCTTTCGATGGGTTCCTCGTCCAATCACAAGCTGACGAGGTGTTCGGGTAGGGAGTCCGAAGCTGTGATTCAATGGCTTTCAAACGTCATCGCATCGAGGCGTCAGCATGGGACATCGTGCAGATCGTAGGTGCCATAGGGTCAAGGTGATGCTCGACATAATCCGACATGTCCTTGTTGGTGGTTCCGACCGTCCAAACCCATCCAATGCATGTCATGACATGAAGTGCCATTCAATGCTGCTCCGTTTGAGGGTTGAGCGTTCTCGCTTCAGTTTGCGCCAACGTGCAAACTCGCCTAGCAAACTCGCGGAATTCTCCCCGCCTTACTCCGCGTCCCAGCTGCTTCAGTCGCGGGCGTTTAGAAGGCGAGCGGTCATTTTTATTCCAATAAATTTTTTATTTATTTTTTTTTAATCATATACTGTATACTGTATAGTTTAGCCCAATGCAGCGATACAGTAAGAAACGCAGCTTGGACCAGCACCTTGTGATTGTCTTGGCATCTGCGAGGTAGCAAGGAGTGATCATTTGATTGTGGCATTACATGAAACAGCGCACAAGTATCGTAATACAGTACACACGTTTCGCATTGTGATGTACGACAAGCCAGAATACCCAAAGGATCGCCGTGGATTTGCAACGGCTGGTACAAGTCTGGTCGTCACACAGGGACCTTATTTACACATTTGAATGCCAGAACAATGGCGGGATGGTCCGTAAGAAGTTCTAAATAGAGCACAGCTTGCAACTCGTGCATGCAATCATGTACGCCACTTTCGTGAACAGTGAATTAAAGCTGCCAGATGTCTCGTCAACCATGCTTTCTTACACGTCGATCGTCTCACTTGCGCAAACGGTGTTCGATCTGTAAGAGCATTAGGACCGATCTAAACTCCCACAGAAGCGCGATCATCCAAAAGCAATCGTACGAGGCTTGATGCCGTCCCCTCCATCGAGGCACATCGAGGCAAAAAATGGCATGAGTGTCAACAGGAAGAAACGTGCTGCGACAAGGGCTGCACAAGATCTTCCGACGTTCGGCCGGATTCCCGCTCGAACACGGACTTGCGCCCATCTCGCTCGCAGCCTTCTGCATCGTGCCCGAATTCTTTCTGACTCCACCACATGCATTCTAGGGCATTTCTCCGATTCGTTCCCCCACATAGTCTTTCCCAGTCCAGCCAGCATACTGTGCCGTACAGTACCCCACTGCGCGTCTACACCTTGCCGGAAGACCACAAAAGGCTCTTTCCGTTTCGAGTCAATCGCGCTCTATGTACCACAAGACGAGCTGAGGCTGAAGGCGGATCGCTCCAGGATACAATCTTTCCGAACATCCGATTGGCCCTGTCCGGCCCAATGAGATCGCAGCAACTCATTGGCTCTCTCAGGAGCGCAGCAACGCTGAGGCAGCTAATGAGCGACGCTGATCGGTCAATTCACAAGGTAGATCTACTTTTGGCTACAATGCATTGCATGGCCCTTACACATCTTCTCTGCCATGGGAATGCTTTGCCCCTGAACTGGCCGGCGACGTGAGCGTTAGAGGGAAGAGAAATGCATTCTGAACCGCTTGAGAACAAACCGATGGAGCCCATAGGACTGCCAACTGCCAACTGGGCATTCCACTCAGCAGAGAACATCCAATGAGACGGCGATGTGTGTGGTCAACGCGGTGCAACTACACTATTCCGATGGAAGTTGGAAGACGGCTCGATCTGGAACATACTGATTCAAGACTCTGGCGTCATCGAGTCTAGCGTTTTCTCCCCTCGAACGCAGCGTCAGACTCATATTAAAATCACAGGATGCTACTTTTGTTTCGATTGGAGCTCCTCGAGCAATCTTAAGTCCTGGGACATCTGTCGCCTGCCGCATTTACAGTGCACCGTACAATACTGTACAGTACGGTACGGTACCACCCGATCACGATATCGACGAGGCAGAGCATTTGCATTCTGGGAGAGTCCGAGAGAGAGCCAGTTTAGGAAAAGCCTTTTCCCCGCGCTGCAGACTCGTGAAGATGACTGTATAGTTAGGCTTGCCGAGAGCTACTGCGGTCGTTTGGTGCTGTATTGAAGTGGAAGCTGGAAGCTGGCCTACAGAGGAGGGAGAAAAAGAAGGAAAAAACAAACTAATAACAATAATAACAATTAATAATCATATATGACAATTTCCGCCAGCCGCCCAAGATGCCACGATGCAAAACCGAAGCGCTCCTTACAGAGCTGCAGGCCCGTCGTGCAGAAGCGACCGAGACAGCCAAGAAGAACGCCCGCTTCCACCGTAGCGTACCCCTTCTGTCTAGCGAATCAAATTTTTAGGAACGGAGCGTGCGTGACTGCGGCAATGTCCGCAGCTCGGATCGCTTCCAAGAAGGTGCTCACGCCAGCTAGCAGCAAGTAGAGTGCCTCGCCGTGTAAGCTTGTCAGTTCCAGACTCCACGAATCGCGGTGTCTTCTTTACACTTGACATCGCCCTCGCTGTCTTTTGTTCTGGATGGAAGTACAGTACAGTACCTGTCCAAAAGTTTCCGCACGATTTTGTATATTATTTTACTCGTGCAAAAATCTCAGTTCTTCTGATCGTGACCACACATTGTTGAGACAATCATAGCTTGGCAAATGTCAATTGAGATGATGTTAGTGCTGCTGCTAAGTACAACTGATCGTGAGAAGAGCTAAGAACTAGTACTTGAGTGGAGCTCGGTTCTTGCGCAAAATCATCCTGACCTGTTCCGGCATTGAGGAGATAACAGCGTTGACGTGATCCATGGTGATGTCATCCCTCCAAACTTCTTGAGCGGCGATTGCTAATTGCTGTCGGGTCCGTGGAAGTGGTCTCCGCTTACTGAGCTTGTTCTTGAGGATAAACCATATGTTCTCGATAGGGTTGAGATCCGGAGACATGCTGGGATGGTGTTGTGTGACAATGTGATGGTGACGGCGACTGTTCTGCGCAATCCTTGACTTGTGTACAGGAGCGCCATCTTCAACAACAGACATGTCTTTTCCTGCAACAGCGTCCTTGAGCGGTCCGTCCACAATGAGCTCAGCATACTTTCTTCCAGTTAGAGTTTCTGCTTTGGTCCATGCTCCATTAATATGATGTCTCGGCTGCAATGGAATGACGACAAGCGGTGTTTTATAGTTCTGGGCAATGCCTGCCCAAACCATGATCGATTGCCGGCCACTGTGGAATGTCGGGACCAAATGCCGTAGCTCAGTTTGTTCACCGAGCCGCCGGGAAACCCAAGATTGGCCTGGTCTCTCTCCAAGCTCGATGTTACTCTCGTCCGTGAACAACACCGTCCTCCAATTAGTATGATGGTTTGCTCTCGCCCATAGCACACGCTCACGCATGTGCTTACTTGATAACCATGGCTTTTTTAAGGCAATACAACAATTTATTCCATGCTTGTATGCTATTCTGCGAAGCTGTGTAACAGATACACGTCCAATTGCCGAGGATAGCTGCTTCCAGGACGAGAACGGTGTTCTGAGTACCTCACGAATAACAGTACGCTCATCGCAATCATTGTACTTAAGAGGCCGGCCTGACCTCATAGCTGTGTTGAGGTTTCCCCATGTATGGTATTTCTGGACGGTGTCAGAGACTGTGCTCTTTGGAATACTCATGGTCTCACTGATTTTACCAAGCAAATAGCCTTCCTCGCAAAGTACTACCACCTGGGCTCGTTCAGTGATCAATAGTTCTTTGCTACGGACCATGTTTGCTATGCTGTATCATTGTAATGTCATTACATTATTGAGCTAGACGCCATCACACATGACAACGAGGAGGAGTGAAAATTAATTAAATTATTGGACTGTGCGGAAACTTTTGGACAGGTACTGTACAATAATGGGAAGAGCATATTGTGAGAGGCAAGACGCAAGTTTCACCCCACCGGCCGCCTCCGTAATAAACGTTTTGTCTAGAACTTGGGCGTAGAGCACTGTACGGTTTGCAGCTACACATGTACCCTACGTTACGGTGTTGTTCTGTAGAATACACAACCGTACAGCACAGCACAGTACAATGGCATACAGTTCTATGTGGTCTGCTCGACTCTGTCATTTGTTGAAAACTTCAGAAATCCCCCGCACTTGTACTGTACAGTACTGTATACAATAGCAAATTGAAATTGGAGCGGGCCATACTGGAATTGCTACCACCAGTGTACTGTAATTCGATATTCCAACGTGCCAAATCAGATGCTGAGATATCAACGCAGACTTGACGTGCTGTGATTGGCTGTAACTTGATGGCTGTTAAAAAGTACGACGTCGCTCACGTGAAGCCTCGTCTAACAATCAAATGAGCATCTACATGAAGCCTCGCGCAGTGGATCGCACGAACGTGATGCGTTCTTCACTGCGTAACTACTTTCTTGCACGAAGCTTATCTGCTTTGGCTTCCGAGGCGAACGACGGGGCCTTGGGGTCACCGTGAACCACGGGAGACGACGACGACGATCTGGACCCTCGAATATCGAATCGAATCGAATCGAAGCAGAATAATGTGAGGCGGGCAATTCCTAAAATCAGACCGCAAAAAAAAAAAAAAAAAAAAAAAAAAAAAGAAACGAAAAAAAGTCGCACACCTTCTGCAAGCGGACATCCAGAGTAGCACTGTACGGTACGGTACAGTACTGCAAAATGTAAAACCGTTTGCTGCTGCCCCTGCAGCTCGTGATTTTGGGAAGCAGGAGGCACTGCGTGGGACCGCGTGGAAATTTTGACAAGTTGCAATTGCAGCCCGCGCTCACCGAACATCGGCAGAAGAGAGGGTTCTTCTGTGGCTTTTCGCTGTAGGCAGTAGAGTCGGTCGGCCCGGGCAAACACTTCCTGTCGGACCTAGCGAAATTACACCCTCAATCACTCGAGCTGCCACGGCCGGTGACTGACCGATTGCCTGGTATCTTGTTTCGGACTTTGGTTTCCTAACTGGCAGGGCTCATAGTAGCCCAGTCCCTTTGGTGTTTGGATGGTTGTCTGTCTGTCTGCCTGTCTGCCTGCCTGCTTGCGTGCTTTCTCTGGGCACGCCTCCGCTTTCCGCTACCGGCAAAAAAAAGTGTCCAACCAGAAGTCGAGAACCAAAAAAAAAAAAAAAGTTGGCTCCCAAAATTTTCCCTGCTCGCGTGCTGCATGCTCCGCGTATGGCTGCTTCCATCACTGTCAGCTCACCGCTGAGGCTCTTTAGTCCTCGACACCATCACCATCACCGTCACCGTCACCGTCACCATCACCATCACCATCACCATCGACTTCGTTATCGGCACCTTCGGTTTTCATTCGATCGCTCGCTCTTCACTTTGATTCGCCTTCTCCTTCGACACTGTCCTTCACTCATCAGCTTGATTCCTCGGTCAGCTTTACCAATTTCGATTCCCATTTGCGACTCGCTGCTCTTTGGTTCCTACGATTTTCTTTCAGAAGCATATCCTCACTGGACTTGGACTCACACCTTTGTTCGAGACGTTCTCTCTTGCCCGCATCGCTCCTACATATTGTCCAATCCTCGCTAGCTCTGCTTGCCCGTCGGCCAAGGAAAACATCCGCCTCCTTCTGATTCACTTTTGCGAAACCTTCAATTCGGTCACCAAGCCCTTCCCATCGACAAAAGCGGT
This sequence comes from Anthracocystis setariae, assembly GCA_928724745.1. Taxonomy (NCBI): domain Eukaryota; kingdom Fungi; phylum Basidiomycota; class Ustilaginomycetes; order Ustilaginales; family Ustilaginaceae; genus Anthracocystis; species Anthracocystis setariae. The sequence continues at coordinate 389,348 of CAKMXJ010000020.1, read as the reverse complement.
CCTTCCCCAGAAGCATCGCATTTGACACGTTTTGGTCGGCCTTAAAATCTCTAAATCACCCCTTCAATCGCGGCATTCATCCCCACGAGTAGTGCTCCCACAGCCTACTTCCAAAAAGAACCGCTGCAGCAAGCGTACCTGCACAGCGTTCCCTTCCAAGCTTGCGTTTCCCCTTGACCTGGCAATCTTTTTGTTGCTCCTCATTGCAAGTCGTGAGTTTCTCTCCCTTTTTTGTCACAAAACTGATCTTTCTATGGTCACCCGGGAACGGAGTGCCGCTTCATCACTATTGCGCTCGTCTCCGTCCTTCCTCGTATTGCCTCATAATAAACGTCGACGACGCTAGCATCGGCAAAAAAAAAAAAAAAAAAAAAATCCGGTACCCTCTGGGTTGCAGCCTCTGCAATACATCGACAGCCTGCTAAACTACAGCGGCTATTCGCACATCAGCGGGTCGAGTCCCATGATTTGACCAGAGTCTGTCCGATCCACTGCGAGCAACCTCGTAGCAAAGAGGCCCGCATCGTGTTTCGACACCCACTTTACAGCCTGGCTGGCCAGACGTTTCTAAGAGCTCTCGTATTCTAACCCTACTTTCTGCTTCCATCTGTCTCCCTTCGTCTCCGTCTTCCTCGCCTCCTCTGCTCTTTTCATGGCCCTCGAAATCTGTCTCCGCATGGCCGTTCCGCTGGTAGTACCTTCTCGTTTCTACGTTAGTGGTCCATACCAAATCAGTTTTGACGTATGAGCTACTCCAGTTCAGCCGGTCGGATTTTTGAAAGCAGCGGCAGTGCCACCGCTACCACCGTAAGTGTAATCGGAACCACAGCAGATGTTGCTTCGACCAACATGTGCCACCTTCACAAGTCGTAGACCAGGACAGCTCTGACAAATCAGTCAATTCCGTATCTCCAACGCAGCAGACCTACACCATCGCCAATCCCGTTCGTCGTGCCTACAACGAGCAACCGCAAGCCATGACCATGACTATGCCATTGTCGGGCCTCTCGCCGCCTTCGAAAGGTTTCTTCGCCCCTTCTTCCATGCCCAACTCAAGATCGGACGCCTCAACCAACGGTGTCATTTCCTCCGCTGTTCCAAGCCGTGGACGCAGAAGAGAATCCATCTCGTCACAGATGCGTCGCAAGAACATCGATACTGCTTCCGCTGCAGGAGCTGGTGGAGCCTCGGGTCTATCCATGAGCCGCGTGGCTGCCGGCGGTCTTGGATCCCCTAATGGACGAGCTATTCCCATGACCGCTCGCTCTCCTCGCCTGTGCACCGTAGAGATGGGCGGTCTCTCGACATCCTTTGGCGCTGCTGCTGAAGCCCTCTCGCTGTCTTCCTCCATCACATCCAACTCGACTATCGCGCCGGGCTCCTTCCAGGCACGAAGCAATGCCCAGACCATCAAGAAGGAGGGTCGCTCGCAAGGTCACTCGCATCTCGGTGTCGAATGCTTCGGTCCATCCAGTCTGGACAGCAGCATGCCCATGCCAAGTCCAGGCATGATCACCAACTCGAGCGCCAGCGGTGCCCTGGACAACGGATCCAAGCGTGATCGTCGTGCTTCTGTGAGCTCGACCGGTACGGTTGGCGAGGATGACGACGCCAAGGGCGGCAAGCACGAGCAGCTCCACCGCTGCGAGAGCTGTGCCAAGGTGTACCGTCATCCAAGCTGTCTCATCAAACATCGATGGGAGCACACCGTCTACTGGAAAGAGGCTTCCAAGTTCCTCATGAGCAAGCATCAGCAGGTACAGCTGCTCGAAGCCGCCGCCATCCTGGTCGGCATGGATGCCAACGCTCGCTCTCTGCCCGAGGAGAAGGCACTTTGGCCCGCCGCCGTCAGCCCGCCCTCTTCGGGTCTCCTCGGGTCGGAACAGATCAACTTTGAGACGCTCATGGCTTTGAAACGCAGAAACACCATCTCGAGCAACGCAAGCGCCAGCCCGGCGCGTGGGCCGACTCCGTCTTTGGTGCTCAATGACAGCAGCGACGGAAGCACCACCAGCACCTATGACCCTTCGATGCGCAGCGCCACGATGAGCCCACTTGCAGGGCTTGGGAACATGCGGCTGTCCGACCACGACGGCAAGGGTCGTTACCGTCACGACGATAGCGCCAGCGGCAGTGGCAGTGGCAGCGATCGTGCTGATCGCTCCGGCTCGGCTGACATGTACGAGGACGAAGAGGAAGACGACGAACGTCATCCTGACGATGGCGAAGAGCGTTACGGCGCTGATGCGGGTGGCGATGTCATGGCCAACATGGAAATGGACGACGTCAACTAGGGTTTGAGCAACGTATAGTGTCGCGCAGGGTCCGATTCGGATCTGCAGTTTCCTCCCCCAGCCCTGATTCTCGTTCTCACTTGTCACCGTCGATCGCCGTCACCTGAAATACCTGTCCCGATTCTGAACAAGGTCGCTCTCAAAGATTTGTTGGGATGCCTTGTTTTGTCGCCAAGTTCGCCGCGCCTTCTTGTCGCTTGTTCGAGGTGACTTGGATGTAACAACATGATGACGCTATGATTCACAAAAATCCAACTGTTTAAACTGGAGGTGGTTGGTGGTGCTTGAAGATTGAATGGGCTTGGTGGTTCTGTTGTGTGATGTTCTGAGAATGGCAGGTAGTGATAGAGGGTGTAGGTGGTGACGGGGGGGAAGGGGGGCGGGGGGAAGGGGGGTTTGTTGGTTTCTCAACCTCAATTATTTGGGCGTTTTTGGTTGCTGTAATTTATCTAGAGGATTTTAATCGGCTTCATCGTCGACTTAGAGATTCTCCTTGGGTGACAGTATGCTTGCTCGCCTTGATGGCGGCGTCGGAGATGTGTTGAGGTGCTCAGTTTGAAAATAGACGAGATAACAGGAAGTTGGGGAGCAGGAACATTGATGAAAGGCTCCATAGGGTACTTGCTTAACCATGTGGTGGTTAAGTTTGCGATGCTGTTCATGCCTGCTGGTGTCGGTAACGTTGGAGAATTGGGTAAAGCAGTCGGACAAGGACCGAATCGGACCAAGCATCCCTATCGGATCTGTTGCCAAGTGCGATACTCGTCTTGTCTTATGTGGACGTCTCACGACTGCCAGCTTCAGTCCCCTCTGTAATCGAGACTCTATATCAGGAAAGATAGGCTCGAGTCAAAGAGGGTCATTTGGATTGGGATCAAGTTCCTGCCGACAGATGAGGACGCAAACACAAGCGACAGAAGGACCCGGCTATTGGTCAAGGTTGGAAGCTGAACTTAAACCTAATGCCAAGACGCAGTGCAAAGTGAGTCAAGAAAGGGTTCTTCTGCTGAAAGGAAGGCAAAGGTTTGAGCTGGGGACCCCGGACATCTGCTGAAAGAGGTGTGGCGCAACGTACGTCGAAACAGCGGCGGGATTAAGCTTGATGGCGTAGAGCCGACCCTGGCGGCTCTGACAAGCGAATGCAATATGAACGGAGACTCAAGATTGACTCAAGTACAACTGTCCAACGACAGAGTGACGATGTGACAGAAGGAATGTTTGTTATTAAAATATAGGTTGCGGTGGGGCGACGACGGCATCTGTTCAGCTGGGAAAGAAATTGGTGGGGGGCTGCAGAGCAAAAGCGTGATTTTGCATGCAGCGGCCAACTTGGGTTTGGCTCGTGAAAGTGCAGCAAGTTCATCAAGCATGCCACCTAGGGCCATCATGCTGCACTACAAGTGTACTCGTATTATTGAAATGAATCACATGGGTTCTTGGTGATGATCCGGCCTTGCACGATTGAATGAGTGAGCGGTGACCACCTGGTCCCACCACGAAATTCCCTCGCTTCAGCTTGACAGATTCGCAGCCACCAATGCATGATGTGAGTCCTCCTCTCGTGGTGGCGACTTGGAACGACGACAACGACGGAGAGCTCGGGTGCGGCCACTCCTCCCCGGATGCAGAAATTGTGCTTGGTTGGTCCCTGATCTTGGTTGATACAGCATTGACAACCGCTTTCCCAACTTTCTGGTGATAGATGACGTTAGAAGTGCGCTGCGAAGTCTTTGCTACGTCACGTCCCTGAAGGTTTCAAGAAGGTAGCAGGAGAGTCGGAGAAGGAAAAAGAAAACGAGACAAGCCGGCACAAGCGAGCCAAGGGGGAACTGAGGAGCCGCGACTCTCAGTCAGGAACTATCCGTCTACAGGCGGGTCAAGTTAAGGTGTGAGGCGATATCGTCCGGGCCAGCGGCAAAGCGTCTTGGAAAAGAAAAAAAAAGCTGGGATAGGCCGTGGATCAGCTACGGTACTGCATTGCACTGCACTGCACTGGGCAATCTGCAGTCGAGATGCTTCTATTGCCGTATCCACTACTCACACCTTTCTCCAACTGATACCAAAGAGGGCAGATCGCCTACGCTACTCTCCTGTCTTCATAACTACACACAATGCAAGACAGAGCAGACTCGGCAGTTGATGAGATCCGACGAGAGAGAGTGTGTAGAGTGAGAGAGACAATGGTTCGAATTCAATTGAATCAAACAGCCCAACAAGAGTTCCAAGCAGAAGAGTGGAGCGGAGTGGAGTGGCGTTGCGACCGTCTGCAAACGTAGCGCACAAGCGAGGTCGGCGTCAGTTTGTGATGCGCGTGTTGCTAACCGAGATCATGGCTGTGGCCCCAAGCAAGACCCACTGTGAGTGAGTTGTTTCTCGAGTGCATTTCAAAGCTGCCGGTTTTGCTGCCACCCTGCTTCTACTTGGGTGCTTCTGGGCTCGACGTTTCTCCGTCAACGCTTGGGATGTAAGGCTTTCGGTCTGGCTTCTGGTTGCCTCCTGCCTCGCTTTACCTTGCGTCCTTTGCTCCTCGCACGGTTTATGGCAAGTCACATTCACACTCAACTTCCGAACTTCTTGTGTGCTTGCTCCCTGCAAGCCATCTATCTCATCTTGTTGAATTCAAGCTGAACGGCCTCGAACAATGCAGGTTTGATATCTTGAAAATTTAGCAGCGCCGACATCTCGCTGAGTTTGGAGCTCATACAGTATGATACAGTATCAAGCCTGTCCATCTTGTTCGTCGCATGGAAACACGATCGATGAGATGAAGCACGACCGCTCTGTTCATCTGCAGATACAGCAAAATGCGTCTCCGTCGGATGACTACGTTTGTTAGGAATTACAGACGAACGCAAAGCGGCGGCGGAGGCGGTGGCTCGGGCTACACAGTGAGGTCAAGTTTGTTCGCAACAACGATTGCATCAGATACCATGGTTGATGAATCCATGCCATGACGAAGGTCTCGTCGTGTTTTCTTGCTGCTTGATCATGCTGTCTCCTTTTCAATCCATCTTCCAATTACATCAACGTCTGGTTTCCCGCTGCAACGCAAGCTGAAACCACTCTGCCCCGCAATACGCGGCGTCGGCGACAAAAGGAGAGAGAGACAGCTGAATAGAGTCACGGCTCTCTGGTCTGACCAGCGAAATTTCCAATTCCGACTGAACGCGCACAACAAACAATTCACTGAAAGCACATTACAGCAAAGTACTGTAATGTGCAGAGCCATGCACAGTGAAAGTCACTTGACTCGTTGATTTTGCGGCACAACTCTACACTGTTCTAGTGCCCCAAATTTGTGAGCCAAGGCATGAAATCAGTGTGGAGGGCGTGCACGGTTCGGAGGAGGCGTTAGTCTTTCACCAGGAAAAAAAAAAAAATCAATCAAAAAATCCAAAAATCAGAGACATCGTCAACGCCCGCATGCTCGTCCGTGAAGCCAAAAGTTGCTGTAGGTAGTGTGCCTTCTCCACTTCAATTCGCCTATGCACCCAGCCCTTCCCCACCCAGCAGCACTGAACCGAATCGCACTACTGTGCAGTAGTACTTGCTCGAGCCTCTCTGCTATGGCATCACTTTGGGCCGACTCTCACCCCAGCCCAGCTAGCTTCCATCTACATCGCCGCTCTTTTCTACGCTTGGCCTCGTCGACAGTGCCGTGCTCTCCCCATAGTTACAGTTAGTTCCAATAAAATCCCAACCTCATCAGCTGGCATCTCTTCCGCCTAAACCCCCACTTACCATCACCCAAGGTTGCCTTCCTCCTCTCTCTGACCTACTCCATCGCGCAGAGTGGCTTCCTCCTTTTTCTAGTCGTTTCATCTTTTCACTCTTGCGCACATCCTCCTATACCCGTGCCTGGAGCTCACCTACTTGCTCTTTGTTATCGCTTGCCAAGCTACTTTTTCTTTGCTTCTTTGCTGCTTTGCTCTTCAGCACAAAAAAGCGAACTCCCTATCCAAGTAGCACAGCGGATTGCCTCGTTTAAGGTGCCATCGGCTGGCACCGATCCCGTTCATTCTGCTCTGTCTTTCTGCCTAGACTTTGCTGACATTGCAGCGTCAGGCTTTTCGCAATCTCTTCTATCTCCCAGTTCTCCTTGTTCGCCAGCAATCGCTTCAGCTATTTCAGCAGCGCGATCAGCAGCACAAAGAGTACGCCCCGCTAGCTACTTCCCCTTTCCGACCCAAATCTATCCCTGACGCCAACATGTCGTCCATCACCAACGAATATGGCGAAGATATCCAGCCCGCCTACCGAGGTAAGTCCAACTTCCCCTTCCCTTCCGTTTCTTGCACCCGCGCCGCTGTCAGGTGCCATTTCAGCCGAAAAGAAAGGCTTGTCAGCAGTGAGGCGTTTTGCTCTTGACTGCCATGATCCGTTTTGCGCTGCATTCGGCACTTTTGCTGTTGCGCGAATAACTGCAAAGGCTGTTCCTCCCGCTCTTTCGGCATTCCCGCGTACAGCGCTGATGGACAGCTGACGGCCCATCCGATGTAGCATGTCAAGCTTGAGTTTAGCTCGGACCTTGTGCGCAACTGAATCGCTAACCTAATTTCTCCGACTTTGGTTCTGCTTTTCTCGCATCGCAACAGGCAATCTCTCCGATTCACAACAGAAAGATCTTCGAGAGATCTGGAGACGTCTCTTTGAACTCTTTGAGAAGAACAAGGATGTCTCTGAACGTATAATGCGCGAGGGTGGCCCTAGCAAGGTCCCCAAAGACTCAGCTCCCGCACCCAAGAACGAGAAGGACGCCGGCAAAAACATCCCCAAGGATGACAAGGCCAAGGAAGAGGCCAAGAAAGCCGAAGAGATGAAGGAGATGAACGAGTTCATCGACAAGTACGGAGGCCCCATCCTCAGACAGACAGTGTGGGAGTTCACTAAAATGGACAACCCAGACACTTCGGTCCTTCGTTTCCTTCGTGCCCGAAAGTGGGACATCGACCGAGCTCTGGCCATGTTGGCCGCTGCCTGCAAGTTCCGTCTTGAAAAGGATGTCGCCGGTATCATCTACAAGGGTGAAGACGGCCTCAAGGACGTTCCTGGTTTCATGAACCAGATGCGACGAGGTATCTCGTACATCATGGGAAGCACCGACAAGGCGGAAAACCCCATCTACTTTATCCACGTCGCCCGTCACTTCACCAGCGCACAGAAGCACGAGGTTCTTCAAGACTATGTGCTCCTTGCCATGGAGAACGCCCGTCTCATCACAACCCCTCCGTACGAGAAGGCCGTCGTCGTTTTCGACATGGCTGGTTTCGGTCTCAAGAACATGGACTGGCAATGCGTTCTCTTCCTTGTCAAGTGTCTGGAAGCCTACTACCCCGAATCCCTCCAGCGTATCTACGTTCACGGCGCTCCTTGGATCTTCAAGGGCATCTGGCAGGTTCTCCAGCCCATGCTTGATCCGGTCGTGCGTGACAAGATCAAGTTCTCGAGCAAGGCCCAAGACCTCGCTGAGCTCGTCCCCGCGTCCAAGATCCGAAAAGGTATGGGCGGTACCATGGACTGGGACTGGGACTACATCGAGCCTCAGGCTGGGGAGAACGACCACATGAAGGACACCAAGTCCCGTCAGAAGATTGAGAAGGAGATGCAGGAACTTACCGACGAATTCGAGAGGCTCACCCAGGAGTGGTTCGACACCACCCAGAACGACAAGGAGAACGAAGACCTCGCTTACCGACGTGAGGTGCTCTCCAAGCAGATTCGTCTCAAGAACTACCAGCTCCAGCCCTATGTCCGTGCCAAGAACATCTACCAGCGAGCCAACATCATCACCTTCGATGGCACCATCACCTGGAAGTATCCTCAAACCGACGGCAAGACCAACACTCAGGTCGTCAACGACCGCCACAACTACGGCGCCCTCATCAAGTGGCTCAAGGACCACAACGAAGACACGCTTGAGAACTCGTTTGGTCACAAGAAGCTGGTCGAGCTCTGCGACGACGGTACCATCAAAGAGTCGTACGGTGGCGGAAAGGGTGGCAAGTCCAGCGATGCTGCTTCCACCAAGTCCGGCACTAAGTCGTCCTCCAAGAAAGGTGCCGAGGCTGCTGGTGCTGCCGCCGCCGGTGCTGCTGCCGCCACAGGTGTTAAGCGATCTAAGAGCAAGAAGAAGCAGCCCGAGCCCGAGCCGGAGTCGGACGATGACAGCTTCGATGACGCTGAGAACGCTGGCGAATCCGAACCCGAGCCCGAACCGGCTCCTCGTGCCAAGCGTTCGCCCTCGGCCAGCAAGTCGCTTTCCCGCAAGCCCAGCACAAAGACACCTGAACCTGAGCCCGAGGAGCCCCAGGAACAGCCTCAGAGCTACACTGGTGCTGCCGTTGGTGCTGTTGCCGGTGTTGCAGCTGGCGCTGCGGGCGCCGTTGCTGGCGGTCTCAGCTACCTTCGCGGTGGCAACCGCAACAACGGTGCTGCCAATGGCAACGGCCATGCTCAGCACGATGATGAGCACGACGACGAAGAGGACGAGGACGACGAGGATCACGGTGTTGCTCGACCCGGTCAGCAACACAAGCCCCGTACTGTCGACCACTACCCTGATGAGGACGACGAGTTCGACGAGGAGAGTCCCGACGATGACCAGATGTCGGCCTACTCGGACGAGTCGATCACGCCCGAGACTGCGGTGCGACCCGACTACATGCAGCAGAAGATCTCGGCCTCCGACTGCCGCATCGACGACAACGACTGCCGAGAGGACCTTGCCACTGTGCGCGAGGCCATGTCTCTCTTCCTCAACTCTCGCATGCGAGACGCCGAAGAGCTCTGCATTCAGGGTGCTGGCACTCGTCTCTACAAGGCTGAGGGTATGGCGCTCATCAACTCGGTCAAGTCGGTCATGACGTTCGAGCCGGCTGATTTCGAAACCGCCATTCTCTGCTGCCAGCACTCGATGAAGATCGCCGGCTTCCTTCGCAAGAAGCAGGGCACAATCGGGAAACTTGTCGGCGGTGGCAAGATGGCCAACTACCGATCGATGAGCCTGGTCCAGCTTCATGCTGAGCTCGTGCACGCCGAGTCGCAGTTGCTCAAGTCGGTGTTGGGTATCTTCTACTCTGGTGACAGCATCGGCTTCGTCAAGCAAGCGTTCAGCTTGCGTTCCGCCTACTTCCAGGTACGAGAGCTCTTCAAGTTTGTCGAGGCTGTGGACGCTGAAGCTGAAGAGGCCGAAATTTCTGGTAAGCGCTCGCAGGTGATCCACCTTGACCAGGACTTCCGATCTGGCGTATACCTGGGCAACGGCGTGTGCTCGCTCGTGCTTTCGATGCTGCCCACCAAGACGCTCAAGATCATGGAAGGATTCGGCTTTGTCGGTGACCGCAAGTTCTCGCTCGACTTGTTCGCTCGTGCCGGTGGATGGAGCAAGAGCAAGCCTCTGCCCACCATTTCGGCCGATGAGGAAGGAGTGCGACGACCGCTTTGCGACATTGTCATCCTCATGTACCACCTTTGGGTCTCGAGCTACATCCCCGTCACCGAGCTTGACTTTGAATTTGCCGACAAGGTACTGTCGTGGAACCTGGTGCGTTTCCCCAAGGGTATCTTTTACCTGTTCTGGTCCGCCCGACTGTACGCGGCTCAGGCGCTGCCCGAGAAGGCGATCGAGTACTACCGAAATGCGATCGAGTCGCAGCGCGAGTTCAAGCAGCTTCACCACCTGTGCTTCTGGGACCTGTCGCTCACCTACCTGGCCACTTGCGACTTTGCTCGTGCCTACGAATGCTACGACGTGCTGTCGCGCGAGTCGAACTGGTCCAAGGCCATCTACCAGTACGCCAAGGCGGTGATGCTGTACGAGACGGGCATGGATGACCGAGCCAAGAGTGCCACGATCATGCGCACGGTGGGCAAGCTCACCAAGAAGGTGGCGGGTCGCCAGATTCCATTTGAACGCTTTGTTGCGCTCAAGGCCAAAAAGTACATTGCCCAGCAGAACCGACTGCCGCTGCCTGGTCTCGAGTTCTCGTACTTGTGGCACTGCATCGGTCAGACGCCGGTCTTCCTGCTGGTGGAGAACACGCTGACACGCATCGACGAATTCATCGACGAGCTCGAGTCGTACCACAACCCCAAGTCGTACGGTACAGGCGAGAATGAGTACTGGTCGGCTTACTGCCTGGCGTTCTTCCTCCGTGGTGTTGCGCTGCGTTTCGTGGCGTACCCAGAGCCTCAGACGCTTGTTCGTCTGCCAGCCGAAGACTCGATTGGACCGATCGAGGAGATCCAGGCTGACGCTGTGCAGTCGTTCAACAAGGTGTTTGAGCACGGATCCAAGCTGGACGAGGTGGACCGCTACCTGGTGTACTTTGCACACTATGAGCTCGGTCGACTGCGCGGCTGCATGGGTCAGGACGAAGCTGCCAAGATTGAGTTCCGCAAGGTGCTGTCGGGCAAGCCGCTCGAGGCCAAGGGCAAGGGTCTGATTGGTGGTGGCAGCAAGGCCAACTACTTGCTGAGCAACATGTGCCAAGTGCGTGCTCACGCTGCCATGGAGACGATGCGTATCCAAAGGTCGCGCTCGCGCACGTCTTTCTTCCACGGTGCTGAAGGCTCGCTTGCCAGCCAGAGCATTGCATCCAAATCGACGCGTTCCAACTCGCTTGCTTCGTCGGCTGGTCGAAGCATGACGTCTCGAGGTACTTCCATGTCAAGCCGATCGGCTCGCGGCAGCATCAAGTCGAACGGATACGATGCCGAGGAAGGGTATCGCGCCAGTGGTAATGGCCGAACTCGTGCCGATACTGGCCGATCGTCCGGTACCGACTACTCTCGTCGTCGATGAGCCAGCCATCTGAATTCCAACACGTCTATCTAATCTAATCAAGGCTTCAAATCCCACCTAGCCGCCTTGCCATTCAATCTTGTCTATATAGGTGCTTCTTTTCCAGATTTTCGGTAGTTTTGCGTCCTCTTCAGTATGTACCTTTTTTGCTCTCGCTCTCTGTCTCTCTCTCTGTCTCTCTTTCTCTCTGGCTATCTACGTGCTCCGTATGAATTGGATTGCTATGGTTTGTCTCTTGTACCACGACGGGATTCGAGTGTGTTCAGAAGTGAGGTTGGATCGGAAATGGATGGCGAAGAAAAGATCGGAGATCGGCGATGTGTTTCGCTCGGCGTTCAAAAGGCGATGGATTCTGAATTGAAATTTCTAGATGTGGGGTAAGAAACGTGGGAGGCTACGGGTGGTGCACGTTGGCAGCCGTGTTGTTTGATTTTTTTTAAAAAAGAAAATTGAAAATTAGAACGGCGAGCGATGGCGTGATATGCCAGTGATTAGCACGTCAGATTGTGCTCAAACTGACTCATTTTGAAATTATGTAGCTTACAGCATCAACAGCCAGTCCACGTTGTCCCCCCCCCCCACGTCCTATCCATTGTTCCTTTCAGTTCACAAGGCCAACAGCGAAAGCTGGCTGTTGTTGCATTCGAAGCACAAGATTGATATTATTGCATTGATCGTAGTACAGCTACGCTGAGATAAAACGGTATGATGAGGGATGGAGGCAGCGACGAGAGGAAAGGCGATGGAGCTGCCGGCGGCGGCGGCGTCTCGGTGTTGGAAGAGTGGAAACTTTTTCGTTTTCGATTGGTTCCTTGGTTTCGATGATGGATAACCGTGCGTGCGTCGTCGTGCAGTCTTCTGGCCTGTCACCGTAGTCATTGATTGGTTCGCCCCACTCGCAGCGTCTGCTTGCTACGGCACTAAGCGGTACTTGACTTGCGATTCCACTCTCTCAGATTTGTCTGCAAATGGTGTGCTTTATTTCACCACTCTGCCACTGCCACTGCCACTGCCACTGCCACTACTTGACTCTTGCTGCGTGTGGCGGCAAAGCTCGCCATTTGCACGCAAACCACTGCCCCTCTCTGGGTTGTGCTGCTGTTCTCCCCTCTCCTGTCCACCTCGGTGTCGCATTCGCCGATCGAGCCGCTCGTTCCAGTGTGCTTTTCCTCTTCACATGTCAAGTACAGGATCGTGTCACTGCTCGGCACATGTGCGTTCTTCTGTTGTCCATCCGATGCTGGGATTGAGTTATAAGCTTCCACTCCTTTCCGCCATACCCCGTTCCCCTGACCCCCCCCATACACTATTATCCAATCTCACCCGTGTACACCACAATTGTCCAATATGCCGTCTGCATCCGTATCTCTGCCACCTTGGACCCCCCCGCAACCCACGCGCGAGACCGATCTCGAGTGGGCTCCACTCACCACGCTCGACCTGTCTCAGATCACAGGTGACGAATACACCCAAGTACCCGACTCGGTCGTTGCCGCCGTGGGTGACGCCTTCTCTCGCGACGGCTTTATCTACGCCGAAAACCACGGCCTCTCCTGGGACCACGTCCTTCGTCAATTCGCCATCGGTCAGTACGCCTTCAACGGCGTCTCCGAGGCCGACAAAGCCAAATACAAGGCCGACATCCTCGGCACCGGCTCTTTCGTCGGCTACAAAGAGCAAGGCCATTGGAAATTGAACGGCGTCAAAGATCGCATTGAACAACTCAACTTTGGCTCGCAAAGCTTCACGATGGAGAAGAGGGAGAAACTCTTCCCACCGTCATTGCACGAGTTGATTCCGGAGATCGAAGAGTTTGCTCGATTCAACCATGGCGTGATCCTGCGCAAGATTCTGTCGGTCTTGTCGTTGGTGCTCAAGCTGCCTGCGGATTATCTGTGGAATTTGAGCAAGGAGCCTGAGAAGCGCGGCTTGGATCTGCTGCGTTATGCCATGTACCACACTCCGGATCAGGCGGATGATGACAAGCTCGGTGGCGTCCGCTTGCAAGGTCACACTGATTTCAACTCGGTCTCGATCCTCTGGTCTCAACCCATCACTTCTCTGGAAGTTCTCATGCCGGACAACCAATGGCGACTTGTCAAGCATCGCGACAATGCGCTCGTCATCAATTTGGGCGATGCCATGCATTTCATTTCAGGTGGATACCTTAAGCAAACCATCCATCGCGTAGTCGCTCCTCCCGCGGATCAAGCCCACTACACTCGTCTGGGCATCTTTTACTTTGCACTCTTCAACGACGACGTTTCGCTCGAACCACTCGAGCAACAGTCCCAAGTCGTGCGCGAGGCGTACGCCGCCCGAAAACAACACCAAGGCGGATTCTGGGACACTCTCAAAGCCAACGGTGACAAGGTTCCCACCGCCGGAGATTGGGAACGTCTCCGCGTCAAGGCTTACGGTCAACAGAATGCCAAAAAGGCCCAAGACGGTCATGACGTCGAAGAAATCGCAGGTCAGAAGGTGACGGGTTACAACGGAGAGAGGGTTAAGCCTAAGTCCCAGTTCCAAGCTCAACAGTCTTCCATCACCGCCAATTGATATACTCCCCCCTCCCCCCCCCCCTCAGCACGAGGTCCAACCCTCACTATACCCCACCCCCCCCCAACACTCGCAACTTGCATTTCAACATTCATTCATTCGTTCGCATTCAACATGATCCCTTCTCACTTTCCATACGCTAGCTTTTCTAAACCTCTGTACAACATCAGTCTCAACACACAGTCAATTTTCCTCCATTCCTCGTCGCATCCAACTGCAATCTGATTCCTTTTCGCCAATCGCCAAGTGTGCAGGACTGTGTCAATCGTCATTAAACGTCGAGTCGAAATAGACGCTCCACATAATCCAGCAGCGCATGATGCTTTCCAGGCAGCGTCACCAGCTGCAGCGACAAATGCGGCAACCTATCCTCGGCTTCATCGATCGGGTCCCCTCTCACCCTTCCCGGAAGCACCTTTGCCCAATCGTCCGAGCGCTTTGCCCTTTTGTACATCTCGTGCCGATGTTCGAGAATGAGCCTCCTACCAAAAGGAATCGAGACAGCGGGCCAATCGAGAAGATTGAAAATCTGGCACCAGATCTCGCTCTCCCCTGTATCGTCCAGATCCACAAAAGCGCTCTGCTGGGCTGGTCCGCCAAGAATATAAGTCGGAGTCACCAAAATGACTGTCTCTTCGTCATTGTCCGCGATGCCTGCCTGACGCAGCAAGTCAGCCTTGAGCTTAGCCAATTTCCCGGGATCCGGCTTCCACGCCTCCTTATCGGCGGCAGTGACGTTCAGTCGAGACTCGTCAAACAGCGTTCGTCTGATGAGCGGATCCTCTTCGAGCATAGCGCGCGCATCGTCAAATCCATGCTCCTTGGCATATTCGGTCCAGGTCTCGGCCCAGGCGGCAAGGTCAATGTCGCCTAGCTGATCGATTCTGGTGGGACTCGCAAGTTCGTTTTCAGACTCCTGCAGCGACTGCACAAGCAAGTCGATGAGATCCTGCACTTCAGGAGAGCTCTTCTGTGACGTATATACGATCCTGGGGTGATTGCCCTCGTCCTCTTCGAGTTCTTCTTCACTTTCGATTTCCTCGTACATGGCGTCTTCATCTTCCCTGGGCGCGGGAATACCGTCCAGAGACTGCACGACGCGCTTCAGTGTCCCTGCATCCCTTGCTAGCAAGCCAGGCGCAGTAGCCGGGATCGTGGTGTGGGGCAATCCTGTCATGAAATCTCGTGGTAGATTCCACCTGAAGTTTTCAGGCTTGGACACGTACTTGAAGCCGAAGAGCTCATTGAGGCATGCAGGCTGTCGCACCGAGCCGCCCATGTCGGTGCCGATGCCGATCTGACTACCACCCATCTTGACCAAACTAGCTTCTCCACCGGAGCTTCCACCGACCTGGAAGTCTTCGTCGCGTCCCTCAGCCGAAGCCCAAGACTGGATTGGCGACCGAGTTGTACCCCAAAGAGGAGAATGGGTGGTGTTGGACATCATAAGTTGAGGTGCAGTTGTCTTGGCGATCAAGATGGCACCCATGTTCTGGAATTTTTGAACCAAATCGGCAGTATCGGTCTCGTCGTGGCCTGCTCTCTGTGAACATCCCAACGTGGTAGGCAAGCCTTGGACATGGATGCAATCTTTGACACTGAAAACAAGTCCGAAGAGAGGGTCGCAGTCGATGATGTCGCGAACGTCGTCATTGTCTCCATAGTCGATGCTATTCTGGTCGGATTCGGCTCTTTCAAGCGCCTCCTTCCACGGAAATGCAGTGAGGCAGTGTGTGGTCAAGCTCGCTTTGACGGTCAAACGAATTCTTGCCTCGATCAAGTCCTTGAACCTCATCTCACCGTAGATGAGATTTTCCTGTATCACCTCGAGAGGCAAGCTTGCGATATAGTAGTCTTGCTTTGTGGGCTCCCCAAACCGTTCGTAGGCTTCGTTGACGCTCGAGAGGAGGGAGTCAACGACTTTCTTTGCCGCAGGGTGTTTGAGGTCCTGACACGGGTTGCGGAACTCTCCGCGAGGGATTTCGAATTGGGCCATCTTAGAATCTTTCTCTGTTTAAGCAGGAAAGAGGATATCGTGGTCAAGAAGCGAGGGCGGAAGAGCCGCTTCGCTGAAGCCAGATGAAATCGGATGGACCCGAAGTGGGGTCCGTGAACGCAAAGTTATTAATCAGCCCTCCACACCAACACTTTCCCAGTATGCGTGTTGGCGTCTGTTGTTGCTTCGGCGAATCCTGGCTGCAACGCCTTTCTTCCTAACCAGACCAAAGACTAGGTCACGGTCAAGATGCTTACTTCCTGGCCAGACAAGGTACGACGCATCTAGCTATTTGCCTCAGGGCTCGAGCCCCAGTGACGGTTTGGCTGCTCCAAGATGTTTCTGCCTCGGAAGCTTCAGAAGCGCTGTCATACCGACACCACGGTAACGTCTACGCCAACAACGCAAGCCGCTTACGACGCTTCAAAGGACCCAAATTTGCAGATAGGTTCCGAAGGCTCGACCAGTGTTGGGAAGGCGGCTTTGATCGACGCAAATCAAGGGAATGAATTCAACGACATTTCAACACAAACGGCTCGCCAACCAACGGAGCAAGCACCGCAAGATGGAGCAACCGCGACTGCCAAGTTGGAAAGGCTCGTAGACTTTCTCCATCTACGGCTCTCACCACTCTACCTGGCTCTGGCTGCGCACGAGGACGATCCGTCCAGCTCAAAACGCTGTTCGGATCTTGTCAGCATCATCACCGCGCACATCTTTGATACGGAGGACAGCCAGGGGAGTGGACAGACACGGTCGGCTATTCACCTTGCACGCCTTCTGCAACTGGTTCCTGGTCTCGCAACGAGGTGCAAGTCCATCAGTCTCCTCTCAGAAGCGTTTCAAGCTCTCAAAGATGGTGTGATCCCAAGCTGTTACGAGATCCGTCAAGACAGGTTTCAGCTCGAATGGTCGCAAAGCTATTCTCATTTCCTACACCAACTCCATTCGGCGACAAGATCTGGAGCAGCCAAGCCCTTGTGTGAAGCACTGGCTCCTTGTCTGGTATACATCGAATCCATCCCGCCGAAGTACCAATCTAGAGCACAGGCAGCAGCGTACATCTCGCGAATTGTCTCGGATTTGCCGCAGGTTTCTGGCAAGGCAGCTGTTTTGAGCGTGCTGGAGCCTCGTCTCGTCGAGAAGCAACTCATGTCTGCCTCAGGTCCAGTGCTATCTGCATCGCTGTTGGAACAGAGATGGATCTCGGGCCGTGGGTTCATGCTGCTCGACTCGACTCAGCACGTAGAGTGCCTCTGTCACAGCTATCAGTGGGATCTTTCGGAACGCACGCCGAACCATAAGTCGGAACCGATCCGATGTCTAAGCTGGGCTGGATGGCTCGACATGAAGAAGCTCTACCTCGAACAGCAAGCCATCTGCTCCAGTCAACACCAGCACAACTCACACTTTCCACAAGATGACGACTGCTTTAGGGGAACAATGCTGATCCTCGACCTCACAACTGAAACAGACCTCATCTTGCCTGCTTCCACCGATTCCGACCGCACCCCTACATTCTGGAACCAACACTTGAAACCTCAACTGGAAAAGCACGTCCCAGGATCCATCGCCTACATACACACCCTCCTACCCTCAAATCGCGTAGCCATCCGCACAGCCCATCCAACTTACGCCCTGCGCCTCGGAGCCCTTTTCCCGTCGCTCACTCCGATGGACCCAGCAGAAGAACAAATTTACTGGGCACAGCTCCCACCCAAAGTCCGCACCATGGCCAAAAAACGCATCATTATCGCACTCAACACCGACAAACTCGCACGCTGACCCCACCCAATATGTGCAGTACACTATCCACGGGAGATTGTCTTGCATTTGGCACGATAAAGCTTCAACTTGAGTTTAGAACAGATGCAGACTCTGCGTCATGGGCAACTCGGTCGCTGGCGGGACGGTCAACAATCTTCCTGCGTCTGTCACCTCGTAGGTCTCTGGATCTACGCGTAGATCGGGCGTGTGCGTGTTGAGTTTCATATCCTTCTTGGACACCTTTCTGCATCCTTTGACTGGTTCGATCCTCTTGTGAAGACCGTAGGAGGTGACGGTGTTGGTGTCGACCGAGACCTGGGAGACGAAGAGGATCGAGTTGTACGGGGCCGCGTTCGAGTTGGCGCCGTGCATGGGTCGACCGTAGATGGGCTGGACGGTGGGGATGGACGCGTTGGCATCTCCCATTTGGGCCCAAGCGACTTGACCGCCTTTGACGACGAATTCGGGTGTGATGCCAAACTTGCTGGGAAGGTAGAAGACAAGGTCGGCGAGCTTGCCTGGTTCGATCGAGCCGATTATGTGCGAACACCCGTGCACGAGGGCCGGGTTGATGGTGTATTTGGCCACGTAGCGTTTGATCCTCAGATTGTCCGAGACGGCTTCGCGAGGATTGGGAACTTTGGTGTCGACATCTCCATGGGATGCCGGCGTGTCGTCCGTGGGGAGCGGGCCGATGAGCGAAGCCATCTTGGATGCGGTCCTCCAGGTGCGCGCTACAACCTCACCGATTCGACCCATGGCCTGCGAATCGGAACTGATCATGGAAATAGCCCCACTATCCTGAAGCACATCCTCGGCCGCCACCGTTTCGGCACGAATACGTGAATCGGCAAACGCCACATCCTCGACAATGTCCTTGGACAAATGGTGACAGACCATAAGCATATCCAAATGCTCATCCAGCGTGTTCTTGGCATACGGTCGGGTCGGGTTCGTAGACGAGGGGAGCACGTTTTGCTCACCACATACACGGATGATGTCCGGCGCATGTCCACCGCCCGCTCCCTCGGAATGATATGTATGAATCGTACGGCCCTTGAACGCTGCAAGCGTCCCCTCGACGAAACACGACTCGTTGAGCGTGTCGGTGTGAATATTGCACTGCACATCATACTTGTCACACGCGGTAAGGCATGCATCGATCACCGCGGGCGTTGCACCCCAGTCCTCGTGGATCTTCATGCCAGCACATCCGGCACGGATCTGATCCTCCAATCCAGGCAGCCCCGAGTCGTTGCCCTTGCCCGTGAATGCAAAGTTGAGCGGCACTCTGTCCGTCGCGATCATCATGTTTCTTAGCTGATCCTGTCCGGGAGTGCAGGTCGTCGCCGAAGTGCCCGCGGTGGGACCGGTGCCGCCTCCGATGAGAGTCGTGATACCTGTCGCCAGCGCTTCTTCGTGAAGATCTGGGCAGATGTAGTGAACGTGGGCATCGATGGCTCCTGCGGTGACAATGTACTTCTCTCCCGCAATCACCTCAGTGCAAGAACCGACTACCAAATTGGGATCGACACCATCCATGATGGCCGGATTGCCCGCCTTGCCAATTCCGACAATGTGGCCGTTCTTGATGCCGATATCCGCCTTAACGATGCCCCAGTAATCCACAATCAGCGCATTGATCACAACCACATCGAGCGTTGCCGCATCGCTCCTTCCCGAAGCCTGACCCATCCCATCCCTCAACACCTTACCACCACCAAACTTGAGCTCGTCGCCATATACCGTGTAGTCCTTCTCCACTTCGAGCCACAGCGGGCTGTCGGCTAGTCTCACCTTATCCCCCACTGTGGGCCCATACAGCGCAGCATATGCATCCCTGGACAGCTCGAACGGCTTGGACGTCTGCAAGTCATCCGCCATGTCCGGTACCGGCTCGTTGGCAAAACCAGCCGCCTCGATACGTTTCACCAATGCAGCTTTGGAGTCGTCGGACGCCAGGAACTCGTCCAATGGGCCACTGGCGAGATTGTTACCGCCGGCAAGGATCTTGGTGCCACCGACCTGGACGAGCGTGACCGTCTTGGAGTCGCCAGGCTCGAACCTGATGGCTGTACCGGCGGCGATGTCGAGCCTCTTGCCCAACGCAAGGATACGTGGGAAGGAGAGAGCGGGGTTGGTTTCGAGGAATGGATAGTGCGAGCCAACTTGGATGGGCCTGTCGCCTGTGTTGGTCACTTTGAGTGCCACCCTGGCGCGGTTCGGACAGAGCTGAATGGGCTCTGAGCGTTTTGTGACCATGGCACCGGGTATGATCTCGCTCGCCTTGACTAGCGCGGTACTGGTAGCAAAGACACTCGGATCGGGAGCAGGGTAGAAGCTCGAATAGAGTGCGGCATGGATATCGCCGACCTCTGTGCAAATGGGCTGATGTACAGTCACGAGGAAGGTTCCATCGGGGAAGGTTCCCTCGACCATGACTTCGTGTAGCAATTCGGCTACGCCAGGGAGGACGTGGCATCGACCGAGGAGTGTTTTGCCGTGTTGCATGAGTTCAGCGACGGAATGCTCGCCATCGCGGATGCGCTCTTGAAGGACAGTGGCGATGAGCGCGGTGGCCTCGGTTTGGTTGAGTCGCACTCCTCGAGCAAGACGTTTCTGGGCAAGCGAACCGGCATGGTGGAGGAGCAGCTTATCGCGTTCGCGAGGTAAAAGATGCATTGTGGATCGGTGCGATTGGCGTAGAGTAAGGTTTTGGGTTGGAGATGAAGAGGAGGGGAGGGGGAGTAAGGGTAGATCGGAAGCAGATGCGGGTTGGGAGTAAGAGAGCGGCAAGATAAGCAAGCGATAGCCTCGACGCTGTCCGGCGGGACAGCAATCACAAACTTAGGGTTCTTTGTTGTGCTCAAGCCATGCGAACCCTAACTTCACTTTGCCTGTCGAGTCGAGTCGAGTCGAGTCGAGTCGAGTTGATAAGAAGCAGAGAAGGAAAGCCGTGCCAAGCCTGGGTGACCTCGGTTCATCCCCTATTCCCCACGTGGTTTAGCCGCTCTAACACACTTCATCGGTTGACATTCACAGCCGAAATCCGCGTTCCGACGTTGATTGAATCGCTTCGTTGCAGGCGTTGCAGGCGTTGTTGACATTGGACATTCCCTTCTGAGTCCACCTCGCAACACTTCGAGACCTCGTCAGCGATACAGTTCAATGATTCTTGCGGCGAGCTCAAGGGCTACGACCTCCAAAGTCACGCTTGAAGCCTTTTCTGCAATCGCGCAATCACAGCGACTGCTAAGGACGAGAACGTTAGCCTCATTGTGCAAGCGCCAAAATGCTTCATCATCGTCGGTGTCAGACCAAATCCGCACTCTTATGCGTCACTCGGCGCAACCAGTAGCGCTCATAACCACCTTCCTACCCACCACTAGTTCAGATTCAAACCAACGCACCATAAAATGGATCCATGCTGCAACACTGTCCAGCTTCACTTCGGTCTCGCTCAACCCGAACCTCGTTTCATTCTCTATGCGCACCCCCTCGAAACTATCAGACTCACTCGTCCACCATTTCTCCCGCTCAAACTCTCCGGGAAATACTAAAGGACGGGTGGACTTTGTCGTCAACGTCCTCGCTGAAACACAAGCTGCGCTCGCAGCAACATATGCAAAACCGGGAACTCCACCACTCGCTTACCCTCTCGACCAAACCCATACAGGAAAAAAAGATGAGCGAGATCCACACCCGTTGGCGAAAGTCGGATTACTACAATTAGCCAGCCAGGAAATGCCCGTGATCCAAGGTTGCGTAGGCTCATTCGGTTGTCAGGTGGTCGAATTGCTCGATCTTTCCAAGTTCTCTACAGATACGTTAAAGGAACAGTCTAAAAGCATCCTCTACCTGGCCAAAGTGGTCCAAACCCACTTCCCAGACCCTACCCCAAACCCACTCATCTACCACAATCAAAAATTCGCCTCGCTCCATGAACACTAATCCGACACTCAATCTTATCGCCAATGCACAGTAGCATGCTCGAATCGTGATCAACTTTGCATTTCTCGATTGCTGGACCTTATTCGAGGAAACCCCTGATCGCGCCACCTACATTTGCGACGTCGATCAAAAAGCTGTCATGCCCATGCGGAGCATCCAACTCGTAGTACCTCACCTGATCGTTACCGTTGAGTCTGAGACACTCTGCGATCTCCCTCTGCTGCTCCACAGGGAACAGGATATCGCTCTGGACGCCAATGACCAGCGTGGGGATGTGGGATAATCTTGCCATCCCCCTTGCCAGTGCCGGCACATACGCATGGGCTGCGGGTGATGATAGCGTCGAGATATGTTGCCTTTTCCTCGGTCTCGGTGCCGGCAGCGCAGCAGTGGAAACGCTCAAGCCGGCTTCGGGGTCTCCATGACTTTGCACCCTGCGGCGTTCCAAATCGGCGAGCGCGTGGTCTGACATGTCGAACAGGTCCATCGCTTTGGAGATGTAGATGAGCGAATTGGCGTCGTACTTGAGACAGAACTGCTCTCCTTGGTGATCGAGGTAAGTCTCGATGAGGAAGTCGGGACACAAAGCCGGATCCAGCTCCTCGTCTTGCGCACCTTGGTTAGCCACCCTTCTGGCTCGACCAAACCTCTGCTCCCACTCGGGTCCACTGCGGTATGTAAATGTGGCGATCTGTCTCGCCAGCTTCATACCCGTATGCGGTGGCAGCGAACCTTGAGCGTAGTAGAAGCCTCGATTCCAATTCGGATCCGACATCAGCACTGAACGCTGCGCGTATCGCAACGCAATGCTGGCCGGTGCCGATCTAGCACATCCCGAGATCGATATGAGTCTAGCCACGCGCTCGCGCTCAAGATGCGCCGCAGCAATCGACTGCATCCCACCCATACTGCTCCCGACACTCGCATACAATTTTTGGATTCCGAGATGATCGAGCAGCAGGAATTGAGCACGTACCATATCGAAGATGCTCAAGATGGGAAACCGTGTCGCATACGCCGCTCCAGACGTATCGAGAGGATGGGACGAAGACGGGCCGGTTGAACCGTAGCAGCCACCGAGGACGTTTGTGCAGATGATGAAAAAGCGATTGGTATCGAGCGGTTTGTTGGGTCCGATAAAGTCCTGCCACCACCCTTTGGCCGGGTTCGAGGGCGTGGATGCGGCATGCGACGAGGCCGAAAGTCCCGTGTGCAGCAAGATGGCGTTGCTCTTGTCAGCGTTCAACGTCCCCCAGGTTTCGTAGGCGAGGTCGAATTGCGGTAGCTCGCCACCGTAGTCGAGTTTGAACGGCTGCGGATGATGGAAGAGTTGATAGCCTGACACGACCTTGGTGTACGAGGGTTCGGGTCCGGACTCGTCAACTTCGGTGGTGGCGGCGGAAGGGTCATCGGAGGAAAGTTGCGGGGAGGCGAGCTGGGCTCTTAGGCGATCTTCACGAGCTTCGTTGGCGTCTACGCAGGGAAAGGCAACCGAGGGGTCCGTGGAAGAAGAGGTGGAGCAGAGCGGAGAGGCGGAGGAGGAGGAAGCAGCTCTTCGGGCGTGCTCGGCGAGTCGCTGCAACTTTTGACCACGTCGTTGGTTGGAATCGACACAGGAGAATTCTGGTCGTGCTTGTACCGACGAAGATGATGACGCATGACTAGAGGATGATGTGGAAAGAGATGCTCGATGCCGCGCTGAGGTGGCCCATGGTCTTGATGTGGTGAAAGCGAGCTCACTGGCGGATGTCAACAGATGAGACGCGGTTCGTAGGCATGTGCGCGACATGGCGAACAAAGAGCTGTAGAATCAGAGGAACCCCAACTGACGATGATAGTGGGGAGGATAGTAAGGGCTGAAGAGTGGAGGAGAGGGCTGAATGTTGGAGTCAGAAAGATGTTGAGCAAGTCAGAAAGTCGGTTTCAAGGGCAGCAGTTGCCGAGCAAGAGAATGAATGCATTTATTGCCTGCCGTGTCAACTGGGAAGGAATTCTTCCGACTGCTGCTGACTCGCACATAGCGGCAACTTGTGTTTTCTTTTGATGGCTCCAATACGAACGCCTGCAACTTTGCACGCCAAACGTCATCCCTGATGGACTCTGTCTCACTCTTTGCTTCATCACATCACCACTCATGCATGTTGAGGACTGCTCCGTCCTGCAAAGGGGGGTGGGGTGTCCCAAGAAATGTGGAGCACGGTTAAGGAAGTACGGAAATCGGCAATAATATATAATACTACTGTACTGCAAGGCCAAGCAAAAGCGATGGCGTGATTAATCGCATCCAAGTCGTCTTTTTGACAGCCGTCCAACACTGATTGATGGCTTTGAATCCAAAGTGCCGTCCGTGTGTTGGTCTCCTCGTTTGCCGGCTTTGCATTATTTATTAGAGAGTTTTCGGTACGCTACCAGGTCGATGGCTTTCGGTACCACGTCGATGAGCTCAGGGTCCAAAACCCGGAATGTCATGTCATCGACCCGAAGGTGGCCAATCACCTCAATGATCTTTGGCGGAGAGGATCATCGAGGTGATTGGCCACCTCCGGGTCGATGGGTTTGGTGTAGTTTGTATGTAGTTTGACTATAATGTAACATGAATCCTGCGTCTTTGATTACTAAGCCTGAGTGTGTGCATGAATAGATCGTACTTGGACTTTGTTGACTGGCAAGCAAACAAGATTCCTCGTCGTGCGGGGCCCCTGTACGACCACTAACACCATCTCACACGTATACGACGGCGGCGTAACCTTATTCTATGCAAGGTTATGCACAATTCTGCACGGTTCTTCGCGATCATGCAGGTCGAATCCTTCCACCGTCGAGCTTCAAAACGCATGCTGCTCATAGCCGCAATTGCCACCGCTGCATTACGGAGGCCACCGACCGACCTCAAGCCCCGCTCATACCATCATATCAAGCGATCACACGACGAGCTGCACTTTAGAGCCGAAACAGGCTATACATTCACACAGTTCAAAGCAATACATGATGCATTGAAGTTACCAAACCCAGTGCGAACGTACGAAAAGGACTGTGTTGAGAGTAAGGTTGCCTTGTTCATGCTGTGCTCCTGGCTCCGTGGAAAGTCGCTGCGGTCGATAGAAGGCCGGTATGGATGGTCAGCAGGCCGTGTCAGCCGTGTTGTGAGACACATGAGCGACTGGTTGTATGGACGATGGGGTCACTTACTCGACGTTCGGAGTCAGAAGCATCAGCTTGTCTCACCTCGTCGTCTTGACGAGTACCAGGCTGCAATACAAAGACGATTCGGAATGCCATGGTTCTGGGGAGCGATTGATGGTACCGTACGACCGATCGCCCGGCCTGTGCTGCAGCAGGAGATGGTGTACAGCGGCCACAAACGTCAGCATGCCCTGAAGTACCAGTTCATATCGGTACCTGATGGGCTCATCTTCTGCTCACACCCGTTCGTCGGTCGCATGCATGACTCTAGGATGTCTGACGAGCTGGACCTCCCCGAATGGGCTGCTCGCTATGCAAAGTCACAGTCTGGGGCTCAACTCTTCCTTTACGGCGATCAAGCATACCGCAACTCGGCAGCGATCCTCACCAAACATAGGGGTAACATCATCTCAACGTATCAAGCACACTTCAATAGAATCATGAACAACTTCAGAATACATGTTGAGTGGGCTATCGGACATGTATCGACCCAATGGCCGCGTTTCGACATCAAGAAGCAGCAGAAGACGGGACTGGCGCCGGTCGCTCAGGATTGGTTAGTTGCCGTTATCTTGTTCAACGCCAAGACATGCCTTGTTGGTAACCAGGTAAGTATGCGAGTTGGCTGCAATCCCCCCGAGCTGGACGAGTACTTTGACGGCCGACGGATACGGAGGGCGACTGTCAGCCCTGATCCGACACAGACTCAGAGCGGTGTTAACATGCCTGAACTGGCCGAGGAAGAGGCAGTACTTAGGTTGACAGAGGAGGAGACACACGACGAGGAGGAGGTAGAGCTTGGATTACCGGCAGTCTAAGTCAATGGTCAGCGAAAGGGTTAGCATTTTGATACGAGTCTATGTACATGATGTGAGAGTGAATACAAGCTAGTCAAAACCACCGTATGAGTTTGTGCGAGGTCTTGAGGTGGCGCGCTGGCTTCGTCGATGGCTTGGAGTCGAGACATTTGATGAGATTGAGCCCTCACGCTGGATGTATCGTTGTGTTGTCGTCGGCGTGCGTTCTTGGTCGATCGTGTCAAGGGCTGGAGCGACGCTTGCTTGGCGAGTACCACGGCTCGACGACGTTGAATGATGGGTCTGCATCATCGACATCAACTGAGACATCATCCCCGTCAAATCCTGTCTCAACGTCTGCATTTCTTTCTCGAGCCGACTCTCCTTAGCAAGTTGTGCCTGTGCTAGCCGTTCCTGTCTCTCACCTTGCTGCTTGAGGTAGTCGAGGTGCTCCCGTTGGTATCCTCCATCAGCTTGTATCATCTGTGAGGCTGCGTGTGCCAGCAATGCGATAGAGTCCGACGTCTTGAGGCGCTTTCGAACAGGTTCGTCTCCCTCGAGAAGTTTGGTGTCGGAGGTGTTGGACGTTCGGCGAGCTCGCCTGAGCATAGCCCGAGTCGAAGGATCATCTTCTGCATCGATGTCGAGCACAGACGGTACAGGAGACGCCAAAGGTCGAGTAGGAGTTGCTGTTGCCTGTCGAGATGGCGTTGATGTAGGTCCAGGTGTTGCTGATGGTCTCGACGGGGTCCGGTTGTGTGATCCGGCGATCTGGGTCATCGCCTCTCGAGTCTGTTCCACCATACGAGCCGTGGACGCTGCTTTCGAACGTGGCCCAGTCTTCTTTGTCTTTCGACGTCCAGGAGCATGACCCACACCACCATTCTCAGACTGTATGTACTCGTCAAGCATCTTGTCAATGTCATCGTATTCCTCGACAATGCCAGTACGTCTGCTATTGAGCCTTGCTCCCTTCTCGCGAGAGTTCTTGAGCTCCTTGAACTTGAGCTTGCATGCATCGAGCGACCTCATCTGAAACTCATGAGCCGAAGCCATATTGTTGAACTCGGCATGTGCGCTCGACCAAGCTAAACCACGGTCCTTCGAGGTTGTTGCAAGATTGGGATTGTATGCAATGACAGCGCGTACGAGAGCATGCAGAGCTGGTGTCGTCCAGTGTGAGGAGCCAGCCAGAGACACAGACGATTGAGTCAGGGCAGGTGACGATGAATCTTGCATTGCTAACGAGACTTGCGACGGTACATGAGAGGCTTGAGACAATGACGGCGGTGGTGATGACGCCAAAGAAGGATAGGCGCTAGAGTCCCAGGGGATCTCGATTCGAGTGTTGTTGTCGTCGTTGCCTTGCGAAAGCATCGTACCTTGCGACTCCATGTTTTCGAGCTCGCGGAAGAGTCTTTCAGCTGCGCCACTGTCTGTGAGGTCAATAGCAGCCAGCCTGATTGCATCGGGATACATTTCGAGGCCTGTGGCGGCCGGACGAGGTTGAGACATGCTAGTACGGTCGTTTCCGGCGGTGTTTGGCCGGGAAAGCGTGGTGAGATGGTGGAGTATGCGGGGTTATAGTTACCGGAGGTCGATTTCATTAACTTAAACGGCGACAAGCGGCTTGTGCCTGATGGCGAGCTCGAGTACTACCACCAGGACCCTCACTCATATCGAGGGTATCGGCCGTGCTCATCACCCGATTTCTTAGATAAAGCATGTTTCGCACGGAATAACGCGTGAAAAAATTTTCATTTCCGAAAACCGAAGCCATAGACGTGGCGCAGTCAAGTCGATGAGCTCCGAAACACCACTTCCTCCTTCACGACCACTACCACCACCACCACCAACCCGGACCCGGCAAATATTCGACACCGAAAACACTCTATTACGGGCAGTCATTTCTGAAATATATATTTTGGTTTCCTTCTCGACATTATAATATTTCATACACCCTCTCCACCGTGCACGGCCATTATTTGCTTGCTTCGACATTCTTGTCCTCATCGTTGCCTTCATCCGATCCTGCTGCTGCTGCAGCTTTTGGAAACCTCAACATGGTTCACGCTGATGCTGCGGCGCTTCCGTCGTATGTGCACACCAAATCCGATCTGTACGACCATCTCGAGTCGTCGCTCACCTCGCTCATCGAACCGGGCACCGACTGGATCTCATCGCTCTCGAATGCATCCTCGCTCATCTACAACTCGATGAACCGATTTCCCGAATGGGCTCAAAAGCGTATCAATTGGGCGGGCTTCTACCTACTCTCTCCACTCCTCCCATCGGAACTCGCCAACCGACGAACTCGCACCCAACCCACCCTCCTCCTCGGTCCCTTCCACGGCCTGCCCGCATGTCAACTCATCTTGTCGCTCCCAGGCAAAGGCGTATGTGCTGATGCCTCGGCACTCCTACCTCCACGTCCCATCCGAGTTCCAGACACAGACGCATATCCAGGCCACATCGCTTGCGACTCTCTCTCCAAATCCGAACTCGTTATCCCACTCACCATCCCCCGCTCCCACCTCCCACAAATCCACCAACAAGCACTCGAACAACAATCTCCCCGACACAATCCCGATTTCAACCACCACCGCGATCGCGCACAAGGCCAAGATAGATCATGGGCAGGCAGAGGCGCCGACGAAAACGTCATCATAGGCGTACTCGACATCGACTGCGAATCCCTCAACGGCTTCGACGACGAGGACGAATCCAGACTCCAAAAGATCGCCAACCTCATCGTCCAACGCTCCGCTTGGTAGAACCCCTCCCAATCCACATACCCCCCAACCCCCAACTTGAGCAAATAGATAAGGCATTGTGCAGACCCAACAACAACAACAACAACAACAACAATAAGTTAATACATGGTGCTAAGTAGGATGTGTTGTGCGTGTGGACGTTGAGCCCGCCGCGGATGTGGCACCGAATGAGCGAGCGGTTCTGAGGCCAGATGTGGTCGACTGTGTTTGCGAGAGATCAAAAATGCAAGCAACGAGCAAATTGGATGGTAATGAGCTTGAAAATCTCTTGGCTATAGCAACGAAACAGATGGACAGATACTTACACCACCAATCGTGCCCTCGCCGATATCATCCTCGTCATCGGAATGCTTTCTTCTCTGCCTAACCCCACCCATCTCGCTCGGTTCCTCTGCACTCGCCTCAAGATCCTCCCACGGATCCGTCTCACCTCCACCCTGCGCTTCCCTACCCGCCTCGGACCGACTCGACAAGCTGCCGCCCACATCCGTATCCTCCTCCGTCTCCTCATCCAACCTATGCAACGCCCTACGTGACAGCTGCATCTCGCTCAATTCCTCGGGCAAGATCGGTGACGTCGGATCCACAATGTCCATCATCGCCTCGCCCACCATCAACCCTGCCGAACTTGGCCCTGCACCTCCCATTCTCCTCGCCTCGAGAATCTCGCGCATTCGTGACTGCCTCATCGCTTCCACCATGTCCGCCTCGTCCTTCTCCCTTAGACTCTCCAGACTCCTCAACCTCATCTCTTCCTCCTCTTCCTCCTCCTCGTTCATTTCCTCAAACTCTTCATGCTTCACCCTTGCCAATCCCTCCTGACTCTCGCGCTTCACCCGTCGTCGCCTCGCCTCGGTCTCGGTCTCGGTCTCGGTCTGCTCATCGTCCGACCTATACTCTTGCTCCGTACTGGGCGTCGTCTGCTCGTCTCCTTGCTCCTTGAACCTCTGCCTCTCCCTCTCGGCGCGTCCCTTATGCCTTGTCTCTTGCTGGAAATGTTGGTCGATTGCCAAGCCTGCATCGCCTACTGTCATGCTACTTGTCCAAATCGCCGCCACCGCCCACAGAGTCAGCGCGGTGGCCATCTCGAATGCCATGAATAGCGTCGTGAATGTGAAAAAGCTGAGCAGGGGGAAATGGTACATGAAGAACCTCAAGCCGGTCAAGTGCGCATCAAAACGCAAACTGGCCGAATACGTCTGCAGCTCTCCCCTCGATGTGTGCGCGCCGACGCCCAACGGCACAGGTACAGGCATCATCCTGCTATGATGGTTGCTGCCACCGGCGGTGGGAAGGCCGATCAGTCTGTGGTGGTTGGCGCCATACATCCAATACTTGTCGGCGTCTGCGCGGCCAACGCTCACGTGGCCATGGGTCACCTTCTTGTCCGCTTTGGGATCGGGCGGCGTGGAGGCGAGAGGCGGCATGTAGGATGACGGGCGTAGCACAGCTCGGCTGAGTAGCGGAATGCGGAGCAGCTTTGAGTCTGGTGGCGAGGGTGTTTGGGGCGGATTGCGAGAAAGCAGCTCCGAGACCATCGACACTGCACGCATGGAGGCAGCCGAGTAGGTGAGCAGCGTAGGTCTGCTGACGTGGAAGACGGAGCGGTTTGACTTGGACTTGAGGTCGAGATCGACCATAAAGTTGCCCAGATCGAGGTTGGCCTGGTTGAGCGGCACGGCGAGCTCGAGTGTGACATCGTACGCTTGGTCCTGCGCGAAGAACTCGCCAGTGATCTCGGTCGAAGGGCTGTAGGACGACGAGGGGATGGGATCGGCAGCAAATCTCTCGTGGGCAGGGACGAAATCAAGATGGGCGTAGGGTGGACGATCGTGTCCGTATTGCAGCCAGACTTGTTTGCGCAATCCGACGTCTGGGACCCAAGCACGGTAGAAGCCGATGTAGCTCACCACAGCAAGCGCCAGACCGAACCAGAAAATGGTGGCTAGCACACCAAGACGAACGACGACGCGGTGGGTTCGAGGAGAGACGATGATGTCGCGAGTGGCGCCAAGGAGAATAGAGATGGGTGCGAGCAAGAGGCGCTCAACGAGCATGGATGGCCATTGCTGGATAGGCGGTAACGAAGCGATGGAGTTAGCGAGATCGACGAGCGGTGGCAGGAGGGGTGGTTCAGGTACGGGTTGCGAGGTCCATGTTGGCGTGCTCGCTGAGTAAGTTGGACGTTGAGATTGCGGACGTTGTTGTTGATGTTGCTGCGAGGACATGCGCTGATATCGAGTGTTTAGATCCGACGAGCGTGTCGATGTGGAAGAGCTCGAGTAGGACATGGTTTGCGGTGTTGGAACCACTTGTGTGCGCGTATCTGGATGGTTGAAAATCGATTGCACGGCCGGTGTGCATGGTACAGAGGTAAAGTATCAAGCAAGCGAGCGAGCGAGCGAGATGGCGTTGATGGCTGCATTATTCAGGCTCTCACAGTGTGGTGCGTGCGTTTGGTTGGCCCAAAGCATGTGAATCCAATCTTGGTCAGCAACAAACACGCTTGCTTGCTTGCTTGCTTGTATGCTAGCAGTACATGCCTTTCTGGCAGATGGCAGATGGCAGATGACAGTGAGCCTTGCATGTGTACAAGAGAGATCACAAAGTGATAGTCACAGTATTACGGCTGTATTACTTGTATGGATGGCAGGCTGTGACTGGCTCAACGTCGATATGTTATTGCTTTTAAATCCAGGGCTTACACCACCATCCACCCATTCTTGCTTTATTGCATCACAATGTCGAGCAGTACCAGCAGCAGCGGTTCATGACAATCCAGATGTCATGCTTGATGATCAAGACCAACCTCATTGCCCATCTCAATCGCTACACCCCAAGACGCCGTCCCCGCGTGGCAGTGTCTCGACCTTGACCTCACCTCCCAACACTCCAACACCACTATCCAATCTGGACAACATCCTCGTTACTTTTTGTCACGGCGCAGATGCCAATCAGCCTGACCACTGGCTCGAATCATGGCACAGCAATCTCCAAGCGGCACTTGACCCAAGCTTTCAGGCCCCCGACTTGACCCAAACCTGACCCACTGCCAAGCGACCCTCGCATCCTCGAGCTTAGGCAATTCCTCGACCATCCCGCTTTGGAACGACAGAAAAATATCAGACAAACGGTTTGATCAATCCTCGAGCCATTATCGGCAAACTTACTCTTGCTGACAGGTGGGAGTGGCCCGACGATATTGCTCCACTTCCTGCTGATCCGTCGTCGACAATCAACCAGAATCTACTCGCGCTCGCCTCACGAAGGATTCGACTCGAGCTAGCTAGCAAAGCGGGTCCGGAAAAATGGTATCCATTCGTTTCTCAGCAGACTGAACATCACTTGCGCTTTGTCGGTCGAATCTACCCAACCTCGGACACGATCGTTACTAGTACGTCTAGCGAGCCGTCTCTCAGTGCTGCAGCCGCATGAAGCTTTCGAAATCAAGACGTGCCCACCACAGCAGCGAGGTGGAGCTCAGCATTGCTTTGAGCTTTTCATCGACCTCAAATCGACTTGGACCTCTTGCGTTTACACGCAACGATCCAGCGACGTGGCAAAAGGTTTAACGAGGCACAACCTGCTAATACCCGGCCAAGCTCTATCGGTGCTAGACCGATTACTTCGGCCAGCGAGGGATCGAGTAGGGATGCTGTTCGACAACGCAGACTCGCTCGATACGCTCCAATTTGATGCAGCACATCCAAAGTATGTGCGCACGGTGCAAGATGATAATGGCGATCACCAAAAGGCGTGGGAAGATGTTGCGACAAATGTCGAGGGTGCCATCGTTTATGCTTGTGACCTCGACGATTTGGATGCCATGTCCATCGACGAGGACCTGTCATAGGCCAGCGCGCCGCAGCAGTCATACCAGTGTTGCAGATTGATATCCCGCACATGTCTAGACCACGTTCTGCGGCTTTAAGCATTCGCCATTGACCTAATCCATCCAATCCCGGGGATTCCCCCCAATCTTGCGTTCGAGTGTTGCATCAAGAACCGACTGTGGAACTAGCCTCGATTCATTGTATTCCCCGCCCCCCTCCTGTTCTCCTCTGCGAAGTTATCCCAGTGAATATCCTTTTGCCTCTGCTCCTCGTCAGCCTCATGCGCATCCGTCGTGCCATCTTGCTCCGCTCGTCTTTGCCTCTGCTCGGTGCTGGTAGGCTTATCATAACTCGCTTGCCCACCACCCTGGATGATATTGCCGCGCCTCTGCTCCTCCTCGAGATACTCGTCGATCGACATGGTGGGGAGTCGGTAGCCGGGTCTGAACACCTGGGCGTTGATTTCGTCGCGCGTGCGCGTGCGCGTGTTGGTGATGGTAAATGGTCGTAGCACTTTGCCGGACGGAGCCATGAGTGGGCCTGTGGTGGCGAGGGTGGAGGATTGGGGGCGGTCGAGTCTCCACTGGTCCGCATCGCCGTCGTGCCGGTTGGAGGTAGGGGTGGAAGTGGGTGCGGGTGGTGGCATGGATCGGAGGAGGCTGAGTTCCTGGTTGATCGACGAGAGTGATTGCGCGTTGCGAAGAGTGTGCAGGTTCAACAGTGCGAGCAGATACTGTCGAACATTAGCAATGCCACCAGGTGCATTGGTTGAGGTGGTCTCGTTGCCGCCTTGATCGTCTTCATCTTGTTCGTCCTCATCGTCGCGCCCGGATGTGGGATAGAGCAGCAGATCATACACCACATCGCCGGGCACCTTGGTCTGATCCACCTTGCGCTTGGTCATGTACGCGTCCCGAAACTGCTCGAGATTGGCCTTGAGCGCACGTTCTAGCTTGAACACTGCGATCTTAACCTCCCTGACATGTGGAACTGGCCCATCCGCTTCACCGTGGGTGTCCAAGCCAAGTTGGGCGAGCTCGCCATCGGGGATGCTCGCCCATGTCCAGCGGAGAAGCTGCTTGGTGCTCGGTGGGACGACGCCCAGCGCTAGTGTCCGGTAGAGGAATTTGGCCGATGCTGTTTGGCTTTGATGGAGACGCGCCTGGCGTGCGGGACGATCGGTGCCGGTGCGGACGGCGGTGTGGAGTTCGGCAGCGAGGGAGGGGAGGAAGAGCGTTCGGAGAGATGGGGTCGAAATGTCACGCAGCGCATCATTGGGAGAGACGACACCGATCGAGTCCGAGATGTTCTGCGCGCGCGAAACAAGTACCAGCGTCTGTTCAGCGGGATCTGTGGATGTGGAGGGGGATGAAGAAGAAGAAGAAGAAGATGACGACGACGACGACGAAAAAGAGTTGGAGGTGCGCGGGTCAAAGTCTTGGGGCGGCGGTGGTGGAGGTGGATTTGCCGCACGCAGAAAGACAGTTGAGATGATGTCGTTGAGCGTGTTCCCCGACATGGTGTCAAGGATATATGGGCCGATGGAGATGGTGGTGGAAGGGAAAGCAAGGCTGAGTTAGAGTAGCAGTGTTGGTCCGAGAGTCCAAAAGCTGTTCTCGGATCTTCCGACAATTCCTCAAATTTGTGGAGAACTGTTGCGAGCCGCCAATCTTACAAAATTCTCTATTTTAATTATTATAAACAAATTCCAGAGTGGAGATGGATGCCGTCGGAGCGCTGCATAGCCGATCGGCGGCCTCGGCGCTTCAATGCTCCACACTCGAATACGCTCGAGTCCGTGCGAGCAGTGCTCCCTCCAAACGCTGACTCCGTCGACATATATGACATCTCCTCCCATCATTCCATGCCTTTTCGCGACCACCCAAACCAATCTTCCGCCGAAAACGACAAGCCTTTCAAAGTGCAACGCTGTAACCATGCCGATTCCCACCGTCCGCCTTCCCTCGGGCTATGAGCTCCCCCGTCTCGCCTTCGGCACCGGCACGGCCCTGTATCAATCCAGCGCCGCCAAGCAGGTCACCATGGCTCTCGACACAGGCTTCCGCTTTGTGGACTCAGCCGAGGTTTACGAAAACGAAGACTCTGCTGGCGAGGGTATCCAGACCTTCCTCAAAAACTCCGGTCTCAAGCGCGGCGACATCTACGTGCTCACCAAGGTTGGCAAGGATGGTATGAAGGACCTCCAGTCTGCGGTCAAGGAGGAGATGCGTAAGCTGCAGGTCGACTATCTCGACAGCTACTTGCTCCACTTCCCGCCCCGCGGCAAGAGTGGTTTGCCCTCCAACGTCGATGCCTGGAAGGAGCTCGAGAAGATCAAACAGGCCGGCCTGACCAAGAGCATCGGCGTTAGCAACTGGCTCGCCAGCGACATCCAGCAGCTCCTCGACGCCGGACTCAGCGTCCCTGACATTAACCAGATCGAATTCGTGAGTGCTTATCCTCGTCTGAACATCTGTTTCTCTTGATTTTCAAGGCGCTGACCAATCGTTTGTGATGTCGTTGATTTAATACCATTGATGTGTGCAGCATCCGTACTGCTATGCCCACGACGAGTACCAGAAGCTCGTGGCTCTGCAGAAAAAGCACGGCATTGTCACCATGACATACTCGGCGCTTGCTCCGTTCTACAAGTCGGCGCTGCCTGAGAACGGACCCCTCCACAAGGCGCTTACTTCCATCGCCGCCAAGAACGACAAGCGTACCACCGCTTCCGTTCTCCTCCGCTGGGGCCTACAGAGGTCGGAGGGCATCATCACTACCACTACCAGCAAGGAGAGCAGGGCCAAGTCGTACCTTGACCAACTTGATAGCGCCAACGATGGTGATCTGGCCCTGTCCGAGGATGAGTTGAAGCAGATCGACCAGGCTGGTCAGGAGCATGGTGTGGAAAAGTTCTACATGGCTCCCTTCCTCAAGCCCGACGGCTTCTTTTAAAGTTCCCTTGATCTTCTAAATGTCAGCAGCATCGTGCCACTACCCTTGCCATCTTAGGTTTGTGACAAGTACAGAGCAGTAAGCGATCAGTATGTGCTAAAAGTACGGGAAATGGTGGAAAGACGCGATATAACATCAAATTCGATTTTTTTTGGCGATCGTCGACAACGGATCCGAAATGCGCGATTCGGATTTCAAGGTCAGTTGCCTTGCACTTTGCTGCCTACATCCACTTTGACACCATTCAACCTTCTCGACACCTCTTTTCTCTCCGCTTCTTGCATATCCGAGTCTCGCATCCAAGATATAAACAGACACAATGGCTGTAAGTTCAACCTCACTTTGATCCCAACCACCATTTGCAGCGTTTGTTCTGACATTCGTCGGCCTCTTCTCGCTCGCGGTGATCTACAATGATAGTCTGGATTCAGCTTCACCGGTGGTCGACCTCGCTGTTTCGCATTCTGGCAGGAATTCCAGAAATGCTACGCTTCCGCCGATACTCCATCGGATTGCATTGCGGCTAAGGAGGATTACCTCGAATGTCTGCATCACACAAAGGAGATCGCACGCGCAAAACAGATCAAAAACCACTGGCTCCAGCGTCAAGCCAAAGAAGCCCATGCAACCAGGGAGCAAGGCGAAGTTCGCGCCACCAGCTCCATCATGGATCTCGGCTTGATCAACGATAAATCCCAAGACGATAAATCAAGCAGCGGTTCCGAATCTTCGTAATCTCTTCGCCCACTTCCGCAACAGTCTACAATGATATGTGTATCCGCACACAACGCAGTTCTGCAGCTCAACACACACCCATCGTTTTGGGTATCTACTAGCGTGTTGTGTGTCGTGTATTGGTATCTCTAACAGCCGAGAGGCGACGAGTCGTACGCAAACCCACCGGTGGACAGACTTGGTGGCAGATCTTCCTCCCCAGCACCAAATTCAATGCTCGGCTTGTCACCCAGAGTAAGCTCCAGTGTAGAGCCATGGGTGAACACATCATGACACAGCCAGTTCTTGGTATACTTTCGTCCATCCAACCTCGCCTCGACAATGTACTTGTTCCTTCTTGCCCCGTCAAACCCCACCGTCTCTAACCTAAATGTCTTGCCGGTCAGCTCATTTCTGATCTTGAACCCACTCACCAACGGTGTACTCAGCAAATACACCCCCGTCCCCGCCACAGGGTAAAACCCTAAATGCGTCCACACTACCAAACTACCCATCGCACCTACATCGTCATTGCCCGGCAACCCGCCCTTGGTCGTGCTGAACTTGGCACGCATTAGCGCCACGATCGTGTCCACGGTATGCTGGTAGCCGAGCTTGGCGAAGTTGGCCGAATATGCAGCGAGAAACCCGGGTTCGTCGGCGATGTCCGCATACTCGGACGCCCATAAGTGAATGTATCGCTCCACAAACCGCTTGTGTCCACCCATGAGTCGCACCACCGTCGCCATGTCGTGTGGGGCGAAGAAAGAGTACTGCCAACTGCTCGCCTCGTAAAAATCATGTCCTTCCCCACCGTCGAGGAAACATCCGTTTGGCTCGAGCGCAGGAGAACATCGGCGAGGATCCTGAAACGCCCATGTTCCATCCTCCTCGCGTGCCTGCAGGAACCCTGCGAATCCATCTGAGCTCACATCCGCATTCCACAGATTAAACGTATCGTTCGAGCGCCGCACGTAGCGGTCATACAGTGCTCGGTTACGCAGACCAGCCGCAACGAGCGCGATGCTAAAGTCATTGAAAGCATACTCGATCGTGCGCGACGCTGTACGCCCCGACATCATGGTGCCCGTCTTAGGCGAACCCCAGGATCCCCTTGGAACATACCCCAACTTAGCCCGTGCTGCAATACCTCCCCTCCCCACCAACCCCCAATCCGCTGGCTCCTCCTCCGCATCCGTAAGCATCGCCTTGAATGCGTCGTTCCAGAACCCATCGTCGTGCGGGAGCAGTCGTTTCACATAGGCATCGCTGAGCATCATCTCGGCATTGCTACCGCCCTGCGTAAACCCCTGATTGGTCGACATGCGGCAATCCGGCAACCAGCCCTCGTGCTTTTGGATCTCGACCATCGCCTCGATCACTTCGGTCTGCACTTTGGGCGCGACCAGCGTCCACAGCGGATGCACCGTCCGCGCACTATCCCAGATGCAGTAGAACGAGTCGTACGACGGCTTGGACGTCTCAAATCGCGGATTGTCGCCCGTGACATTGTTCGGCGAGACAAAAGCACGGTAGAGCGACGAGTAGAACAGCGTAAGATTGTCGTCGCTCACTCCTTCGTGCGAGATCGACAGCGTCCCCGCGAGCACGTCGTTCCACTTTGTGCGTGTCGCCGTCGCAGTGGCGCTGAACGCAGAAGGAGACGGGAAAGCAGGGATCTCGGACGTGGCGTAATTGCAAGCTGCATCGGTTGAGACCCAACTGACGCCCATACGTACAGGGAGGATACCGAAGTAAGGTGCAGACATGAGCACGTCTTGGTCGATGGCTACAACAGCGCCTGCTTCACCGAACGTGTCCTGAAGATATGTGTTGCCCGGCTTTGAGTTGGCGCCAACAAAAGTTCCGGATGTGCGCACCAGGGGGATATCGACACAAGTGTGGATCTTAAACTTGCCCACGCCAAAGGAAGGCGAAAATTGCGCGGTGGATTGGATCCTTGTCACTTGGCTCACTGGTGTGTCCTTGGTTGCTGGCAGTGTGACGCTCGATATGCTGAGATGATTAGGTGGTGCCCTGCTACTGATTTGAAGATCATCCGTATGGCCAAACACAAGCAAAGGCTGCAAATTGTTGGCCCTCTTTCGTTCCCTCTCGCCCTCTCCGGAGCCCCTCCTCAGCGCCTCCGAGTAGTTGAAATGGAACACGGCGGCATGGTCGCTGGCGGCTACACTCACGCCGATCCCCGTTGCCAATGATGCATGGAATTCGCCCGGAGAGCTCGCGATGTTTCCGGCATCTGTCGCATCGCCGGTCGTGGAGTTTGTCAGGGCCGTCCGCCGGTTGAAGCGCAACCACTTGCATCCTGACTTGTGCTCTTCGAGGTCGAGCTGGCAATACTGCGGAAGGAGCGTCGACATCCCGAGCGAGGGATGTCCACCCGTACCACTGTCGTGCATCGCGCTGATGCCAAAGATCTTGGCCTTGCCATTGGGGACGAAACCCGCCTGGTTGCCGTGCGCGTCCGAGTCGAGACCAGGCTTGATGCTGCCAAACGGCGCCGAGGCGCCCGAGAACACATGGCCTCCACTCAGCGTGCCGATGAATGGATCGACGTACGATGCAGGGTCCTTGTATGGATATGGAGCAGCAGCAGCTGATGCGAGATGGATCCACACTGCGCAGATGGCTAGGGTGGTTGGCAGCATAGCGGGAGCCATGAGCGATCCGAACCATATGCTGCAGGGTCTGTCAAGTTGCTATGGCCCGGCGATGATTGATGAAGAGTCCATGATGAATGAGGCCGCTGCTGTTGGAGGCGTGTGGCGGAGAGCAAAATGGTGGGGCTGATGCGAATGGGTTTCGTTGAAAGCAACAGAAGCAGGAGGGTGAGTCTATTCTTCGGCAATGCCGACCGACGGCACAGGATGTTGTGACAGCGGATTTGGACGAACCAACACTTCTCAACGTTTTGAGAGGCCGCAGATATAATCACAACACTACTACTCTACTAGAGAATATCACAAGATAGGATACAGATCCGATAGAATTTGGGCTTAGCTCGGCAAAGTCGCTCGCGAGCTCCCAGCAGACCGGGATAGCCGATTTCGATTTTGGCCAAACGTTCAACTCTGATGCATTTGTTGGAGGTGAGCGATCAAACATTGTCAGAATGCTGCTCGTCAACTACCTTGTTTCTGTCTTACAGAGCTAAACCCGACATGTGCGGTACATCGAGACCATCACTTTTGCACCCGACCCTCCTCCTCCGCCGCTTTCTGCGTCAATCGGTCTATCAGACCCCTCAACTCCTGTGCTGAATCGATCTCGCCCCTATTGGCAAACACGGCGACAAACGCGCTCAACACTGGCACCAACCTATCATCCGCCTGCCTAAAATGAGTGCCAATAATCCTCAGCATTCCCCACAGCATCCTGGTATCTACCCACTCCCTTCCATCGAGCAGCTTGACAACCAACCCCAATGTCTCGATCGAAATCTTGAGCGAGGGAAACCTCGAATGCAGGTGAGAGAAATGACGCAGAAACCGCTTCAGCAAATGCGCCTTGGACGGTGTCGATGAAGTCGAAGTGCCCATCTTCGTCCGAAGTGCGAGCGGGGGCAGCGACATGTGCTGTGCGGCTTTGAGCAGCGTGTTCACGATCATGGTTTGAAACGACGACGACGGGGGAGGGCTGGTGCCGATGAGTGTGCGCGCAATTTGGAACCCACGCAGCAACGAAGCCGACTCGATATGCGCGCGGACGATGCCCATGCGTGCACTCTCGCTCAGATCATGCAGAGTGCCCAACTTCGAAGCATGCAGGAAGGCGAGTTCGACTTTGACAAGATCCAATCGACGCGTACGAGCATGGCAGACGATGCGTGCCGACACGGTGGAAAGTGTAGGCCCACCGAGATGAGCAAGCGTACAGATGTCTCGCCAAAGTTGGTTGTCCGGTGAAACGTATGCGCCTGTGGTTTTTGGCACGAGGTGCGAGTCCGGCGCTGCGTTTCCATACATAGTCATTAGTGCGTCGTACATCGGCGCCGATCGTTGAGATACATCGAGAGCGTACAGCAGCTCGTACGCCGTCTTGGCCCCCGGAGAGTCCTGCGAGCAAAGCAGCCGGATGCACTCTTCCATGACCTTGGTCGAGATCACTTGTGGGACGGGGAGTTGTTCGGTACCAAGTCTAGAAAAGCCATCTGCGGCACGAAGATCGCCGCTCTGTCCGCCATGAAGTCCAGCTGCGTTGTCCGTTGCTTCGAGTTGAGCCCTCCTCTGCGCGGCTCGCACCAGACGCACGACTCGACTGCGAGATCGTGTGAGGCAGGCCAGTTTCAAGATGCGATTGATGGTTTTGCGCTTGAATAAGACACCATCGGCCATAAGTTTCGTCATGGCATCGCAGATCTGGCGCACAACAAGTCGAGTGTCGGCTGCTGCAAAAAAGTTGGCAGCGAGCTGCATTTTGCTTGACTCTCCTAAGTAGCCAGATGCTGAGTGAGGAGCCTGGTTCAAGACTAGCTTATCGGTGTTCATAGTCGAAGGTGCCTTGGTATCGTAGACGAGACGTTCCAAAAGGTAGCGAGATTGGGATGGTTTGAGACGCAAGTCGCCGACAGCCATGGCTGCCTGGCGAGTCATTCCTGCCGCATGGAGATATGAGCAGCAGCTGTATACAGTGCCACCTTGGATTCGCCGGAGCATGGACCTTGCGGGTCCACGGGGGAGGAGATGGAGAAGTTGTGAGTCCCAATTCCAAGTTCGATAGAGGTCCCAAACGATACGGGCGTCTTCCTTGTGTTTGAGACAAAGTGACATGACATGGCAGGCTGCCTGTTCGCGGTCGAATGAACTGAGCTCGCCATACTCTGCAGTGAGAGCAGGCATGGAGTGCTCACCTGATCGGATAAGCAGCCGTACGCGGTCGTCTAGAGCATCTCTTTGTGTCGAACCAAGCGAGTCGATGTATGGCAGTGGTGGATCAATTGTAGTTGGAGTGTGATCCGATATTGGTTCGTCAATTTGAGCGAGATCTTGCTGTGTGTTTTGATGAAGGGAAGAGGTGAAGAAGTCATTGCTGGTCGTATGGCTGATGGGTGTCGGATGAGAGCGTGTGTGCTCCGAGTCTATCGGAGTAAGGGTTGATGCTGCATTTGTGAGGTCATTTGTTGGGGTGAGATCGGTACCTTTGTTCGATGGTGAAACAGAGTCGGTTGAGCGTGTTGAAGATCTGCTGTTGCCGGACGGTGACCAAAACTCTGGCGTGACCGACAGCTGGCTAGGTTGGTAATGATCGAGACCGCTGCCATAGTATAGCTCCTCTGCGGGTAGTTCTGATGCCTTGTTGGCGCTATGCGAAGAACAGAAGCAACGAGATGGACCAGCCACGCCTTGATCCAGATCTCTGTGCGGTGCATGCCCAGACGACTTGGTGGTCGTATGAGGTAGTTGCCGAGTACGTGCCCTGCTAGAGCTTGCCCTGACGGAAGCCGACGTTGCGAATACGTGCCGTGGGAGCTGAATGACGGCAACCGATCTCGCTGTGAGGCGCAGCGGCTGGAGGACGGTGCTAAAGGACATGCCTGAGCATTTCTTGCCTCAAGCACCGGCACCGCCTCGTGTGACCGTAAGAGCGTTGCTGCCGATGTGCGACGGGTAGCGCACGCCGATGAGAGGGAGCCAGCGTCTCCAGGCAGCAATATATGGGCGCTGGATCGAATGCCGAACTGATCAGAGTCTTGACGACATTGGGGGAAAGAAAATCAAGGGTCCTGGCTGAGATACATGCGGTTGCACCTGAAGGACAAGGTCAACGACTGCGAATGGCACCTGCTTGTCCTTTGAGTTAGGTAGAGATGCAAATGTAGGGCAGAAGCGGTCGTGCAGTCGTGCAGCCGTGATCGTTGAGTGGTGACGATGATGTTCGAGATGGCTCCGCCGTTGAGAAGATACACACGCAAGAAACCAACCGACACTGTCTCTGTGCCTCACTCTCTCTGTGATTATTGACTGCAGCTTTCCGCAAAAAGTTCTCGGAAATCGGGCAAGCGAGATGGAAGATATCGTCCGATACGATTTGTGAAATCGCCGAGATTTTGTGATTTGCGGATCCGACAAAGTTCAATTTTGGCTGAGAGGACTTGCCGCAGCAACTTTTGCTTCCAAAGTGCGAATTTGGCTGAATTTGAATGGAAATGCACTGCGCTGCGCTGCTCTGCTCGTGTGTGGTGGAATGGGACGAAGGCTTGGTCGCGATCGGCACCTCGCTACCAAGTTTCCTTGTCTCTCTACCTCATCAATCTTTGATTGTCTTTGTTCGACCTTTAAACTCCTTTCAATCCACTCTTTGAGGTGATAGGTAGGCCGAACTCTCTACGTGCTTACAAACCCAACCTTTTTCCTCTCTACCACAACCAACTTGCAAAGTTAATCCGTCAAAATGGGTGGAATGCCTCGTGCTACCAAGGAGGCTTGGTTCGAGAAGCTCGGTGAGCTGCTCGAGAAGTACCCCTCCATCTTCATCGTCAACATCGACAACGTCTCGTCCCAGCAGATGCACCAGATCCGTCAGTCGCTCCGTGGCAAGGGTGTCGTTCTCATGGGTAAGAACACCATGGCTCGTCGTGCTCTCCGAATGCTCGTTGGTGACAAGCCCGAGTTCGAACGTCTGCTTCCCCACCTTAAGGGCAACATTGGTTTCGTCTTCACCTCGGGTGACCTCAAGGATGTTCGTGACATGATCCTTGCCAACCGTGTCGCTGCTCCTGCCCGTGCCGGTGCCTACGCCCCCGCTGACATTTTTGTCAAGGCCGGTAACACTGGTATGGAGCCCGGTAAGACCTCGTTCTTCCAGGCTCTCGGTGTCCCCACCAAGATCGCCCGTGGTACCATCGAGATCGTTTCCGACGTCAAGGTCGTCGACGCTGGTAACCGTGTCGGTACCTCCGAGGCTACCCTGCTCAACATGCTCAACATCTCGCCCTTCACCTACGGTATGTCTGTTGTGCAGATCTACGACCAGGGTCAGTGCTTCGAGTCGTCCGTCCTTGACGTTTCCGAGGACGAGCTGGTGGAGCGCTTCGTCTCCGGTATCAAGCAGGTGGCTTGCATCTCGCTTGCTCTCAACTACCCGACCATCGCCTCGGTCATGCACTCGCTCGTCAACGCCTACAAGAACCTCATCGCTGTTTCGCTCGCTACCGACTTCGAGTTCGAGGGATCCAAGAAGGCCAAGGAGTACCTTGCCAACCCCGAGGCTTTCGCTGCTGCCGCCCCCGTCGCTGCCGCTGCTGACACCGGTGCCGCCGCCCCCGCCGCCGAGGAGAAGGAGGAGGAGAAGGAGGAGTCCGACGACGACATGGGCTTCGGTCTCTTCGACTAAACACTCCATCATCGCCCTCCACCCCCCCTCCCCCTTCCATTTCACCAAAATTTGACCCAATGTACATCCTACCCAGGTCATCCCTCACACAACCTCTACTTTCTGTCTTCTGAAATAACATGTCGTTTCGAAACAGAATCCAGCTTCGATTGCTCGAATCCGACTGTGCTGAAACATCCCCCTGTACATTGACATTCATCCTGACTCTTCGTTGGGCGAGGAGGACCGAAAATGGTCCATACTTCTCTGGCCCACTTCAAGACTTGATTCGAAACTGACTGCATTCCCGTCCATAGCAATCCCTGCATCTCACTTCGCCATCAGCATTCACCTTGGCTCCACTATCGAGCTTCTTGCCACACCACTTGCGCTCGCCCTTACGCCATGCATATACCCCGCTATCCACCTCAACCGGCGGAGCGCGACAGATCAGACAATTCCTATGCCACTGCGTGCCTCTTGGACCAAGCACCGATTCGAGCGACGACACCTTCTCGCCACAGTACGCGCACACTTGCATGCCTCCAAACCGTCCTTGAACCCCATCCGTAGCCGTGGCGGTGGTGGTGGTGAGAAGAGGGTTGCCCGATGCGGATGAGAGGGCCGACACGCGCGAGAAGATACCCGCTGCGGAATTGACACCCTTGCCCCCCGCACGTGCGGGAGTGGTCGTAGGTTGGAACCACCGCATCGGCGACTCGGTCGTGAACGGCTTGGAGCTGCTCGGTCCAACACTGGTGGAGGATGTGCTTCGGTGCATGGCTACAGTAACTGAGTCGGTAAGAATCGTCGGCCTGAGTCCGACCTCTTTGTCCCGCAGAGATGGGGCTGGGGAAGGACTTGGACTGGGCTTCAACTCGCGTTGATGTGTAGCATGACTTCTCGTCATCGCACTGGACGCATCCAGGCTGGTTCTGTAACTTCTTTCGCTACCGACGGTCTCAGTCTGGCTCTGCACGACCGTCAGATGGATCGTCGGAGAGCAGTGTGGGTGCGCATACGCTGCCAAACCTGTTGCAAGCGGTGGATGCGTATCATCCTCTTGCAGTCGAACAAAGGTCTTGCTGCCATCGATCGCAGTTTTGCAAATCGAGCACCGGAAACAATCGGCATGCAGATGGGTGCCATCCGAAAGCGTCACCATGACGACTTCTTGCTCATCAGCCGAGCAAGTACGTTCGAAGGGCAGAAGATGGCAAACAGCACATCGAGTTTTCCCTTCGACCGGCTCAAGGATGCTGAGATCAGAGCCATCGACATGGGTCGCTTTTTCACCCTGGACTGGCTCTTGTGCCTGCTTGTCCTTGCTGAAGGGCGCATTGAGCGGGCGCGGAAAGCCACTATGGGTTCTACCTCTGCGAGAATCTGAGGAATCAGTGGCGGAGCCTAGGCTGCTGCTTTCGGAAAGGAGAGAAAGCGATAGAGAAGGACTGCCGGGGACCTTGTCCGATTCAAACGATGCTCGATCGATTCCACGTTTAGTGGGCGAAGTCGCCATCTGCCACTCGGGTCGTTTGACAGGACT
Source organism: Anthracocystis setariae (assembly GCA_928724745.1). Taxonomy (NCBI): domain Eukaryota; kingdom Fungi; phylum Basidiomycota; class Ustilaginomycetes; order Ustilaginales; family Ustilaginaceae; genus Anthracocystis; species Anthracocystis setariae. The sequence goes on along the minus strand of CAKMXJ010000020.1, from coordinate 344,844 downwards.
GACACTTCTACTCCTCGAGTCCCTCCTCACAACCGTGTCCTGTTGGCCATCGACGCCGTTGGCGAAAGAGGGCTTGAAAGCGGCAAGATTCAGCCCATCCTTGAACTGTGCTGTCAGCGGGCGAGGTTTGGGAGGGCTGCCGGAGATGCTACCGCTGCGCATCAGAGAAGGCTTTCCGGGCGAGGTGGAGAGGTGATTGGCAAAGGCGTACTGACTTTTGTTGGGCGATTGGGGTGTATCGAGCGAGGTTTGGGAGGAGCAAGTGCTGGTCAAGAGCGACGAGTTGGAGCTCGATTGATTAGCAAAGGGAATCTTCGGCGAAGCTGCCACCGTGGTTTGACCGAGTTTCTTGGTGAGTTCAGCGATCGCAGCACCCATCGGCCCGTTCCGCGAAGCTGCGACTCGGGTCAACCTTCGCACATCGGGCAAGCCGAAATTCTCCTTGGAGCTCGATTTCGGCATCGGTGTTTCGGCTGAAGTGGCACGTTTGGGACGATCAAAGCATGCCTCGCAGGTGGGATCACCGTGCATGCCAAGGAAGATCTCGGTTCCTTGCCTCGAACTCTTGTTGCAATGGCTACAGTTCCAGCACTTGCCATGCCAAATGCCAGCGGAAGCTTTGACGTACTTGCCGTCTTCCTTAGTGCTTCCCAGCACGTCGCGTCCGCATGCTCTACAGGCGCCTAAGCTGTATCGTTTAGCATAGCAGTCGCGGCAATAGTAAGCTGCATCGTGGGTGGCAAGGGAAGCTGGAGCAGCGTAGAGTGTTGAATCTCTGGCGAAGAGGGTAGCACAGTCGGAACACGCCCAGCGACCACGGCTTGAAGAAGGTTCGACGAGCGATCCAACGACTTTGGTGAGGACGCCATCGGAGCCTTTGACCACGGGCGCCGAATAGTCCTGGCTCACGGGCCGTTGCTTCTTCTCTGTCGTACCAGGGACACCGAGCGAGACGATAGATTGGTTCGGACTCGTGCCCAAGCTTGATTCGTTCGATGGGCTTGGCTGAAGTGCTGCACTGTCGCGCAAGTCTCTGGAAATGCGGGAAGGCATGCCGAAGCCCAGAGCAGGGTCATAGGAAGAGCGTTTAGGTGAGAGGGGGGGAGACGGATGTTGCAGGTTATCCTGCTGGCTGGCGGATAGGATTGACTCGGGGTCGACATAGCGACTAGCCCAGGGATCAGATTTGCTTGCAGCAGCAAGAAGGGTTGGGGTAGATCGGTTGCCAGGCTCCTTGCTGGTCCCGCCACAGCGTGTGCAGCGGACCTTGTTCGAGATGGGATCGCCGCATCGCTGGCAGAATCCGAGACGAGTTGGAGAGATGGCTGTGGACATGGTAGGTGCGCTCAATGAGGTGTGCAGAGGGTCGGACTGGTTCGGGTTGTATCTTGGCCCGTCTTATATGCATTCGTCCTGAAGGTGTAGCATGTAGTCGTTGGTGGGTGATATGAAGTTAGAAAGTAACCCAACGCGGTGTCGAGGACGGCCTGAACAAGTGGGGTTAAAAGTAGCCGGCTGTGAATCAAGACCACGAACCTTCGGCCTGCGAGTGCCCGCTGGCAGTCAGAAGAAGCGATGGCGAGATGAAAAGGTTGGAGCGTTGGAAGCGCAAGTGAAGGCCGCACAACGAGGTCGGGTGAGCCTAAGCTTGAGCAGATTCAAGCATCTTGTGAAGCTGTGCGGTGCTACTTTTTGTAGCCGTGTTTCAGGCGAAGGACAGGAGGAGATTTCTCACACACAGCCCCTTTTCCTTTTTCGAGAAACGGACGTGTGCGTGCTGCAGTTACCCTTTTTTTTTTTTTTCGGTGGCCTCCACACCAACACTCTACTCACTGCTGCAGTCACAAAATAAATAATCAAGTCGAGTCTCAGTGTTGGTCGCGCTGAAATCACATTTTCTGTGACTGCATAGAGGAGAAGAACGCGTTGAGCTGTGAAGCGTGCTGCATCCACGTGCTTTTGTTGGATGATGTGGTCTGAAGCCTCTCTTGACCACTACGTCCGAATCATGTCTCTCGGTTCCCCATACGTGGCTCAGTCTTCTTCGTTCGCATCTGGACGCAAGGAAATGCGTATCGTAGGTCCAACAAGCACAAGCTGTCAATCTCGTGCTGCAACATACGTCCTTATACTTTCTTTTTTTGGATTGAATTGAACGGCAACCCAACCTTCTATTATGGGCATTCATATTGCCAACCCCAAACTTGATATACAATTGAGATCCATATAAAGCATCAACCCTCACTGACCAGCTGCAGCTGGAGCATTCCTGATGCTCGCATTTACTGCTCGCCGTAGCCCTGGGGGTTGTTGCTCTGCCATCGCCAGAGGTCGTTGGCCATGTCGTCGAGGTTCTTGGTAGCCTTGAAGCCGAGCTCCTTCTCGGCCAGCGAGGGGTCAGCCGTGAGGTCAGGAACGTCACCGACCCTGCGGGATTCGATGGTGTAGGGGAACTCGTAGCCAGACACCTTCTTCATGGCCTCGACCATGTTGAGCACACTCATGCCGACACCCTTACCAAGGTTGAAGGCACGGTACTTGCCCTTGGTCTCGCACTTGTCAGCGGCGAAGATTTCGTCCTTGTCGAGAGCCGCGACTGCGTTGACGTGTCCGCCAGCAAGGTCCTCGATGTGGATGTAGTCACGGACACAGGTGCCGTCCGGGGTGGGGTAGTCGTTGCCGAACACCTTGAGACCGCCCTCGCGGTACTTGCCGACGGCCATCTGGCCGAGGAGGGGGAGGAGGTTTCCGGGCTTACCGCGGGGATCTTCACCGATCTTGCCCGACTTGTGCGCACCGGCGGGGTTGAAGTAGCGCAGACCGATGGCGCGGAACTCGGGGTAAGCATCGCAGACGTCGCGGATGATGATCTCGCTGAACCACTTGGTGCGGCCGTAGACTGACTCGGGAGCGAGACGCGTGGACTCGGGGATGGGCACCTTGGGAGGCACACCGTAAACGGTGGCGGAGGACGAGTAGACGAGACGGTTGCAACCGTTGTCGTGCATGACCTTGAGGAGGTTGACGAGACCGCCGACGTTGACATCGTAGTAGTCGATGGGGATCTCGGAAGACTCGCCGACAGCCTTGAGGGCGGCACAGAGGATGACACCCCAGATCTTGTCTTCGCCAGAGTACGAGTCAAACACCTTGCGGATGTCATCCTTGGATCGCAGATCGCCCTTGAAGACATCGACCTTGCAGTCGTCCTTGTCCTGCTGCGAAGCACCCTCGGGGAGCTCGTCGATGGCAATCTGTTCGAGACGCTTCACGGCAGTGGGAAAAGCATTGTGGTAGTTGTCGAGGACTGATGTGCGAGGAAGCACAAAAGCAGCACCGTAGAAGTAGAAAACGAGCGTCAGCATACATCGTTGCCGAACTGTTTCGGCATGATGGCCATGTCGCAGTGAGGGCGACATCGATGTATCAACTTACCGGTGACACGGTACTTGCGGGTGAGCAAGGTGACAAGGGCGACGTGCGAGCCGATGTAACCGGCACCACCGGGAATGAGGATCCTAGGCTTTGTGGAAGGCATTTTGGGATATGTTTGATGTACGAGTGGTAGACAGACGTTGATGGTCAAGAAGAAAAGCACACAACCAGGTTGCAACTATATGGCCCAACGGACGGGTCATCGATTGCTGTGCAGTGCAGCCCATTACAGTAGAGCGGGAGCGAGCCAACCGAATAGAGAAGCGGGGTGGGGGGCCAGAATGCCGATGCGCACCAGCAGCTGACAGACAGACAGACAGACAGACAGACACCACCACACAATCAATTGAAACTGGCAAGTGCGAGTAGGGTAGTAGTACTCTAGTCTTCTTCTTGCGCGTCAAAGTTTCATCGGAAATTCTCAATCACCAAGTTTTCGGGCGCAATCGCAGAGAAAGAGCCGCAAGTAAGTGTTGGTTTTGGTGAAGATTGGTTGCTTGGCTGGCCAAGTCAGGTCGGCTGCTTTCTCTTCTTTCTTCGCTTGAAACCGAACGACGCGTCGCTCGAGCGAAATGAAATCTTCTTCTTCTTCTTCTTTGAGCTTTACTGTAGCTGCATCTGCATCTAACACTGCCTGCCATCTCCGACCTTCGGCGTACCTACAGTTTACGATCATCAGCATTCTGTTCAGCTTTCTGGCTCTAATTGCTCTCTCTTGGCGCTATCCCTGTACGCACTTGTGTCTATCTGCACGTGTCTTTCTCTATCCCATCTCGGTCCACGTGCAACCTCTTCGATGGATCTCACAAGCGATCGTAGCGTTCGATGAGGCAAGTAACGTATTCTATTGCACTGAACTGTGCTGACGCCAGCTGCATGCAAGCTGCACCTCCGGGCTGTGTTGCAGATCACAAATTGGCACCCTAATTTTGCCTTTCTTCCTTCGACTGACCTCTCACCACTTTTCCCGTCAGAGTTGACATTCAGTTGCCGATATAACATTCACGAAAGGATGATTATTATTGAGATACGCCGACCGACCGTAAGCGCCGCTGCTCAACCCTTCCATGGAGGAGGAGGCGACTTACGAGCTTTGCTTCGAGCATCCTTCGGTGTTGGTCGGCCTTGTGTATCTTTTTGATATCATTCGCAAGCCTTGATGATAGCAGCCAAGAGCGACGAGATTCGATGTTCCAACTTGCTTTCATGACGTTGATGTTGCGTCTGTGAGCAGCGACGAAGAAGAATGCGGTCGCCAAAGTCCGGAAAAGTCCGAAAGCTGACTGACTGACTGACTGACTGCTGCTGCTGCCGCCGCTTGAAACGTTGATCTCGACATTTGCCTTCTCCTCTCGCTTCCGCCACCCTCTCTTTCTCTCTATCGCACGCTTCAGCCATCGATCAGACCGTCCACCAAGACATCGGCTGTGCGCACTCACAACGAGGTCTTACGCTTTCGATCTCTCGTCCGATGACAACAGATCTAGACTAACTCGATTTCAAAAAGCAAGCAGTTCAGGGTCCAACACCATGCTCCCCACACGTACACTTCGCACTGGCCTCTATGGTGGCTTCCGCCTCCCCGCCGCCTTCTACCGTGGTGGCACCTCCAAGGGCCTCTTATGGTCCACCTCCACTCTTGCTCCCTACGATCACTTGACCCGCGACCGTATCATCTGCAGGGCTATGGGCTCACCCGATCCGGACAAGCGTCAAATCGATGGTCTCGGCGGCGGCATCTCGTCGCTTTCCAAGACCGCCGTTGTTGGCCCTCCCAATCCCTCGCTCGCAGCTCAGCTCAAGAAAGCCGGCGCCAACTGGAAGGATGGGATCGACTATGCTGACGAGGTCCACTTGGCGCAAAGTAGCGAGACTGGCTGGGATTTGGTGTATCGATTTGGACAGGTCCCTGTCGAGCAAGGTACCGAGGTGGATTGGACGAGCACTTGCGGTAATCTAGTCAGTGCTGTGGCGCTGTTTGGTTTGCATCAGGGTCATGTTACACAAGCGCGAATCAATCGAGTCTTTGACCAGATGAATGGGAGGCAAGCACAGCTCGGCGATAGGTTCATGTTTCCTGTGAGATTGTTGGTCGCATGTTCAGGGCAGATCATCCGAGCCAATGTTCCCGTCACTCTTTACCCGACATCACAAGGCGCTACCGAAGCCGTTTGGTTTCCGGACCTTGAAGGAGAAACCAGCATCTCTGGCGTGCCGAGCACAGCACCAGGGATACTCATCGAAACCCCACTCAATTCTTCGGATCTTCTGCCGACCGGAAACCAAACCGATCTCGTTACCGTCGACTCGATCGACTATCCTGTTACAATCATCAATGCTGGTCTACCCACCATCTTTGTCTCATCCTCATCTCTCTCCTCGGTGCTCGATCCTGCGCAGCTCTCTTTGCTTTCGCCGTCGGATCTGGATGCCAACGCCTCTCTGATGACCCTTCTCGATCGCCTACGCCTCGCTTCTGCACAACTTACTCCCTGGTTGCGTAAAACGCTCAGTCCCTCTGCGCCCAAGATCTGCATCGTCCATCCCACCCCTGCTCAAGGTTACACCACCACAGGAGGCATCAAGGTGGGCGCACACGAGATGGACGTGCTCATCCGTGCGGTCAGCGTGGGTAACCTGCATCGAACCGTACCCGCAACATGCTTGTCTGCACTCGCCGTCGGTCGCGCATTCCCCCGCAGCATCATCGAAACCACCATCCAAGCCGCCAAAACACCCCCATCACAACCCCAATCCGAGATCCTGTCCATCAACGTAGGTCAACCAGCAGGCGTGTCAAGCGCAAGCGTCAAAGTCGGTCCCAGCACAAGCGGAAATCGACTCACCCAAATGCCCGAAAGCATCGTATACTACCGTACAGCTAGACGCATCATTCAAGGCTTCATCGACATCCCCCACTCCTTTATCCAGTAGAGCCACACACACACACACACACACACACACACACACACACACACACACACACACACACACACGCGCGCGCGCGCGCGCGCACTCTTCTACAGCTCCACAGCTGGCAAATATACCCATATTAGCAAGCTGTACAGGACTAACCGCGGATGAATTTGAAAAAGTTCCTGAGATGCCAGCCAATGACGAATGGGATACCCCAGCATGCTGCGTCGCCGATTTCCTTAAGGCTTCTGAGTTGTGCAGGGATGACGACGAATTTGGGATGTGGCGAGGCAGGGTCCTTGTTCCGCGTGGCTGCAAAGTCGCCGTTGACGAGGTCGCCGTCGGTGTAGAATCGATGCATCTGGAAATCTTTTTCTGTCCAACGGTTGCGCAGCCATTGGTCGAAGGCGGTGCGTTCTTGGTCGGTGCTTTGCGCAGGGTGGTCGTTTTGGCCAAGTGGAGGAACGTCTCGATCCGCCGAGGCGATGGTGGTTACGGCTGCAGCGTTGGTGGACGTGTCATTGGCGGTGGGGGCAGTGATTCGGGTCATGGTAAAGTGAAGATGCACTGCAGGCGGTGGTACACCCTGCATGAAGATGGATCGCAGTGTATAGTAGTCCTGTCCATAGCCTGCCGGTGGCACACCAGGGTAACCGATGGTAAAGTCGACAAGCCACAGATCGTCCATCTCCTTAGCAAGCGTCCTGAGACAGAAGAATAGCCCTGTCGAACGAGGTAGCAGCACATTCTCGCCATCCTTGATGCCCATCTTGTCGGCAAACTTGGCGGACCCAGGTCGTGTGTTTGCGGAAACCAGCGTACCCTCGGGAAAGATGAGAAGAACAAGTTTCTTGGCAGTGCCGCGTTGTGCTGTGGGGTCGGTGTGGTTGTGCTTGGCGACTGAGTTGAGTTGTTTGGTGAGTTCGGCCTGGTCCGCCGCCCAGTTGCGTGCGAGGAAGATGAAGCGGAAGAATTGCATCCCCCACCCGACGAATGGGATCCATTTGAGACTCTTTTTGAGGATGATCAACATCGAGTCGGCCAAATCGGCAAAGTACGCCACACACCAGAGATACAACCAATCCGTATACACCTGATGGTTGCTCATCCACACGGACCGACTCGGCAGATCCAGCGAGACGATGCGTCCGGTCTGCTTGTCGCGATGCACAAAGGGTTCAGGGTCGAGATATCCGCCCTTACCATCGCCGATCGAGATGACGAGCTGTGTGGGACCGAAGAATTGCGAGATGACGAGCAGCACACGCGCAAAGGCAAGCTTCGAGTAGGCGATGTTGGACTCGTACACCGACCTCGTTGCTGGGTGGAGCGAGAGTGGCCAGGACAGAAGCTGGAAGAGGTGGTCGGAAATGATGCACAGGTTGAAGAAGAGCGCAAATAAGATGGATCGCACCGTTTTGGAAGTCTTTTCACGAGACTCGATGGGGATGGCGTAGGGTGCAGCGTTGGCGGTGGAGCCAAAGCCGGTCTTGGCAGAGCCCTCTTGGTGGCTTGGCATGTGGATCTATGCTGCAGTCTAGCAAGCTAGCCGTTGTCTATGGCGATTTTGAAGACGGAAGAGATGTGGGAGGGTGCAAGTGAGAGGATGAATGCACAGAGGTGGTGATGATGGTGATGGTAGATGCGATGGGTGGAGCAAGTATGTACGGATGACAACGAGCGGCATACACCAAAACCCTGACCACTTCTTTTAGTCGTCGTCGTTGGGTCGAACAGAGCCTCGGAAAAGTATTGCCGCGGACATTCGACGTCGTCGCGTGTCGCACTCAGCTGACGTCGAATTATTAATAATTAAATAACGCTCTCTTTGGCACAGACCAAGCGACCTGATCCAAAAGAGTGTGAGTTCAGGACGGATCTGACACCTACTAATTTGAGGTTTGATTCCATTCCGACGGTTGTACAGTACTGTGACAATCGACTCGAATCAAGCCTTGATACCTTGATTCACGCATTCAGAAGGTTGAGGGGTCATGGATGCTCTGTGATTCAGGCTCAAGAGCACTAGAGCCTCACCTACACTGTTGCCGTAGTATTACTCTATCATGCAAACAACTAACGCAGACTCGTCCCTTGACCGAGGTAGTACGTGCGACCGGCGCTTCCATCGCCCACCTTGCCCAACCCTGGTCCAGCCTTGACCTCGATAGCCGCTTCCGCCTTGCGAGAATTCAGGCCGACCGCCTTGGCGAGACGAGAGCCGAAGCTGCTGCCAGGTATGCGTGATGTGGGAGTGACAGCTGCTTCTCCATCGCGCAGCGACACGCCTTGAGTGTTGACGACGCCCGTCTTGATTCCGCCTGTCGCAGCCTGTTGCACTTCCAATGGTGCGCCAACCGAAGAGTCGGGCGAGTCAGAGGAACCCAGACGAGAGACCATGTTCTTGGCAGAGACGACGCCATTGGCGAACAACTCGTACAAGTCGGCGTTCGTAAGCGTGTTGACGGCTCCAATGACATGTTCCTGTTTTGGCCGACGCCCATATCATAAAGTATCAAAACAGATTCGTCAATGAAAGCTCAGTGCGGCCAAATATCAAGTATGTAGATGACTTACATTCCATCGCGCCTTGATCTCCTCTGTGACCGTGGGTCGGACAGGTGCAACGTAGGCAGGTCTTAGTTGTTCACGCTTGACCCTCTCCTTGCCCTCCTTGTCCCAGTTATCGGGATCGATATCGTTGAGTTGCACCTTGATGCGGTTGAGTTGAACTGCAGTGTCGTGTGTTCGGACGGCGATCGTGTGGCGGAAAGTATAGAGCAGCGATGTTGCGACAAAAACGCCGCCTAATGGTGCGAGGATGAAGCGGCTCGCCATGATCGACGCGTGCTATGCTACGCTGAAGGGAAAAGCGATTCTAGAATTTGGTTGTCGAGCAGTGACCAACGATTCGATTGACGCTTGACGATTGACGACGGATCGTTTGATGAGAGTAGGTGATGGAATGGCGTTGAGAGTTGATAGCGATGCACCGATGGACGGTTTGTTCAAAGTGGAGGAACTGCGACCGTCAGAAATCGGAAAGCTTTCGGCTTCAAACTCGTGATCGGAATTTCTACATTTTCCTATTGCAGCCCCACAGTCTCATTCAATCCAGGCCGCATCATACTTTCCTTGCACTTGCTCCGTTTGATTGATTTTCGGAAATCGGCGATGTGCATGGCTGAGAAGAAGCTTGGATCATTCTCATTCTCATTTCCATTCTTCTTGCACATCTAGCTTGCTACCACTTCTGCATCATCTGACCTCACCTCGCTTGTAACAACGGCCGAACTGTTCAGACTCGCAGTAGCAGTAGCATTACGATCTCTGGTGCGTGTGCAGGCCAGACCGCCAACCCACCTCGCTGCTGTGCGCTTTGCACCTTTTCGCTACTCTCCTCCTTCACCCTGGCTGTTGACCGCCCTCAAGATGAACGCCGCTTTCAACCCCCTCGCCCTCCTCGCCGAGCGCACTTGTGGACCCATATACAACGCCATTGATACCGGCAACAACGTACTTGCCGTCCGCCATGCCGACAAGATCCTCCAATCCCAGCCCGACCTCGCTCTCGCCTCCGCATTAAAAGCACTTGCGCTCGTCCGTCTTGGCAAGCGACAAGAGGCAGGTGCTGTGTGCACAAAACTCGTCGCTCGTGGCCTACGCAAGGGAGAAGAGGGTGCATTGACGCCGCTCACTTGGACCCTCGACCGACTCAACCGCCGAAGCGATCAGATTGCGCTCCTCGAAGCCGCGCTCAAAAACAGTCCAAATGATCAAGACCTTTCGCGCCAGACCTTCATGACTCTCATCAAATGCAATGCGTTCCAAAAGGCTCAGCAGCTCTCGCTTAAGATGCACAAGTCCTTCTCTCCACGCAAACAGAACAAAGGAAGGTTCGCAGACGAGTACTTTTGGTGGTCCATCTTGTCCTACCTCCTGCTTGCACGAGATCCCGCCGCACCCGGCGCTGCACTCGCGCTCCCGCTCAGCCAAAGGATGATTGAGAAGCAAATCGAGACAAAACCGCTGGGCTTAAACGATGAGGAAGCGCTGTCGTTGCTTCTCGACGTGCTGGTTCGACAGGGCAAGAACAAGGATGCCTTTGACCTGGTTGCCAAGCCAGGTTCGGTGGGCGATACGCTGTGCGATCGAAACCTCAGCTTGGAATTCACAAGAACCGACCTCGCCAAAACCTTAGAAAACTGGGAGTATGTACAGACAAGTTGCTGGGCGAGGATCGAGTCCGGGAGCCGAAACTGGGCGCATTTCACAGCTTACCTTGACGCAGCAGAGAAGCTGGGCAAGCCAGCGGTGCTGGAAGCGCAGAACAAGGTCGCCTCATTGTTGAGCAAAGAGGGCGCTTCAAAGGATCGCTCCATCAGATTGGCCGAATTGGAAGTACGCAAGAAGCTATCGGATCTTGGAGATGCAGAGATGGTTATCGAGCTGCTGTCAAGATTGGTTTCCTACTTTGAGCAGTTCGCAAGCAAAGCATGCTGTCACGAGGACCTGCTTCCCTACCTCGGCGTTCTTTCTGGCGCATCGTGCTCAATCTTGGTCGAGAAGCTGCTTGTCCATTACCGGCCACTACCCATCCAAAACGAGGCTGATCTGAGGACCAATGTCTCGATCGCCAAAATCACGCGCACCATCCAGGCGGCTGACACCATCAGTGAGGCAAGCGAAATCAGCCTGTCGTCGACCTTGATCAAGCAGTATCTCGATGCACTCTCCGTGGGCGCATCGTTGCCGGACACGGAAATGCAGCCCGCCGACGATTTTGCCTTGCTTGGCGCACAAGCCCTGCTTTCGGCCTACTCGCTTTCTCGTGGTAAACTGGACCTGCTGTACCAAGCGATCGCTCTGCTGGAATTTGCGCTCACCAAATCACCCAAGGGCTATCAGCTGCGCATGCTGCTTCTGCGAAGTTACGTGCTCGCCGGCGCCTTCGACCGCGCTTCGATCCACTACGGTCTTCTTGGCCTCAAAAGCGTCCAGGCGGATACACTTTCGCATCTCATCTGCGAGCGATGCTCCACATTCTCGACCACGCCTACTACGAGTGCAAACGTGGACGAAGGGCTGTACAAGCTCTCGGTGCGCACGCTGTCAACGGCGCAAGCGATTTATGACGAGAACACCAACTCGACGCCCGAGATGATCGCAAAGGCGCTTGAGCATGGCATCTACTCGCGCGTCGGCGAGTTTGTCGAATTCGGCGAAGCGCTCGAGCGGTCGTTGCAGAGACAGGTGGTGCGATTGGAAGAGGCAAGAGCGCACCTGCATAACCGACAAAATTTCAAAGACGAGGCCAAGCGGAGGGAGTTTGAAGCGGGAATCACAAGGACTGTGGAAGCTGTCAAGGCGGATGTGCAACAGGGTACATTTGATCAGAGGGATTTCACAGTGCTGGTCAACTACCAGCCGCTGGGGAGCAGAACGGTGGAGGAGTTGTTACAGGTCGGCCCGCGTGTGGATGCTGGTTGGGCCAAGTGCATCGCTTCCACTTTGGATTCTGGGGCAAAGGAAGGAGTGAGCGACAAGGAAACAGAGCAGCTTACGCAGCAAGAGAAGAAGCTGGTTGCACTGATTGCAAGCATTCGATCGGGCAAGCTGAATTCATCTTTGCTCGTAGACATGCTCGAATCGGCCAAGATCACGGCTCGAGCGCTGGTGGAAGGCACAGCGTTCCAAAATGTGCGACCTGTGGATGTCGTCCACGAGGCAGGGCTGGCGTTGGAAGCTATCTACCACACGGGCGGCTCCCTGCCCGACGACACCAAGGCAACGGCGAGGACGCACGTTGCTGAAATCGCTACGCTTGTCAATCACCTGTGCCGCCCTTGCCAGACGGAGGTGAACGCTGAGGTATTGTACGACGGCCTGGCGGATTTGGGCAAGGCTCAGGTGGATCAGATGATGAAAAGTGCCAGGGACAATGTGGCGAGGAGCTGGAGCAAGGTGTTTGGCAACTTACGTGATGCGCTGAGGGATGCTTTGTAGTACGGTTCAAGGATGGAATGCAAGTTTGAACAGCGAGTGGGTTCATGCACATTTCATATCTGAAAAGAGACACACACAGAGGTAGTCGTCGCTCTTGGAAGAAGCATCTCATTTCATCGACTCGATGCAGCTTGGCCATCTGTGTACTGTTGTACTGTACGCCCGAAAGCCAAACTCGATTCGTGGATCCATGCGTACAAATTAACGCGTTGTCCATACACTGAATTTCTTCTGTAGAGACAGATCTGCATCTCGCAGCAGTGGTGTCGGTGCTTCAGTGCGTCAGTGCGTCGGTGCGTCGGTGCGTGCATGCGTGCCTGTCAAACAAACTAACGTGCAGCTCCTCATCTAGTTAAAACTCGTGTCCCTGTATCGCTGTGTCCCTGTGTCGCTGTGTCCCTGTGTCTCGGTGGGTGAGTGTGTGTCGGTGTATGTCTGACGCGGACCGGGCCCAATCTATCTATCAAAGTAATAATCAATCACTCTACGCCAGCCTGCTGCACCTCACCCGCCTCGGGTGGCAACAATCTACAGCACCGTACATTCGAACATGTTGGCATCCGTCCATCTGTTTCCTCCTTGCTTTCCTTCCTTGCTTCCACTGACCGTCCTCCCATCGTCATGGCGGCAGTCGCACCAGCCACGAGCATGTCTTCCACACGCAAACTTTTCTCACGCTCGCGAAAGGATACCGCGTCCGAGGAAAGCCCCATCGCATACTCATCGCAAAGTGACGACAGGGTGCTTGGCGATAAGCGAACCAATCGGTCGACTTCGGCGCTGAGCAGCTTTTCCACAGCGTCCAGGACAGCGAGGTTCTTCAGAAGGTTTTCAAAGTCCAAGCCACCTCCCGTACCCTCCCTCCCTCCGGCGCTCGTGCTCGATCTGGATGCGGGCACTGCGAAACCACGCATCAACACTGTCCCCATCCAAACCACCAAATCCAAACCCAACCAGACTGAGCGCGAGAACAAACCGTCACCAGCCGCAGCCATCATCGCCGAAAGCAACGCCGCATATGCTGCTGCCAGAACCATCCCCCGCCCAGTCGGCGTTCAGCGAAGCAAGATGGTCGACGCGATAGCCAATGCCAGACTGAATGTGGCCCAGACTCGAGATCTGGTGCGAATGTGTGGCGTTCACATCCGCGAGAGAGGCCTCGACACACCTGGCCTCTTCCGCCCCTTTCGCATTTCGGAAAACTCCAATCATACTTTCCACCTCATCCAGCTCTACCTCCTCTCCATCGACGTCTCGACTTACATTGCCGTGTTCCCTATCCTCCCTGAAAACGCTTTGGACCGCCTCGACCGCAAGACCAACGCCGATGGCAATGAGCGCAAAGCCAAAGTGGCGCGTGACGAGCTGGATAAGGAACTTCGCTATGCGCAGCCGCACGACACTGTCGGCTTCTTCAAGTGGGGGTTGAGGCACGTACGCCTTCGACCATCTGACTTTCACTCGAAAGATGCCCAACAGTGGTACACCAGCTTCTGCACCGCCGAACGCGAAAGCCACTATCACGCTCGCGCTATCGCCGACTTACTCCATCCCAAATTACCACAGGCTACAGCTGAACTCCTCTCCGAGACGCTAGATCTTATGGCGAGCGTCGCGGCGCACTGCTCATCCAACCACATGCCGGCAAGTGCGCTCTGTCGAGTCCTTGGTTTCTGGTTGTTGGGCAAAATTGGAGTCGCTCATCCTCCACCAACATACGATCAGCTGGCCGAAGCGGTGGAGAAGGCCGCCGCTATGGCAGAGCATCTGCTTCTCGCACATATCCGCTCCCAGGCAGCGGTGACGTTCTCCATGCCACTGCGTCTGATGGAATTAGTCGAGACCTATCCCTACATCAAGCCAGGCAGGAACGCGCCCTCTCTCCCGCCAGCTTTTGCGAGCAGGACCGTGTCGACGCTACGAATCGATCTGCGCACCGAAAACTTGATCGTGTCGCAGGCAAATCCGAGGCTTCCCACCACGATCCTGAGAGACGCCCTAAATGCGTCAGCTTCAGAAGATCTGCAGGGTGGTAAGGAGGATCTATGGGCGAACATCCTCACACAGCTCGACTGTGCCGACGAGACAGACACTGATGGCGCATTCAGGTTGCTCTCGGATGAACATGTCAGGATTCTGCGTCAGGTGGACAAGGAACTCGGTTCGGAACACCGTTCAGAAGAGGACGCGGCTTCAGGGAAGATGGAGGTGGTTGAGGAAAATACGCCTCCTCCCTCTGCGGACGTCAAGAATTCTAGGAGGAGGTCTCAGAGTCTATCGACGCTACCACGCATTCCACTGGCACCGCTGATGCAAGTGGCCAATGGCGCAACGAGTCCGCAAACGTCCACGTTACCCATCAAACCCACCGTGCTCTCCTCTCCGCGACGCAAGCCTGTTGCTCGCCTCGACGCCAACACCAATGCAGACGCGGACGCGGACGCGGACGAGTCCGAGGAAGTTGAAAACCTCGCCGATCTTGACCCACACGCCAACGAATACGCTGGGAGCTTGGAAGCACTGGAACCGTCGGCCACGTGGCGATCCTTCTCGCAAGAAGGCTTTGGGGGGATGTCGAATGCATCTTCGACGCTTTCACTAGCGTCGATCGAAATCGCGCCGATTCCGCCGGGCTTGCCGTCACGGCGAAGCACGACGCGCAGTATCCATCGCAACAAATCGCTCACGGGGTCATCCACTCGTCGGCGGGCGGCGCCGACGACTACGCTCCCCACCGATCGAGATCCGACTGAGCCCACGAGCCGCATCACAGCCGCGACTTGCACACACGTCGACATCGCACTGGCCCTCATCTGGCAAGACCAACTGCTAGACCTCTCAACATGTGCATCCTTCCCCCCGCTCGTATTCGTCCAATTCAACGAAATCGCCACCGCCATCGTAAACCTCGAAGCGCCAAATTGGCTGCTGGTCTACAACACCATCACCCCACCACGTCCACCAACACCACCAATCGAATCCCAACCCGCCACAGGAGACGCCCAAAGCATCTTTGCACCAAGCATTCAAAGTGTCAAAATCCACCTCCGACGAGCTCGCACCGTCATCGGTAGCAGCTTGAAACGAGACTAAACCACCACCACCCCGTCTCATCCACTTGAACCCCCTCTCAAAACTCATGCTGCTTCAAATCGTACCACACATCTAATTTCCCTGGGGCAGCATTGATAAATGCACGGGACGCTACAGATTGAATTACCACTAACTGCTCAAATCCTCGCTCGAAACAGTAAAAAAAAAAAAAAACCTAGACCTCGAGCTGGGCTTAGCACTGCTTAGCATACCCCTTGGCCTTGGTACCCGAACCATGGGGGAGACCACCTCGGTGCTTATCATGCGCAGCATTATGATGACCGGTCGAGTGCTTCATATCCTTGGCACCCTGCGTCCCCTTTGGATGCTGCTTACTAGTCGTCTCAGCAAGCTTTCTGAATCCACCCTCACCACCACCATCCTTCTCGAGACCTTCGGTGATGGTGATAATGTCGTAGACGAGCTGTTCAATCATGCTGGCGCTGAGGTTTTCCCTGACGACCACACGCAGGATGTCGATATCCTCGAGATCGGGCGACAGGTTGTAGTTGGGCACAATCCAACCTTTAGCCCTGAGCAGCGTCTGAATCCACCTCTGCTCCAGGTTAGGGTTGCGCTCACGGAACGACTTGCTCCATCGGAACGAAACGACGGGCAGTCCGGCAGCGTACGACTCGGCCGAATGCTCATCTACATCCTTACCCTTGATCGCCCCGGCGTTCGAGATGGGCTTGTGGATCTCGGAAAGCACCTCGTACAGTCCAGAGTTGTCGAGCGCACGCGCGAGCAGACGAGCATTTTGCAGATCCGCCTGCATCACGCGCCGGTAGCCGTCAAAGCCGAGGTTGATAAAGTTGAACAACTGGCCGATCACCGGGTGCGCCGGGCGAGAAAAGTTGAGCCCAAACGAGTATTCCACCGAGCCGAGGTAGTGGAGTTCAAACACGAGTTCCTTGGGAACCATGTCGTTGCTTCGGAACAGCACCCATCCGAGACCCGGGTAGACCATGCCGAACTTGTGACCCGACGTGTTGATACTCTTGACGCGCGGCAATTCAAACGACCACTTGAGATCCGGCGTGGCAAACGGCGCAACCATGGCACCCGAAGCACCGTCGACGTGGATGGGGATATCGATGCCCGTCTTCTCCTGGTAAGCATCCAGCAACTTGCTCATGCCTTCCACATCCTCGTAGTGACCGGTGTACGTGGAACCGAGGATGACCACCACACAGATGGTGTTCTCATCCACCATCTCGATCGCCTTGTTGATGTCGAGGCAGTACTTGCTCTCGTGCGAGACGGGCACCAGACGCTCCTCGACGTCAAAGTAACGCGCAAACTTTTCGATGGCCACCTGAGCGTTGGAGCCAAACACCATGTTGGGGCCGGGCTCCTTGAAGCTCTTGCCCTGCGCCTTCATGCGGTGTTGCCAACGCTTCTTGGCTGCGAGACAGGCGAGCATGATGGCCTCGGAGGAACCGGTGGTGGCGACACCCATGGCGGGCTTACGCTTGCCGTTTTCGTCGACTTCCTTGGGAGCCTTCCAGAGATCGGCGAGCATGGAAACGCAACGGGCGTGCATGGCCATGGTGGCCGGGTATTCGTCCTGATCACACATGTTGATCATCATGGTCTCGGTCATGAGCTTGGTGGCTTCCTCGGGCATCCAGGTGTGCACGAACGATGCCAGGTTCAACGTCGGCTTGCCATCCAGACTCAGATCCGAGCTCAACAGCTGTACAGTTGATTCACACCGCCATCCAAAAAAAAAAAAAAAAAAAAAAAAAAAACACAAATGATACGCCATTCGATTAGCATACAGCCAGAGAAGAAGAGATGCGGCAGGGGAGGAGAGAGGGAAGAGGATGTGGTCGACTTACCTGGTAGGTGGCTTCAGCATTGGTGCCCTTTTCGGGGATCTTGTATTTGGGGATGAGCTCGGTATTGTAACGACCAGCGTGCGGGCTGGAGTGGTAAGCATGGTGCTTTTTACCCAATGGATGTTGGAGAAGGCCGAGGATGGGGTGGTCGGCGGCGTCCGCCATGAGCTCCTCAGGATCGATGTGCTTGCTGAGAGACATGATTGACACTGAACTTGGTTTTGAGAAGGTGGTGCTGAGGGGTTGTGGTTAGGGTTGTAGAGGCAGCGATCGAGCGAGCAGGTAAGCAAGTAGAAGGGATGCGCGGATAACAGGAGCGCTCAAGGCTCGGGGGGACGCTCTTTATAGACACAGATGGGGCCACTGATGGCAAGATGAAACTCCTGCGGGGCGGCCGAGATGCATCGATTCCTAGGCCATGACAAGGTGGGGGAAAAATTGGTCTCACTCGTCGACCCATCTCAAACGGGATTCAAGCCAAGTGAAAAGCCACCAGGGAAACAAAAAGGTACGGCGGAATACCAGCGTGAGCATCGAGAATCAAGCGGGAATATGAGTGTGAGTGTGAGTGTAAGCAGGGTCCAGTCTGGAAGACTTGCTGCACGGAGCACTTGTGTTTTGTGTGTGTTTTGTGTGTGTTTTGTGTGTGTGTGTGTGTGTGTGTGTATGCATGCCGTCGGTGAGTGACGGGTAAGGGTGGAATGACGGATGACAGTATGTGTGCCGTGATCCTCGGCACGAAGCTGCGAAACTGCTGTCATCTTTACGGATAGTAGTAGTTAGTGCTACACAAGGACAACACAGCACAGCACAGCACAGCACAGTGCAGTGCAGTGCAATAGTCACATACAACAATCGACCTTTTGGCCAAAGGGGCCTTTTTTTCTTTGGCTGAACCGTGCGTTGTGCTGTGTACTGTAGCGGGTTGCACATTTGGACAAGCGCAAGCACGTTGGTGGGCATCCGAGAGGGCTGGCGCGTTGAGTATTAATAAACGGTTGCTCATGCAGACGCGTGAAATGACGTACCGATTGCATCCGGGTGCCGTTCTGCTCTGGCTATTTTTACAGCACTCTACCGATACTGCACTGTGCTGCTTCCAATAAGCGCACCGCCGGTTCACTCTTGGACCTCGTCTGGTCTCTTCTATTGCGTAGCCTATTTAAATCGCCGTCAAGCAATTAGTCGGCCAGCTTTGCAGAAAAGCCATGCCGATTCTGACATCTCTCGACACACCCAGCCACGTTTCACGTCCAGTAGACAACGAGCTCGTTCATCTAAAGTACCGTACCGTACCGTTCAGTACAGCGTGGGTTAAGGGTTGCTACTCGGTTGTGAACGTATCCCACCCAACATGCTTGCACCAAGACCAAAAGCGCCATAACATACAATGCCACGTTGTTGTTGCTTGACCCCCGCCCCTGACTGAGGTCATTATTGCTGGGTTACATTTCTGAACCGCAATTGTTTCACTCCTTTCACTTCTTACGTTTTTTTTCTTTTGGGTGTGTATTTTGTACACCTCAATTGCTGTCTCGATTTGAGCGGCGTTTCAGTTACGGTACAGTACAAAGGTAGCTTCCCCACACGGTACCTGCAGCAAGGCGTAACAGGCGTGCACACATTGACACGAACCCGGTCAGAGATTACAGAATATGGAAGGGTATCGATCGGTGCGCTGCACAAAGCAGCCACATTGTGCGCAGAACAAATGACAGAGTAGTACGCACTATGCGACAAGGGTCGGCAGAGTCGGGCAAAAATGTCCTGCAACGTTTCAACGAGACGACAGCTTCGAGTTGACGTTGAACTGCCATCGTCTTACCTGGAGACATTGGTATCGTATATACAAGGGGTCGCATCCATCTACCGTAGCTCGCGGTCCGACTAGGATTCGGATTAGAGCACGAAAGCGCCTCCCATGACAACCGCCATCGCCACCACTAGCATCTGCACCACGGCAGCGTTCAATTTGACGACGCTAGCTGAGTTGGCAGGTAGCAATCCGTTCAAGCCCATCGTATTGGAACTTGCGCTTGTGCTTGTGCTGCTGCTCGTCATCATGGTACTTGATGTAACGCTGCTCTGAGTCGACGTGGACAAACCGGCGGTGATGGTCAGAATTGCGGTTCCATTGCTGCTTGTAATCGTACCTCCCTGAGCCAGGTAAGCCGAAGTTGCACCCGCTGCCGCCAGAGACGAAATGAAGCCGTTGCCGAGCGTAGTGTAGGTCGCCAACGCCGGCGCTACGCCTGGAGGCGTCACAGGAGAGTTTTGGGCAGCCGTGATAACTCCATTGCCTCCCGCAGTGGAGCACGAGCCGTATTGCACACAGGCATCTTGAGAATTGTCGGTGGTGTAAGGCGGAAGGCTTCCTCCACCTCCGCCTTGACCATTGTTTCCGCTTTGTCCATTATTGTTGTTGCTCCCATTTGAACCGTTGTTACCGCTGCTACCCGACGATCCGCCTTGACCACCGTTGCTGTTTGATGTTCCTCCAGAAGACCCGCTCGAACCACCGTTGGATGATCCGCTCGAACCGCTGTTGGATGATCCGCTCTGGCCGTTATTCGATCCACTTTGACCGTTGTTGTTGTTGTTGTTGTTGTTACCGCCCTTTCCGTAGTTCGGTGCGCCTGCAGAGGCTTCAGAGATGAGCAGAAGGCAGAGCGCCACGATGGCCAAGGTTGATTTGCGAGTCATCTCTCTGTGTCTCTCTTGTGGATGGCGATGCAACGGATGGAAGATGGTGGTGTTACAATGACAACATGGGCCGCTTTGTTGCCTAGTGACAGTGACGTCTGGAAATCTCTGTCCACACTCCGACGGCAGATTCACAGTAGTGCTGTATAGAATACTGTACTGTACTGTACACAAGAGCTGTAGAGCAGTAGATCCGCCCAACATTCTTGCATCGTTTCAGGCGATTTGAAATAGCCAAAATACGTCTGTACAGTCAGTATCCACGGGGTAACTGCGCAATCGATCGACGTTGCATGACCCCTCTCTGATCCATCCGCGAAAATCGTCGGCTGCCGCTGCTGTATTATAATACCAGTATGTTGACGTCTGTGTGCCTGTGTGCTCCGCCCAAATTTTCACACACAAACGATTTCGCGGTGTTTGTTGTTGTTGTTGTTGTTGTTGTTGTTTTTTTTTTTTTTTTTTTTTTCGCGCTAAATTTATATTCGTTCGAAGGAAGGTTCCTTAATCGGGCCAGTCAACAAAAGAAAACCCACCGATGCTCAGATTCTCCCGATTCATGTGCGCATGTTGACGACCCAGCAAAGTTGCTCACAATGCTTTGCACCAACGGCATATGTACGCTACTGTACTGTGCAACAAGGTTTGCTGTCATCTCATCTCGAGCTTGGATTCTGCGCCTCTGTGCACATTGGACACGATATAAACAAGCAAACATGCTTCGATTGACTGAGCAGCCGTGGTAGCGTGCCTGCGTAAATGTTACTCATGTCTGTGACTAGTTCGACTTCTTCGCACCTGTTCGCCACTGCCACATCACCATCAGGCTCGTACTTGCATCATCCTCAACTTATACATCACACAGATTCGACAAAAGATGGGCGCTGGAGCCGTAGCTGGTCTCATCCTCGGCCTGATCTTGGGTGTAGCTGCTCTACTCTCTGCCGTGCTTGCCTGTGCTAGCCGCTCCGAATCCGAACCCGAGCCGCTTCCTCTCCACAACCTTGCCTCCACCCCTCCTGC
The DNA here is from genome assembly GCA_928724745.1 of Anthracocystis setariae. NCBI lineage: Eukaryota > Fungi > Basidiomycota > Ustilaginomycetes > Ustilaginales > Ustilaginaceae > Anthracocystis > Anthracocystis setariae. Next base: position 323,824 of record CAKMXJ010000020.1, on the reverse strand, counting down.
CAACACCGCCAAATCCAAACAAGACAACCCCAACCCAAGCCAGAAGCAGGACAAACCCAACGACAGCAACAATAACAGCCAACAACAGCCCGCCAAAGACGCAAAACAAACGCAAAACAAGGCGGCCGATAGCAAAAAGCACAACAACAACCCTCAAGCTCAATCTGCTCAACAATGGTCCAGCGCTGGGCTTTGCCAAGAGTACATCGCCACAGCCGGGGAGACGCCCGATCCGCAGTATGTGGTGTTTGATCCAAAGACGGACAAGATGGAGTTGGAAGCTGCGCCCGCCCACGATGCGCCGTTCTTGAAGGTTCATGCGGATGGAAAAGTTGGACTTGTCGATGCGAATGGGGACTTCGATCAGCACAAGTCCAATCAGGGTAGTCGACAGAACCAAAAGCAGCAGCAGAAGCAAGGTCAACCAAAGGGAGCGGATGACGAGAAACCGGACAACAGCAAGCAGCAGGATAGCTCCGACCAAAAGAAAGCCAAGGACGAAGACAAAGTAGGCAATGGTCGAGGTGGAGGCGTCCAGAAGAACGAATCACAGCCACAGAAGGGGGGCGATGAAGGTAAAACCAAAGGAATCGATGGTGCAGCGGAGAGCAAGGCAGAGGAGGAAAAGAAACAGGACGGTCCTACAGCCAAGAAGGACGGAAAGAAAGTGGATTCGCAGCCTGCAACCAAGGATACCGAGAACAAAGACGCACCCAATCCAGCCGCCGCTTTGGTCAGCGGTAAAGCCAACGAAGTGTCGAAGCTGACGATACAAGGAACAGTAGAGCTTGGTCAAGTTCTGCAGGCGCTTGGAGTGTCGGCTCCTCGCATTCCTACATCGGTATCCAAGGGAAAGGAGAAGGAGAAGAACGATGAGTATGCTCAGTGTGATGCCAAATTTGGCACTCCGTTTCATCATGCAAACGACCAGTTAGGCTGTCAGAACAGCCCACTCGGTCATCACAGCTGTCAACACGACAACAAGTGTCATAATAGCAAATCTCGACATCATCACCGTTCGCATAGACATTACGACCCTCACATCCTTTCGAGCTGTCGGCAAAGCCCACATTTTAAGCCGTGCAAAGACGCATGCAGACACGATTCGTGCGTATTCTCCAGTAGAAGATCGAAATCACGACAGTGTCAAACCCACCAAACCCACTGACATTCATCTGCTCTCTTCTTGTGCCCTTCAGATGCTGCAACGGATACACACGTCGAGAACAAGTGAGTGATCGTCCCTCGTTATCTGCCATCCGCCAAATCGGATGAACAATCTTGCTAATCCTTGTTCTCCCGCATGTTGGTTCGGTTTGCAGGACATCGAGACAAGTTCGACTTCAACAGTAACCAGCGCTGGCTACCATCGTGAGCTTGACCCCAACACACCATTCAACTCGTACCCAACGACCCTTTACTAACCCATCGCCTTCCTTCTCACAGATCATCACCACTGTCGACACAGATAGACCCTGTCACAGACGCAACACCCATCCACACACCCAGTGTATCATCATCATCATCATCACTTGTACTATTCCACTACCTCGCACGTTACTCTGCCAAAAACTTCCACAATGCATCCTGCTGTTTAAAATCGTGATGCACCACCGTAACCAACCACCTCCCCTCCTTCACCCCCTCGATCAACTTGCGACTCGCCGAAGCTTTCGGGAACAACAAACTCCACTCTCCCCAAATCTCAAACGCTTCATCCCTCCACGCCTCGAAACTCTCCTTCTCAATGATGGTCGACTGTACGATCTCCTTGCCTGGAAACACGGCCCAAGTCACCGTATTCGCCTCGCCCTCAGCCAAGTTGGACTGAAACCCACCCTTAGCATCACCAGCAAAGTATGTCACCTGCGAGTTGGTGCCGAGCGCATCTATACGAGAAATGAGCGCGTCCTTGTCAGCGGTAGACATGAACAGTTCGACGAAGCTCTTCTGGAAGATGAATCCACCCGCAGGACCGAACCCGACGACAGGATCTGTGGATGGAGCCCCATCGATCGCAGGTTGCGAGCCCACCGACCACCACCCTTTGCCCGAGCCCTCACCGAGACGATTGAGCGACACAAGATGGTCGCGGATCAGCAGCGTTTCGTTCATGAGCGGTGCATCGCACCAGGGGATGCACGAGATCTTGCCTTGCAGATACGAAGCAAAGATGGTCGAGATATCCGAAAGCGTAACCGGATGACCCCAAATGCCAAGTGCATCTTGCGCGGGCACCTTGAGCGATACGCCATACCCGTCCATCTCACCGAAAGCCGGAGACCGCGAGTCACCGTATCGTCCGTTGGGGAACTCATCCCACGTGGTCGTCTCGGGCGCTTGGTACAGACTCGACGTCCTGGCAAGCGTGCGATTCAGCGCTTCCTGCGTGGTGGTCTTAAAGTCTTTGGGTGTGTTGGCGCCGGTGCGATCGGAAAGCAGTCGGTTTTTGGTGCGCTCAAGATGAACGTGGGCAGGGATTCCTGTGAGTTTGGCTTCGATTTCGGCTTGCGCACCGAGGTCTGTCTTCCAACCCAGACCGTCGAGGATGCGCTCGATGCTTTTCTCGAGATTGAGCGAGCACAGATGGAAGCCGCGAATGTCGGACTCGAGGTAGATGCGACCCATCATGTGGATGCTGAGCGACACACCATACTCTTTGACCGCAGCGTCATCGCTCTTGATCGGCTCGAGGGCGTCGAGAACGAATTGGGGCACATCCACTTTGCACAGGTTGGTCATGCGGCGAAAGCTTTGGTAGTTCTGGATAGGCATGATACCCGGAAGGATCGGAACGGTGATGCCAATGCGGCGACACTGGTGGTACCAAGCGAGAAACTTGTCCACATCGTAGAAGAGTTGAGTTACGATGTACTCGGCTCCCGCATCCTGCTTTTCCTTGAGATAGCGGAGATCCCGCTCGACATCGCGGTCAACGTAGTCCGCATGACCTTCCGGGTAGCCTGCGACGCCGATGCAGAAGTAGTCGCCGTGGTTTGCCTTGATGTAGCGGACGAGATCAGTGGCGTGTTGGAATCGCTCGTCGGTCGCTACCCAGTACTCCTCGCCTCTTGGCGGATCGCCGCGCAGAGCCAGGATATTCTTGATCCCCAGCCGTTTGGCTGTTTCGAGTGTCTCATCCAAACTCTTTTTCTCTACATTCGTACACGTCAGATGCAAGCAAACATCGCATGCATCGTGTCCACCTTTCTCCCACGCCTCACCTCCTTTGACCTTGTCGATATGCTGCTGATCCCCGGTTCCGATCTGCTTGACTTGACTCTGGACGAGTTCGACGTCTGGATCCAATTTACCCTTCTGGATCCTACCTGCGAGTTCGAGCGACTTTCCGCCTGTGGTTCCTCCAGCTCCCCAGGTGACGTGAATCCAAGAGGGATCGAGGTTGGCTCGCATACGTGCGATACGATTGTAGAGGTTTGCCAGACCCTGGGTGGTTTTGGGTGGGAAGAACTCGAACGACCAAAAGGGCTCATCTTTGGAGAGGGCGTGTGCGATCTTGGTGGTGACGTGGGCTGGATCAGAGGCTCGAGAGTGAGCCGTCGCTGAGCTGGAAGCCATCTTCGAATCGAGTCAGATCGTCGGAGAGGATCCGAACGAAGGGATGATGGCAGCGCGTGGCGGTGAGCAGCTTCGGCGGATTTCCGAGAAGAACGGAGCGTCTCTGTTCTGTGAGTGCGTATCGGATCATGCGAGCAGGGTCAAGTCGGCTTTCGAAATCCGATTCCCGAGATTTTTGATTTGGCGCCATCCCAAGAGAGAGAGAGAGAGAGAGAGAGAGCTGCGGCCAAAGTCAAAAGCGACGCTTGCAAGTGCCAGGCTCGGTTCGACCGAACCCTCTGTCAACTTGACGGGAAGGCGTGTGCGTTCGGCAAAGTCGATGGGATGATTCCATGCAAGCTACAGCCTAGTCTCAGCCTACTGATACTCTAAAAGAAGGGATGTGCGCTTCTGCTTAATCGTTGGCTCTGAGAGGCAGGGCAAGATGGAAGGCATACTGTACAGCGTTTGGTTTTTCTCCTTTCTGCAAACAGATCAAAGCGACCACATACAGTTCATGATGGAGAGCAAACCCCGCAATCTTTAAATTGGACAGAAGATGCGAGTCCCAATTTCGCTCGCATGATGGCACTTTGCTGTGCTATACACCCCAATGGAAAATGCGACGCCGGTCAAGTCGAGACTTTGACCGGACGGAGTGAGTTGCGTGCAGTACAATAAGTGGGGAGAGGGTGCGTCGTTGTTGGGACCCCGCCAGTTGCGTTGGCCTGCTTCCTTTGAGGATTTCCTTGCTTGCTTGCTTGCTTGCTTCATTTCAACATGCCTCGAAGAGCGAGAAAAGGTACAGTACAACACAGTACAGCACCGCATACTGTAGGTTACAGCATGATGAATTTGACCATTGTCTCGTGAGAGTGACACGGTACTGTAGTGTATGTACAGCTTGCAGCTTGCAGCTATCGGTGATTGGCAGTCAGGTTGGAAGATACAGCAACGCCTTCCGTTTGTTCCTGCTTGGTAGTTTGCTTGCTTGTTGGAAGGTTTGCTCTGCTACAGTATATTTGCATCATGGGGATATGATGTTTTTGTTGTGAGACAGAGACAGATAGATGGCGGTGGTTGAAGGCTGTTGCTGCAGGTCCTTTGTTGCAACGGGAAGCAGTGAGTCAAAAATAACGGCGAACATGTACTGTATTGCACAGAACTGTACAAAGCTGTACTGTAGCTCGCTTTCGTCATCCATAGAAAAATAACCTTTTGTTTCCCAGGCGAAGCGTCAGTTGTCTTGGTTCGAGTTCTGCCAAAAACTAAAAGCGGCATTATTGTATTATTTTATATTTTGCTGCTCTGGTGCACCAAAAGGGTGCAGTGCAGTGCAGTGCAGTGCAGGGTCGGCACGTCGGTTTCCGTGCGTGACCTGAACCTGGACCCTCACTCTGTCACGCTTGCTTGCCCACAATATTATAATCAAGCCCACTCACATCATAATGCCTCAAACCGCCATAGAAACGCGCTCTGGTGCCTCGCAATTCCATGGCTACCAAACGCAGCCGAAGTGAGCAAAAGTTAAGTTGTTGGTTCCCGCTCCACAGCCCGACAGTCTGAGTTCGGCCTGGCCGGGATCTTCTAACTGCTTTACAGGACTGTGACTGTACTGCTCAACTGGCGTAATTGATTGAATCCTACCCTCCAGTACTGTACTGTACTGCACAGTGCAATCAGTACAGTCAACTGTACCCAATTAGAGGACCGTCAGTCACAGTCGGTTCCTAACTCACACTGCCGGCTCGACCTGCTGATTTACAGTGGACTGTACCCCTCACCGCCTCGCTTCTTCCATCTCAATCGTCATCCCTCTCGGCTTAGCCGTATCTGTCTGCCCCTAACCCTCATTTTCACCCTTGGTCAATACAGACAAGAACAATACAGTAGCTTGACATCACCATCTCCTATCCTTTTCCTGTCCTCGTCCAATCGACTACATCAACGCTATTGCCATATACCCCAACCACCCTCCAGTCATACTTCTACAGCTTTTAGAAGAATTCGCCCTGGCATTGCTCATGCACCATCACTAACTGTACCTGACTGTCATCCGCTTCTGACGTCTTCCCCACGTCTCGCACACTACATCATCAACCTCACATGCTTTGAACGGCATCCGTCTCGACAGATACATCACTGCGCTCCACCACGCCCACGCGCAGCCTCGCCGCGACAACATGCCCATCTGTGGATCCTCCCAAGTCCGCGAGATGGCCGCGGAGAAGGCTCACCTTTCTGCTAGTTCTCAGATCGGACCTTATCAAGATGCACGTCCACAGTCTACGCAAGCCACAATCACATCAGCCGTAGCCGCCGATCCTACGCTGCCACCATCTGAAGCCGAAAAGCGCCTCTTCCCTGACCCATCTGCTGCCAGGCGTGGTCTGCTTCGCTTCAAGATCAAGGAGCAGCTCGAAGAGGGCAGAGGCAAGCATTGGATTTGGGACCAGGGCGCTGTACACGACGGCAACAAACAACCCGACGACGACGAGCTCGAGCGTGTTCGTCATCGATTCGGATACAAGCCCGAGGAACAGGGCGGGCCATCTCGCCTCTACCTCATGGTCCTTGCCGACTGCCTCTTGCCCTTGCCGCGCCATCCCATGGCGGGGGTCGTCTCTCCACCTCTCCTGGCTACTACGGGTATTGTGCCGCTTTCCATCTTTTCCACCGGTCCAGATATCATCGGCCATTACTACGACTGCATCGTTGCTGCTCGCAGAGAAGTCATCCTCCTTACCAACTACTGGCAAGGCGGCAAGAACGTCGACCGGATCGCTGAGGCCCTTAGAGAACTCAACAAGCGTGTCGAGAAGCGTCGTAAACAGCGAGTACTCGAGGCAAGGCGCAAAGGCCAGTCTCCCTCGACTCAACTCCCCACAAACACATTCAGCACACCACAAGCAGAGAAAGCTGCCAAACAACAAACCGATCTGCTCGAACAGCAAGGTGCACCAGGGTCAATAGCCCGCGCTGAGAACGACGAAGCCAAGCTCGAAACAGACCTGCAAGACGTCGAACTCGGTCCGCCCAGGGACGACGAGCGAATCGTTGTCAAGCTCATGTGGGATCGAGGCCCGCAAACCCTGGCCGACCTCTTCCGTCTTCGCAAGCCGGTTCCTCCTAACATGTGGAAGACCAATGGCCTCCCAACCGAGAGCGAGATCCCTAATCTCACCATGGAGATTCTTAATTACCACCGACCTCTCATGGGAACTTTCCATGCAAAGTTGCTCATCGTCGATCGCCAAGTCGCTCTCATCAACTCGAACAACATTCAGGATCGACCCAACATTGAGGCATGCGTTCGTCTCGAAGGGGACATTGTCAACTCCATCTACGACCATGCGCTCATCAGTTGGGGCAACCGTCTCAACCCACCGCTGCCCTGTCTCACTGCACCCGCTCCCGTGTCACCCTCTCCTGCCGCCTTTATGACCGGTGAAGAGAGCACGCTTCCTTCTCTGACCGTCGAAAAGCTCAAGCAGATCGCCATCGACGTCCGACAAAGACTGCATGACGAAGATACTGCCACCGAAGTCGAGAAGGAGCAGAGCATGCAGAGTCCCTTGAGCCCTTTGAACTTTCATTTCGGTGACGTGGTCGACCAAGTCATGCGCCGCGACAGCCTTGGTGCCGGCCGCTCCGCCTCTCCCGTGCGATCCGCAGATGCTGAACACCACGTAGATGGCGAGAAGGCGGCTCGCAAGGCCGGTGCACTCTGGGCTCAGAAGGTGCTCGGTGAGCGTTTCAGTCATCACCAACACGCCCCCAAGACAGACAAGCCCGAAGCTGGGTCCATGGGCAAGTCCGAGACGATGCCCGTGGAGAAACCAGAGACAGAACCCATGCAAAGGGCGGATACTGTTCCACCGACTCATCATAAAAAGCACTTTGCTGATATCGTCGAGGCTTTGATGAAGAAGGAAGGTCACAAGCCCCCTGCTTGGGCTGAGGGCGCTCTTGAGGTGTTTGGTCTGGGACAGAGTAGTTCCAAGAACGTGGCCGAGGCGGTGAGACGCAACCCTCGACCCAAGGCGACGCTGTCTTCCAACGTCAACGTCCCCCAAGCTGTCGAAGAGGAAGGCCACGATCAGCACCTGGAACGCGGCAGATCGATGGAGGCCGAAGAGGAGAGCTTGGACGGTGCTCCGAGCCACACAGCGATCGAGGAAGGCGCTGGTAGTCCTAAAGCGGCGCTGAGCAGCGTCGGTAGTGAAGACACCGCTCCCGCAACTCACAAGGAGGCGATTGCCAAGGAACTTGCCGCACCCGGCCCCGCACCGGTTCTCAACACCGAGATTTTCACATCCAAGAAAGGGACCGACGACGACGTCGCTCTGTACAAGCATGATGACGAGGGCGCGCCCGGGTCAGTCGGCTACCGACGTGTGCGCCGAACAGCTTCCCAAATTTCCAAGTCCTCGGCTGCCGAGCGACTCAACGCCATCACAAAGAACCTTGACTTCGCCAACAACTCCAAGGTGCAGGGCGAGATCAAAGCGGAGAATCTGTCGGATGACATGCTGGACAAGCTGAACGATGTGTTGGATTTCCAGCCGTACATCTTCCACAAGCCGCACGAGCCGGTCCCTATGGCTTTGGTCAATCGCCGGCCTCACGGTACGCCGGGCCATTCAGACATCCGAAATCCACAGGACGCGGCTTGGCTGGCTGGGTTCAGATATGCTAAAAACCACATCTTTATCCAGTCGCCAACGCTGAACGCTTCTCCGATCAAGGCGGCGGTGCTTGCTGCGGTCAGGAGGCATGTCAAGGTGGAGTTGTGGTTGGATCTGGGCTTCAACGACAAGTCCGAGTCCATGCCATTCCAAGGAGGTACGAATGAGCAGGTGGTCACCGCCTTCTACCGCCAGCTTCGACGTGAGGGCAAGGGCGATGAGAAGTATCTGGAGGTCTACTGGTACACAGGAAAGGACATGACGCGTCCGCTGAATGCCGTGAGGAAGCAGAGGAACTGCCATGTCAAGTTTGCTGCCTTCGATGGTCAAGTCGCCGTGCTGGGTTCGGGCAACCAGGACACGCAGAGTTGGTTCCACTCGCAAGAGATCAACGTGATGGTGGACTCGAAGCAAATCGTGGACGAGTGGATGGCCGCGTTGGGCCGAAATCAGAGCACAAAGCTGTACGGCATGGTAGACCAACGAGACGGAATTTGGAGAGGCAAGGACGGGCAGGAGTTGGTGGACACAGGCAAAGATAAGGCAGGTGAGAGCGAAAAGAGGGAGAGGAGTAGCTCGCCTCCAGCGAGCACGAATGCAACAGTCTCGGCTACCACCGCCACCACCGCCACTGCAGTCGTCTAAACACTCGTCTCAATCGTCCCAACCGTTAAAGTAAAGCATCACCATAGGTTTTCGTATACAGTACCGTTACAGTATCTCATCACATCCATTCTTTTATTTTTATCGATGCAATACGTTATCCCTTTTCTTTTTTTTTCTTTTTTTTGACTTCATCCCAGTAACCCCGCCCGCCACTTTTCGTTCCTTCTTGCAACTGTCAATCAACCCGGGGAGGGGAAGGGAGGGGGGCAAGGTTTTCTCGCACAGACGAATGAACGATGCTTGAGCTGAGAGTCGACGTCGGAGATGGAGGGGGATCGTACACTGTATTCTGCTATGACCAAGACGAATTCCACATTTTTATTTTATTTTTACATCTGAGGCATATCGGGACCAGCATCCTCACCCATACCTGCATCCGGAGCCTGAACACCCGGACCGGCGCCTCCCCCCGACTGCCTACCCCTCTTCGCACTAACCACATCGTCAACCCTCAACAACAACGACGCACTCTCAATAGCAGTCTTGAGCGTCTGAATCTTGACGGCTGCACTCTCGTACAAACCGTACTCCTTCATCTCGACCACATTTCCGCTCTCGCCGTCGACGCCATACGAGTGTTCTCCATTGGCATGCTTGGCACGCAGCGTGGTCAGCGTCTTGATCGCGTTACCACCGCAGTTCTGGATCAGCGTTCGCGGGATCACCTCCATGGCATCGCTTACCGCGCGGATCGGACCCACCTCGACACCCTCGAGCTCCTTGGCAAACTCGGACAGTCCGTACGCGATCGCCATCTCGGTAGCGCCTCCACCGGGCGCCAGCAGCGGGTTGAACACCACATTGCGAGCCACCGCCATCGCATCCGCCAGGTTCCGGTCAATCTCGTTGAGAATGTCCTTCGACGGTCCACGCAACAGGATCGTACATGCCTTGGGCTCCTTGCACTCCTCGAGCAAGGTAAAGTACTCATCGCCGAGCTTCTCGATGTGGAAGAGGCCGCACCTTGTGCCGATGTCGGCGTCGCGCAGGTCGTCGACTCGGTTGACGATCGTAGCACCGGTAGCACGCGCAATGCGGTTGTTGTCCGTCTTCCTGACACGTCGGATGCAGGTGATGTTGGCCTTGAGCAGGTAATGCTGCGCAAGGTCCGAGACACCCTTTTCGGTGAAGACGAGATCGGGCTTGAACTCGATGATCTTTTCGCACATGGCCTGGATCTGCTGCTCTTCAATCTCGAGGATCTTGTTCCAGTCTTCTTCGCGCGTGATTTCGATGTTGGTTTGCGACTCGCCCTTCTTGTACTCGAGTGGGCAGTCGAGGAGCATGATGCGCGGGTTTTCGATGCGTCTCCTCATCTTGGGGTGAGTGACGTCCTTGTTGAGCATAACGCCGTCGAGCACACGGCAGTCCTCGATGGTTCCACCAGGCACCTTCTCGACACGCGCGTAGCGCTTGATGTCGACTGTCTTGCTCGGGTCACTGGAAGCGGAGGTGCCAGCGGAAGAGTCAACCATGGCGACAGTGCGAACCGCCTTGAGCGCGAGCTTGCACATCTGCTCGGACCATCTCGAGACAAACTTGGTGCCGATAGAAGTCTTGATAAGGGCGAGCATCTCCTTGTCATTGGTGACGTCGACGGGAATCGAAATCTCCTCGACAATTTCTAGTGCGCGTGCGAGCGCCTTCTTGAAGGCAGAAATGATGACAACAGGGTGGATACCGCGTTCGAGCTGAGGCAGGGACTGAGCAAGGATCTCGCCGGCAAGAATGATAACGGAGGTGGTACCATCGCCAACTTCCTCATCCTGAGTTCGGGAGAGCTCGATCATGGACTTTGCAGCAGGGTGAGCCACCTCGACCTCACGCAAGATGGCGTTGCCGTCGTTGGTGAGGAGGATGCCTCCCATGGGGTCGAGGATCATCTTGAGCATAGCTTTGGGTCCAAGACAGGTTCGGATGACATCGGCGACGGTCTTGGCGGCTGTGATGTTGGAGATCTGGGCTTTGCGGCCGGTTTGGCGCTCGGGGCCGGTGTTCATGACGAACACGGGTTGCTGTCCCGACATGATTGCTATACGATTGAGAGGATGCTGAACGCCTCGTCAGTGTAGATTTTTGGAGTAGCGGTCGAGACAAACGTTAGAGGTGGTCGATCGGAGCAGCCGACTGAACGGGTTCGCGGCAAGTGCGATGCGCAGACGGAGTGATCCGATAGTATGACAAGGCGCCAAGCTATGTGGTGTGTGACAGTAAGAAAGAATCGTGAGTGCCGAAAGCTCACTTAGCCATGTGTGGGTGTGTGTCTCTCTCTCTCTCTCTCTCTCTCTCTCTCTCTCTCTCTCTCTGAGCGGCACCAGAAGTGTCACTTTTTCGCAGAGCGCTGTGTTGTAGCGTCGAGTTGGTTGGTCAAACAGAGCAGAAAGAAACTAGGAGGCAGCGCGCGCGCACACACAGTCAAGTAAAGTCCTCTCTGCTGTGGTTGAGCTGCGCGTTGCAAGATTTCTTCCAGCTTCTTCTGAAGTGTAAAGCGCGATCTGTTAGAAACCCCAAATCGGGAGCAGGTAGAGCCTTAGGGTTAGGATTTTCCAGATCCGATCACAATTTGTTTGCACTTTGTTAAGGGAGTCTTTGCTTACAGCTTGGGAACCTTGCTCGTGGCTCACAGTCATGACTGGTGGCTTGTGTGACTTGCGCTGCACAGAAAGACAAGCACGAGGGTTTGCACACTTTACTGGAAATGAAAGACAGTCCAGTTGAATGTAAACCGAGGCTGCAGATGGCTATTTTAGTGTGTCTAGTGCAGCATTCAAGAGATGCTCTACGCCGATACTTCGTCGCTGCTGCTGCTGCTGCTGCTGCTGCTGCTGCTTCTTCGTACGCAAGGTGGTCAACGTATTGGGCTCCATGTGAGATGCCCAGTGATCAGGCTGTGCTTGAATGCGCCCATTGTTTGTTCGGCCACTCTATTGTTGTCCCGATAGTGCCTTCTAGGCGCGAGGGATCTCGATCCGGTTGTCATTCTGTGATTGCCATGCATGCGGCCCCACCTGGCGCACGCACCACACCACGCATGCGCAACGTAGCAAAAGTCACATAATACAATACTATCGTCCCACACTTTTTTTGAGGCGCCACGTACTGTACGTTATCAGAGCAAAAGTATAGCTGAGGATTGAGAGATTTGCTCGTATATAAGCCAAGCTGAAGCCATCCGAAATGACAGCGCAATGGCAAGCCTAACAAGTCACCGAGTAGCCAACAGTCAAAATGAATGAATGGTTTCCGAAACGGTGAAAGAAAAGGTGGACGCAAAATCCTAAATTATTGACCGTTGCGGAATCACACTCTCCGCTCAATTTGGCCACCCGCCATTTACAGTTAGTAGTACTGAACAGAAGTACCACACTGCAACTTAGGCTCGACTCTTCAAGCTGCACCGATACACGCACGCACGCACGCACGCACGCACTTACCCTCCGACTCGGAGCACGCTCTTTCCATTTCCCTCTCTCTCTCTCTATCTCTCTCAACCTCAACCTCATTCACCCAATTTCATCCTCCGTCTCGTCATCATCCCTTCTCCTCCTCCTCCTCCTTCCACCCGTATCCTCTCGTGGCATCAGCTTCCGGTCTGCCCAATCTACACTGCATCCCATCTCTCAGCACGCCAGGTCTGATCGACGCAAGCGTTACTCGTCATCCAGTCAAGCTCACCTTTCAACCCCGCATAACAAAAGTGCTTCATTTGGCCCTTGAAAGTTGCTGCAACGGCCATCATTCGACAACTTGAACCATCCTTTCCAACTGGCTCGTTGAACTCTGTTCGCCAGCCTACACCTCTCGTGGCATACACTCCCGTTTCTTCAGTCAGACGAATTAGCATCCTTCTGCACGTCTCGTGCGTTCGCTCAGGATTGCTCGGACAGCGCTCTTCCTCTTTTATTCCACCGGTTCTGACCTGAAACATGGGCATCTTCGGGCTCAAGTCGCGCAAATCTTACTCATCCGATATATCGAGCTACAGCAAGCACAATCCTGATCCAAAGAACGGCAACCATAACGCAGAGGCTTCTGACGTTATTGGCGACAGTCCCGAATTTGGTGTTCTCAACAGTAGAAGAGGTCCGTCCAACAATTCCGACTCGGCTTCCCTGCGATCTCGCACCAGCATGAAAAAGTTCTTTGGCAGTACCCGCCGAAAGGGCTCGCAGAGCATCGACTCCGGTGCTTCTTCCAAGCCAAAACCCTACCGGCCTCCAGCGACCGACTACGCTAATGGCGCTACCAGTCGCACCAGTCTCAACCAGATTACCAAAATCGTTCCCACCTCTGTCACTGCACCGACGTTGGGCACGCCGACCGAAGCTGGAAGCTCTTTCGCTGATGCTGTGGGCGCAAGTGTTGCTGGTGGTCTGGCTGCTACCAATCCGACGGGGCCTCGCCCTTCCGATCTCTTTGCAGGAAAGGGCGTCCAGTGGGAACAGATCGACCTCACCTCTCGCAACCTCTCTACGTCCGTCGATACCCCAGCTACCAACATCGACATGCAAAAGTTCCTCAAGGAACGACGTCAATGGATCCCTACCTTCAAAGACTCGAATATCGGCGAGGAAGAGGTGGTGAATCTGCCCAAGAAACTCGACGAGTTCTCCTTCGACACTCCGCCCGAAGTCACCAAGACCTCAGCCGGGCTCAAGAGCCTGAAGGACCTTGAGGATTCTCACAAGCGCAAGGCTGCCCTTCCTACTCCTGCGCCGCTGTCTGCAGCCCCCAACGGCCCCATCTTCGAAGAGGCAGGTTCCAGCATCTCTGTAATTGGCAGCACATCCGCCGACGCTGCTACGGCCAAGCCGGGTGATGGCCTCCCGCCCGCGCCAGCGGCACCAACGCGCAACCAATCGTTCCGCATCTCGACGTTTGCTGCCTCCGATGACGCGGGTCTTCTCAAGGCGCGAAGCCTATCTCGCAAAAATACTGCATCTCTGGGGGTCAATGGGTCGGAAGCAGCCGCATCTTCCACGACGGCGCCGTCTCGAGACATTCCACAACGCAAAAGCTCGGTGCGAAAAGAGCTGTCAGAGGTGGGATCCAAGACGGCGGCAGACGAAACCACAACCGCCTCTTCTGCTGATGCGAAGCAGGCCGCCAACACAAACGGCTCTGAGGAGGCGTTCAAAGCATCGAACAGCAGAGTCGATCAGGTCAAGGAACAGGCTACTGTGTCCGAACTTGCCCCGCCGGCAGCCGTATCTGGTACCGGTACATCAACCGCGGCCGGCAGCCTACGTCCATCCATGGATACAGCCGTCTTTGCCACCCCCGCTGGATCCGAAACGCATGGGAGCGAGCAGACTCCGCAAGCTTCATCTGCTCCCATCTCGGTCCCAGCTGCGGTTCCAGAGGTGTCGCAAGACTCGGACACCCAGGTGGCACTAAGCAGCCCCGTTGCAGATACTCCGTCTCGACCTCGTAAAAACGACCAGCGTGCGCCTTCTCGTCAGAGCAGCAAAGAGCCGATCGACATGATCAAGTCGACCAGTTCCACGTTGACCGCAACCGAGGAGAACATCAGCGACAAGGTGGCCCAGGCTGCACCATCGTTGCAGAACGTCCTCCCTGGTAGTGGGGCGGCGACGGGTTCGCCAGCTTGAAGGCATCAGTGTACTGTAGACATTAGCAATTGCAACTATGGTCCTTTTTCGACCTTGAACATACCCTTTCCTTTTATGTTTTGGTTTGTTTTGCCTTGATCAGTTTGTCTGCGAGTCGAGATGAGGTAGTCTTGGGTCGAGTCCAGCCCGGGTTTAGATGCTGTGTTTCGGATTACGGGGAAGCAGCCATGTTGTCACACGTTGCACAGCTTGTATGCAATATGTGAATAGTAAAGGCAGTGGATTCCAGGAGAATGAGATCCGGTGATGACCTTGACTATATACATGAGGAGCGAAGCGACGAGTGATCGTTGGGGCAAGCCACCAAATGTGCTTGGCAGACGCTGACTAAGCGTTAGTCACGTGCACACGTGACACTGCCCCCCCTAAAAGAAGCAGCTACGCTGCGGAGAAGAAGAAGAGAAGATCCGGAAATGGAAAGAAGACGAGATCGGGAAAGCGATGCGATGCGGTGCGATGCGACTGCGAGCGGGGAAACACGAGATGAACGAGGAAGCGGGGAAACATTGACGGGGAAACGAAACACGGGTACTGAGTGAATCCAGAAGGGTCGGGGAGAAGGCCGTTAAGGCGAGGGTGGAGACTGTCGGGCACGCCAGGCGTCCAAAACGGAGGGGTCAGTGACGGCAGATGCCGGAATCCATTGATCTCGACCGGCGTGCTCGTATCGGACAAGGAATTGACGGCCGCGAGTCTTGAGGAGGCGTTCTTTGAGAATGGCGGTGATTTTGTTGGAGACAATCGGCTGACCGGACGGAACATAGGGCTCCAGATGCTGGATTGAGACAACAGGATGGATGCGGGAATCGGCGGGGAGAGACAACTCGTAGGCGAGGTCACTCACTACGCGACAGATAGGGAAAGGCCCGATACGCTGAACACCAAGGCGCCGATCAGGAGGTAGCTGGCTCTTGGGCACCTGATAGCCGTCGCCGAGATTCAGCCAAACCCAGTCCCCAACATTGAGTTTCGGAGGTGGGGCGTGGAGGCGGTCGTACCTATGTTTCATGTAGGCCTGAACCGAGGCGAGATGGTCCAGAGCCTCCTGTCTGAGGGCGGTACGACGATCGGGAAGCGTTAAATCGCCTAGCGTGGTAACGGGCTGAAGAGCGGTGAACGGATCACGTAATTTGACTCCGTAAAGCAGGTCATTGGGCGCGGCGTTAAGGGAGGCGTTGACTCGATTGCCGAGAAGGAGTTCGACCAGGGGTAAGTGCGTAGCCCAGTCGTCCGCCCAGGCGTTACAGAGGCCGCGAAGGAGCATTTCCACGGACTGGATAGCTCGTTCACTCTGCCCATCGCTCTTGTGATGCGCAGTCGAGAAAACGAGCTCACAACCGTAGCGAGTGTGCAACGAACGCCAAAACTGAGAGGTGAGGCGAGAGTCACGGTCGCTGATGATTTTCTGCGGCCATCCTATGTGAGGCAGAAGTCGTTCGGCGAACCGGAAGCTCCATTGTTCTGCCGACCAAGTAGTTGCTCCCGACAGAAGGTAAACACGCCGTGTGCCGGTGTCGGTCACAACCAGAATGGTGTCAAGTAAGTCGCGGTCGAAGGTGGAGCGAACCGCGGGGAGGCGAACAATGAAATCACAAGATAGAGTGACGAAAGGGATGGCGGGACTGGCGAGAGGTTGCAGAGAGCCATACGGGCGGTGTCGGTGAGTTGTGGTTTGTTGACAGTGCGTGCATCGGCGTACAAAGTCGTCAACATGGCGGAGTAGGTGAGGAGTGTAGGCGACTTGGCGGAACCTGTCACAGGTGGCCTTGACGCCAAGGTGGCCCGAATGCGCTAGAGCGATGAGTCGTGAAACCGCAGAAGGACCGATGCACATGCGCCATGTACCGTCGTCATCGATCTTGTAGAGTAGATCGTCTTCCTTGATGCCAAAGGCGCCGTGCTGGAAGGGTCGGGCACCGTTGGCCTTGAGCACGAGATCCGAGCGGGTGCGGGCAAAAGCTTGGTCGGCGGTCTGGCTGGTAAGAATATCCGTGCGGAGGGAAGGGCTAAGGGTGATGGATTGTGCGTGTGCAACTAGGCCGGTCTCCTCGGCTGCTTGAATGCGACTAAGCGCGTCAACGTGCGTCATGTACATACCTTTTCGGTGTAGAATTGTGAGCTTCGGGCGAAACTCGGCAAGGATAAGTGCGAAACGCACGAGACGCGGATTGTGAGCGGCAGGAGTTGAAGAGAATGGCTTTGCGTCGGCGATTGATGTCACTGCTAGATGGTCGGTGAAAAGCAAATGCGGACCAGGGGATGCATCGAGGAAACGTTTTACCCGTTGCAAGGCCCAGACCGCGGCGGCTGCTTCAAGTTCCGTCGGCCAGTAGGATCGTTCCGCGGGCTGGAGAGAGCGTGAATCGAACCAAATCGGTACCTCAGCTGGCTGGGGCGGGTGAGCGGAAGATGCCTCCACGTTTTGATGCAAAGCGAGCGCGAAGCCGTGCTGCTGCGAAGCATCGACGTAAAGCAGGAAGGGCTTGCGATAGTCGGGGAAGTGGAGCACTTTATTCTGGAGAATGCTCTTGAGCTCGTTCAGCGCTTGTAATGCAGCCGGGTCGTGAGGGACTTGCGTTGAAGAAGAGTGCCTTTTGCGCGCGTGCCCACCGATGGGAGCTCCTCGCAGCAGTTGAGTTTTGATACTTTGAAGGGGTCGAATAAGTGCAGCGAAGCGCGAAACGTAGTTCTTATAATAAGAGAAGAACCCGATGACGTGCTCAAGCTGGTCCAGCGTGGTGGGGTACTCGATTCGTTGGATGGCCTCGCACTTGGAAGGAAGAGTGCGGGTGCCCGCTCCCGAGACCAAGTGGCCCAATAAGGGCACTTCGCGACGCGCAACGTGGGCCTTATCTCTGGCCAAGGTAAGTCCGAGGCGTTGGATGACGTCGAGAACCGCGTTCACGTCGCGCAAATGCTCGTCGATGGTGCCCGATCGGACGCCAAAGTCGTCAACGTATACGAAGGTTTTCGCACTGAGTCCGGCGGCCGAGAAGGCTTCGGTGAGGGTACGCTGTAGAAATGCCACGGACCTTGATTGCCCCATTATGGTACACGAGAGCATCTCCTGACCACGATGTGTGAGAACCGTGGCCTTCCACCGATCATCTTCATGCAAGGGCATTTGGTAAAAGGCCTTGCGAAGATCGAACGTGGTGATGAAGTGAGCTCCGGCGAGCCGTTCACGCAGCTCATCTGGGGTGGGGAGGGGATAATGGTCAGGCAACACTACAGCGTTCAGTTGTCGGAGATCAACCACAGGGCGCGGTTTACCATTGCGGTACACCACAAACACGGGCCACCCACAGGGCGTGCCGGGCGGAGCCTTGTGGAGTCGACCTTGGCGAGCCAGCTCATCAAAGACTTCGTCGATTGCTTGGCGATCGCGCTGCGAGACACGGTAAAGGCGGGGTTTGAATTTGTGGGGGTTGGTTTCGAGCTCGCGGGAGGGAAGACGCATGGCGTCACCGGTTGTCAGCATACCCAGGCCGGGGCGCCACACATCCTGGTAACGCTCAAAGAGAGTGAGGAACGCAGTTCTGGTTTCGGGAGGAAGATCGGAATCGAAAGTCGGTAGATCATCGGAATGAGGTTGGTCGGGTAGGATAGTGAAGGGGAGAGTGTAGGCGTCCATGTCCGGCGGGGCGCGCATATCCGGGGCGAGGACACTGTCGGAAGGAGGGCCGAGGACATGAGCAACTACGGGCTTCATTTTGGGAAGATCGCGAGCCACAATCACTGCCGTGCGGAGGCCACAAGATTGAAGAGTGATAATCGACTTGATGGCATCGAAGAGAATGCCATGGGCTAAGATGAAGTCCATGCCCAGAATGAGGCGAGGGGGAAGTCGTTCGAGAACATGACATGTAATGGTGGTGCGTGCGATGGCTTTAGGCGGACAAGGAATGTCCAAGGTGAAGGTTGCGCAGCCGAGAGTACGGGTGGGAGTGCTAGCGGTGTCCACAACCATGGTGTCGGCGGACATGGAGTGTTGAAATGACTGCAGGAGGGAACGATCGATGAGAGACAAGGACGAGCCCGTGTCAAGACAAGCCTCGAAGGCGGAGGCGCCGAAAGGCTGGACACGAACGCGCAAGTAAGAGGGAAGGAGGTGGAAGGTCGGTGCTGAAGGCCCGTGGGCGTCGATGATGGGTAAGGTCGGTGATTTATCCGGAGGAAGGCGGGATGGGGAGAGCTGGCGAACAGTTCCCCCCGCGTGTTCCTAGTCGACATGCATGGAAAAATCGTTGCTCTCATCGGAGGAGAAGGAGAGCTCCGGAGTAGTATCGTGAGAGCGAGACAGGTGCGCCTCCTGGAGAGCCTCGTACTGCAGAGTCTCGTAGTCCTGGGTAGGCTGGCCGTCATGAGCGTCGGCATGGTGGGCGGCGACGGCGGGTACTGAGGGCTTGAACAATTGGACTGCTTTAACCTTAGAGGGGCAGTCGGCGTCCCAGTGAGAGCCGTTGCAATGACGGCAAGGACGCGGGGGAGGACGGCTGGTCTTGTCCACGTCGCGCGGCTGAGCAGCTTGACGCGGAGGAAGGGAAGGCCGCTGCGGGTCCCGACTGGCGGTGGAGCGCTCTTTGGCGTGCTGGAGCACCGCGCGGACGGCCAGGGCTTTGCGCCGGAAAATGTTAGGATCAACGTCGGGATCTTCGGCAGCGGTAGCAAGCTGCGCTTGCATAGTGAAAGGCAGACCGTTGAGTAGCCACTGCACCACTTGTCGAGGAGCCGTCTGATTAGCAATGCGAGCCAAACGGATACCCCGTTCGTGATAAGCATTGTAATCAGTGGAGAGAGTATAACGCATGCGTTGCAACTCACTAAAGGCTTCCGTTTCGCTCATGCCGAAACGATCCTTGAGGAGGCGAACCCAAGCGCCGGGGCTACGCTGGAGGCTGGCCCGGTCGATGGCACCCAGGTTGGTGTACCAATCGAGGGCGGTACCGCGGAGGCATTGGGGAAGGGCCTCGCAGACAGCCATGGCGGAATGAAGCGTCGAGACGTCCTGGATGCGGCGGCAGAACAGTTCCACGTCGCCTTTGTCTTCGGGGTCAAAGATTGCGATGTCTTTGGGGCGAAGCTTGGAGCTGTCCCGGACGACTTCGAGATCAAGAGGAGGCATAGAGGCGCGGGCGAGGTCGTCGAGGCCCCGAGATTGCGGAGCAGGGGCGGACGAGACAGATGGCGACTGGGGCGTCGGAGTACGCCCGGCAAGGAGTTGCTCCAGGAGCTCGGTCGTCTTGAGGGACGAAGCGAGGAGCTGAGCCATAATAGCGTGCATGTCGGTGTGCGAAGCAGGCGAAACGCCGGTAGGGCTGCCCGAGCGAGCGGCGGAGGAAGGCGGAGTGTCGGGCATAGTGGAAGTCGCTGGCGTTACGGAACTACCGGAAGGCGACTGCAGCCGACGAGAAAGGAGGTGGATGTCGGGATCAAAAGGGCGCAAGTCAGAAGACCTGCGAGCACGGGTTGAGGGGGGAATGATGGCGATGGTTTAGAGTATATGCGGTGGGTGGTGATGGGAAGGAGAGTAAGGAATTTCGCGAGGATGCTATGAAAGCGTAAGGAAAGTAAGCTTTGTCGAGAAGAACCACAGAAGCTACCAATGTCACACGTTGCACAGCTTGTATGCAATATGTGAATAGTAAAGGCAGTGGATTCCAGGAGAATGAGATCCGGTGATGACCTTGACTATATACATGAGGAGCGAAGCGACGAGTGATCGTTGGGGCAAGCCACCAAATGTGCTTGGCAGACGCTGACTAAGCGTTAGTCACGTGCACACGTGACACATGTGGAGCAAAGCAGCACTATACTTGTACACTGAAATTTGTGCCATTTTGGAAGATTCGGGTCAGGATTCAACATTTAGCACGTTTGGTTTTTTCGCTTCTTGACTTCTGACCTCACACCATCGTTGGCATTGTCTCTTCCAGGTTGCAGTCACTCGGTCGCACTTTCACCAAGAGAGAGAGAAAGAGAGAGAGAGAGAGAGCGCGATCATGGCGGACTTTTACATTCGGTCGGCAGTGTCTCTGGACCGAGTTCTTCGAGATGAGTGTTCTGTCAAAGCGGCGGCGTCGCCTCATGCGGATTCGACACGAGTGCTTGCGATCCTGATCAACAGTTTGGCGTACAGGAATGCGATCATGCATGCGATCGAGCAATCCAAAGTGCTCAAGCTTGAGGAACGCGTATTCACGCTCACCGCTCCCCGCTCGAAACCTGGCAAGGGGAAGGACCAATCGAAGCCACAGCCAAAGGATCCTAGGGGAACGAAAGAGTATCCGTCGAAAGAAGCATTTGTGCTCATCCTCACCCACGATCTCATCTTCCAGAACCGGGGAATTCAAGCGGCGAAAACATGGCCACCCAAAGTCGTCCTCGACAAGTACCGTCCATCGATCCATTCGAGCCTAGTCAAGCTGCAGCTTCGACAGGGCAAGGCGAGGATTAGCGACTTGCGGTCCGGGGCACTATATCACGAGATGGTGCAGAGGATGCCGCGGTGGGTTCGGATCAACTCGTTGCGTGCGACGCGTGACGAGGTTTTCACGTGGCTCGCGGCGAACCATTATACGCAGCTTGACGAGGGGGAGGAGGAGATCAGTGGGGTCAAGGAGTGGGTGGAGTCGAAGCATGTGCCCGGGTTGTTGGCGTTTCATCCCAAGGCTACGAGTGCTTTGTTGGGTAGTGAGCTGTATCGGGAGAATTGGATTGTGATGCAGGATCTAGCCTCGTGTTTCCCAGCATTCATACTGGACCCACCGGCAGATGCGGGCGTGGTGGATGCTACCAGCGCACCGGGCAACAAGACTTCGCATCTAAGCGCGATCATGTACGAGAAATCGCAACACTCCTCCGTCCAGGTTGGGAAAGTGCATGCGTTTGAACGCGATCCACTCCGCTTCAAAACCCTCGTCAAACGTCTTGCAGCGGTGGGCGCTCTCGCTAACGAGAAACTGTCCCAATCCGCACGGGGAACGGGCAACGTGGTTGCTGAGAGGAAAGACTTTCTCACCACCAACCCATCCGAGTTCCCAAATGTGACGCACATGTTGCTCGACCCCTCGTGCAGTGGCTCGGGCATTGTCAACCGGCTCGACTTTCTCAAGGAAGACGACGATGTCGAAGACACTCCCCCCACCCCCGACCCCATCCTGACGACGACGAGGGGAAAAAGTAAGCTGGAAAAACGACTGCACCAGCTTTCGGAATTCCAATTGCTCATGCTTCGACATGCATTCAAGTTTGACTCGCTTCGAAAACTCGTCTATTCGACATGCTCGATCCATGCACAGGAGAACGAATTGGTGATTCTCAAAGCGTTAGAGACGCGGGAGGCGAGCGAATACGGATGGAAACTAGCCCCGCGTGAGCTCGTCATCCCCTCCTGGCGCGTACGAGGCGATAGCAAAGCATGTAAGGCAAGGCAAGACGTGAGAGATGCAGTGATCCGATGCTTACCCGGTGGTGAGGCAAAGGGTGAGCTACCAAATGTAGAAAGCTGCAACGGGTTCTTCATCGCCTGCTTCATCCGCCATCCCGCCACTATCGACAACGCAAAGAGAAAGCAATTAACCGACGACCAACAATCCAACAATGACAAAGAGGAAACAATAATAGCAGAAACCGTAGCTGCCAAAACCACCGCCGCCAACAGGAAAAAGAAACTGCAAAAAAACAAGAGCAAGAAACAACGCCTCAACCAACCATCCTAAACCTTGAACTTGTCCCAACTCTGCTGTAAACACCATCTTGAACCCACATCACTCTGGCGGTTTAAAGCGATCATAATTGCAATGGTAGCTAACTTAAGCCAAGACACCGCTAGACACCACAAGAGAAGATGTGCATGGGGCGTGATAATTTCTGACCAACGAGGGGGGAAAAAAACCAAAAAAAACGGGTGTTTAGTTGGACGAGGACGAGATGAAGAACCACTTGTCGATGCTGGGGTCGATGGGAGCGGGAGCCTGGGGGTTAGCCTTTGGCACAGCTGCCACTGCGGCATCGTTGGCACCGACGAAACCCTTGCTTCCCTGAACTGCGGTGTTGGTGAGGCTGATCTCACCGGCATCGGCCTGACCGCTGATGAGCCTCTTCCAAGCCTCGTTGCACTCGTGCACGATCTCGGTGGCGTACTTGCGGTTTTTGGCCTCACCGGAGAAAGCGAACTGGTTCTCTGGCTTACCGTCGGGGATCTTGTAGATCCTGAACCACTCGTTGGTAGCTCGGATCAAGCCGGGGAGGTGACGTTCGACATCCTCAATGTCGTTGAGCTTGGGAGCAAGAGGGTCGTTGATGTCGATCACAATGACCTTCCAGTCGGTCTCACCCTCGTCGAGCAGAGCCATGACACCGAGGACCTTGACTTGCTTGATCTGGCCGGTGTAACCCACCTGTTCGCCGATCTCGCACACGTCGAGCGGGTCGTTGTCACCCTTGGCCTTGGTATCGGGGTGGGTGTGGTGCGGGTCTTCCCAAGTCTGCGGGAAGGCACCGTAGTTCCAGATGTAGCCCTTGTGCGGGAAGCAGTTGCGCACAAATCGGAGCTTGCCCTTCTTGGTGTCCTGCTTGAAGCAGTTGAAGTTTTCCTCCTTGGAGATCTCGACCTTGGCGTTGGTCCAGCGCGGGATCTCGACGATCATGTTGAGGATGGTCTTGGACTCGTCGGCGAAGAGGGGCACATCGTGGAAGGGCGAAGCGGGCAGACCGGTCTTTGTGTTTTCGAGAAAGACGCGGTAGTCGAGCGTATAAGGCGCACCGACAGCGCGCGTTTTGAAATCAGCGGCAGAAGCCATGGTGTGGATGCTAGACGACAGCTGGCGAGCAGTCTGAGATAGTCGATGCAGAGCGGTACGTGCAGGTGACGACGGCATATACCTGCGGGGGAAGATCGAGGTATATGTGACGGAGAATGGATGTGGAGAGAAAGAATGTAACGAGATCGAGAGAGGGTGGTGTCATGTATATACTGCAACAGTGTTGGCACGCTGGGCCGCAATCGGTGTTTCTTCCGACACACACACACAGCCAATCGATGGCAACACATTTTTTTTCTTTGGGCGAGGGCCCGAGCGAGAGAGAGAGAGAGAGAGAGAGAGAGAGAGAGAGAGAGAGAGACACTACTGTGTATTTTGAAAAGATCCGGCTTCATTCGGACGGCGTATCGCTAGGAATTTCCCCTTCTTTCTTGTTCACTACGCTGTGCAGACACTTCTTCCGCCTTCTTTGTGGCCACATCCGGGGATGGGGGGCGCGTTTCGTTCCAAGACATTTTGATTACAACAATTCGAAATTGATCATTTTCAAAACATTCACTGATCTGTATTTTTGTATTCATCCCCGATATCCGATCAAACGCACGATAGATCTAGTCTGTAAGATCGGAGCAAATATCTTGTCCAAGTGTAAAGACAGTGTGGTGTTGTGGTGTTGAGCGGAAGCATGACTACTCCTACTCTACTACTACTACATGATTAGCGACATACATTCAAAGAGCAGAAACAAAGACATCATCCAAAAAGAAAAAACCATGACAAACTGCTTTTCACTACTGATACAGCTGCCAATCAAACTGCACCTCACCTCCCCAAACCTGTCCGCAACCCGCATACTGACCCGTCTGCAAAGAGATAGCATCCAACACTGAACCCTGCGTCTTGGCGCCCGAAAACGCACCCAGCCTCAGCACCTGCGCAGCCTGTTGACTATCCCCCACCGTAGTCCAGCCCTGATAACTCGCCGTGTTGGGGTTGCCAGACTTGACAAATGACATCCATCGCGCCTGCACTTCCTGCACCGTCTTCTTGAGTCCGACATCGACCTTGTTCGGATCCGAAAAGACGACCAGGATGTCGTCCTCATGACAGACACGGTTGGTGCAGTAGTCAATGCCCACGTTGGAAGGGTACGTGATACCCTTTTCGAACACTGCCACATACGCTTGCCCATACCGCTGCGAGTTGCTCCACGTCGGACACACGAACACGCCCTGCGTCAGCACCATCTCCAAGTTGGCACGCAGACTATCGTTGGTGTGCGAAAAGAGCTCCACCTTGGCAGGCGTAGGGTAAGCCGATGTCTCCGAAGTGTTCATCCCATACTGTACCGCCGAGTCGAGTGTCTGGCCTCGACCCGCGTTGAACATCTGCTCCAACAGTTGCGTTCGTGTCAAGCTGACCGGATATGCCTGCAGTTCAGCCGAAGTCGCATCCACACCCGTCGCCATGAGCATCTGACCGATCGCCGAGCCGCCTTCGTTTTCCACATTCGTGTAGATGATCGCCTTTCCCTCCTGCGCAGCCAATGAGGTGGTAGGGTTGCTTTCAAAGGTAGCCCCGGTGAGTTGCCCGACGAAGGGACGCCAAACTTCACTTACCGCCACACTGCCATCGATCGCCTGCCCCGCTTGCACCGCCGCCATACTCGCACCCAGTAAATCCCCCGCATTCATACTCCTCAGACACCCCAAATCCGAACAGGCCGTCTGCTGCAGAGCAAACCTACTCACCAGGTCGGAAGTGTGCGCGGACTGCGTGCCGAAGTCGGCAGGGTCCGAATGCATGATCGCCCTAGCGAACAGCGCCGAGGCAGCAGGCGAATCCAGCAGAGAACGGATGAGATGCGATCCACTACTCTGACCAGCGATCGTCATGGCATTCGCATCTCCATTGAACGCACCAATATTCGCCTTGATGAAAGACAGCGCCGCGATGGCATCGCGCACTCCCTGGTTCCCATTGATCCAACCACCCGTGGTGGCAGCAGTCGGAATCGATTCGGACGTAAACTGCGACGGAGCGAAGAAGCCAAACATTCCCAGACGGTACTGGATCGTGACGACGATCGCATTGTGCTGCGTGGCCAAATAAGACGCATCCAATCCGGGAGCCGTGGAAGAGCCCGAGATGAATGACCCACCATGGATCCACACCATCACCGGCATCGGTCCACCACCGGAAGACGAACCGGGCGCAGGGCGGAAAACGTTGAGGTACAGGCAATCTTCGCTGATCGCATCAGCGGTGATGTTGTACCTGGCATCGGGTTCTTGCATGCACGCGTTGGGCAGCCGGGTGGCATCATATCCTCCTGCAGATGCATTCGGGAACGAAGCGAGCGGTTGGGGCGAGGCGAACCTAAGATCACCAAGCGGGGGTTGAGCATAGGGGAGAGTGAAGCGCTGTGCACCATAGTCCGTGGTGGTGCCCAGCACGGTGCCGAGCGCAGGCAAGCTGAGTTGGAGAGGGTTGCCCGTAGAAGGAGGAGGAGGTGCGGGGGAGCATTGGGAGTTGGGGCAGGACAAGTTGAGCGGCGCTGCTTGGCATAGTTGCATACAGGTGGTAAAGCTGCACAGGAAGCAGAGGAAGGGTTGGAGCAGTCCCATGGTGAAGGATTGAGCGCACCAGCCGAGTTGGGGGCAAAATGGATGTCCAACGAGAGGGGGAGATGGCTGTACTTATAGCTGTAGCCTTCTCAGTTTGGCAGAGACGAAACTTGCCATCTTGGACACCTACAGCATGTCGGTAGAACAAAGGGCATAGCACGGCAGCGTGTTACGATGCATGGCGATTTCACCCCCACCACACTTCGCGTTTGCTTCATTCCTCCTCTCTTGCCTTGCCTATCGCTCCTGCTCTTCTGCTCTTCTCCCCCAATGATGTGTGGGTTGGTTTCATGAACCCCTATGTCCTCCAAGCCGACAACGTATCGCTGAATTGTATCCGCACTGCCACGTGGTCAAACAAAGGGGGACGGTTCGAAAATCCTTTCCTTTGTGTCGGACAAACTCCAATGTCCGCCAAATTGCATGCACTTACTGTACGACCGGGGGGTTCTGCCTCGGCATCAGAACATCAGTACAGCCCAGTGCGGTCCAATTGTACATGTTGGATAGTTGAGCGAGCAAGGTAGCACAAAGGGAACGCGGTTTGGTCCACGCGAGCAAAATTCCATTTCGCTTCCACTTTTCCAACGCGCCCTTTGTCGTGCCGGATGAGGAGCAAAGAACAATGCGGGCGGCGGGGGAAGGGGGTGGGCAGGTAAGTTGAAGCTCCACTCCTCATCATTTCGATGGTCGAGTTGGCGCCACAATGCCGTTCAGGTGGAGATGCAGCATGCCGACTCTGCCCAATTGCGACGGTAACAAGCAATTGCTGGGCTACGGGTTTGGAATGCTTCCAATCAAGAACAAGTAGTGAGGCTCAATGGGTACACAATGTCACTGGTGCAAGAGAATCGTTCCGCCGCACGTTAGCATAGGGAAGCCTCGCACCTCTGCGAACAGTTGATCCGATCGTGTACGCCTTTTGGATGCAAACTTCTATGTTTGCATCAACGGTTTCCCAGGCTGTTAGGATGAGTTCGACCGTTCATCCGCATAAAGACTCGTCGCACCGTTGCGAACAGTTGATCCAATGGTATGCACCTTTTGGATTTAAGCGTGGATGATCGCATCAACAGTCTCCAAGGCTGCGATGACCTTGCCGCCAACTCGTACGCTCCCTTCCCTTTCATCTTCGTCTATAATCGTCATTCATGCACACACTGCAACCCCCCCCCCAAACTGACCAACGAATTGCATCCTATCTCGACTGCATCAAACCTCACCAAACTCGCCATGACCCGTCCGTTTCGCATGCTCCAGCGCCTCCTTCTCCCCCCTCAACCCCACCCCGCACTGCTTACACTTGAGACTAAAATTCGCCGTATCCGTGTAATACCGCCTCCTCCTCAACTCGTCGCACATCCCCCTTGCTGCCTTGACCAGCTCGTCCTCCTCCTCCCGCACCCCTAAAGCCATCGAATTCGGAAACACACTCGTCACCTTGCCATCGACACCCTTCAGATAGACTGCGTCGTAGTGGATGCCGGAGTAGACGACGATGGCTCGATTGTCATACTGCTTATCCTCGCCGAAGCGGTGGATGGTGCGTGTGGCTACATCGATCGAATCGATCTCGACGCCAAAGTGGTTCGATAGGATGGACAGCTCTATCGCGCCACCCCACGTGGTCGGGCTGAGGATCTTGCCGATGTATTCGTCGCGCGGTCGACCCAGCACCACCTCCGGGTACTCGTCAGGGTTGGAGCGGATCGCATCGGCTACAACGCGACGTAACTCGGTAGCCGACTCGACCGACTGCGTCATGACAAACGAGACACTGGCGAACAGGCACGAGTTGTCGTCCGGTACCACTTTCAGTGTGAGTTCGCCCTGATTCGAAGCGAGCGCGATCGAGATGGAGCCATCGGTGACGTTGGTCGAGGTCGAAGCGGAGGTGGGGAGGCGTGCGGTGAGTCCATCGTTGAGTCGTCTTGCTCCGAGTCCGAACCCGCTTGTGCCGGTGGCAGTCGAGATGATCGGTTTCGGTCCTGACATTGGCCCAAACGATGAGGTGGACGCTGCACCATAATTGAGAGAGCTTGACGAATTAGCAGCGGCGGAAGTGGAAGAGGGAGAGGAAGTGCTGTGTACTTTGCGAGCCACGATCACCTGCTCACCCGTCTTGATCCCGACTTGTTGCGCGCTCAGTAGGGTGGAGGAGGCGATGCTGGAGGAGAGAAGCGCTTTGGGTGGGTATCCGATTTTCAACTCCTGATCCGAGACCGCAATGCCAGACTCTGACGAGATGAAAGTTTGGAGCGACGCCAGCGTCGAGGACTCGTCCAGCTTGAAGGTGGATGTACCTTGTGGGTGTCGTATGCGAATCATTGTGAGTTCTGAGATGAAGTAGTGACGAGAGGGTGGAGTCATTTGGATAAAGAGTGTTGGTTCACCTCCACATCGCCGTCGTCACGCCAAACCAAGCTAGGTCCGGTCCACGCGTCCCTGTTGTGCCTTTCACCACAGCGCACAACTGTCAAACAGTGGAACAGACCCCAACTTGAATCCTCCTTTCTGATCCAACTCTTTCTGAAGGTCCACACCATATATGTTCTTGCCGAAGTTCATGATTCTTTGCATTCGGTATGGAACTATCGTCAGTCTGTGTGTGGATACAGATTCAATCATTTCATCATTTTCTCGTCGTCCAACTCAATTTGTATACAAATAGGACGAGACGTAGCCCTCTACAACACTGTCAATCACGACGACCAACCGACGACCATCTGATCCTTCATCGTCACTGACCCCTTGAGCACCAGATCGTCCATACTGGAGCTCTTGCCCACCCACACCTTGTACTCACCATCTACCACCCTGTACTCCTGCGTGACCACATCCCACACCGAAAAGTCGCGCTTGGTCAACTTGAACCCTGCCTTTTTGCACTCGCCCGCAGGCTGGAGACCCTGCACCTTATCGAACCCACGCAACTGCTTGACCGGAGCATTCGCCTCGTCCGGATATCCAAGGTACAGCTGGGCTACCTCGTCACCAGCCATTGCACCTACGTTTTTGATATCCGCGCTCACCTCGACGAGGTACTGCCACAGACTACCTTTGCCACCGGGCTGCTTATCGCCCTGCACCGACTTGAACCCTGATGGCGCATAGCAGTCGTCTGCCGCCTTCTGGATCTGCAGATTCGAGTAGCTGTAGTTGGTGTACGAGATCCCGTGGCCGAAGGGGATGAGTGGAGTGAGACCCATCTTGTCCCAAGCACGGTAGTCGATGTACAAGCCATCGTAAAAGTCGACCTGCGGATCGCTCGCTGGACTGCCGACGATCTTGGGGTAGTACTGAGCATCGTCATTCGACAGTACCGAGTACGGCATCTTGCCGGACGGGTTCACTTCGCCGTACAGCACGCGCGCCAGGGACGAACCAGATTCCTGACCGGGCAGGTGCGGTAGGACAAGCGCGGTGATGTTCGGGTGATCATACCAGTCGCTCATCAGAACCGGCCCGACGGTGTGCATCACCACAATCGTGTTGTTGTTCTGCGAAGCCACGAGCTTGATCAGCTCATCACCGTTTGCGTCGAGACTGAGAGAGTGACGGTCGCTGTTCTCTCCGGAGCGCGCTTGGACGAAGACGAGTGCGGCGTCCGACAGACTTGCATCCTGCATGACGAGCATCTGGTTGTACTCGTCACCGACATCGTTCAGGTTGTTCAGGATGGCCCCCTCCCCACGGATGTACTCGGTGATACCAGAAAGCGGATCGATGAGGTAGGGGAAGAAACCCGCGCCTGAACCCCACCCAACCGCCTGAGTCCCGTTTGAAGTCGCATTCGCAGCGCACAGTTGCGAACCCAACCCAATCCACAATTGACACGCATTGATGCCGTATGGATTAGGCCCTGCGTCGCTGCCAAAGATGGCAACGCGTGCCTTCTTGTCCAAGGGAAGACCAAGGCCGTAGTTGTGGGTTCCCTGCGGACCCGTCTCGTGCGAGCGCTTGTTGAAGATGAGCGTGACCGCCTCTTCACCGATCTGCTTGACGATCTTCCAATGGTCTCCCTGCACGTTGCGGTGTTCGTTGACCACACTGCCGTTAAAGTACGTGTTCTGGTAGCCATCCTTGTAGCTGGTGGTGGGGTAGCCACTGTCCTGTCCATGCAGATACCACTGGGTCAGCAGGCGGGTGATACCGTCGTCGATGCGCTCGATCTTGACCTCGCCCGCATCGAGCGCACGCACAAGATCCGCACCCCCGACCAGATTCTTGTATCCGCCGCCAGTCATGCCACCTGGCATCACCACATCGGAACCACCGTTGTACGTGTTGGTCGTGTTGAACGCCGCCGACCAGTCGGTCACCACAAACCCTTGAAAATCCAGCTCGTCCTTGAGCACACTGTTGAGCAGCTTGCTGTTCTCACAGCCCTGCGTACTATTGATTCGATCGTAGACGCACATGATTCCGCCACTTCCGGCACGGATGGCGTTCATGAACGGCCAGAGGTAGAGCTCGTGCAGTGTGCGGTCGTCCAAGTTGCTGCTGTAAGTGTACTGGGTGTTGTTGTTCGGGTTGAGCGTGTAGGGATCCGACGCGGCGTAGAGCTGTCGGTAGGTCTCCTGTTCGTATGCCAAAAAGTGCTTGGCTGTAGTGATGACGCCGGCGGATTGGGTGCCCGAGACGGTGTAGTAGGCAGCCTCGCCGTGGAGGTAAGGATCTGGACCGAAGCCCTCCCAATTACGACCCTGGAACGGACTGCGTCCCAAAGGACCTCCAGTGACGGGACCGAGGTGGACATTAACGCCCTTGGCTACAAACTCGGAACCCAGCGCAGCCGCTCGCTGGTAGATCAGATCACGGTTCCACGTCGCAGCCGAGGTGACGCCTGCGGGGAAGACGGTGACGAAATCGGAAGCTCGGAAACCCGCCGGACCGTCCTGGAAACAAAGTTCAGGGATACCGAAACGATCCACTCGACCCAGAGTGCCTTCGCATCGACCACCGGTGATACCAGCTGTGAGGTTGACCTTTTCGTCGAGTGTCAGTTGGCTGACAACGTTGCGTGCCTTTTCGACCGCCCACTCCCACCCACCGTTGCCTGTGATCGGGTGGAAGGGGCTGTGGATGTCGGCGAGCTCGGCACCACCACGGTAGAAGGTACCGGCAAGAGGGGGTTGCGCAAGAGCCGAATTGGCCTCGGAACTGATGTTCCAGCTGAGCGGGTTGGTGGTGGTGGTGGTGGTGGTGTCGTTGTTCATGTTGGCTTGACGTGCTTGCAAAAGAAGGTTGATGTGTTCGAGCGACGCTGCGTTCGCACTGAGCATGTTGGCAGCGTAGATGCCCAGCACCAGCATCGACTTGACGGAGGCCTTCATGATTGATGGCCTGAGCTTTGCTTGGATGAGCAAGTCGACGGGAACCAATGGTTGACGGGAACGTTCAAGAGGAGTCGGGTCACGGACCTCGTCTCGTCGATGCTTGGCAGAACAATGAGTGGATTTCGTAACGTGGGCACTCGCGCCTGTTTTGCTGCAGACCTTGCTAAAGCCAACTTTGCGACGGACGAAAGTCGGAGAAGTGGGGCAAGAGAAACGTCCACGGGAGGTGTGGTAGTTCGTAGAGATGATTGGGGTCGTTCGAGATCTTTATATGAGAAATCTTCCGTGGTGCAGTCACTCATTGAATGCGGGAGGTTAGCCTTGGTCGCTGAAGGGGCAGGCTGTGGAACGTTGTCCGCTGACGAGCAAGTTGAAGAACTCTACATGAGGTCGCCGGCTCGGCTTGGCGGGTGTCGCCACTGAACGTTGGGTTCGGTCACTGCTTCGCCCATCCCCAATCATTGTTTGCGACCAACGAACCCAAACGAGCGGCACGGTAATGCATCCGAACGAAATTCACCTTGTTCCCCCCCGCCCCCAGCGTTTCCTCCGTGAGAGAAAGTTGGGACCCCGGATTTGTGACGATCCAGTGCTTCTTCTCGTGCGTGCATCGATGCAACCAAAAAAAGAAACCCTTGGCTGCAAAGCCCGGCGGATCGAGCCATTCTTGACAGCCCATGCACCAAGACGACGATGTGCATCGAGATTTTTTATTTTCCTTAGCATTTTGCCCGGCGTCTGCACCACCATCATCACATCATTAATTGTTTGATGCTCGACTCCACTCCACTTCGGGAATCTCACATGGATTTGAAATTTCCGCCGTCCCCCCCACTTTGCGTTCTGAGAACGCTGTATATTGGGAATGAACATTCATTATATTTAGTTTTGTAGAGTAGGCGCCTGCGAAAGTTCGTTAGAAGCTAGGTTGTACACCGTCCCACCTCTGGTTGGGAAGGATTGACCGGTGAGCCACATGCTCACACTGCCGAGTTTACCGGTAGTATTGCGCTCGCGCTCATATAGTACGAGCTGTTGGCCCAGAGATGAAATTAAAGCGTGTCCACACAAGTCGCTGAGCGAGAAAAGTAATGCACCACACAACCAGCACCCACAGCAACGCTGTCGATTGCTTCCATGTGATTTCTGGTATCCACGATTTTATTAAGGTTCTAGCTGAACCACATCCATTGCTATGGAATCAAGTTTAGGCCAAGGTTCAGAGGTGGTCAGTTTATGGTGTTGACCGGTGACCCAATTTGAGATTATCGAAAAGGAATCGACTAACGCACTTTTCAGTAGCGAGGTTCAAGATGTGCAGATCGCTTAACAACTAGCGACTTCGATGCGTACCATATGAACCTTGTTGCTGCCCAGTGTCGGCCCCTGTTGTCTTAAGCGAGCCCGACAAACGTTTTTCATGGTCGTGCACGACCATGAAATTGGGTTGCGAATTTCACCCTCGACGTGCTCTCAACGATTGAGGTCCAATGCATCTGCTGGGAGAGAAGCGGAAGCAAGGCATTTGCGACGCTAAAGGGGAAACCTCTGGGAACGCCACATGCTCACATCGATCGCAAGCCGATCGATCTCCTGATATCGGTGATCTCTTGCTTCTCTTGTGCAAGACAAGCCCAGGCGTTCTGAGAGCTTTGTCCAGGTACCGAAGATGTGTGCCAATCTGCCTGGTAGGTGTCTGGGACAGGGCCATGAATGGAAGCTTGTTGGAGACACAGCCAAGGAACAGGATGTCCGAGTGCGTGTCCTTGCAGAAACTCACAACCCCTCTATGGTAAAGCAAGCGACGATCAGTTTGACACGCATACTAGCCAAGCTCGTGTATCAGGTGGTATCACATCAAAGATGTTGGAGTCGGATTAAGACGGTGACCTTGTCAATGGAGAATATTCAGTCCACCTAGAGTGGCATTCCTTAGGCCATACTGCTTTTTCTGAAGCGAGAGCATGAATGGCGCCTCAATGGTCCGTGCAGCTTTGAGCGTTTCATGAGATTCATTGGCTTGTTACGGACCGAGACAATCGCACTATTGAGTGCGGCGGCTCTGAGAGTGGCGCACTATAATAAAACCGATTCTCACCGCACCGGCAACCCTGACTCCCACTGTCGCATTTTCGATCTCTGACGGATTATCACCGAAACTGAACAATGCATGCTGCTGACCACCACTGATACTAGCATGATCTGGAGGGACCAAACAATCCTGTCAGAGCCGATGCTCAGTGCGGATGCTCATCACCGGTGAAGCAACCAAGCGGAGAGTTCCGCATCTTGAGCGAATGTCCACATTGCAAAGACTCAACGACGCCAGTGTGCTTGTTCATGCTGGACGACATCAAGTGAGATGCGTTTGTGTCAGCATGGTTTGTTTCCCGACAAGCCTGTATTTCAAGCTTGCCAGAAAAAAAAGATCCGGTTCGCAGGTGCGGCTGGACAAGAAAAAGCATCGGGAGGGGGGGGTTGTCTAAGCAATAGGTGACCCATTAAGGAGTCCTGTGACTTGTAGCGATGGAAGATATGTCGATTGTTGGTCTGCACGATATGGAACCGTAGGCTGCCATGCACAGTATTGGATCGTACATTGCATCCGGCAGCTCGCTGAACAGCGTTTGTTGAGATGCAACTGGATCTCTTGTTAGGGAGCACGTTGTCGAAGGGGTTAAAGTGGCTTGCGCGCCGAGAGGATGTTTATGTGATGCGCCACCCACGGCAAACGGAGCGATTCAACGGATCGTTACCGGGCGGGCAACGTCGCCGTTAGCCAAGCAAGTGACGATCTGAATCGGAGCTACGTGGGGACAAGGGATCAGTGTTGACCGGCGAAGGCGATGGAGCCCCATGATGGTTGACAGGCCCATGCCAAGAGAAAGCGCGCGCGAGACACTTGCATTGAAAGCCGGGTCAGCTGGACAAATGCAAAACCGGCGACATGGCAAAGCCAAAGTACTGTACAATATAGTTGGCTGCAGTTTTTCAGAATCGTGCAAACGACTGCTCCCGTGGGCACCTGCATCTGTCGCAGGTAGGCATCGAGCAAGTCAGTATCATATTAGCATTATAATGCGTGGCTTGCTCTCTCCAGTGGCCCTAAAATTAGGCGAGCAGATGGCTCCTCGATATTACTTTTCCAAAGGCTTTGACTTGGTGGCAACAGGCCGCGGACATGAGGAAAGAGAGAAAAGAAGCTCAAGTTGAGGCCTTGTCCTATACGACGAGCTGGATTGTCGAGATCAGGAACAACGAGCTGCAAGCGTTTGTTGAGATGTCAATTTTTCTCAGTTTTTGCAAGGTGAAGCGCTTGCAGACCCGAATCAGGTGGAAAAGACGGGCAGAAAAAACAACCAGCCCTGTGCGGAACAAGACGGCGAACAGCGGCCATAATGAAATTCGCTGGGGTATTAAGTCATCCTACGCCGAAACGAGGATGTCGGCGGCGGGAGGTAACGGTGGACGGTCAGCACGGTTGGCCGTATCAAAGACCGGACGTCAGTAATGTGCTCGGTGCACGGCCAAAAAGGAATGGGTTTGCACATGTCACGTTAGACACCGATCCCGGGCAAGAACAACGAGGTGGGCTCTTGACGTGCGGCAAAAAGATGTGCCTGAAGGTAGGCATAGAATGGATGTTTGCGTCGTCAGATTCCTTTCACCGTAGATAGCCACGCGCGCCACGAAAAATGGCAACTTGATCTCGGTCGATTTTGCAAACGTTGAGATGGTATTGTCCGCAATCTTTTTTTGCTTGTCGCTTTGCTTGAAATTCAAGGTAAATGGCAAGATAGACTTCTGTGTAACGTGGCGACGCGAACCTGGTGTTGCTGCAGACCTTGCCTGGACCGATGAGCTGACCACGAAGCCAGGGACTGCTATTCGATTCCGAGGTCTTTCGGGTGGGGCCAATTGCACAAGGAGGAACACGGGAGAGTACAGTGTCGAGTCCATCCTTGGTTGGAGATTGGTCGGGCTATTGTACGCCGTTGCTTGTCTCATTTTTCGAATCTGGATCTTCTGGCCAGGTTTGTCGGTGGATGGCGCCTAAAACATTTTCGAGATATCCCGGAACTCTGTATCCGAAAGATCGTCAACCCGCATTCAGTTACCCCGGGCGCTCCTCGCCAAACCCTATCTTCCGTCCCTCTAGGAAAGCAACCTCACTTTGTTACCCGCACTCGTGGATGCTTAAGGCGTCGAGCTCCGGCTCATGAGGATCCACCGCTTCCGTCTTCCCCTTTGTCCTTGAGAAGAAACTATCGTTGGCTTTCGCTTCAGTTGAGGTGCTGAGTTTCCACAACTCCATCGGCCTACAGATAGGCCTGGGCCTATTGCGGTGAGTTAACCATCATGCCGGAACAAGAACGAGGCTTCTTCGCTGATTGAGTCGTTCTCATCCTTGACAAGTTCCACCTCGCCGGTTTATTAGCGTGGCCGTGCGATATGCAGGTCTAAATTTCTCGTGTTCTGCAGTACACAATAATGGGACATTTCCTAAAATGGAGGGTCCCTTTGTCTCCACGTGGTGCCTGCATCTGTCAAACTATGGAAAAGTCGTTTGCGCTAACGCACCTTGAACAATGAAACGCAGTTCTGTTTGCAGAAGGCTGCACCAACGCTCAGATCGCTATCGCACAAAGGAAACCGCATGTCAACTTGGGCCTCTCCGTCAGGCGATGCTTTCGCTTCAGAGTTTTCTTACCGTTTTGCAGCCGGGCAGGAAAGGGATTTCCATTCAGGCGACCGCTAGTCTGAACGCATATAAACTCGAACAATCGCAAGCTTCATCAGTCCCCCCTTTTCACCATAACGTGACTCACACCCTGTCACAGCTCTCCCTTCCCTCTTCCCTCAGCGATCAACTGTCGCACATCGATCATTTACGTCGAGTCGCGTGATCAGACAGCAGCGGTCCGGAAATAAGCAACCCCACAAGTCGGAGGGTTGCATAGCTTCGCATGGCGTCGATGCAGTATGGTTTGTGGCTGGCTCTACGTGTACAGTACATTCACTTGACACTTCTTTTGAATCGGTTTCCATCTCCCAATTCATCCGCGGTATGTGGTGTGTGTGGGCAACTGATCCAGCCAATCACATGTGGCACTCAGCCTTGCCTGCAATTGTACTTGAACGATCCCAGCCAGTGGATACGGCAAGAATGGTGGATCCTTGGAAGCAGTCGAGATGATTTTCGACGGCCTAAACGGCGTCTTTGTCCGAGTCCCATCGGCTGATCTTGTCGTCTCACCATGGCCACTTCGGTTTGCAATGAAATCCATCATCTCGCTGATCATTCCTCAAGTGTATTCAAAAGACTACTTCTCATTCATTCTCATGTCAACTGTCTCGTCCGAGTTTCAATTGCAAAGACCTTCTGCGTGTGAGCGAAATTGTGAGCCCAAATTCGCCAAGTTTGACAGACGCCAAAATAAGATCTGTCGCTCGAGATTCGCACTATCGGCGATCGCATACAAGGCGGTGCCTGCGAACAAAGCTTGATACGCAGAGACCACACGATGCAGGATTCCTGATTCTGCTTCCTGGTGGTTGGGATTGGTGTTGAAAGACCGTGCGCACCTGTTCGAATCCCACTCGATGAATGTGCTCACCATCCTGGCGTGAACGCAATGAAAACCCCACCTGCGAGGGCGGTAATGAAGCCGTTTTGGCCCACTCGCCGCCACACTCCGCTGACTCGACTCTGGCCCTGTGGCACGAGCCAAGGCCCACTCTCGTGTGGTGAGCCTTGTTGGGTGGTACATTTGTCTCCGAAGCGCGCCATCGTCATCACAACGAGTCATTATCTACAGTGTGCCAGCGCTGTCCGCCTCATCTTGTGGTAATTTCGAGAATTCTTCTCATCACTGTTGCCCCTCGATGATCATCCTGCACTGCTCTTAATATCGAAATTTGTGATTTCAAGATACTGTGACTCAGTGACAGCCTTTGGTTTCTGCTACCAGGACGGTCTAGGCTGCGGTTGTGTCGTCTCGGGAGAGGAACTGTGTATGTCTGGCAGACAGTCTTCATGCTTTGACTTTAGCTTTCACCTCTCATGCTGCGGAGAACCCGTGAAGCTCGTTGGTAGACTCCGCCGGAACGCGAAACGGACAGCTTCCGAAGCTGCACAGATGGAATCTGGCTTGACAATGGAGCTGCATTCTCTGCCACGCTTGGGATCGTCGCACTGCAGCACTTGTCACGGATGCACCGAAGCCTGCTTGCACGTCGTCGGAACTTCCTATCCTGCGGGCAAGGGTCCTCCCACCAACCCATCCTACAGCACAACACTGTGCTGTACAGGACGCTATTGTAGTCGGTGTAGCCGAAGCTGTTCGATCAATGCCGAGAGCCTTGCTACCATCTGGCTAGAGTCCAGTACACCCCACAATGGCTGCAAGCTACACTGGCGACCAAAGCGGGCCAGGGAAAGCTCCTATCGTGCCGAATGCGTGAGAGTGCGCCTCGGCAGAACCCGACCGCGTGTCAAGATGTGTGACGACTTTTCTTAAATTGGTTCGACAGCGCGACTAACCCTGCATCGGCACACTTTAATCGGTTAGGCTGGATTTGAGATGTCGAGTAGAAAATCACCTCGACTTGTCTTTATATTTTAATTTCTTTTTTATTTTTATCCTCAAAAGGTCCGTTGACTGCTGCCCTTCCCTGCCGATCTTCTGGTTCCTGGAACTCCGACATCGCGCCGCTCGCCCTGTGCGACAAGCCATCGACAAAAGTGTTGGTCTCAACCCAAAGAGAAGAAAACTCGTGCATTTTCGGCACTGTACTCTAGCACAGCTTTGCGATTAGGGTCCTGCGTCGAAAGCATCCTGAACAGAGCAGAACAGGCGAGGTCTAATATCTTTATGTACTCTGACATAGTGACAAAGCTTTTCCTTGCCCTTAGCCGGCGGAGCTATTGCAGCAGCAAGTTTTGCCTCGCTTGCATCGCTGCGCCGCTGTGGCTTCCCGTTCCCTGTGTGCTGCACTGTAAGGTAGAGAGAGTGGCCTTACTGCTCTCACTGCATTAAAAGGGCCTTTTTCCCGCCGGCTGAATGATCACACTGTAGACGCCAATGTAGCCACTGGCGCTTGCCCGCTAAATTCCACATGTGGTCCTCGAGGTCAAAGCTCTCCCAGCACGCTCGCTTCTTTGCCTGCTGCTTGCGTCCGCAGTAGACATCGGGTGACCGCCGACCATTGATTGCAATTGTTTATAGCTGAGCCATCGTTCTTGGTCATCTTGATTTACCCTGCTCTTTGCTTCTTTCCTCTCGTTGTTTTCTTGAACCCCATACACCAGCATACTGCATCGTTGACCACAGTTTTCTGGCATCTTTCCTGAGTGGTTGCACTAGGTATTGTTCGTTGATCCGCTCAGTCCAGCCCAGCCCAGGCCAACAAGCCGAGTCTCGTCCCAGTATCACCCATTGCTTCATAAGCTAGCCCTTTTTCGCCATGCCGTCCCCAGGCGGACCAAGACCACAAGGCGCCGGCGTTGCCTACCAACCTGTCAACGCTGAGAACTACGACGATCCCATCTCGCCTCGTCACTCTCAGTATCAGAATCCTCAATATCACGCTTACCGACAAAGTATGCAGTCTCCACCACAAGCGCCCGCCGCTGCTACCCAATATGATCCCCCTACTCCTGCTTTAGCTGCAGACAGCTATGCACCGGATTTCACTATGGAGGATATGCGAAAAACGCCCACTTCCAATCGCCACTCGATGGCGACGTCGACTCGCCGTGCGGAATGGGCGGACCCTGACGCCGGCTGGACCGAAAAGCGGGCTTCTGGCGTGCCTGTCATGTCGGGACTAGAATCGGAAGACCCCGTCAAGCTCCGTCGCAAGAAGTTGTGGGTGATTGGCGGCGCCATATTTGCTTTGTTGAGCATCATTGGTGTTGTCGTCGGTGCTGTCGTCGCTACTCGCAAGAGCCACAACAACAACGACGCGGCGCAATCGTCCGGAAGCAGCAACGGCAACAGTGCGGTGCTCAGTGGCGACCCTTCCAACTTCAACAAGGATCCCGACCTGCACAACAGCTTCTGGGGCATGTGCTACACCCCTTTCAAGTCGCAGTACGAATACGGATGTGGTGTCGATCTCGCCTCGGTCGTTCAGGATGTTCAGCTTCTGTCGCAGGTCACCACCCGCGTGCGTCTCTACGGTGCTGACTGCAACGTCACTGCCCTCATGCTCGACGCGATTCAGCGCACCAAGGTCAACCTCACCGTCTTCCCCGCCATCTATCTTGACCAGGATGACCCGGGCGATGCTGCTTGGAACCGCCAGGTGGCGAACATCACTTTCGCTCTCGACAACTACGGTACACAACACATTGGAGGTGTTTCGGTAGGCAACGAGTACTTGCTCGATGGAGGTTCCGTCACGAACCTGTTGAACTACGTGCAACGATTCCGCACCCTTGCCAGCTCCAAGAAATGGACGTTCGACATTGGCACCGCCGACGCTGGCAGCATGATCACGCCGACCCTCGCTGCTGGTGTTGATTATTTCATGGCCAACGTCCATGCTTGGTTTGCAGGTACACTGGTAGCCCAAGGTCCCGGTTGGACTTGGCAGTACTTTATGCAGACCGATGAAAGTGTCACCGCTGCTGCGCCTAACAAGCCAAAGGCATACATTGCTGAAACAGGTTGGCCATCTGGTGCCAATGACACTGCGGACTTGACCTATGTCAACGCAAACGGTCAGCCGACGGGTGCCCATGCAGGAATCTCTGAGCTCCAGACGTTCTTGGATGGATTTGTATGCCAGGCAAACCAGAACAACACGGATTATTTTTGGTTCGAAATGTTTGACGAGGAGTGGACCAATGCGCTTTATGGAGGTGTCGAGGCGCACTGGGGTCTCTTTGATGATCAAAAGAAGTTGAAGCCCATCACGATTCCTAACTGCGCTCACTCGTAAAGGGTTGATCGACCTTGGGCACGTACGCAGACACGATGCATGGACAATGACAGCATGATTCAAGAAGTTTGATTGGTGCAGGCAGGTGATGAGGTGGGGAAAAGAGATTACGTGGCGATTGTACTGTAGAATGAACAGCGTGGGTCGATTTTGAGCGATGTTGTTTGTATTATTCGTCGCCTGGGTTCTTGTACCTTCGAAGAGCACGCTGTCTAGCTTCGGCGTGCTCTACGATAGGTTTGGGGTAGCCTAGCTTCTCGAACTCTTGTTTACTTAGTCTGTGGTAGGGGTCATGGATTGCGTTGCCCTTGATTTTGCTCAGCTCAGGCACGAAATGCCTGATGTAGTCGCCCTGAGGGTCGCTCTTCTCTGACTGCGAAAGAGGGTTGAAGATCCTAAAGTAAGGTTGGGGATCGGTGCCTGTGCTTGCGCTCCACTGCCAGCCTCCATTGTTGCTGGCGAAGTCCTGGTCGATAAAGTTGAGGGAAAAGTGTCTTTCGCCTTGTCTCCAGTCGTGAAGCAGGTGTTTGGTGAGGAACATGGCGGTGATCATTCGACCTCTGTTGTGGATGTAGCCCTGTTTGATGCACTGTCGCTGTGCAGCGTCGACGATGGGGTATCCGGTGCGACCTTGCTTCCAAGCCCGCAGAGTCTCTTCGTCGTTCTCCCAGACGACGTTTTCGTACTTGGAGATGAAGGCATGACCCATGCAGACTTTGGGCCAGGCAGCGAGGACATGGCCGTAGAAGTCGCGAAAGCTGATCTCGGTATTCCACATAGCTGCACCGCTATCCCTACCCACATGGAGACGTCCCTTGGTAAGTTGCTTGGTTCGCCTCAGACACTCGCGCGCCGACACCAACCCTGCAGCGAGATACGGCGAGATGCGAGAAGTTCCATTCTCATTCATCAGGTTTCGACCCTCGGCATACCGACCGAGACGCGACTCTTTTGAGTTTCCCGCGACATGCTTGGTGCTGGGTTCGTTGGCGGGACGGTCGAGAGCAGTCTCGCCTCCTTTGCCACTCATAAAGTTGTCGAGCACCGTGCGCGGCGCATCGTCCGAAACAGGCCAAAGCTTGCTCATATATTCGCGGTCCTTGCATTCAAACCCTGCGAGCTCGTCTGGGATTCCAAACCCTTCGCCGAGCTTATCGAGGTCGAACAATTTCCCAAGGGTCGCATCCTTGTGGATGCTCTTATCGTTGGGCTCGGGATCGGGCGACGCTTCGATCAACGACATGTCTTTCGAAATGACATCGGTCCACTTGCGATTCCACGGCGAAAAGACGGAATAAGGCCTTCCATCATTGGTCGTCACCCGACCAGGTGGAACGACATAGCAATCGTGCAGAAAACTCACCGCCACCCCGTTCCGCTTCGCCTGCTTGACCACGCCGATATCCCTCCACAGCTCATCCACCTCGTACTCGATATTGCCCGTCAGCTGCGACACGTTCCACTCCTTGCAAAGCTCCAACACCTTTGCGCCGACCTCGGTGCGTTTGCCCTGGTGCGTGTATACGGCGAAGGGGATGTCGAGCTTATCGAACGCTTGCTTGAGACTAGCCAGAGTTCGCAGAACGAAATCGATCCGCCTAGCACCTCGATCGTGCGCGCTGTAATCGGCTGGCGTGATCACGAACAGCGCGATCAAATTGCCACCCTTACCCTGCTCGCGTCTCTCGTGTGCCAGCGAAGAGGCATGCGCCAAAGCACGGTTGTCGTGAATGCGCAGATCATGCATCCGCATCCAGTAGACGGCATTCTTACCATCACCCACATCGTTACTCTTTGCGGGTGCGTGCTTTTTGAGCTCTTCCTCGAGCTCCTGCAGCGGCGTTTTGTCGTCACTTCGACCCTTGGGATGCGGGTTCAGGTCGGAACGATGCCATCCCTGACCCGACTCGGAGTACGCCGAGGAACCGTACTGCTTGGTATCGCCTTGGATGACGGCTGAGCGCGAAGAAGCCTTGGCCTCCAGTGAGGCCGAGTTGGAAGTGGACGAGGACTTGTAGCGTTTCGAGGGTGGCTTGGAGGTCTCGGACTCGTCTTCGTCTGGGTGTTCGGCGAGCTTAGGGTCGAGTGCCTTTTCGTCTTCGTCATGCTGCGGTTCCGATTTTGGAGAAGTGACTTTGCGCTTGCTAGCCACCATTGTGTTTTGAATATTGCGCAAGGCTGCAGTGTGGAAGCGAGCACAAGATCTGGTAGGCGCGGTGGGAG
The DNA here is from genome assembly GCA_928724745.1 of Anthracocystis setariae. Classification (NCBI taxonomy): domain Eukaryota; kingdom Fungi; phylum Basidiomycota; class Ustilaginomycetes; order Ustilaginales; family Ustilaginaceae; genus Anthracocystis; species Anthracocystis setariae. Next base: position 281,376 of record CAKMXJ010000020.1, on the reverse strand, counting down.
TGGAAGTGTTAGCGAGACTAGGCTGGATGGAGAGAGGGGATCGTACGACAAGCGGGAGCAGGCGCAACGCTCGGAATGGCATAGGGAGGGATGGAAGAACAGTGGCAAGTAGGAAAGCGATGCGGTTCTAGGTAGTGGACATGGAGTTGGGTTATGCTGCTTTGTTGCTTGCCATCCAATTTTGGGGGAAAGGGCGGTCGATGACGGCCGAGCACCAGAGGATCGGCATGGTGCGGGATTTGCTAATCCGAGTCTGTGCGTTCGGCTGCACGGAGCTGTCAAAAACAGCAGCAGTCGGGGTGTGGAGGCAAGAAGTCTCATCACCCGATGAATGTGGAATTGCGGGAAAATCGCCGATGAAAGCGGAAAGATGCGTGGTGTTAACATCTTGAATGGTCGGCTCCGTGCGAAATCGTGCGAAAGCAATTAATTAGAAGAAAAAGAGGCGAAAATGTGGGTGAAGCGGGCCGAAGAAAAAGGTTAAATTTTCAAATTTTGGCACTCAATTCACACAGTCGTAGTGAGTAGTAAAGACAAATTTTGGTTGGCGCAATTCGACCCCACTTTGGCTGTCGCTGACTCCAGATTCACACACATACAGCACACAGCCCACCAACCGCAGTTCAGTCGATACAGTATGAAATTCATTAACTAGCAGTCAACCACATTCCCACTTCTTGATGCCCTACCTCTTCCTTGGTCACCCAACTCTTGTCTCTCTTTCTCTCCACCATCTCCATCTCAAACGCAGCTCTCGCATAGTCTCGATCGCCTCGGCAAACATGGCGACTCAAGCAGGAGGCATCAAGGTCTTCTCGGGCACTTCTCACCCAGAACTTGCGGCCCTCATCGCAAAACGGCTCGGACAACCGCTGGGCAAGGCCACGGTCACGCGCAATGAATCTGGCGAATCGATCGTGCGCATTGCCGAATCGGTTCGCGAGCACGATGTGTACATCATCAACACGTCGTGCGTCTCGCCCACCCCCACCGGTGCAGCTGCCTCGCCCAACACCTCGCTAATGGAACTGCTCATCATGATCCACGCCTGCAAGACCGCCAGCGCCAAGAGGATCACCGCCGTCATCCCACACTTTTTCTACGCTCGTCAGGACAAGAAGGACAAGTCACGCGCACCCATCACTGCCAAACTGATCGCCAACATGCTCGAAAACGCAGGCTGCGACCACGTCATCACCATGGACCTGCACGCATCGCAGATCCAGGGCTTCTTCGACGTCCCCGTCGACAACCTCTATGCTGAACCCGCGGCACTCCAATATATCCGCGAGATGGTGGATGTGAACAAAGCGGTCATCGTCTCCCCCGATGCGGGTGGAGCCAAGCGAGCCACTTCGCTGGCGGACCGATTGGAGCTCGACTTTGCCCTGTTCCACAAAGAACGCAAGCGGGCCAACGAAGTCTCGCGCATGGTGCTTGTTGGTGACGTCAAAGGCAAAGTGGCCATCCTTGTCGATGACATGGCCGACACGTGCGGAACGCTCGACCTTGCTGCGCAACAACTCATCGAATACGGCGCCGAACGTGTGCTGGCCATCGTCACGCACGGCATCCTCTCCGGCCCGGCCCTCACGCGCATCACCTCTTCGCGTCTTGAGAAACTCATCGTGACAAACACGCTGCCGCAATCGCATAACCGCGCCAAGTGCGCCAAGATCGAGGAAATCGACATCTCGCACGTGCTCGCCGAAACCATCCGTCGCTCGCACTACGGCGAATCCGTCAGCGTGCTCTTCAACCAGATCCCTTACGATACTCCGCAGCCCTACCGTCATGAGAATGATGATGAGATCCTTGCCAATGCGAACAGTGCTGCTGCGGCGGCGGCGGCGTCGTCGGGGGCTACGCCAAATTCGAGGAGTGCCGAGTTTCCTCCATCGCCATACACTCGGCCGGACCCTCCGGCGGCACACAACTACTTTGCCGATCACAGCAGTAGTCTATTGCAAACCCCGACCGCGTCGGCGGCGGCGGTGGCGGCGAAACACGACTCGGGTACACCAAGGGCTATGCCCCCCTCGCCGCTTAGAGGCAATGTGTGAGCTTGCAATCTTTTCCTCTTTTTAAGCAATTAGTAAAAACTTCATGGTGCAAGCGCCAAGATTGTGGGGTTGCGATCGATAAAGTCTGCGGGTGGATTTGGTGGCATATATATATGTGTGTGTGTGTGTGTGTGTGTGTGTGTGTGTTTGTATGAGGTCGATTGCTGCCTGCAAACCTGGCTCAGTGTGGCGACATTTCGAGATGAAAGCCTGGAAACTGGGTCCAGACTGGCGGTGTTTAGAGGAAGAAACTGACTCGGGCTCGGTGCGGGGGTGGTGGCTCCGATAGCGATTCTTGCTTCGTTTTATAATACGATATCGGGGCTGGGTCTCAAGAGGTTTTTGAGTCATCGGTGGTTTGGTTGCTGCATGACGGTGTGGATGGTTGTAAGTTGGATTGGTCAAGTTTGCGCGGCGGTTGGGATGTAGCTTTGCAGCGCTACTGGATTGGATATTGGCACGATATTGGGTTTTCAAGACAAGGTATTGGTATCCAAGACATGGGCGTGTCGGTCTGTAACAGTTGCAAGGACGCGTGGTTATGCAGTTATGCTGCGAAAGCAGAATGATGTGTTGGCGATCCAAGCGCCTTGGTCGGCTCGCGATAAGCGATAATCGATATTTGATGGAGAATCGGCAATGCCGGCATCACCGATACAGGAACCTCGTTCAGGAGCCCGTGACCTGCACATACACCTGTCTGTCTCGTCATAGGGTAGAGCATATAAAACAAGTCATACGGGTCAGTCAGATACATCATCTTTACCTTTACATTCCCTGCCTTTACTTCCTGTATCGATCAAGTACGCATGTGCCTGAAACAGGGCTAAACTCGTAGCGGTTCCTAACTTGCCACTGGAAGGTCAAAAACGTGGTTGAGAGGTGGTGGCTTCAAAGTGCACATCTCCTCAAGTTGGCGAAATTGCGTCGACACCCTGAAAGCTTTCAACCAAACCCAACCGGGCCGGGGGTTGTTCACACGAGGTCGACGCAATTAAAAGCAAGCACAGGTCTGGTGATAATAATAATAGTGGAATCCGCTTGAGATGCGTTACAATGTGAGCGTTCGCATGTCACAAGCTTCTATATCATCGCCACCACCTGGGCAATGGCAACATGCTCCGCAGACTTGATCCTCTCAAAGCGCTCTCGGTCGAGCCCGCGTTGTCATCTCGACAGCCGCTACGCACATTCCAACAGATAACCCAACCTCTCACCACTTTGAATCATTACACGCCCTTGGCCCCAAGTATCTTGCTTAACCTAAACCTGAAACTTTGAATCACTTGCATGCGAATTAGAAGTGTCTAAGCGATGATCGATCCGGTAAGGCTACCATCCATCACCGATTAAACAAGCTGCACCCTGTCGACTTGGTCGGTCTTGTCAAGCTCACAAAACAAAACAAGTCATACACATTAGTCAGTTGAGTTACAGGGTTGATCGAGTGTTGCATAGAACACTAGTAGTAGTGTTAGGGAGCCAACTAGAGACAACTGTTTTATAGCCATGCACACCCGGAGCAGCTCGAAAAAAAAAATTTGCAACCTAGCTTGACAATGCTAAACCGAGTCTAAGGAGGCCATCTGACCAGCGTTCACTTGCATCATTCAAGGGGTTGTGTGCCAACGCACGTGCTACACCATCTCAAAGAGAATATCGCCATCTGCAATACGAAAAATCGCGTCGGCGTCGGTACTACACATGCGTTGTTACACTTTCCACACACGGTGTGGCATACGATAACAAGATGATCGAGTGAGCGACAATGTTAGTGGTATATACCGGCCAGCTAGCTAGCTAGCTGCGCATAACTACATGCATGCATACATGCATGCGTCTTACATGCCTAAGGCATGCAAATGAGGCTCACCATCGGAGTAACATGCGTCAATACTACTGTAACTACATTGGTCAGTTATTATTAATTGTAGTTACCATCACATTCGCCTTATCGTCACCCGGTCTCTACAGCCCCTGTCGTCTCGATTCTGCATTTCAATGTCTTCACTCAAGTCGCCAAGCATTCGATTACCCTCTCAACAGTCTCCATCGGTCTTAAAAAAACCTAGTCGGTCTTGCATGATAAAAACCACACTCGAATTGATAACTTAAAATCAGCTAAGAGATGAATGACACCAAAATGCCAACTACTACTTGTTCCCCCCCTTTCCTCATGCATATCCATAGCCAGGCGGAGGAGGAGCGGCGTACTCGGCATACTGACTGCTGTGTTGTCTTGGCATTGCTCCTCCTCCTCCTCCTGCTGGTGGTGGCGCCATCTGCGGTGGGAACTCGGGTTGGTGAGACGTGTAATCGACGCTCGATCCACCCATCTCCCCTCCCGCACTACCTCCGTACGGTGGTGCCGGATTGTCCTGACCTTGCACATGCAAATCACTCGAATACCTCATCCCGACCTGAGGTTGAGGCGAAAACGAGTTGCGCTTGTTGATATGCAACGGTGCTACACTGTGATCGCCATCGGACGCGCCACTCAGGTACGCCCCCGGCGGAGTAGGCGTCGTCAAATTCGCATGCGGGTTCATCGCCGGAGGAGCAGGCAACGCATTGCCATACCTATCAGCCGCCTCATCGTACCCCGCCGTTGCTCCTATCCCTGCTCCTGGCAGGATGCTCATACCAGCCTGAACGGATGACTGCCTGGAAAAGCCTCGTCTGAACGCTGCTGCAGTCACCTTCTTGCCCTCGCCACCCGTCTGCGATGGACTCAACGCGCCGTACGAAGCCGCCCTGCCTTGGTTCGCAGGTGGCGAAGTCGGGCGTCTCAGAGCCTCTTGCATCGCCCTGGTACTTCCAATCGACTGGAAATACGCGCTGTCGTCGGTTGCTGCATACGTAGTCGGGATCGCGGGCGCGATACTCTGTGAGGCTGCACCTGTATTTCCGTTCAGCGGCGTAGCAGCCCTCACGGGAGGAAGTGTGGGCGCTCCGAGCATGGCAGTGGCGCTGGGATTAGGCTCGGCGGAGATGCCGTCGTACGCATCCGAGGTATGACCCTCTGTCGACGTGGGCTTTGACATGGGTGCGGGAATAGGCCCAGACGATGATGAAGTAATGCCCATGGTGTGGGCACCTTGAGCTGACTGGTAGTCGGCGCTGTTTCGACTCGAGTTGTACTGCTGAGGCTGACCAGTCTGCATCAAGAACCCGCCGTCCGGCTGATTGGGGTCACCATGACCGGGCACGGAATTCAGGTCGGCACCCGCCGTAGCAGCCATGGCCGCGGCGGCTGCGGCCGAGACGCTACTCTGATCAGCCCTCTCGTAACTGGTTTGAGCCCACTCATTGGTTGCGGGATCTTCCGCAGCAGCAGCACCCGCCGCAGCCTCTTGAGCCCACTGAGAACGAGAAGCGTGCGCAGCATAGATCGGAGTTCGCGTCGCATCATCGGTGCCAAACTGCTCAGCATTGGTGTGAGGACTGTATCCAGTGTCTGCTGCGGTGTAGTCGGCGTTAGATTCGTCGTGAAGATTGTCGTGAGGATATTGGTGTTGCTGATCGGGGTAGGGATGGCCGATGCTCCTTGAGCCGTTGGCGGCATCATCCGCAAGATTCATATCGCCAAATCTAGGAATACCAGCAGAGGGACCTAGGGGGTTGAAGCCGACGTCGGCGATGCATCTGGTAGCTTCTTGAAGGAGCGATTCGGTCCTTGCGAAACCGTAGTATTCGGCTCGCAGATGGCCTGGTCGAGTGGGCTGCAAAGGAATCTCTTCGAGCATGAGCTTGGAAATTTCTGCCATGATGGTGAGCTTCTCGGCCATTTCGAGAAGGGCGCCCGACTTGATTCCAAACGCCTCCTTGGTGGTCCTCCTCTTGAAGTCGCCGATGGCAGCCTCCTCGTTCATGACTTCGATGTGCAAGCCTTCCATCTCATGCCTCATCTCCTTGAGCTGAGAGGTGACCTTCATGAGTTCCTTGTTTTCTGGACCCATCTTGGCCAACTTCTTCTCCACTTTTTCGATGTCTGAGCCCAAGGAACGCTTCCTGCTCTTGAGCTGCGCCAATGACTCTTCTCGTGTGCGGATGCTTTTGAAGTGAAGGCGGACGGTGCTGAGGTGCGAGTTGAGACGGTTCTGCGAAACAGTGTAGTGGTCGTACAGCAGCGAGATCTTGCCAAGAACGTCGTTGAGATCGGGACCTTCCTCGGTCGACCAAGCCTTGAATGCTTCTGCATTCTTCTTGAAGTCGGATGCAGCCTTGGTGTTGGATTGCATAAAGTTCTTTTCGGTGGTGATGACATCTTGGAGGAGACGTAGATCCTGATTTCCGAGTGCGGGAAGTTTGGAAGTATGCGCAACGGTTTGCTGCGCCTTTTTGAGAAACGACATGGTTGGCTGTGCTTGCCAAGCTTGGACGAGATGTTAGGTGCGTTGACGAGATGGGATTTCGGTGTGAGTTGCGATGTTGAGGCCAGGCCAGGCAAGGGAGACGGGTATACGTTTGAGGCCGTTGTGGTACGAGGTATCGTGAGTTGGACTGGTATCGCGTTGAATGGTGATGGTGGTGATGGATGGATGCATGGATGGATGGTAAAGTTACGCCCGAATGGATCGCCACTAAATTGAGACCGACCTGCAGACGTTTCAGAATAGGCAACGCAGCGCCCAACTAAGCAACCTAACCATGGTTAGCCGTTACAGTAAACAGCGAGCGAGGCTGTGCTGGCGGTGCACAAACAGTCAAAAAAGTAAATTTAGAGAGCCGAACGGATGATGACGTTTTGCTGCCTCTCCTTTTTTTTTTTTTCCTTTTTATTTAATTTTCCGATGCACGTCTTTGTAAGATCGAGCCGGTGTGCTTTTCCAAATTTTATCGACATGCCGTACGAGAATTGCACGGCTAGACTGCATAAGAAGAGCGAGGCCATGGCTTGTGCGCTGTTTGCATACGCAGTCGGTCAACGTCGGTGGCTGGTTACCCCACACAAAACCCGTACTAAGCCTTGTCACACTTTGGTCTCTCTCCTCCTCCATCGCTTTTCGCTTTCGGCTCCCTTGAAGAATTTCCTGAACGTAGTTGCGATTCTCAAGCATCTCGGGCACACTCGCCCTTTTTTTTCTTCTGCATCGGGTTACCTTATCATGGCCTCTCTCGTTGGCCAAAGCCTTCGGGCGACTACACGAGGCATGACCTCGCGCACCCTCGCCGTCCGCTCTGCAACGCTCGTCTCGTCGCGCTCGCTCATTGTCCCCTCCTACCCGCGCCTCGCTGAGCAGCCAGCTCGCGAAGACAGCAACGCACCAAAGCAATCGCTACTCAAATCGCTTCTGCACGGCTCGGAGAAAGCCAAAGCCGAAGGCCCCACGCAACAATCCCACTCGAACGCCGTCGCACGCGGCAAATACATTCACGAGATCCAACGTCAATCCGTCTCGCCCGCCCATGCCGACGCTTACCGTGCGCTCATCGCCGACTACTTGCCCAAGATCGCGGACAAGCGCCTCCCCATGCGCCTGACCGGAAGCTGGGAAGTGATCGTAGGCGATCTCGAGACGTTCTACCACATCTGGGAGTACGATGGATATGCCGGTTACGACAAGGCGGAAAGTGCGTTGAGGAGCGATGCCGATTTCCAGCAGTTTAACGAAAAGGTTCGACCCATGTTGAGCAACCGCTCGAATTGGTTGACACAGGAATTCAGCTTCTGGCCCAGCTCACCCCCGCGCACCACCAACGGACTGTACGAGTTGAGGACATACCATCTCAAGCCCGGCCATCTGTTGGAGTGGGAACAGCATTGGAGGCGAGGTCTCGAGGCACGTCGCAAATTCGTGGAGCCAATCGGAGCTTGGTTTACCCAGATTGGCGGTCTGCATACCGTGTTCCACATTTGGGAGTATCCCAGTTTGGAGGAGAGGAAGAGGACTAGAGACCAGGCATGGCAGGTCGAGACGTGGAACGATACCGTCAGTCAGACTGTAAAGCTCATCGACAAGATGCATGCGCAGATCATGCGGCCCCTCGACTTTTCCCCGCTCAAGTGAAATTTCTCCTTTCTCCCTCATGGCCTAGTAACAGCGTTTTGAATCTAGCATTACTTTAACATATATATATATATATGTGTGTGTGTGTCTAGGCATACGAGGTCAAGTTGGCAACTGTGGATTCGCCGATGTGTTGGATCAATCTCCAGGTTTCATCGATGTGTTGCGGTTGGGTTTGCGGGCTGCCTACGACGAGGCGGATGCAGAAGCCGATTTCGGGGAGCGTGGTTTGCGTAAGTACAAACTTGTCTGCTGAAGCTTGCAGGTTGTCCCAGAAGACTTTGTTGAGGTGTTGCAAATCCAATGGAGGTGTAGTGGTGGGGTTGAGGCGGAAGACGACCAGGGCCCAAGCGCGGGGTGCTACGATTTCGAAGAGGGTGCTGGCTTGGGTTTCGAGGTGGTGTGTGAATTGGTTCGCGAGGTGGATGGTGCGACGGAGGTGGCTGCGGAAGCCGTGCAGGCCGAAGGAGCGGAGGACGAACCAGATCTTTAGCGAGCGGAATCGACGCCCGAGTGGGATTTGCAGGTTTCGTAGATCGAGCACGGCACCAGAGTCGGATTGTTTGTTCTTGAGGTAGGCAGGGGTGATCTCGAGTGCGCGCGAGAGGTCGCCTCGATCCAGGACGAGAAGCGGGGAACAGTCGAATTGGACGAGTCCCCATTTGTGCAGGTTGGTGGAGAACGAGTGGATGTGGCCACTGTTGATCGCATCCAGGTGCATCGTGGGTCGCATCTCGGGGAGTGATAGACATACTCCCGCATACGCCGCATCGATGTGCACCCACAGGCTGGGATGGTCTTTGGTGATCTGGATGAGTTCAGTCAGATCGTCCGTGGCTCCCGACGAAGTGGTCCCGATCGTTGCGATGAGTAGGAAGGGTACTCGACCGAGGGCTTTGTCCGACTCGATGGCCGCCCGCAGCGTTTCTCCACGCAAGGCGTACGCGTCGCAAGCGTAGACAGGCAAAGCACGGAAGTCGAGTCCGAGAATCAATGCAGCTTTCGCCGCGATGGTGTGAGTCTGTGTCGTGCCATACATCACCAATTTGCTCGTGAGTGTACCTCTCCATTCAGCCAGCCGAGTAGCTGCAGTCAATGTTGCTTCCTCGCCCACCTCTGCTGCCGACTTTCCCGGTTGCGCAACATCTTGAGTGGGATCGAGACTTGCCCTTTCACTGTCCTTGGAGTCCACGGTGGTTGATGACGGCATGGGGTGCGACTCGGAAAGCAAATTTAAACACCTCTCTCTAGCCGCGATCGCAACGGTCAACGCCACCTCGCTCGCCGAACCCAAGATAATGCCACCCCCCTTCTTACTCGCCGATGTGCTCAAAAACTTGTCATCCAAACCCAACATCCTTCCAACCCAATCCACCATCAAGATCTCGAGCTCCGTGACACTGGGACTCACCGACCAGTTGAAACCCGGGTTGGAGATGCTGGCGCAGTACAGGTCGGCGATCATGCCTTGGAACGTGGTATTGCACGGATAGTAGCCGTAGAAGTTGGGATGTTGCCAGTGCGTGATCCCGGGCATGATGATGGAGTGGTAGTCGTTGTCGATGTTTTCCCACGTTTCGCCTTGTTCGGGTGCGGTGAGCGGGATCGAGGACGAGAGGAAGCCCGGTTGGACAGAGGAGGAGACGGGAAGGTGCGAGAGCGAGGCGTAGTAGTCGCAGATCCGATCCACAGCTGCATAACCTGCTTTGCGGAACGCTTCGATGTCCATTTTGAGACGGCAAGCAATGGAGGAGACCTAAAGGTTGTGGTGGTTGGATGGTCCAAGAAGCAGGTTGAGAAGAAGAGGTAGGATAAACAAGGTATGCCCCGAGTCACGGCTATGCTTTGCCAACAAAATTCCGCGAAATGAAGCTCTCGATATAGCCGGAGCGTAATTCATTTTTGAATGTGTGGATAGAATCTCTTAACAAATCGATCATATTTGCAGCATCCCCCTCCTCACCCCCATAAGATGACACATTGCTCTGACAGGAATCTGTGAAGCCAAATTATCATTACTCCCAAGAGATCGAATGGTTGATGTACAACGACAAGGCATCAGCCTTGAACGAGGTAGGTTCAACGCTAAACATACGTACGATTCTAGATCAAGTCGAAAGGTGCGCGACCACCAAGCTGCGACAAAAGCAGCCTGACGCCACGCTCTACATCCTCCTAACAATGGTGCCTTGTGTCTGTACCAAGATTGATTTAGTCAATGCGAGGAAGCGGGAAGACGGGAAGGATCTTCAAGCCCTCCTCGGCCAACATGACACTGAGTGCGGCGTAGAACAACGAGATTCCGACCATGATGAAGAAGGCGCCACTGACCTTCATGAGGGTAAAGTTGGGCGTACCGGTGATGTATGCGCCACCCAGACAGCCGAGAGCGATGACGATCATAAGTGCAGCACCGGAAGTAGGGCCCGAGGTACGGAACGAAGCGAGGAAGATCAAAAAGATGGGGATAAGCGAAACAAAGTAGAGAACCGCGGCGGCTTGGTAGAACTCCTTGAGACCGGCTTGCAGGTCAGCGGCACCCAGCAGGTAGGTGCCTTGGATACCAGTCCAGGGAAGGAAGAGCAGACCACTTCCACCGAACAGACCTGCCAAAGAACCAGCGGTAGTGGCAAGGAAGGTGGAGCCCTCGGCGAAGGCAAACATGGAGGCAGCAAAGTTACCAATGGTACCGAGCGGCAGCAACATGGCCATCGTGATGGCAGGGTTGGTGATGTTACGGTTTCGCACGAGCACGAAGCCGATCATGAGCACAGACGCACCCGTCGCGATGCACATCAGCGGGAAGGGGCTACATAGGATCGAAAAGGCACGGCAATTTTAAAGCCAAGATTGAGGTCAGGTCAGGTCAGCTTTCTTGGTTCTGTCATGTTTGCCAAATCTTGCTTTGGGCACTTACTTTGCAATCCTGCGGTGGTAGACCGGGAAACCTGGCTGGCTGGAGTCGACATCGTGTCCACCAGGAGTGACGGTACGAGTGAGCTTGTGACCTTTCGAGGTGACAATGTGGTCACTGCCGTTGGGATCTTCAGCGAGACCCCACTGCTGCTTGAGGTTTGGGTGTTTGTAGTTGGCTGCCATGTTTGCTGTTTTCGAACTTGGTTGGTTTAGGGGATGAGTAGGCGGTCGGTCTAGCAAGTGAAGATGAAGGAGCAAGAGATCAAGATGGGCAAGGACGATGTAGGTGGGAGGAGGATGAAGTGGATGAGAGGGAAAGATACTCGGTCAAGAGGATGGCTGTGACCAAAGTGGAAGCAGGATATGTGTTGATGCAAACAGGGCCCCTTTGGACGTGCGAAATCGTAGAGCATTGGGGGGATAGGATGCGGGGATACTGGAGTGACACGGCCAACGTGCAGCTCATGCCCAGGCCTGTGATGGATACGGTAAGCTATTGTGCTGCTCCTAGTGCAAAGGACGACCGGATGTAGCCGTGCGCACTGTCAGGACGGAGCGCGACATAGCAAAGGCAAGAGAGCCTACTGTACCGCATTGGTGCTGCAGCCATTGACACCGGTAAAACCAATCCATCTCGTTGGATGCTCGCTCGCTTAATCGCGCTGGTGGAGGAGAGCGCGCCCAACGCTAAGACGGCATAGATCTAGTTGGTCTCGGCAAGCATCATCCTAGGGAATACAGTAATAATGAAGATGTGTCCACGGCCAAGGAACGGCATGAGTGGGAGCATCAACATCAACGCACATGGCGCTTAAAGCGGGACAACTTGGATAACAATTTAATAAGATACAGAGTAAACAAAGCGGGGAAGTTGGGTCCGCCTGTTGGTGCATACTGTGCGGCAAATGATGACGAGATGCATATACTGCATCTTGTCCACTGGTTACGGTAGCACATCCTGGAGTGCAGTGCAGTGCAGTGCAGTGCAGTGTAGTGTAGTGTAGTGTAGTGTAGTGTAATGTAGTGCTTGACCGGATCATCAGCAGTAGAGTATGCAGACGTGCGCGAAGAGAAGCAAAGCTGGTTGTGCAGCCGAAAAAGAAAGAAAAGAAAAAAAAGAAAAAAAAACGCCGGGGCAGATCCACAGCATTCTTTGGCACCGTCGTGCGGTTCAGCACTGTGACTGTGACTGTTCAGCCAGCGGTAGAAAGCGGTCGGAACGGAGTTCCATCTGATACGCCGGCACCACTGCAGTGTTGGTTTCGTTGTTGTTGCCGTAGTGGTGGAAGGTGGTGGTGGCAGTGTGTCTGCTGAACGGGGTTTCGACTTGAGGCCGGAATCAGTTTCTGTAGCTCCGCCCAGTCACCGCACTCGGTAGAGTTGAGCTGCTGCTTTGCGGTGTCTGGGCAAAACAAAGCGAGCGAGCGAGCGAGCGAGCGAGCACACCTACAGACTACTGTGACCTTGACCTTGGCAGGAACAGCAACAGCAAAGTGAGTGGCTTAGATGTGCGCCACCTCGGTCATGTTTTGTTACCCTGATCCACCTCTGTTGGTCGGAGCCCCCTTGGCGGGCGGGGATCGTCAAAGCGGAGTCTGTTGCCTGTTGGATCGGCCAATATCGAGGTGACTCGTGATCCATAATGATGACTAGACCTACGTGTGCCAGGGCCTAGCCCTTGTGGATCCCCTGTAGATACTGTACCATGCCAGCAATGAACACCAATAATAATAATAGAGTTGTGGTCACGAGGACATGGTCTACGATGTCCGAACTCAAAACAATCTCGCCAACGGACAACCGAGATATGCTCGGAGTTGAGCCAGCATGTTGAAGCCAACACGGATGCTCGACATCTGACCCCTTTGATTGTGCGCGGATGGCAGCCGGGTTGATAGGCTCGGTGAATCAATGGCATTAAGGGGCACATGGTGTGTGTTTAGGCTGGATGAGCAGCCAAGGGACCTGAATCGAACGACTCTGAACGCGATGTTTTGGGACGCTCGCTGCTGTGGTGTAGTGCTCCCGGGAGATCATGTTCGTTGACGAAGCTACATTGTTAGTAGTAGTAAGTACGTATCTGCATGTTGGCCTCTCCCTTCGTCAAAAGAAAAACCAATTTGCTAGAGCGGAGTGACGGAGTGCATGCGCAACACCGTCAGCAACGACGTTACCCCGCACTCTCTTCCTCTCGAATCCGTCACTTGCACTCTTTGCTTTTCCTCCGCGGCACGGATGCTGCGGATCCAGTGAAACATGCACTGTACAGTACGTCGTGCATTAGTGTGAGTAGGTGCAAATGCGCGCCTACTGTATGTGTCAATCATGTCACCGAAAGCGTTGATGGCCGTCGCCGCCGCCCTCACCAGTCCAAGTGCGACACACAATGAAACCCAGGGGCACTACAGCCTTGAGACCAAGTGTCTCGCACCTTTCCGTATCTAGTCACTCCCCTTTAGCTAGCTTTCCTTGTGTCGGCATGCGGCGAATCGCCATGTCGCGCTTGTTTACGTTACCCTATTCCCCTTACCTGCGCAACCCTCGCTGTTGTGCTTGCTCCAGGGTATGGGCTATGGTGTTGGTTGCTCTTTCCAATCCATTTCAGTGTTCCTGTTTTTCATTCCACCCCGGATTGGTCTCATGCTCCGTGTTTGTGCCTTTTACGCCTGAGATCAAGCGAGATCGACTGTACTCGAACCCATGTATCTTGCACCGTGCGAGTTGGCGCGCTTGCTTACCCTCACGATCCTCCGCCGTACTCCATCTCGCCTAGAGTGTGGAGTCCATCGAGCTGCATGTGCTTTGCCGTCCGTCGAGCTCGACCAAATGGTTTTGCCGCTCCCACAACCAAGCCCGGCTTGGTGTTTGCCCGCACCCTTACGTCCATCCCCCGCAAAACGGCGAGCATCCAGTGACCGCTGCTGGCTCTGCCAACATCTGAGAGAATGCCCGAATACGTACAGCACAGTACAATCCAACTGCCTCTGAAAACTTGTTGCCTCAACCTACCCCGACCCTTGTCGTTTTGAATCACCATCAAGGCTGCCCCTTGTCTATCAACCGCCATTAGCCTTTTTTCCTCAACACCACCACCACCATCATCATCATCATCATTCTCCCTCTCCATCCCTCCCATCCGTCACACAAGAAAGCCAACGCTCACATCATGTCTGAAGCTGTCAACGGAAACGGTCACCAGATGACCGCTGCAGTTCCTTCCGCTACCAACGGCACTGTGGTAGACAATGGCAACGGTCATCATCACAACAGCAACGGTGAAAGCTTTGAGAACGAGAAGGGCATGCCTCATCAAGCTCCCATGTACCTTGGTGGTGGCCGAAACGGTCAATCGCTCTCGCGTACCCTCACTCCAGGTGGACATCTTGCCGATGATGACCTGATCGCCATTGCCAACTCGCACCGTCGCATTGCCAACCCTCTTCCTCTCGGTGGTAAGTAGCCTTGTCTAGCTTTTGAGCTCGTTTTGCTCACCGTATGCTTATCGTTTGTGACCCATAAGTGTGAATACTGACGTTCGATTGGCACCTGCTTTCTGTTGCGTCTTCTCTGCAGTGTTTGGATTCTCCACGACGACACTGCTTCTGTCGCTGTACAACATTCAAGTGCAAGGGATTGCGATTCCGTACGGCGTGCTTGGCTTTGCGCTGAGCTATGGTGGTCTGGCGCAGTTCCTGGCGGGTCTGTGGGAGTTCGCGTGTGGAAACACATTTGGTGCGACCGTCTTCTGCTCGTTCGGCATGTTCTGGTGGGGATACGCGGTGATCCTGATCCCGTTCTTCGGTTTCATGGGCGAATACGACGGTCAACCAGGTATCTACTCGGCCAAAGGGATGTTTGCCAACGAAGCCGACAGCGCCATCGGACTGTACCTGTGGATCTGGTTCGGGATCACGACCATCTACATGATCGCTGCAACTAGGGGCTCGGTTTCGCTGTTCGTGCTCATCTTCCTGCTTTGGGTCACTTTCATCATGCTCGGCGTCAACGCTTACACCGGTAAGGAGGTTTTCCAGACCGCCGGTGGCGCGTTCGGTATCGCAACCGCTTTCGCAGGATACTACCTCGGAATCGCTTCGTTCCTCGCCCCAACCAACAGCTTCTTCACCCTGCCAGTCATCCCGCTCAACAAGGGCCAGTAAACTCATCGCAGAATCATCTTGCTCTTATAACCTCCCCCCCTTCCACCTCCGCTGCACGCTTGGTAGTTCGTTAATCTCTTCTAAACTTGTCCCCCCTCCGCCGCCCTCTCCCCCTCGTTTTCCGGCTGGTAAATGCGAACAAGAAACCCATGTTTACTGGTAAACTGTTCGACGAGTGCTTGATGTGTGTAGCATTGGTGGCTGTGATGGTGAATGTACAAATACAAAACGAAAGCGGATGAGCTGTGCGTGTGATGTGAGTCTGGTATCGAAAACGTGAAAACAGAGAGAGAGAGAGAGAGAGAGACAAAAAGAAGCTTTTCCTGGAAAATGCAATCAAATGACGGTGTTGGACAACTCGATATGCCTGGGCAGCTTGACAAACGTATCACACCCATGCCCGTACAATGAAACCAAATCCAACGCACTACCGTTCTTCCAATACTCTGCATAGATCCTCGCCATGGGCAAACCATAGCCCAACCCGGCCAAGGTACCCAACCCAGACGCCAAACCCATCTTGCCCATCTCAGCAAGCGCATCGCCCCCCGTGCCCGCCACCGCCTGCATCGCATACGGCCCACCGCCGGTCTCCTCTGCATCCTCCAAGTCGCTACTCGAGCCCGCCGTGGTGAACGCGTACGAAAACACGTGCGGCAGGTTCTGCGGCGAAATGCCTCCACCCTGATCGCGGATCCGCAGCGAAACGTGGTTGGCCGACTGTGCAATGGTGACGATCACCGGTGGCATCTTGGTCGAGACCGAGTTGGAGCCGGCTTGTTGCGTTTTGAAAAAGTTTTCGGTGGTGGCACGATACGAGTTTTTGAGCAGCTCGGTCATGACGTACTCGAGATGTACGGGCACACCGGTATATGTGACGTCCAAATCTCCTTGCAAGATGAGTTCAGGTGCTGCACCGAGGGTGCCCTCGCACAGATCGCGTACGAATGCAGCGCACATGCGTGTCATCCTAGCTGGCGACAGTTGCGTCTCGATGATGCCTACCGCGGTGGGCGAACCGTACTCGTGATGCGGCTGACTGCTGGATCCCTCTGGTGGTAGGTCAGGATCAAGGTGATATTTGTCGTCTATATTGTTGCTGGATTTGGGTCGTGATATGGAGCTATCTCCGGTTGAAGCCGCCGACAGCGCCAAGTGTTGCTCGGCGATCATACGAATGGCAATTCTCGAGTGGATCGCTGCATCCAAGAACGCCGAGATCTGTCTGGCATCCATGTATTTCCTGGATTCCTGGAAACCCCTGGCCAAGGTGGGTACATTCTGTGCATGTGCCGCGACGAGATCCTCGATCACGGCGGTGAAGCGCACGTTGTCTTCTTGTGTTTGGATCTGACCGAATTTGACCAAGGTTTCGAAACTGGATGCGTACAGCCTTGCGATTCGAGATATGAATGGATTGCTTCCGACGATGAAAGGGAGTGCACGGAATCCACCGACACGCCGAGCAAGACGGATGGGGAGTTCGCGGTGGGTATGCTGGGCTGAAACGATGAGCTGTTGCGGGGTGAGCGCCTGGCCAGGTTTGCCACCTTGGGCCATGAGCTGACGCAGAGTGAGAGGTGCAGGCTTGAGCGAAAGGTAGTGTGTGAGCAGATCGGGTGAGGCGCCAAACGTAGAGAAGGGCGAGGGCTCGATGGAGATGGTACTGGCTGGGGCGAAAGGTTCTGGTGGCGGAAAGTAGCGCTTCTCGCTGATATTGCAAGTAGATGAAATGGTGCGATGATGTGCTCGGACGGAAGGCGAGCCAGCACGAAGCGTCCGTGCGCCAGTGCGGCGGGCAAGCATGGTTGTTTGATGTTGCCTTGCCAGCTTGACGACGGATGCAGTTGTAGATGATGGTGAAAATTGGAGCCGGTGGTGGTGGTTCGGGAAGTTGTGCTGTGCTGTGCTGTGCCGTGATAAGGGTTTGACTCGATTAGAACTCGTTTGCTGGTACGTGCACACTTCTCGTGCGGATTAATTTTCGCCAACGCCGTGAAATCGCGTCCCCAATTTTGATTTATTAAATCAATTATTATTATCGCAATTTACGCCAAAACGCGTTGGCACAGCTCAGCTGCAACGGTTTCTTTTTTGGATTTGGTGTTGGTTTGGTGAAACAGTAACAGTGTAACATAGTAACAGTCACAGTCACAGCCAACGTTGAAATCCACTCACATTTTCACACACACACCGCCACTAACCACCACTCACCCTACACTATCCTCCCGCTCATCACTCACTCATCACACCACTCTCGCTCTCTCAGGGCTCCGGTCTCCAAGATGGCGCCAATCATACCACCAACGTATACATTCGAGCCGCTCGAACCGCTGCCCTCCTCCGAGCCTGGTACCTCTACCAGCCATTACCGTGCATTCACTCGCATTCCTCGTCCGACTGAATCTATCCCCAACTCTGATCCGGAAGACGACTCCTCCTCCGATGATGATGAAGACGAGAACCGCGATCCTCGCTACCGCAAATCTTCGCCCTCCACCTCCAAGCTCACTCTACAGCCAGAAGAGTTCCGTATCGGAGACGTCATCTACCTGCCTTCTTCGTACCAGGCTCCCCTGGCAGGTGTCTTGACTCATCTATGGCAAGATGCAAACGAAGAGACCAAAATCTTTGGTGTTTGCCGCTTGCTTCATTGGCCAGAATGGATGTCGACCATGGCCAAGAAGCGTATGGCCGGCATCACTTCCCGCCACGAGATCTACTACACTCACAAAGCAACTTCCATCACAACTCGTCGCACAAAGACCAGTGCCAGATCAGGAAAGCAGGGAGACAATTTCGAAGCTGGTCCTTCGCTCCACGACTATTCCTTCGATGTGGATGAGATCATCGCTAAAGTCCATGTCCATTCCAATCCTGCGCAATGCTCTCAGGCCATGAAAGCGGTCAAAGAATCATCGGCGCTCACTGCGCTCTCCAACAACACAGCAGACAATACAGCACCAAAAAGGAAACCCGCCAAGAATCATGCTCTGTACAAGAACAAGTCGTTTCCCACGCATTTGTTCTGCGAGCGAGCTGTGGATCCGAATCGAGAGCTATTTTGGAAGATCGACTGGACCAAACTCGTCGAAAAGGGCAAACAGGGAGCTGGCTGGGACCTCAAGGATGACTCTTCCGATATTGCAACTTCACACGGTCAAGGTGTCAAGGATCTGGTCGAACAAGTACATCGAGACTCGCTCTCGCTCACATCTTCCACCGAAGCGCCCGCAACGCCGAGTAAACGAGCATCGACGCCTTCCTCTGTAGCCGAATCCACCTCCAAACCGTCACGCGCGCGCTCCACAGTCACACCCACTTCGGTCGTCGACCTAGACACGCCCAAACGTCGACCCGGCCGTCCACGCAAGGAAACTTCGCTCTCTGCCGGCATCGCCCGTCCCAAGGGCCAGACTCGTCGCAAGAACAATTCTGGCTTTTCTTCCGACTCGGACATCGCCTCGGATGATAGCTTCCAGTCTGGAGACGAGTTTGAGGTTGAAGACAACCTCCTCGTCAAAGCTCGTCATCCCGATACCCCCGAGAGTTCCGACAACCAAGGCTCCAACTTTTCCGCCCCGAACAGCGAAGCCGAAGACGAAGACGACCAGGACGATTTCGAAAAGACATTCAACCTCACTCCCAAGAAACGCGCCAAGGGCACTCCGATGACTCCTACAAAGAGGCGAGTGCTAAGCACGCCGCAAAGGATGGTTTTGGGTTTGACGAGCCCGGCCAAGGCGCAGGCCACGCCTCGATCCAAAGCGCGCCTGATGGGGTTGAAAGCTCGTTCGCTCCCGCACCCGACGCTTCCATCTCGACCGCCCAAACTCTCGCTGCTCTCCAACGACGCCAACGACGCCATGACGCCGCAGGAGAGGGCTAAGAAGTTGCTGCATGTAGGCGCCACGCCGGACCAGCTGCCGTGCAGAGAGGATCAGTACGAAGAGATCATGGCGTGCGTTGAGGATGCGGTCGAGGAAGGCATTGGTGGCTGCGTCTATGTCTCCGGTGTGCCTGGTACGGGCAAGACGGCTACGGTTAGGGAAGTGATCCGAGCGCTGACGGCTAGGGCGGAGAGGAACGAGATGAATCCGTTCTCGTTTGTCGAGATCAACGGGATGAAGCTTGCGGACGCTTCGCAGGCGTATACGTTGCTGTGGTCGGCGATTTCGGGCGGACAGCGTACGTCGCCGAAAACGGCGTTGGGGTTGCTCAGTTCGCACTTCGCTCGCGTAGGGGCCAAGATGGGCGGAGCAGCAGGAGGCGGGGGAGTGGGTGCGGGTCCGGGAAGAGCGGCGACGGTGGTATTGATGGATGAGTTGGATCAGCTGGTGACAGCGAGGCAGGATGTGATGTACAACATGTTCAATTGGCCCAATACTAGGGGGTCGAGGTTGGTGGTGATTGCGGTGGCGAATACGATGGATTTGCCGGAAAGGACGCTGAATGCCAAGGTGGCAAGTCGGTTGGGCATGACCAGGATCACGTTTATGCCATATACGGATCGGCAGTTGGTCGAGATTGTCAAG
This sequence comes from Anthracocystis setariae, assembly GCA_928724745.1. Classification (NCBI taxonomy): domain Eukaryota; kingdom Fungi; phylum Basidiomycota; class Ustilaginomycetes; order Ustilaginales; family Ustilaginaceae; genus Anthracocystis; species Anthracocystis setariae. The sequence continues at coordinate 261,691 of CAKMXJ010000020.1, read as the reverse complement.
TCTCGTCTTGGCATTACCGACAAGGAGCAGATCGAGGTCGAGGGCGGAGGATGTAGGGATGTGCTAAGTGTGGATGCGATTACGTACGTTTCAAAGCGGGTGTCTAACGTTTCCGGCGATGCGAGGAGGATGCTTGATGTGTGCCGACGATCTATCGAGCTGGTCGAAGCCAAAGCCAAGCTCACGCCTGGTGCAGACACGGCGGTGAAACCGGTGACGATTCTGGATATGAAGTCGGTGTTGGACTCGATGGTGAAATCGGGCAAGGTGAGTCATATCCTCTCGCTACCGTTGCACGCCAAAATCCTGTTGCTATCGCTACTATCGTGTCTGCGTCGATCTGGATTGGTTGAAGCCGAACTGGGCGACATTGCAAGTCATCATCGAGCCATCTGTCGAATGTACGCCATCAGCTTGTTCACAGACGATGATGCAGCGCTCAACGCTCCACTAGCCACACTATCGAGCTTGGGCCTGGTGATCTGTGTAGGTCAAGGTGCCGGTACGGGAAGAGCCGCTGGGTTCGCCAGATTGATGCTCGCTTGCCAGGAGGACGAAGTCAGACTCGCTTTTGAACACGACCCCGACGAAAGACTCCGAAAGATGCTGTAATCTCCCCCAAACCTACTTCAACCTGTCGACAATCCATCTGCTCAACATGCAATCAATCAATCAATCAATCAATCAATCCCGTCTGACAGCTTGATGTGCTCCGACCCACCTGGAGGAACCAAAGAAGAAACTCGGCAGACTCAGAACCTGGATAACGTTGATCACGAAAATGCAAACATGAAATTGGGCAAAGTACAATCTGGGGATTCGGATCTAGCTTTGGCATCTGTCTTAAGCGCTCCAACGCGTGGGATGAAACTTGAACGACTTGAACGAGCCGCGGGAATACGACAGTGTGCTGAGAATCACGAGCGCCACCCCGGCCGCAAATGGAGCGGTGAAGGGAAAGCTGAAGAAGGCCACACTGAAGCCGAAACTGAGGACGATGCTGAAACTGACTGCAAACCCCTTCAAGATGTTATCGGCGTGTTTGATGACCATGGCGACGGCCAAACCGCCGGTAACTTGGAGCGCCACGGTAGCCCAAGCACTGGCACCAAAATGGAGGAAGGGCGCAACCGGACCGTGACGAAGCATCTCGAGCAGAACCGGTAGAGCGGCGGGTATCAAAGACCAAGCCGACAGTTGCACGTTTCTCGCCCACAGATTGGCGGAGGAGGTCTTGAGCACTTTCTCAAAGTAGACGCCTGCCAGACCGGAAGTGAAGCAAGCGGCAATGACGGCGAGGAAGCCGAGCATGGGCTGCATGGGGGATTCGGCCTTGGCGCTTTCTTCCATGCTCATGGAGATGCGGGAGCCTTCAAAGGAAGGCGAGGAAGGCGGCAGTTGTGCAAAGTGCTTGGCGTCGGAAGCTGCGAGGAAGGAACCCATGTTTGGAAGACGCTCGGGTGGTGTTCCACGATGGGCGTCAAAGGGGGGTGGAGGTGGCGGAGGAGGAAGATGGGCCGCGGGACCGGCAGAAGAGTAGCCGTAGCCATGCGTGTGGACCTCGAAGGGGACGAGACCGGAAACGGATTTGCTCTGGATCTGAACGACGGCTACGCCGATGGCGAGCATGCCGAGAGACATCCATTGGCACATGCCGATCTTTTTGCGGAGAAGGAGGATGCTGAAGAAGGCGGTGGTGAGGATCTTGATTTGGTAGGCGCAGATGAAGACGGGTGGCTCGAGGTTGGAGACGGCAACGTATTGAAGGTTGTTTTGAAGGACGTAAAGAAAGGCAGGGATGGAGAGCTTCCAGTAATCGTGGGCGGTGATGTCGTCCAAGACGCGCTCGAGGTTGGAGCGTTGGAGTGTATGCGAGGGATTTGTGAGTGGGCGCGATTGGTGTTTGGTGGAGTGGTTAGGGTTGGTGTTGAGTGCAGGCGAGGAGGAGGAGGAGGAGGAGGAGGAGGAGGAAGGAAGCGGGAGCGAGGAGTGGTGAGGTTGTATGGATGTGACGGCGATGGCAAACGAGATAAGACACTTGAGGAGCTCTGTGAGGAGGACGGCAGTGGGAAAGAAGTAGGCTTTTCCTATGGGTGCTGAGACACGGCTATGGTGCATGACGACGCCGAGCGCGGTGTTTTGTAGGGTGAGGACAGCGAGAGAGACATGCTTGAGAGGCAGGCCAAACACGGTGCTAACCATGTCGGCGGAGCGAGCGCAAAGGCAAGGGTGAGCAGATGTATGCTGCAAGCAAGCGGTTAGGACATGTGTGCGTGCTTGTATGATGAGGTGCTCGGTTTGTGGCTAAATGTAGCAAAGGAGACACAGATGCAACGAGGATGGCGGGACAAACTTGGTGTCGGTGTCGGAATGCGGATATGAAGTGGGGCGGTCGTTGGTGGTTGTTGGGCAAGGTGAGTGCGGTTGCGGGTCGAGGAGCAAGTTTGAATGCAGGATGGCAGCTGAGCTAGAGAAAGCGATCAAAGCGTGTGATGGAGGTAAAGGTGAGATGCGATGGCATGGCAAAGAAATGTCGAGAACCGTTCTCAAAAGCAAACATGCAGGTCGTGCGTTGTGAGAGTGGTCATGTTGACACGATTCACAATTGTGCGACAACTCAAAGTGACACTCTCACTCTCTCATCTTACAGCAGTGAGTAGTACAGTGTACAGTACAGTTCACGTGGTAATTGAATAGTCGCCACATGAAATTCTCAAGTACAGTAAGTGTAGTTTCTGTGTTAGAGCGTAGTCGCTTGCTGATGATGACAGAGTTGGAATTATTTTTAAATCCTTACCTCCACTTTGCCTTTTTTTTTTTTGCTGTTTCCCCACACTCTGTGACTGTGTCTTGTGCTATCCTCTTGTTTGACAGCCGTCAGCCCATCTGTCTGTCTTACAACTGATACACCACCACACAAGCAGCACCCTGATCTTGTCGGCAAACCACATCCACCTTGGACAACATGGCGCCTCGATCGCCATCATTCCAGGCTCCAGACACGGAGCGACAACCCCTGCTCGCTTCGTCGCCTCAAGCTTCGCAGTACCACGCCATCCCTCAACCTCCCCCACCGCCTCCCGTACAAGGAGCGAGAAAGTCTCCCTATCTCACTTTGTTCCTGCGCTTCTACTTTTCCCTTGGCGTCCTCCTCTTGCTCCCGGTCACCGTCCTTCTCATCCTTCTCCTCATCAACTACTTTGAGCCCATCCCATTGCTCCTCCCACCCCACCGCTCTCCTGCACTCGTCCCTTTCTGGTTCTGTCTCATTTCAATCGCTATGCTCGCACCCGGTCTGCTCTTCTTCGAACTCGCCTCCCAAGCTACCAACTTTTTTCATCTTTTCGTCCTCTGCTGCACCGTTGCCGATGTCGTCCTTCTTGTTGCTGTGCCAGAATTCCGCATGACCCATTCCTATCTCGGCTTCGCTTCGGCTGGCTTATGCCTACTCTCCACCCTCTGGGCCTTGCTCTCTTCCCACCATCTCCAAAATCAAAAGATCCCATTCACGCTCAACCCCGACGTCGGCGCTCCCATCGTCACCCAAATCCCCCTCGCTCGTGCTCAAGCAAAGTGGTCCAGACGTTTCAAGCTCTTCTTTGCCATCTTTGGTTGCCTCAACATCGCCGCAGCTGCCGCCCTCGTCACCTTCGATCTCGTCCTCGATGCTGCCGATTCCGCCTTCAAGCCTCTCGGCAACCTCACTCTCGTCCACCCTACTTCACTCACAAACAGCCCCGTCTACCCCCAAGACCCAGCCGATGTTAACCCTTATCCTGTCTCCTTCCGTCTTCATCTTGCCTGCGAGTCCGCTCCAGCCCAGCCAGATGGCCTCAAGCGTAACACTTCGTCTCATGTAACTCCCACCGCCCTTGTCATGTCCGAGCGAGGCGTCTCAGGCGTCATTGCTGCCCAGTTCCTACGCGAGATGGTCGCTGGATCAGGTCCTAACAACCGGGCCGGGCAAGACGGCCACCTCGCCCTTGAACGCGTCTGTTTCTGGGACCGTATCGGATATGGTCATTCCGACTTTGTCTATCAACCCTTTTCCGTTCGCCTTCACACTGAAGCACTCTACCATGCCCTCAAGAAGCACGACCAGATCGATTTGCAAGACATCCCTCAGTACCCAAACAACAAGCACAACAAGAGCAATCACACAGAGTCTTTGGGCAAGTTCATGATCGTCTCCACCGGCTACGGCCATCTCTTCGCGCAAGACTTTGCTGTTCAGCATCCCGAACTAGTCCATTCCTTCCTCCATATCGATGCAGAGACTCCGGCTTCCTGGTACACGGACAAAGTTGCCGTCAATTCAGGCGCACGTGCCGGCTACAACGCTCCGCTTCACGGTATCTTTGGCTCCCTCTTCTACGACCTTCTCCCTGCCCTCGTCGAACCCACTGCGATCACGCGCATCCTCGGTTTGCTCAAGGGCAAGTCGGTGGTCGATCGCATTCTGGCGCCCGGTGTACGCGCACGCGCCGCATGGCAGCATGACCTCGCCGGCGGAGGTTGGCGAATCTACGGCGCCGGTGGCTCCAACCCGAGACTACTCATGTCCTCCTGGCTTGAACGTCTCGATGCCAACCTCGGCACCGCAAGCCCTAACTTTGTTCAACTCAACAACTCCACCCAACAGTACCACGACTTGCTATCCAAACGGCCTGTCGCGGTGCTCTCGAGCTTCTGGAGGATCCACGCCGACGTCAACGGATGGGCAGACGAACAGAGGCAAACGCTGGTTTCACCTGCCAAGAACAGCTCGAATCTCGTCGGGTGGTGGAGGCTAGGAGATAGGAAGAAAAGGTCTGGCGGTGGCGACCAGGGTGGTCCCGCCGGCATTTGCTCCACAAACATGGGTGTCATCTTTTGTCGCGAGGCCGTCAAGAAGTTGATCGTCGCCGGCCAGATGTGGAACGCTACCGCTCCAGCTTCTTAGCCCGTTCTCCACTGCTTGGTATCCCTTCATAAACTGTACATTAGTCCCCGCTTTCTTTCACCATCTTGACCCCTCATACGTACGCAAATGCAACGCATCCTCTGCAAATCCTAGACTCGACCCGAGTCCACAATGTGATCAGCCTCCAACCTTTCAAGATGCCGCAAGCCCACGGCTAGGTCAACATCAATATTGACAAAACGAAAACCCACAAACCTAGCTGTACATTACACAGATCAACACTACAAGATGCTCCCGTCTTGACCGAGCCATCGCCTGTTCGCGTCTAAGATCGGTCCATACCACAGATTCTCATCGGCTCCAAAAGAAACATGGAAGGGTATCCAGCAAGTCCGATGAGGTTCAAAATGGAAAGGCCGTGTGCGCTGGCTGAACGGGGTGAAGGTCCGCAACCCACGGCCTTCTTTTGGATGATTGAGGGAGAAAAGGGAGAAAAGAAACATGGCTTCAAAGTCGGTCGAAATGATCGAGGCTGATCGGATGCTCTACGCAAATAGTGCCTAGGCGTCAAGCTTGACCTCTTCGACCTTGTCAGTCACGGCGTCAACATTCTCAGCATCCGAGCTCTTCTGATCCTGAGAAGTAGACTGCTCGCCACCCACCAGTGCGCCGGATGGCTTGCGTCCCTGGCCCCAGGCGCCCGTTGGTGGCGCGGAGCGAGGCACCTTGGCAGTTGCAGATGCCGTAGCCTCTGCAGCTGGAGCAGCAGCCTCAGCTGGGGTCTCGGACGATGCAACGGCATCTGTCGTGTCCTTCTTCTCTTTCTCCTTCTCCTTCTCCTTCTCCTTGTCCGCCTTTGCCTTGTCTTTCTTGGCTTTCAATTCTTCTTGCCTCTCCTTTTCTCGTTGAGCAAGTCTCTCTTCAATCTCTCGCTCACGCTCAGCGGCGTTGACAGGTTTGGCGTTTCCAAAGGGACTAGGCTTGGAGCTGCTGGCCGAGGTGGGAGCAACAGGCGAGGCAGCGTCGTTGGAGCGAGGCTTCAGGTCGAGCTTCTTACGCTCAGCAGGTGCGGCAGCCGATGGAGCCGGGCTGGACGAACCCGAGGCAGGCTTCTTGGCCGATCGCCAGCTGTCGGTTGACTCGGCGGCACCAGCGGGCTGGCCACTGCTGCGTCGCTCAGCAGCACCGAAGCCGAAGCCCTTCTTGGCAGTGGCAGGGCTCTCGGGGGGAGTCTGATCCGGAGTGAATTTGGAACCGAAGCCCATTCGCTCCTGGGAGGCGAATCGCTCATCGACGTCGTTAGCGTCGTTGCGGTGACGGAAGGAAGCGCGTCGCGAGTCACCGTCGATACCGGATGGTCGGCGCGAGTTGGCAGGCGAGCGGCCCTCGACGGGCTTGCCGGTTCGCCACTGGGAAGCGAGGTCACCCTGGCTGGGTTCAGCAGGAGTGGTATCGCGAGGGGGCCGCGAGGGCGGAGCAGTTTGGAATTTTGCGCCGAAGCCACTTCGGACACCACCGCTGACATCCATGTTGTCGAAGCCAGAGGGGCCTTCAGAGCGGGGCACACCGGAGCGCTCAGGACGAGGAGCGAAGCCGCCACGGGGCTCGATAGGAGGAAGAGGGCCAGCACGGCGCCACTGGGACGCATCGTCAGCCTGGCTGGCGTGGACGGGACGATCGCCACCGAAGGCGCTCTTGGGAGGCTCGGCGACAGAGATGCGGACGGTTCGGTTGGCGAGTTGGCTACCGCTCTTGTCGAGGGCGGACTTTAGATCATCTTGGGTCTGGAATTCGACATAACCGAAACCCTTGGGCTTGCCATCGTGACCAGTGACGATGCGGACGCTGACGGTCTTGGCGGGAACGAAGAAGTGTTCAACGTCGGCCTCCATGACGTCGAAAGAGAGATTGCCAACGAAAGCAGTGAAGGGAGGCTTGTCGGGGAGAGGAAGCTCTTCGCGGGGAGGGTAGTTGCGTTCAGGACGCTCGAAGCCACGGTCGCGGTCGACACGGTCGGGAACGGTGGAAAGGTAGTCGCCGCCGCCGCGACGGTAGCCGGATTCACGGGGAGCGGAGGAGATGGGGAGGTCATCCATCTCGTCGGCCCACGAAGCCTTGCCGGTCGACTCGTCGGCCCAAAACTCGTTGAGCGTCATCTTCTGTCCCTTTTTGGGCGCTGTTGTTGTTTGGCAGGTGCCGGAGCAATATGTGCATGTCATGGGAGAGAATAGAGATCAGCTACGGATTCCAGTCATACCCATAAAACAGATCAACAAGGGCCAACATCCAAGAGAGATGTTGTACTCACGCATGATGGGCAAAGTGTCTTTAGGTAAAAGCTGAGTGTATGTGATCCTTGCGAGTCGAGCAAAGACCAATGAGGCTACCTGATTGTGGAAGGTAGCGAGTGAGAGTTGGTTGTGTGCAGGTGATGGTGATGAGGCCAGTGATGGAGCCAAGAATGCGGATTGGCTACGGGTGCCAAATGAAATTCGGATTGCGGGTGCGCGACTCAAGATTTAGCAGAGAGAGAGAGAGAGAGAGAGAGAGAGCAGAGGCAGAGGCAGAGAATCAGAATCAACCAAGCAAGACCCGAAGAACTCCTGAGCGTCGTGAGCTTCTCTTCTCCAAAAAAAAAAAAAAAAAAAAAAAAAAAACACTTGTTGGGCGAAGAAAAGAATATTTTTTGCACCTAAAAGTTCCATTTCCTAGATTATAATATTCCCTTTGTCGCCGAGCGTTTCTTCTTGCCGTCCCGTCCAAGCGAACAAATGGAAAAATAACGGAGCATTTTTGGCTGTTAGTAGCCATCATTGTAACAATGATTCAAGACGTGGCTCGAACAAGCCATGCATTCCACGTCGCATCGCGCATGCACAAAGCAAACGACCGGACCCTGACTTTGACTTTGACTGAATGTCGACATCATCGTCCCACCATCACAGTCCTTTACCACGTGTGCACGTATACCCTCTGCCAATTACTCGTGCCTCTGAAACCAAGATGGCCAAGGCAGACTCCAAAATACATGTCAACGCTGACCGCATCGTCGTTGACAATTCAAATCTCACCGAACTCAAGGCTACGTGCGACGAGGCCGTTGAAAGAGTAAGTAGAGCAACATCACAAGCACGCAGCACGCAGCACGCCATTGACAGTCACCTAACATCCGAGCTGGTTTTGTTCGTGCTACTTTTTTCCATAGATTCTTTCTCGACAGCCTCAAGATGGCTCCGTAGCCAACGAGCAAGGCTTTGCACCCTTCAAGGTGAGCCATTTCCACGCGGATGTGCGTCTGGCGCTCGGCTTCACGGCTTCTTTCATCATGATTGGCACGTCCATCTGGTCCTACTTTATCGAAAAGGAGTGGAGCCGCAACAAGCAAGCATGCGCTGTTGCCGTGGTGGCCTACATCATCCTCTCGTCGCTTCAGTTTATCGACTCTTACCTGCAGGGCAACACCATCTTCACCGGCACTCGCAAGATGCTCTCCAACCGCATCGAGACAGAACACCTCACCATTTCGTCTCCACCGCTCCCCAAAGCCACCAAGAAAAACGCAAAAGCCGCCAACGGAAAATCCATCTTGACCCCTCCTGCTTACACGCTCCAGTTTCAATACACACGCAAGAGCAACAAGGGCAAGTCTCTTCTCAGCAGAAAGAGTGACTCCTTGCCACTTGGCCACCTGGGCGAGTGGTTCACCGAGCAAGGCGAATTCGTGCAAGACATCTTTGAACAGAGATTGCTGTCGGGCCTTCAAAAGGCGTTTGGCCAGTGATGTAGCCTAGTAAACCCCCTTATCCACCTTGAGCAATTCTACATGCATTTTCAATGTCAGAAGCCGTCGTCACGATCCGCCCTTGCGACCATGCGCTCAATCTTTCCTTTTCCTGGTACCAAAAATGTTGATTCCACTACTTTGTCATCAGTTCAAGTGACAGATCGAGCTTTAAATTTGGTGCACCGTTGTCCGTTTCTTCTTTAATTTTCTAAAATCTGCTTGAGTAGTGTAGCGGTAACACTCTGCAGACACCAGCCGTCATCTTTGCTCCTCCCCGCTCATCACCTTTGCAACTGAGCTTCAGTCACGTTTCGGTCTTTCCGACAGGTCCGAGTTGCTCTTCAAGCATGTCATCGCCTCACGTCCCCAAGGGACACGGCCTGCGCTTCAACAAGGCCGGCGATGCCGACTACGCCCAAGCTACTGCTGCAAAGGATGCCGCTGCCGCCGAGGCGCTCGTTTGTCGTCGCAATGCTCTCTTCCAAGACTATACACGCGCGCATCAGAAACCGGCTTGGTCGCCTTCCCTTTCGGCTGCTTTCCGCTTCTTGATCATCATCCGCGTCTCTTCCGCCATGTACTCGACCATCAAAGACTGCGACGAGTCCTTTGGATACTGGGAGCCTCTTCACTTGCTTGTCTTCCCCCGCGCTAATCACCATGCCTCCGTGCCCTTCCAAACTTGGGAATACTCGCCCCAATTCGCCATCCGATCATGGGCGTACATAGCTCAGTATGTGCCCCTGGCTAGACCTCTTGCCTACCTCGGCCTCGGCAAGCGTCAGGTCTTCTTCGCCGTTCGAATCCTCTTCGCATTCATCTCGGCCTTCGTTGACGCTCGATTCTACAAGGCGGTTGCTGACGTCTTCAGTCCTCGAGTCGGTCGATACTGTCTGATCGCCATGGCTACAAGCGCTGGCATCTACGAGGCTTCGACTGCTTTCTTGCCTTCCACCTTTGTCATGCATGCCACTACCCTCGCTTTCTCGTCCTGCCTCTATCCAGCACGACTTCAACCGTCTCACCCCTCGGTTCTCTCGACCTCCTCACAGCGTCCTTTCAAACCCGAGCGTCTGCTTTTGGCTACCAGCGCTTTTGCTGCCGGTGCCACCATCGGCTGGCCATTTGCCATCGTCATCGCGATCCCCTTTGTTCTCGAGCAGCTCTTCTTCCGAGGCGATGACGTTGTCGCCAATGGAAAGCTCTCGCACTGGGCACTTGCCCGCTGGTCCACTGCTATCGGCGCTGCCACTTTCTCTGCTGCCCTTGCCTTGCCAGTGCTCGCTATCGACACCCTCGCTTATGGCAAGCTCTCCTTCGTCCCTCTCAACACCCTTCTCTACAACATCTTTTCCGCAGCTCGAGGCGCCGGTCCTAAGCTGTACGGAGTTGAGCCCATCTCCTACTACTTTTCCAATCTCATCCTCAACTTCAACATCTTTTTCCTCTTGGCTTCCCTTTCGCTGCCGCTTCTGCTCATCACTGCCATTGTCGATCCAAAGCGTTTCAGACGACCTGCTCTCGAATCCTCGTCCAAGAAAGGGCATGCAGCCACCGAACAACCCTCGAGTCTCTTCACTCTCGCTCTTCTCCGTTTGACACCTTTCTACCTTTGGTTCGTCTTGTTGACCTCACAGGCCCACAAGGAGGAACGTTTCATGTACCCGGCCTACTCGCTTCTCTGCCTCAACTTTGCATCTGCTCTCTATCTCGTTCGCTCACTCGCCGAGATCACATTCGTCAAGGTCACGCTCTCCCCGTACCGCGCTTCCAAGTCGAGTCTGTTCACCACGATCACTTCCTCGACTCTTCTGGTTGGCATGCTCCTTGGTGTTCTCAGGATTGTTGGGCAGCTGAACAACTACCACGCGCCGTTCGATGTCCTCTTCCATTTCGAAGGTTTTGAACTACCCCGTGTCGTAGCTGATGTGTTCCCCGACACACTCAATGAGGCGGTTCAGAAGCGAATTGCTCAAGGTCTCTCGCCTGTGGCTACACAGCAAGAGAAGGAGTACAACGACCGCGGTTTAGGTGCCGAGAACCAGGGAAATTCGGTAGATCTGAGCATCGACCTTTCTCCGCTTGCCACGCTCAGCACGCCCATTCGACTTTGCTACGGCAAAGAGTGGCATCGATTCCCAACCCACTTTCTTGTGCCTGCCGGTGTCGAGGTCGAATGGATCCAAAGTGACTTCCATGGAATTTTGCCGAAGCACTTTGATGTCGATGCGCTCTCGCCTATTCAGCCGTCGGACGCCATTGTCTCGAGCCTTGATGCGACGCTCGGCTTCATCTGGCCCTGGTCCACAACCACTCGTCGTGTACAGCAGGGCTTCAACGAGTTTAACCTGGAAGAGGCGGATCGGTACGTCGACGTCGCAAGCTGCGACTACCTAGTCGACCTGGATTACTCTCATCGATTCCTCAGTTCCAGCTCTGGGGAATCCAAACTCGAGCCGCGCTATGCAGTCAGGTCGCAAGAATGGGACAGAGTCTTCTGCGCGCCTTTCCTCGACGCTGAGTTCAGCAGGCCTGCCGCAGATCCAAGGGATGCAACCGTAAGAAAGCTGGCATCCAAGATCGCGGCAGTGTTGCACAGGGCGTTCTGGCTGCCTCAAACTTGGTGGGGAAACGCTAACTTGTATGGAGATTACTGCCTCCTCAGGAATCGACGCAGCAAATTTACTCCCAAAAGCGAGGAGAGACCTGCAAGTCAAGGCTAAGGACGGGATGTAGACAGGGGTGTAGTGGAAGCTATTCTGGACCATCCTAACTCATCGTTGACACATGTGTAAATTCAAACCACGCAGTCTTTCATTCGATTCTGTTCCCGATTTGCATGCTCCTTCTCTGTTCACAGATTCACGCTTGCACAAGCTCACAACTACCCGAGCACAGTCACGGAGCCACGGTAGAAAGAGGAAAGTTGCGTCCGCAACCCCACCCATCGAACCAACTCGGGTAAGGTTGCGTGCTTTCACGATATGAGAGAACATTGCATGCTTTTCCTCTACGCCATGTGACTGATCTCCGGTCTGCCTCTAGACCAGCGATCGTGAATACATCGATCTGCCTGTTGAGAAGTGGTTGTGATCTTGTAATTGTCATGGCTGTGCGTAGACGCTAGAAATGGTCAGCTGCCGTCCTTCGGCCATCCTCTCTCGTATGCGGTACAGATTGGGCATCTGACGGTGGTGGGTGTCGAGGCGGACCGTGAGGAGGGGGTGCACCGTTGTATCCGGGAGGTGGCTGTGTCGGCGGAGGTCTTGCAAAGTTGGAAGGTGGAGCCGCAAACGGTGGTAATGCTGGTGGTGGCACTGAGTATGGCCCCGGTGCTCCGAAGCCAGGTATTGATCCTGGCATGAGCCCTGGAACAGGTGCCTTACCGCTCATCAGAGCTTTGTGTGCTTCAAGTTGAATTCGCAGTTGCTCCTTGGACAGCACCAGCTTCTCGATCCTCGGTCTCTTGTTCTGTGTTGGCAAGCTTCCGTCTGCCTTTTGCGCTGCGCGCCTCGCCTTCCACTCCTCAAGATCATTCTCGGGAATGCCGGCCATGCCATAGATCTCGATCTCGAACGAGTCTCGTCCGGGGAGTGTGTTTTCGATCCTGTGGGACATACGAGACTGATCAGTGACCGCCGTTTGTTTGAAATTAGGGCGAACCGCATCGACTTACCTATCTGGCTCTGCTTTATGAACCTGTGTGAGATGGACAGCCAAACCTCCTGCAGTATTGAGCCGTCTTGGACATTGCGGACAGCGATAGTGCTTGGATTTTTGATGTTGCAAAAGGACTGTCAGACATTCGGGCCATGTAGAGTGATCAGTGAGTGCTCTTTATCTCGCCGTTGCAATGTCTTTGAGAGCTGCTTACCCTTCTCGTCCTCAAACTCGCGACTAGAGTGTTGTCCATACGTGGTAGGTCGATGAAAAAGCGGGATGTCAGCGGGACTTCTTGGATTACATGGTGAATTCGGGAGGTAGACTTACTCGCAGAACCAGCACCAGGCCTCCAGCTGAGGTGCCTTTCTCTTCTTCTTCGTCATCTGAAGGTATGTATGGTCAGTGTGCCTTGAGATGATGGTGTTGGGTGAAGACTGAATCGAGGGAATTCGAAGAATAGAAACCAACTCCACTTCGAGCCAATGCGCGAAAGACCCTGACCGCAAATCCAAATTGATTCGTTTGTCACGCTGACTAAGCTGAATTGAAGCTTGTTCGACGCCAGAAGATCCGTCAAACCTATTTGTCTGCAGCTGCACCTCAACGCTACGCTCCTTTCTGGGCCAGGGAGGCCCCTGGCGGAGCTGTGCACCTTGATTGCAGCGCTGAGTTCATTTGTACCACCACCATGAAAAGAACTCCGTGCAATGTCAAGGTTGGTGGTGTTGGGCAAGGCGGGCATGACAATTGACGGAACTGCTGGTGCCTTGTTGCAATCGATGATGTGCTTTGGCCAGCAAAGATACTTTGGATCTTTACCAAGTCTCTTTGGCCGTCTGCAGCTGCGCTTGACATTGTGTCGCTGACGTTCATGCACATCCAATTGCTTGTGGAAGAGCCTTTGGATGTGCTTGGTTGCCACCACCCCAGTCGAGAGCTCATCTGCGGCATGGGGATTTGGCTTGCAGTCAACAATGGCAACAACTGCGGAGAAGAGCGAGTGGTTGGCATCAAAAGCTATGCCCATCAGCTTGCCGTAGTGCCTTTCATGGCCAACGGCCAAAAGCTGCTTGGGCTGAAGAGCCTCGGATGCTTTTTGCACTAAGATTCAACACACTCTAGTCTCATTGCCAAGGACCGCTTTTTGCGGACAAGGAGGAGGAGCATGATATGTGGAGCTCCTCGTGCTTCAGCGGCTTCACGCTTCCGCATGCTTCCGCTCCCTCTCCTCCTCCTCCTCCTCCTCCTCCTCCTCCTCCTCCTTGTTGTTGTTGTTGTTGTTGTCATTGTTGTTGCCATATCACCCACAATCACACACACGTGTCTCTCTCCTGTGGTGTTGATTTCCGCCTCTTTGATTCCGCATCCGCAGTTCTCTTCTGCGTTTGCTTTTCTCAACGTTGGCAGCTCTTGAACAAGCAGTCTCTTGTACTCCCTCTCCTGCTTGTCTTGTCAACGTTGACAGCCTTCACACAACCAGCTTGCCAACACACAACCAACAATGTTGGCAGCTCCTCCTCCTCCTCTGGCTTCTTGCCTTGTCTTGTCAACAATACATGGATCATTGACATCAAGACAGACCTGACATCACAAGAACGATGAACAGGATTGTGGCATTTCTTGCCTTTCTTGCCTACAGTGTCTGGGCCAAGTTCTCCTGGAGGGTTGAGCTCTCTCCCCTCACCCTCAAGCTCCTCCACAACTGGTCTGGCCTCAGCTTGGTGGCTGTCATTCACACGGCCGGCAGCAATTGCAATCTACCAACCAACAGCTTGACACGGCTGTTCTCTCACAGGTTTGAAGGCAGCGACAAAATGATCTCCTTCTTTGTTCAACGCTCAACCTGATTGGCTTGGTTTGGATGGCAAGGACTTGATTGGAGGATCATAGGATCCAATCACTGTAATTGCAATACCAGCAAGATCTGCAATCTAAATATTTGAACCATCGCTGTTATTGTGTGGTTAGACAAGTACGGGGGTGGGTTCGCGAACCCATCCCCTCACCCACCCTGGGGGGGTGGTTGCGGCTCGAAACCACCTAGCAACCACCCGGGGTGGGTGAAAGGGTGGGTTCGGGGACTCAACTTTCCGTTTTTTACGATGTGATTAGCGTGTAATCACGATGGCATCTACAGGAACCACGGTGTGAAGCGAGACAAGGTACAAGATATAACCCCAATCGCCGATATACTAGATTCATGATTTCTCAACAACCCTGGCAACCATGCAGGGGTGGCTTTTCGAGGAGAACACACAAGTAATCACCAATGTGCGGGTGGGTTCGCCGAGGACCCACCCGGGGTGGCTCGGGGGTGGATCCGTGGTGTTACCCCTTAAGCAACTACCCGGGGTGGATTCGCAGACATAACTTTCGGCTTCTCATGATAGGAAATCTGTTTAACGTCGTGATTATACAAAGAAAATGGAATTTTGATACCTTGATTAAATGCTTCTCTTTTTTATTGTCTAAAAACAGTTTCCTCCCCTTTGCTTCTAATTTGCCCGAATCGACGCCCTTTCGTCTCTTGTGCTCAACCATATCCGAAGAAAGAAAATCTTTGTCCCGCAGCCAACGGGGATGGCACCCGCAACCAGCTGATCAGAAGTAGCTTCAGGGCGTATCCTCTCTTTTTCAACGTGATTGTGATTATGTAAAAGTGATTGTGTAAAAGTGGTTTTCAACCCATTTTACACAGTCAGGCAGGATGAAGCTCCGCAGCCGTATCGTGTTTGACTGGGAAAAACAATGTTCTAGGATTCATATATTGGTAAAAACGATTATTTCCGTCTCGCAGCCACCGCAGCGGAGCGCCCGATCGGCTGTCTGCGACTGTGTGGATATCGTAAAAAAGAAAAATTTGTACAGCAGCCACCCACTGAAGCCACCGCCGGTGGCTGCGCAGTGGCTCCTCACCGCAGCCACTCCTCCTGGTGGCTGCGCTGGATGGCTGCGGGATGGAGTCAAAAAGTGCCGTCTGGCGGAAAAAAAAAAAAAAACAAAACAAAAAAACAAAACAAAACAAAACAAAGAAAAACATAGGCCTGGAACAGCCATTTTGCTGCGATTTCGTTGCTCATCGTCATGGACATGCTCTAAGCTGATGACCGCAAGCTTCTGTGTGTAGGCACTTCTTCTTCCTTTCCTTTCTCTTTTTTCTGTCCTTTTTTCTCTTTTTCTTTTGATTCCATCTCTTTTTTTAGTTATTTTGGAAAAAACTAAAAGTTGCGTCCTCTAACCCACCCCCTCACCCACCCCGGGTGGGTTTGAAGAGGGAAAGCACCAGCCAAATCACCCCAAGCAACCATCTCATGTCGCAAGATAAGGAATTATCCGTACCGCAGCCACCCCCGATCAGCTGGCTTCGACAGGATGGCTGCGCCACGGATCCTTCCTTTGTAACGATGTGTCTGTCTGGTTGGTGTCCAAGGTGCGTGCATGAAAGCACCCGAGCAACAACCTCGTGTTGGAAAATCAAGAATCCAGTGATAATTGGCGATTGGGGTTACATCCTCCCAATTGGCGATATGTTGTCGTGATCGATCCTCGATTTCCTGTTCTTAGTTGGCTCGATCACTGTAGTTAGTCACGTGAGACGGCCGAGCAAGTCAAATGGCTTGCTCCGCACCGTCTCACTTCTTAATGAGAGGCATCGATCCACTAGTATCTCACTTTACATGCTTACAAAAAGCATGACATGGTGACAAGAGTGGTTACGCCCAATCCAATTCGTCTCCTTACCATCACCACTCCACTCGCCACCTTCCACCAACATCCGATCTTTACCCTTATCGCTTGCCACCATATTTTCCATCCATCTTTTCCTGTCATTCTGATCTTTCCGCCTCTCCTATTCCTCGCCCCCACCTTAGTCTTGTTCACGGCATCGTCACAACGTCTCTCGCAAACACAAAACCAATAAAAAAGTACCATCTTTTCCTCAAAACCCAACAAAAAAAAGAGCCCGCCCTCGTTTGTTCTCAAGTCCTGCGTCTATTGACCTCAATGCCACCCCGCCGCGCAAACCAACCCGCCGAAATGGCTCCCGACGCTCCAACTTCACACTCCCCGTCGGCCTCAGCTTCTGATGAGGCGGGGAGGGCAGCTCCAACTGCCAGTGAATCTCCCGCTCAAGATCCGACAGCCATGCTGGCTCAAACGCTTCTAGCGATGCAGCAGTCTATGCAACAGCAAACCACGTTGCTGACACAACTGCTGGATCAACGAGGAACAGCCAGCCACGGATCCTTTGGCCATCCTTACCGGCCTATGGAGTCACAACCTATTGGAAGTCGACTGCGTCAAGGGGCGACCTTGACGGTAGGCAGCCAGGTACGATGAGTCTATCGTCTGCCAAAGATACTATAACAAGTAGCTAAGTCGCTATAGACCTCACACTGGTGGATGGGCGTATAGAGCTGGCTCTGTTGTTATGTCAGGCCAGTTAGATCCGTAACCAAGAGTGGGCGGTGACGTTAGGCAGCAGGCACAAAGGGGAGAGACCTATGTCGATACAACAGTAGCGACGTCGGTAAGGATCTGTAAGTAGCAGGCGTTATGATACGGAGAAGTTGGTAATGAATCGATTGAGGGATCATCAACTGTGCGCTTGAAGTACGCCCTATAAGTACACTTAGTCCCCTACACCGTTGTTGCCCGTAGCGGTGTAGGGAACCCCATAGCGTCGACGTTAGTGACAAGATTCTACGCTAAGTGTAAACAACAGTTGATCATCAACATAAACAACGATGTTGACAATAACATGACCCGACGAGTAACATCCCGGTCAGAGATGTGATGAGGCACCATGTCAACGTCACGTGGGAACGCACAGTGCCAGCATTGGCATTGGCACGCGCATAGTTTCCCCGCTGCCGAGTCCCGAGGAATTGTATTGTCGGCAACTATGTCGGAATATCACCGCCCTAGTTATGGACATACCGACGTCTGTAGTGTCACGTCGATGGCTGACGCAGTAGTTGACCGTATATTTCAACAGTCCCCTTCATCTGCTAAGTCGTTAAAGCCGTCGAGCATGACATGAGACATATACAAACCTCACACACAGTGGTGTTTAAGTGACCGCACTTGGATTGCTAGGGAGCAAAGCGATCAGGGAACTTGAAGGAGAACTATAGACACTAGCGCCAGCGCTAAGATGCTACAGCTAACGAGAAGACCGGAACAAGACATCGAGAACTACCTGAATGAAGTTGAGACCTATTGCGCTGGAAGAGAAAGAGGCCGTTAATAGAACGGCGATGACATGAAAGTCATTGTTATGCTCCTGGGGTCTTAGAACCTCGGAACGTGGCGGTGCGTCTGTGTTGAGGCCAGGGGCGTGGTACCGGGTGTTGCTCCCGGGATCGTTGCCAAGATAGCGGAGCGGGCGAGCGGGAGATCGGGAGAAGGTCTGATATTTCCACCTACTAGAGTGAGTAAGCTAAAATACAATCGACGTCCTGTCGTGAGTGTGGTGGACTTAGGACGTGAGATTATGTGGCCTCCCGGATACCCCCCGGGTGATGCCGCAGTCTGCCCCCGATCCCCGATCCGGGCGTCATCGGGGGGACCACTCCTGCCCGCTCTGATACTGAAACCAATCACTAACTCTCCCGATATCCCAATCATAACATTACCCCCCCCCCCGGGAAGGCCGACGTCCTCGTGGCCTTTTGGTACTCCCGGGTCTTAAGCTCCACCCGGGAGGTCCCCGGGCCCACCACGCGTGGTCCGCGCTGAGAACAAAGGAGTCAGGAACGGACGCTTTGTGTGCCTGGCGGGACGTGCGCGGTGGGCTGAGCGCTGGCTTCTATTTCGCATATAAGACCCGGCTCTCTACCGTTCCTGGTTCCTTCCCTTCCCCCACAACCTCGTTCCTCAAGATTCGGAACACTAACTTCAGCCAAGATGCCCGGTAAGTACTGTTCGGGACCCGGAGAGTGGCGTGGACCGTACTAACGTCTTCTTCTTTTTATTTTTTTTTCTGACAGCAACCAGATCTTCCGCCCGGCGAGGCGGCTCCGGTGCCGGGGTGTCGGGAGGCTCTGCCCCCGCCCCTGGCAACAGCAATGACGTGGACGAGTCCCGGGGCGTGAGTGCCCCGGAGGTAGTGGACGAGTCCCGGGGCGTGAGTGCCCCGGAGGTAGTGGACGAGTCCCGGGGCGTGAGTGCCCCGGAGGGTGTGGACGAGTCGGGTCGCTATGTGGCCCAAGAGGGAGACGTAGTCTCCCTGTATGTGGATGAGTCCCCCGTGCTCCCGCGCGGGGAAGCTGGCCCCGATTTGGTCCCGGGCGTCCAGGGCGTGGACGAGTCCCCGGCACAGGCTTCGGCCGCGTGTCGGGAAGTTGGGCAGCAGGCTCCCGGGCTCCCGGGCCCAGAAGCCAGCACCGCGATGGTCCCTTCCAGTGGGACTGTCCCCGGGCCCTCGAACGTGGCCGCCCCGACTTCCGGGGCTGGCGTAGCGATCGGGGATCCCGGGAGGCTGGCAGGTCTGGTCCGGGAGGTCAGGGCACGGGGAACCCCTCCCGCCTCGGAGGGGTATGGGCACTGTTGGTCTTGCGCCAACAGTAAGAAGAAACCCCACCCCCAGTGCTCCCTGGGGTACGCGCATCGGGACGTCGGGGTCCGGAGGACCCCGGGGACGGCCAGCATGCTGCGTGCGAGAGGTGCCATGCCGCGGGGTATCCCTGCGACTGGCAAGGGCGCGTCCCGGACATCACGGGACGTCAGGAGGGCGGCTTCCTGATGGAAGCCTATCTTGTCCTCCGGGCCCGGGGTGTACGTCCTAACCCCCGGGATGCCCTTTACTTCCTTCTCGGCGGCAGACCTGCCGGGGTATCTGGCGGCCGAGTACGCTCCCGCGCGTGCTCGGTACGAGGCTCGGCGCCAGGCCAAGGTGGGCACTCGTCCCCGGGCCCCCGAGTCCCCCCGCTGGGCCGTCTTCCGGTGCGGGCGGCAGTGCCCCGGGCTCCCGGCCCCCTCGGGGTCAAAGGGGGTGGAAACAAACCACCCTCATCCCCGATGCTCCCCTGGCCCTGCGCCAGGTGTGTCCCTTCGATGCCCCGGGGGGACCAACATCTGGCCGGGGCCCGGGAGGCGGCATCCCACGCGGCGGGAGTCATCGCCGCGTTGGTGCAGGTCCTTCGCCGGACCGCTGCCGTGGGAGCGGAGAGGCGTCTCGAGTGGTCCTCTCGGGACGAGAGCATCCTCCGGTACCTGGAGGGTGTGAGTGGTGCTTTTGAGAGCATCACCCGGGAGCTTGGCGTCCCGCCACCTCCCCCGCCCCCGATGGTGCCTGCGCCTGCCCCTGCCCCTGTCCCGGTTCCCGCCCCCGCCCCTGCTCGCGTGGCGGCTCCCCCGCGGCCCAATGCTGAAGCTGGGCCGTCCCGACGCCGGGGTTCCCCTCCCCCGGGATACGCTCCGGCCACCCCGGAGTTGGCGCGTGCCAAAAGGCAGCGTCCCGGGACGCCAACGCGGGAGCGAGCTCCCCGGGCTAGTGGCTCTCGGCCACAGACGGGAGGAAAGCGCCCTCCGCAGTCGGGGGGTAAGCGCCTCCCGGGGAGCTTCCAAACGGGCGGGAAGCGTCTCCCGGTGGGTGGACTCCGCCCTCCCTCTCCCGAGCCGGAGAGGCGTGCCCAGCGCCGCCGTGCTCAGGCGGTGGTGCGGGACATGCGGGCCCCGATCCGTGCCCGTCGTCGGGGCAGCTCCCGGGAAGACTCCCGGGGCGAGTCCCGCGGCGAGGAGTCCTCGGGGGCGGAGGACCAGAGCCGGGAGTCCGGGGAGGACTCTGACGAGGATGTGGTGATGGTGGACTCGGACGTATACGAGTCCCGTCCTCGCACCCCTCCGCGTCGGGGGCGTCGATAGGCCCCCGGGAGCCATGTTCTGTCGTGTGTCCGGGGTCATTAGGATCCCGGGAATAAGATTGTGTTTACCCCGAGTTCCCGCGTGTTGAGTGTGTGTGTGCGTGTGTGAGAGTGAGGGTAAGAGTGTGGGCGTGTGTGTGAGTGTGTCAGCGAGTCTTCTGTCCCCCCGGGTACGGTGGCCGGGTCGGGAAGTCGACCGGGACGAGCTGAGTGTGCCGGGGCGCATGGCTCCCGACTACTGGCCCGCTTTCCGGGTCGGGACAGTGCGTCGCCCGTTCCCTCGCCGGTGCTTCCCACGGTGACCGCGCTGGTTGCTCCCGCGCTGGCGTCCGGGAGGCGGGGGGCAGCTAGGAGTCAGCAGCCCCGGGCGCTAACTTGGCTCCCGGACTGCCGCTGGTGGAATTCCTGGAGCAGTTCCTGGCTATTCTCTAAGTGAACCGCTGGCTCCCACGTGGGTTGGGTGTAGCCTGCCCACTTAACTTGGTACTGCCGCCCCGACGTGTCTCGCGGGAAGCCAAGATATCTTCCACTTCGAAGTCCTGCCGGTCGTCCTCCAGGCGCCGGGACGTCGGGGCGTGCTCGGAGGGCCGGGTATCCGGGGAGTGCGGTTCCAGGAGACTGACGTGGAACACCGGGTGAATTTTCCAGGCGGGCGGGAGGTCCAGCTTGTAAGCCCGGGAGCCTACCGCCTGGAGAACACGAAACGGTCCCGCTAGCGGGTTCCCTAACTTCCGGGAGGGACGATCTTGTCGGAGATGTCGGGTGCGGAGCAGCACCATATCACCCCCGGAAAAAGACCGGTCCATCCTGGAACGGTTTGCGTACTTGGACATTAGGGTGGCGGCGTGGTTGATGTTGGCTTGGCAGTGCTGTAGAAGCTCCCGGAACACCGAATCGGACGGCGGGGTACCATCCGGGGAGAGGGGCGGGGAGCCGGGGAGGGTTTTTGGGGTGAATCCAAACAAGGGTAGGGTGGCCGGGAGCCCGGTAGTAGCTGACACCCGATTGTTAAGCGTAAGTTGGGCGTACGGCAGCCAGGCAGCCCAGTCGTCTTGCTGGTAGTTGACATAGAATCGGAGGAAAACTTCGAGATTTTGGTTAACACGCTCGGTTTGGCCATCGGTTTGGGGATGATAGGCTGTGGAGAGGGCCGGGGTGGTTCCGAGGGCCGTTAAAATGTCTTTCCACAGGGATGCTACAAAAGTGCGCCCCCGGTCCGACACGATAGTGTCCGGGAGCCCAAAATAGGCAAAGACGCGGGAGAACAGCATGTGGGCGAGATCTTTGGCTGTATCGGATTTCCGAGCCGGGAGGAAGAGGGAGTACTTGGTGAGGCGATCGACGACGACGAGGATGGAGTCGAATGCAAGACCACCGGCCCGGGAAACCGGGAGACCCTCAATATGATCCATGGTGATGGTTCCGAACGGCCGGGACGGGGCGTCGAGCGGGAGCAGCAGTCCGTAGGGCTTATGCCGGGGCGCTTTGGCGCGCTTACAGGCTCCACAGGTCCGAACGTACTCCGTGACATCGTGCCTGAGCTTGGGCCAGGAGTGGTGACGGCGGACTAGTTCGAGTGTAGCGGCCACTCCCGGGTGTCCCGCCGTCGGGTGGTCGTGATAGCGTGCCAGGATTTGTCTCACTTTGGCGGGGGACGTGGGACTGGTCGGGAGAGGGTCGGGGCCCGGGGCTACGTCCGATATCCGGTGCGCAGCCGGTGTTCGTTGTTCCGCCAGCCCGAGATCTTGGAACAGGTAAGGGGGTAGGAGGACCGCGACGTTAGAGGGGTCATGCTGATGATTGGTGGTGGTGGTGTTGGGATGACCATCGGAGCGCCGGGACAGCGCGTCCGGGCGGGTTGCCTGGGTCCCGGGTCGGTACGTGATGGTAAACGTGAACTCCCCAAGAGCCATGCTCCACCGGGCCTGCCGCCTGTTAAGTTGCCGTTTCGTTTGGAAATATTGGAGGGCCTGGTGGTCGGTGAGCACCTCAAACGGCTCCTGGAGCCCGTGGAGATAATGTCTCCATTCCTGCAACGCGTCCACGATCGCTAGGAGCTCCTTATCGTGTATTTCGTAATTGCGCTCTGCGGGCTGCATTTTTCGCGACCAATAGGCTACCGGGTGAAGCCGGTGGGTCGAGGGCCGGGGTGCGGCCCCGGGGTCGGTTCCTGGGATGGCATACCACTGGGAGAGTACGGCAGCCACGACGTAATCGCTAGCATCTGTCTCGACCACGGTAAGCCGGGAAGGGTCGAAGTGTTGTAGGATTGGAGCAGCAGTGAAGGCTTCTTTGAGGCGGGTGAACGCTTCCCGCTCCCGAGGCTCCAAGTTGATCTTACCGGCGGCCTTGTTCTTGAGCCGATCGGTGAGCGGGGATGCCACCCGGGAGTAGTGGCGGATAAAACGACGA
This sequence comes from Anthracocystis setariae, assembly GCA_928724745.1. Classification (NCBI taxonomy): domain Eukaryota; kingdom Fungi; phylum Basidiomycota; class Ustilaginomycetes; order Ustilaginales; family Ustilaginaceae; genus Anthracocystis; species Anthracocystis setariae. The sequence continues at coordinate 239,061 of CAKMXJ010000020.1, read as the reverse complement.
TAGAAGTTGGCAAACCCTAGGAAAACCTGGATGTCCCGGATGGTGACCGGTTCTGGCCAGGACGTCACCGCGTCCACTTTACCGGGGTCCATGCTGATCCCTCCGGGGCTGACCCGGTACCCGAGGAATTCGACGGACGAGGTCCTGAAGTCGCATTTTTCCGGGGCACAGTACAGCTTGTGGTCCCGGAGGCGCCTTAGCACCTCCCGGACGTGAGAGGTGTGTTCTGCGGGGTCACCCGAAAATATGAGGATATCGTCCAAATACACTATCACCGTGACATCCAAGAGGTCGTGGAGGACGTGGTTCATAAGACGCTGGAAGGTAGACGGAGCGTTACATAGTCCAAAAGGCATAACTAAGTATTCGTAGCTCCCGTACCTGGTCCGGAAGGCTGTTTTCCATTCGTCGCCCTCCGCGATGCGGACCAGATTGTAGGCCCCCTTAAGATCTAATTTCGTGTAAATCTTAGCCCGGGAGAGGCAGTCCAGGTGCTCGGAGATCAGGGGAATCGGGTACTTGTCTTTGACGGTGATGCTGTTGAGGGCCCGGTAGTCGACGCAAAGGCGGAGTTTGCCATCTTTCTTCGGGACGAAGATGATAGGGGCGGCTGCCGGGCTCTTGGATGGCCGGATGAATCCTATCTCAAGCATCTTATCAAGATAGGTCTTAAGTTCCTCCATTTCTCTCCCGGAGAGAGAGTATAGCGCGCCATGGGGGATCTGGGCTCCGGGAAGGAGATTAATCTGGTGGTCGTGAGGCCGGCGAGGCGGTAGCACGTCGGCGTTGGCCTCATCGAACACGTCCGAGAAGTCCCGGTACTCTTCCGGGAGGCCTGGGGCCCGGGGTGGCTCCAAGGGGCTAGGGTGGATAGCGAAACAGTTCTCCCCCGGGACGGGATCCTGTCCATTGGTAAGCAGCGGAGGGCCGGTAGGTTGGACCGGGGTGGTAGCGTAACCCCCTCCTCCCGGGAGCGGGAAGTGCATGGTTTGGGTTTGATAGTTGAGTACCGGTTCGGTCCTTTCAATCCAATCCATTCCGAGGATGATATCATAATCGGAGATGCGGGGTGCGACATAGAATTGATGATTCGGGGTAACCGGGACTCCCGCAAGGCTGACCGATGCCCTGAGAGTGTGGGTAATAGCCTCTGAGCGGGAATCGAAAGTTGCCGTGCGCACCGGGGCCTGGAGGGCCTCCCGGGACGCCCACCTCCCGCTCCAGCATGGCCCTGTCCACAAAAGAAGCGGTAGCGCCCCCCGTCAATTAGGGCCCGGGCCCGGCACCCGGCCAGCGTGACCCAGCACTCATACACCGGGATGCTGGGGTGTCGGTGTACCCGGATGGTGTCCCCACTGATCACCGGCTCGGCGGGAGGGATGAGGGCCGCTACGTGGCTCCTGAGATCCACGAGTCCCGGATCCTGGCGAAGTTGGGCGATGTTGGCCCTCACCGGGGGAGATTGAGGATGGTCGGTGGACTCGGGGTCCCACTCCGGGTCATAGGACAGGATGGAACGGTCATCAGGTAGGTCATCCTCGCCATTGATGGGTGTGGCTTCGTCTTCCCCGGACCACCGGGTCTCCGGGACGTCCGGGACCAGGGGTTGGACCAAAAGCTCGCCGTTGGCGGGGTCCAGGATAGCCACGTTGGCCCGGGAGGGGGCCGAGTCTGGGCGGCCTTTGGGCAGTCCCGGACTGCGTGAGGGCCCCCGCACCCGTAGCAGAGGTTGTTTTCCCGACGGTACTTGCGGACCTCGTCGGGGAGCTCCCGGCTGGCCAGCCCGGGGCGGGGCGGATCACCCCGCTTGTTGGGGGCCTCGCGACGGGGTACCGTCGACCAGGTGAGCGACCGCCCCGAAGTTCGGGGCGGCGTTCCGCGCGACCCGGGGTGTCCGAGTGACCCGGGGTCACCAAGCCGATTTCGTACATTCGCTGCTCGGTTCGGATAGCGGTGTCAATGTACTCGTGCAGGTCGTAGGTCTCCACGTGGAGGAGCTTCTGCCGGAGGCTCTCCCGGAGGCTAAGCTGGAAAGTCGTCAGCAATTGCTGATTATCGGTAGCGTTAGCCTTGGTGGCTAGGGCCAAGAACTCGGCAGCGTGAGCGCTGACGCTTCCCGATTGGCGCAGCCGCTGGAGCTTGACCCGGGCGGTGTGTCCCGGGTTAGGATCCCCGTAGGTGCGGCGGAGATCGGCGCAGAACGTGTCCCACTTGTGGAACAGGTTGATTTCCGGGCGGGCCTGGCGCAGGTTGCGGAGCCGCTCCCGGGGTACACCCGAGATATGGGCTAGGGCCCATAAGACACGGCGGGGGTCGGAGGGGAAGCGTGCCGGGTTAAGATCGAAATGGAGGGTGCATTGTTCGATGAAAGCCTCCAGCTCATCGCGCTTACCGTCCCAGGAGGGGGCGGCAACGCTAACTTCCGGGGTCTTGACCCGGGAAGAATGGTCCTCCGTAAGGTCCCAGTTGGGAGCCACGACGGGAGCTCCCGGGGGGCACCGGCTGGGGATTGGACCCGCGCTCGCCCATAAGGCGAGTAGCGCGGGCGTACCTTTCCTCCGAGGTCTCGCGTTCCGGAAAGGGGTCTCCCGGGTGCTCCATGGGCGGAAGGCCCGGTTCTGCCGGGGTCGGGACGGCGGGGTCGGGGGCTCGGCCGCTGTTGAGCAGCCGGATCTGGTCGGCCAATCCTCCGACCAGGGCGGTTAGGCTCTGCACGGCGGCGACTAGCCCCTGGACGGGGTCGCCTCCTGAATCGGGACTTTCGGGGGTAGGGGCTGCCCGAACTCGTAACTGAGTCCGGGGAGCCGGGACGATGCTGGCTACGGGTTTGCATGGTAGCTGGAGTCTCCGCGTTGGTGGCAACGGGGAGGTCGATTGTAATGTTATGCTCCTGGGGTCTTAGAACCTCGGAACGTGGCGGTGCGTCTGTGTTGAGGCCAGGGGCGTGGTACCGGGTGTTGCTCCCGGGATCGTTGCCAAGATAGCGGAGCGGGCGAGCGGGAGATCGGGAGAAGGTCTGATATTTCCACCTACTAGAGTGAGTAAGCTAAAATACAATCGACGTCCTGTCGTGAGTGTGGTGGACTTAGGACGTGAGATTATGTGGCCTCCCGGATACCCCCCGGGTGATGCCGCAGTCTGCCCCCGATCCCCGATCCGGGCGTCATCGGGGGGACCACTCCTGCCCGCTCTGATACTGAAACCAATCACTAACTCTCCCGATATCCCAATCATAACAGTCATCAGCAACGATTAGGAAACAACTACATACAAGGGAGTTATTGGCCTAAGGCCCAAGGGAAACGGATCGGGGAAAGAAAAAGGCAAAATACTACAGCTAGCTGCAGTGATTATCGCGACAAGCTACCCACATACTCGTCGTCGTCATCGTCGTAAAGATGGATGAGGTGTTCATCATCTTCGTCGGAGCTATTTTCGCCTTCCGTTTCCTCTGCCTCCTCCTCTTCGTTGTTATCGGCGACGGGAGTTGGGTTACGAGGACGGCGAGGACGGGGGAAGCTAGCGGAGGGACGAGCAGGCGACGGCGACATAGGAGTGGTGGGAGCGGCGGCGAGTTGTCGGTTGTTGGAAGGAGCAGCTCCAGACGCGGTACCTTCAGCGGTAGGGCGAGGTTGACGTGGAGCAGAACGACGAGGACGGCGATGAGGGAGCAGAGCGTCGGCAACATTACCACCAGTAAGAATGTCCGGCATGTCAATGTTGAGCAGGGACGAGAGCAAGTTGATGTCCACGATAGCTGCATCGAATTCCAGCTGGCGAGTAAGTCCGTTCACATGCATCCGCAGTCGAGCCAACGCATTAGCGATGGCGACACGGTCCTGCCGTCCACGCGTCTTGCGGTGGTTGTCGCCGATCAAGGTACAGGACTTGCCGTGTCTGTGGCACAGATCACAGCTGTCCGTTTGTTGCTTGCCAGTCATATCAAATCCAGTGCCCGTAGTACAGATGACGCCCTTCTTCATGCAGTAATTGCATCCAGGCAATTTGACCCAATATCCTTGTCGAATTACCTCTTGCTCGTCGGAAGGGAAGTCAGCAAGGGTCTCCCGCTGATTGGTAGTCCCTGCAGGCAACGGGAACGCAAAGCGTCTGCGTTTGCCGGGAGTCTCAGGGGAAGCGGTACGGCCTTGACGCCGACTGGAGGACGATGCATTGACGGGGGGAGTGGAAGTTTGACCAGGAATTGGAGGCTCGGCAGGAATAGGCTCACCACGAACAATAGATCTCGTGTACGGAGTACCACCCCTCAAGCGTCGCTGTGAGGGGGGCGGGGGAGATGGAGTTCGGACGTCGGCTAGATCAATCACTTCAGGCGGAGCGCTCTCACGTGCTTTTCCTGCACGGGTGCTTGCGGCGCGAGAACTAGAAGCGGCTACCGATGTCGGGGGGGCGCTTGACGATGGAGCGGAGTTGCGGGCAGCGGAATTAGTGCTGGACTTAGTCTTGCCGTTGTTGTTTCCTTTGCCGCGACCGCGGCCTCGTTTAGGCATAATGAGACAAGAGTAACAGATGCAGTACAAGGTAAAACAGCAGAGGAAATCTTGAGAATGCAACGGTAAGTGCGTATATGCACCGTGACGGAATTATCGACGTAGGTAATGACTTGCAGCGACCGGAGGAAAGGATAGTCGTGTGAATCCAACCGAAGAGGCGAACCGTGAGAGGAAGAAGACACCAGCTCCTAGTCGAGGAGGCTGACAACCGAGGGGAGATGTGGATTGAGGCCACGAGGCGTTGAGCGACAATGACAACGAATAAGCGTTGGCGTTGTTGAACGCGCGAGAGAGGGAAAGGAAGAGCCGATGCTTGATGACGGCTACCGACAGCTACAGGTGTAGTGCCGGATCGGTTGTAGGATGGTTGAGGAGGGACGGGAAGGAAAGTGGCGGCGGTTGTTGAAAACGAGTAGACCCTGCGTCGGCTAGCTCGCGCTAGAGTCCGAAAAAAATTTTCTCGTTTGATCGGCATGAGATGCCGCAGTTTTATTTTTATTTTATTTTACTTGCCGCTGTTGAGGAAGTTTGGCCGAAGTCTGGAACTGTAAATTGGAATCGGAAAATATTTACCTGAATCGGGAATTCGAGAATTATCGCGCGATAATAATTTTAACGGCGATGTTATGTTGTTCCAGTAACGCTATATGTACTAACGACGTTGTTAAGTTGGTTGCGTTTACGTGACACGTTGAATTGGGGTTTTGACGTGATAATTAGTGATTTTCACGCTACCCATTACTGTTAGGTCGGGAATAATTTGCGCGTCACGTCAATTTGAATTTCGGCGCGTTTAGTTTGCACGCGCCTCGGAAGTTGGCATATCGATTCTGCCGATACCGAGTAGTTGTCGGTGGGTTTGAACTTTAGACCGATCGAGGGCTTTGGTAAAACAGTCTGCAGCTTGCTCCGCTGTCGGTACGTACGTAGCGACAACTGTACCCTTCGTTTGCTGCTCTCTGACAAAATGATATTTGATGTCAATGTGCTTGTTCCTTTGGTGGTCCTTTGGATCCTTTGAGAGGTATATAGCTGCCTGATTATCAACCATTAGCGGTGTAGGTAGCTTGATAACGAAGCCCAATTCGGCTAGTAGGCGTCTGGTCCACACAATTTCCTTGCATCCTTCAGCCATTGCAACGTATTCTGCGAAGCAAGTGGATGTTGCAACGAGTGTTTGACGTTTTGAAAACCAACTGTAAGGCATGCCGAGAACGGTATTAGCTAGCCCTGTTGTTGATCTCCTAGTCACTGTGTCACCACCGAAATCTGCATCTGAAAAGGTGTAAATCTTGGGACCCCAGTCTTCCGACATGGGAGATTTGATACCTTTGTCGGTAAAGGTGAGACCGTGATCTGCAGTGCCTTTCAGATATCGCAGCAAGTGCTTGGCTGCAACCATAGCATCCTTAGTGGGGGATGCCAGGTGTCTGCTTAGCTTGCTTACTGCGAATGCTATATCGGGCCGTGTGCAGGTCGCTATATATAGGATTGATCCCACAATAGTTCGGTAGGTGGAGTGATCGTCTTCGTTGAGCTTATCGCCGCCGGTAAGGTCCTTACCGTCAGCGGGAGTGTGCACTGTGTTTGCCTGGGATAGGCCAAATCGGTCAATCAATTGGAGGATATTGGCTGTTTGGGACAGGTGGATCATGCTGTTGTCGTGTTTCACTTGGATTCCTAGGATGAACAACACCAGGTCGCCTCCAGTCATCTTGAACTTGGAGCGTAGTGTTTCAATGATTCGTTCTGCTTGTCCCCTGTCTTTGCAGAAGATGAGGACATCATCTACGTATAGGGAAAGCAGTACCAGTGGAGCGTTGTCGTTAACGATGTAGTATAGTGCTGTATCGTAGTTGCTCCTCGTGAAACCTATATCGATCAAGGTACTGTCGGCCTTCTGGTACCATGCTCTTCCTGACTGTTTCAGGCCATATAGGGCCTTATTTAGTCGACAGACACAACCAAGTGAGATGCCTTCCGACGTCGCCATGCTGTCTGGAAGAGGGGGAGGTCTCATGTAGAGATCTTTATCAACTGTACCATTCAAGTAGGCTGTGACGACGTCTAGTTGGTAGATCTGCATCTTGCACTGGAGGGCAATGATCATTAACATCCTGAGCGTAGCGATCTTAACAACAGGGGCAAAGGTCTCTTCATAGTCGATACCATGAATTTGGGTGAAACCTTGTGCTACCAATCTTGCCTTGTACTTATCGATGGAACCATCACCTTTACGTTTGACTTTGAACACCCAACGACAGCCAATAATATGGGCGTCGTTTGGAGGGGTGACTACGGTCCAGGTGTTGTTTTCCTTATGCGAATCGAGCTCCTTTTGGATTGCTTCTTGCCACTTGGGCCAGTCCGGACGTCGTTGAGCCTGTATTATATGTAGGGGCTCGTCGTCAATTGTTGGTATGGCAATGCCTTTGTCTGCACAGGCTGCCTCAGTGAATTCCTGTCCCCCCTCCTCTGCAACTGTAGCGTAAGCCATTCTGGCCATTTCTGCAGCTGTAGGTAAGGGAGGAGTGGAGATACCCTGAGCATGCTCCTCGTCCGTAAGGTGAGGATAGCCTGTGTAATAAGGGCCATTGTCAACAGATGACGTGATGTCGATGCCGTCTGAGGCAGTTCCATCTTGTGGGGAGGTGATTGCTAGTGGTTCGAAAGTGCGAGTGGCCATAGGCTGGTGAACAATGGCCTGTGGCTCTTGGTTTGGCAATGACGTCGCGTTGCCGACGTCGGTAGTGACTGCATCCGTAGTGATGGGCCTGTCGGTGAAGGGGAAGGATTTTTCGTCGAAGGTAGCATGATGAGCAGACATTATAGTGTTGTGGTTTGTCTGAAACAACTTGAATGCCTTAGAGCCTTCGGTAACGCCAATGTAGACTGCGGGAATAGCTCTGTCGCTTAATTTATCGCAATTTGCTGCTGGGATGTGTGCCCAGGCCTTGCATCCAAATACCTTGACCTTGGAGAGGTCAGGATCTTGGTTGAAGAGTCTTTTGTACGGTGAGACCATGCCAATGGCCTTACTTGGAAGACGATTGTTAAGGTACACTGCATAGAGGGCTGCTTCACCCCATAGATAGCGAGGTGCAGAGCTGTGGATGAGCATAGCTCGAACTTGATTAAAGATGGTCAGGTTCAGACGTTCGGCAACGCCGTTCTGTTCAGGGGTGTACGGTGACGACGTCTGGTGGATGATACCTGCGTCGGCAAGGAACTTGCCGAAAAGGCGATTACAGTACTCGCTACCATGATCGGTGCGGAAGCGTTTTATTTTCTTTCCGGTCTGAGTTTCCATGAGGGTCTTGTAGTTCTGGAAATGGGAAAGCGCTTCCGACTTCTGTATCATCAAGTAGATGACGGAGAATCGAGTATAGTCATCTGTGAAGGAGATGAGGTATCGGTGTCCTTCGGGAGTAACGTCAGGTAGCTTACCGACGACGTCAGAGTGCACTAATTCCAGTGGCTCCGTTGTACGAGTCGTCCGAGTAGGGAACGGTTGTTTGTGGGATTTGGCGACCTCGCAGGAGTTGCATTTACCAATGGGGACGCCTTTACTGAATTCGGGAATGAGCTGGGCCATCCCTTTCATCCTAGCGTCCCCTGGATGACCTAAACGATCATGCCAGAGGCTTGCAGATGTCGTTGTGACTCCCGCGAATTCGAGTTTAGGTTGAACGAGGTACGTAAGCATCCCATTTGTAGTTGTTCCTTTGAAGACGACTTTACCACCTTGGCGAGCTGTGAGCGTATTCTTGAAGATGCTGATCTGTGCAGTCTTGGCGACCAAGTTAAGGGACATAAGATTGGCGGCATATGTCGGTACGTATAAAACATTGTGTAGAATGAGGGTATGCGTTTTCCCGTTACCGAGATCGGCAAGTACCTTAACGGTCCCCTTACCCTCTGTCTTTACGTGATCACGACTGCCGCTCAGCAGAGGAGGGAACTCCTCAAGGCTGAGATCTGTAAAGAGATCACGATTGATACAAACGTGAACAGTGGACGCGGAATCGATAATCCATTGCGTCTCAATGCCGTAACCGCTGTCGGTAGTGGACAAAGCGATGTCGGCAATGGCAAGGCCGGTGAAGAAGGAGGATTGTGACTTCTTGTTGGAGGGTTGTGCTGCTTTATCCTTAGCCAAGGTAGGGCAATCAGGTCTATAATGACCCTTTTCATGGCAATGATGGCAGGACACTTCCGACAAGGGACGGCGTGGTTTGATCCCTTTGTTGGTCTTGCCGCGTCTGTTGTTGCGTTGACGCTTATCTGGGGATGATGAAGATGTCGACTTGTGTCTCCATTTGCCGTTACGGTTCTTGGCAGATTTGGAGCTGGAATCATCCGTCTTGGTGTCGGTCAGGAACGCGGAAGTGTTCTGCCGAGGTCGGGCAGCTAAACCAAAGGTATGTAACCCCTGTCTTATTTCCTCGGCCTTGAGTTGGTCAAGGTAGCTGTCGTACTCAACCTTCTCGTCCAAGGGGGTCCCTTGGAAGTTGAACGTCCTAACGGTACCGTCAGGGTCCATAGAGGTGAAGGTTTGTACATCCCGACGTCGTCTATAACTTTCCTCGAGCTGACTTCGAACGGTATGGTATTCCGATTGGAGACCCTTCATTAAGACGGTGAAGCGCTTATTCCAGCTGACTTCAATGCCTCCAAGCTTAAGTTGTTCGACTAGCTTGGTGATTTGTGTGTTATAGGCGGAGATAGTAGTCTTGTCTTGCTTAATGCTATTGAGCTGTGTTTCGAACTCTTCAATCTTGTATCGTAGCTTAGCGCTAAACGACTTCTCCAGATGCTTCCATATTCCGTTAGCCGTTTCATGGTGGTTTACCATGGTTGCAATTTCGAGTGACATGCTCGACAGTAGGATACCGCGAGCGATAAGGTTGTAACGACGCCAGTCTCGATACTTGTCAGTACCGGGAGCAGGTATAGGCGTTTCTGTCATGATGGCATCATAGATGTCTGGGCCCTTTTGCATTAGAGTTGTGATGCAGGTGGCACGCCATTTGAAATAGTCGACAGAGTCGTCAAGGTCCGGGAGTTTTTGCCCGTTGGAGAGAAGCTGCGTAGCGAAATCGGAAGTAACCTTAGACATGTTGACAGATCTGTAAGGTTGTAACGGAGTTGATACCGTGCGTACCGACGAAGGTAGGGGCTCTTGAATAGGAACTTTGCTGTCTTGTACAGCGGAAACGATATTTTGTGTTGCAGATGAGGCTTCGCTGGTCACTACAGCGGGAACAGTGTTTTTGTTATTGCGAACTGTATGGTCTCTCGAGCGTCGCAATTGTGCGGATCGAGGAGGTACTGGGTCTCCGACGTCTGGAATCGAAAGAAGAGATCTTACTGGATTGTTTCTTGTGTTGTAGCGTCGGTATTCTCCCAGTCGTGAAGCCGTTGGGCTCATAACCTATTGGAAGTCGACTGCGTCAAGGGGCGACCTTGACGGTAGGCAGCCAGGTACGATGAGTCTATCGTCTGCCAAAGATACTATAACAAGTAGCTAAGTCGCTATAGACCTCACACTGGTGGATGGGCGTATAGAGCTGGCTCTGTTGTTATGTCAGGCCAGTTAGATCTGTAACCAAGAGTGGGCGGTGACGTTAGGCAGCAGGCACGAAGGGGAGAGACCTATGTCGATACAACAGTAGCGACGTCGGTAAGGATCTGTAAGTAGCAGGCGTTATGATACGGAGAAGTTGGTAATGAATCGATTGAGGGATCATCAACTGTGCGCTCGAAGTACGCCCTATAAGTACACTTAGTCCCCTACACCGTTGTTGCCCGTAGCGGTGTAGGGAACCCCATAGCGTCGACGTTAGTGACAAGATTCTACGCTAAGTGTAAACAACAGTTGATCATCAACATAAACAACGATGTTGACAATAACATGACCCGACGAGTAACATCCCGGTCAGAGATGTGATGAGGCACCATGTCAACGTCACGTGGGAACGCACAGTGCCAGCATTGGCATTGGCACGCGCATAGTTTCCCCGCTGCCGAGTCCCGAGGAATTGTATTGTCGGCAACTATGTCGGAATATCACCGCCCTAGTTATGGACATACCGACGTCTGTAGTGTCACGTCGATGGCTGACGCAGTAGTTGACCGTATATTTCAACAGTCCCCTTCATCTGCTAAGTCGTTAAAGCCGTCGAGCATGACATGAGACATATACAAACCTCACACACAGTGGTGTTTAAGTGACCGCACTTGGATTGCTAGGGAGCAAAGCGATCAGGGAACTTGAAGGAGAACTATAGACACTAGCGCCAGCGCTAAGATGCTACAGCTAACGAGAAGACCGGAACAAGACATCGAGAACTACCTGAATGAAGTTGAGACCTATTGCGCTGGAAGAGAAAGAGGCCGTTAATAGAACGGCGATGACATGAAAGTCATCAGCAACGATTAGGAAACAACTACATACAAGGGAGTTATTGGCCTAAGGCCCAAGGGAAACGGATCGGGGAAAGAAAAAGGCAAAATACTACAGCTAGCTGCAGTGATTATCGCGACAAGCTACCCACATACTCGTCGTCGTCATCGTCGTAAAGATGGATGAGGTGTTCATCATCTTCGTCGGAGCTATTTTCGCCTTCCGTTTCCTCTGCCTCCTCCTCTTCGTCGTTATCGGCGACGGGAGTTGGGTTACGAGGACGGCAAGGACGGGGGAAGCTAGCGGAGGGACGAGCAGGCGACGGCGACATAGGAGTGGTGGGAGCGGCGGCGAGTTGTCGGTTGTTGGAAGGAGCAGCTCCAGACGCGGTACCTTCAGCGGTAGGGCGAGGTTGACGTGGAGCAGAACGACGAGGACGGCGATGAGGGAGCAGAGCGTCGGCAACATTACCACCAGTAAGAATGTCCGGCATGTCAATGTTGAGCAGGGACGAGAGCAAGTTGATGTCCACGATAGCTGCATCGAATTCCAGCTGGCGAGTAAGTCCGTTCACATGCATCCGCAGTCGAGCCAACGCATTAGCGATGGCGACACGGTCCTGCCGTCCACGCGTCTTGCGGTGGTTGTCGCCGATCAAGGTACAGGACTTGCCGTGTCTGTGGCACAGATCACAGCTGTCCGTTTGTTGCTTGCCAGTCATATCAAATCCAGTGCCCGTAGTACAGATGACGCCCTTCTTCATGCAGTAATTGCATCCAGGCAATTTGACCCAATATCCTTGTCGAATTACCTCTTGCTCGTCGGAAGGGAAGTCAGCAAGGGTCTCCCGCTGATTGGTAGTCCCTGCAGGCAACGGGAACGCAAAGCGTCTGCGTTTGCCGGGAGTCTCAGGGGAAGCGGTACGGCCTTGACGCCGACTGGAGGACGATGCATTGACGGGGGGAGTGGAAGTTTGACCAGGAATTGGAGGCTCGGCAGGAATAGGCTCACCACGAACAATAGATCTCGTGTACGGAGTACCACCCCTCAAGCGTCGCTGTGAGGGGGGCGGGGGAGATGGAGTTCGGACGTCGGCTAGATCAATCACTTCAGGCGGAGCGCTCTCACGTGCTTTTCCTGCACGGGTGCTTGCGGCGCGAGAACTAGAAGCGGCTACCGATGTCGGGGGGGCGCTTGACGATGGAGCGGAGTTGCGGGCAGCGGAATTAGTGCTGGACTTAGTCTTGCCGTTGTTGTTTCCTTTGCCGCGACCGCGGCCTCGTTTAGGCATAATGAGACAAGAGTAACAGATGCGGTACAAGGTAAAACAGCAGAGGAAATCTTGAGAATGCAACGGTAAGTGCGTATATGCACCGTGACGGAATTATCGACGTAGGTAATGACTTGCAGCGACCGGAGGAAAGGATAGTCGTGTGAATCCAACCGAAGAGGCGAACCGTGAGAGGAAGAAGACACCAGCTCCTAGTCGAGGAGGCTGACAACCGAGGGGAGATGTGGATTGAGGCCACGAGGCGTTGAGCGACAATGACAACGAATAAGCGTTGGCGTTGTTGAACGCGCGAGAGAGGGAAAGGAAGAGCCGATGCTTGATGACGGCTACCGACAGCTACAGGTGTAGTGCCGGATCGGTTGTAGGATGGTTGAGGAGGGACGGGAAGGAAAGTGGCGGCGGTTGTTGAAAACGAGTAGACCCTGCGTCGGCTAGCTCGCGCTAGAGTCCGAAAAAAATTTTCTCGTTTGATCGGCATGAGATGCCGCAGTTTTATTTTTATTTTATTTTACTTGCCGCTGTTGAGGAAGTTTGGCCGAAGTCTGGAACTGTAAATCGGAATCGGAAAATATTTACCTGAATCGGGAATTCGAGAATTATCGCGCGATAATAATTTTAACGGCGATGTTATGTTGTTCCAGTAACGCTATATGTACTAACGACGTTGTTAAGTTGGTTGCGTTTACGTGACACGTCGAATTGGGGTTTTGACGTGATAATTAGTGATTTTCACGCTACCCATTACTGTTAGGTCGGGAATAATTTGCGCGTCACGTCAATTTGAATTTCGGCGCGTTTAGTTTGCACGCGCCTCGGAAGTTGGCATATCGATTCTGCCGATACCGAGTAGTTGTCGGTGGGTTTGAACTTTAGACCGATCGAGGGCTTTGGTAAAACAGTCTGCAGCTTGCTCCGCTGTCGGTACGTACGTAGCGACAACTGTACCCTTCGTTTGCTGCTCTCTGACAAAATGATATTTGATGTCAATGTGCTTGTTCCTTTGGTGGTCCTTTGGATCCTTTGAGAGGTATATAGCTGCCTGATTATCAACCATTAGCGGTGTAGGTAGCTTGATAACGAAGCCCAATTCGGCTAGTAGGCGTCTGGTCCACACAATTTCCTTGCATCCTTCAGCCATTGCAACGTATTCTGCGAAGCAAGTGGATGTTGCAACGAGTGTTTGACGTTTTGAAAACCAACTGTAAGGCATGCCGAGAACGGTATTAGCTAGCCCTGTTGTTGATCTCCTAGTCACTGTGTCACCACCGAAATCTGCATCTGAAAAGGTGTAAATCTTGGGACCCCAGTCTTCCGACATGGGAGATTTGATACCTTTGTTGGTAAAGGTGAGACCGTGATCTGCAGTGCCTTTCAGATATCGCAGCAAGTGCTTGGCTGCAACCATAGCATCCTTAGTGGGGGATGCCAGGTGTCTGCTTAGCTTGCTTACTGCGAATGCTATATCGGGCCGTGTGCAGGTCGCTATATATAGGATTGATCCCACAATAGTTCGGTAGGTGGAGTGATCGTCTTCGTTGAGCTTATCGCCGCCGGTAAGGTCCTTACCGTCAGCGGGAGTGTGCACTGTGTTTGCCTGGGATAGGCCAAATCGGTCAATCAATTGGAGGATATTGGCTGTTTGGGACAGGTGGATCATGCTGTTGTCGTGTTTCACTTGGATTCCTAGGATGAACAACACCAGGTCGCCTCCAGTCATCTTGAACTTGGAGCGTAGTGTTTCAATGATTCGTTCTGCTTGTCCCCTGTCTTTGCAGAAGATGAGGACATCATCTACGTATAGGGAAAGCAGTACCAGTGGAGCGTTGTCGTTAACGATGTAGTATAGTGCTGTATCGTAGTTGCTCCTCGTGAAACCTATATCGATCAAGGTACTGTCGGCCTTCTGGTACCATGCTCTTCCTGACTGTTTCAGGCCATATAGGGCCTTATTTAGTCGACAGACACAACCAAGTGAGATGCCTTCCGACGTCGCCATGCTGTCTGGAAGAGGGGGAGGTCTCATGTAGAGATCTTTATCAACTGTACCATTCAAGTAGGCTGTGACGACGTCTAGTTGGTAGATCTGCATCTTGCACTGGAGGGCAATGATCATTAACATCCTGAGCGTAGCGATCTTAACAACAGGGGCAAAGGTCTCTTCATAGTCGATACCATGAATTTGGGTGAAACCTTGTGCTACCAATCTCGCCTTGTACTTATCGATGGAACCATCACCTTTACGTTTGACTTTGAACACCCAACGACAGCCAATAATATGGGCGTCGTTTGGAGGGGTGACTACGGTCCAGGTGTTGTTTTCCTTATGCGAATCGAGCTCCTTTTGGATTGCTTCTTGCCACTTGGGCCAGTCCGGACGTCGTTGAGCCTGTATTATATGTAGGGGCTCGTCGTCAATTGTTGGTATGGCAATGCCTTTGTCTGCACAGGCTGCCTCAGTGAATTCCTGTCCCCCCTCCTCTGCAACTGTAGCGTAAGCCATTCTGGCCATTTCTGCAGCTGTAGGTAAGGGAGGAGTGGAGATACCCTGAGCATGCTCCTCGTCCGTAAGGTGAGGATAGCCTGTGTAATAAGGGCCATTGTCAACAGATGACGTGATGTCGATGCCGTCTGAGGCAGTTCCATCTTGTGGGGAGGTGATTGCTAGTGGTTCGAAAGTGCGAGTGGCCATAGGCTGGTGAACAATGGCCTGTGGCTCTTGGTTTGGCAATGACGTCGCGTTGCCGACGTCGGTAGTGACTGCATCCGTAGTGATGGGCCTGTCGGTGAAGGGGAAGGATTTTTCGTCGAAGGTAGCATGATGAGCAGACATTATAGTGTTGTGGTTTGTCTGAAACAACTTGAATGCCTTAGAGCCTTCGGTAACGCCAATGTAGACTGCGGGAATAGCTCTGTCGCTTAATTTATCGCAATTTGCTGCTGGGATGTGTGCCCAGGCCTTGCATCCAAATACCTTGACCTTGGAGAGGTCAGGATCTTGGTTGAAGAGTCTTTTGTACGGTGAGACCATGCCAATGGCCTTACTTGGAAGACGATTGTTAAGGTACACTGCATAGAGGGCTGCTTCACCCCATAGATAGCGAGGTGCAGAGCTGTGGATGAGCATAGCTCGAACTTGATTAAAGATGGTCAGGTTCAGACGTTTGGCAACGCCGTTCTGTTCAGGGGTGTACGGTGACGACGTCTGGTGGATGATACCTGCGTCGGCAAGGAACTTGCCGAAAAGGCGATTACAGTACTCGCTACCATGATCGGTGCGGAAGCGTTTTATTTTCTTTCCGGTCTGAGTTTCCATGAGGGTCTTGTAGTTCTGGAAATGGGAAAGCGCTTCCGACTTCTGTATCATCAAGTAGATGACGGAGAATCGAGTATAGTCATCTGTGAAGGAGATGAGGTATCGGTGTCCTTCGGGAGTAACGTCAGGTAGCTTACCAACGACGTCAGAGTGCACTAATTCCAGTGGCTCCGTTGTACGAGTCGTCCGAGTAGGGAACGGTTGTTTGTGGGATTTGGCGACCTCGCAGGAGTTGCATTTACCAATGGGGACGCCTTTACTGAATTCGGGAATGAGCTGGGCCATCCCTTTCATCCTAGCGTCCCCTGGATGACCTAAACGATCATGCCAGAGGCTTGCAGATGTCGTTGTGACTCCCGCGAATTCGAGTTTAGGTTGAACGAGGTACGTAAGCATCCCATTTGTAGTTGTTCCTTTGAAGACGACTTTACCACCTTGGCGAGCTGTGAGCGTATTCTTGAAGATGCTGATCTGTGCAGTCTTGGCGACCAAGTTAAGGGACATAAGATTGGCGGCATATGTCGGTACGTATAAAACATTGTGTAGAATGAGGGTATGCGTTTTCCCGTTACCGAGATCGGCAAGTACCTTAACGGTCCCCTTACCCTCTGTCTTTACGTGATCACGACTGCCGCTCAGCAGAGGAGGGAACTCCTCAAGGCTGAGATCTGTAAAGAGATCACGATTGATACAAACGTGAACAGTGGACGCGGAATCGATAATCCATTGCGTCTCAATGCCGTAACCGCTGTCGGTAGTGGACAAAGCGATGTCGGCAATGGCAAGGCCGGTGAAGAAGGAGGATTGTGACTTCTTGTTGGAGGGTTGTGCTGCTTTATCCTTAGCCAAGGTAGGGCAATCAGGTCTATAATGACCCTTTTCATGGCAATGATGGCAGGACACTTCCGACAAGGGACGGCGTGGTTTGATCCCTTTGTTGGTCTTGCCGCGTCTGTTGTTGCGTTGACGCTTATCTGGGGATGATGAAGATGTCGACTTGTGTCTCCATTTGCCGTTACGGTTCTTGGCAGATTTGGAGCTGGAATCATCCGTCTTGGTGTCGGTCAGGAACGCGGAAGTGTTCTGCCGAGGTCGGGCAGCTAAACCAAAGGTATGTAACCCCTGTCTTATTTCCTCGGCCTTGAGTTGGTCAAGGTAGCTGTCGTACTCAACCTTCTCGTCCAAGGGGGTCCCTTGGAAGTTGAACGTCCTAACGGTACCGTCAGGGTCCATAGAGGTGAAGGTTTGTACATCCCGACGTCGTCTATAACTTTCCTCGAGCTGACTTCGAACGGTATGGTATTCCGATCGGAGACCCTTCATTAAGACGGTGAAGCGCTTATTCCAGCTGACTTCAATGCCTCCAAGCTTAAGTTGTTCGACTAGCTTGGTGATTTGTGTGTTATAGGCGGAGATAGTAGTCTTGTCTTGCTTAATGCTATTGAGCTGTGTTTCGAACTCTTCAATCTTGTATCGTAGCTTAGCGCTAAACGACTTCTCCAGATGCTTCCATATTCCGTTAGCCGTTTCATGGTGGTTTACCATGGTTGCAATTTCGAGTGACATGCTCGACAGTAGGATACCGCGAGCGATAAGGTTGTAACGACGCCAGTCTCGATACTTGTCAGTACCGGGAGCAGGTATAGGCGTTTCTGTCATGATGGCATCATAGATGTCTGGGCCCTTTTGCATTAGAGTTGTGATGCAGGTGGCACGCCATTTGAAATAGTCGACAGAGTCGTCAAGGTCCGGGAGTTTTTGCCCGTTGGAGAGAAGCTGCGTAGCGAAATCGGAAGTAACCTTAGACATGTTGACAGATCTGTAAGGTTGTAACGGAGTTGATACCGTGCGTACCGACGAAGGTAGGGGCTCTTGAATAGGAACTTTGCTGTCTTGTACAGCGGAAACGATATTTTGTGTTGCAGATGAGGCTTCGCTGGTCACTACAGCGGGAACAGTGTTTTTGTTATTGCGAACTGTATGGTCTCTCGAGCGTCGCGATTGTGCGGATCGAGGAGGTACTGGGTCTCCGACGTCTGGAATCGAAAGAAGAGATCTTACTGGATTGTTTCTTGTGTTGTAGCGTCGGTATTCTCCCAGTCGTGAAGCCGTTGGGCTCATAACCTATTGGAAGTCGACTGCGTCAAGGGGCGACCTTGACGGTAGGCAGCCAGGTACGATGAGTCTATCGTCTGCCAAAGATACTATAACAAGTAGCTAAGTCGCTATAGACCTCACACTGGTGGATGGGCGTATAGAGCTGGCTCTGTTGTTATGTCAGGCCAGTTAGATCCGTAACCAAGAGTGGGCGGTGACGTTAGGCAGCAGGCACGAAGGGGAGAGACCTATGTCGATACAACAGTAGCGACGTCGGTAAGGATCTGTAAGTAGCAGGCGTTATGATACGGAGAAGTTGGTAATGAATCGATTGAGGGATCATCAACTGTGCGCTCGAAGTACGCCCTATAAGTACACTTAGTCCCCTACACCGTTGTTGCCCGTAGCGGTGTAGGGAACCCCATAGCGTCGACGTTAGTGACAAGATTCTACGCTAAGTGTAAACAACAGTTGATCATCAACATAAACAACGATGTTGACAATAACATGACCCGACGAGTAACATCCCGGTCAGAGATGTGATGAGGCACCATGTCAACGTCACGTGGGAACGCACAGTGCCAGCATTGGCATTGGCACGCGCATAGTTTCCCCGCTGCCGAGTCCCGAGGAATTGTATTGTCGGCAACTATGTCGGAATATCACCGCCCTAGTTATGGACATACCGACGTCTGTAGTGTCACGTCGATGGCTGACGCAGTAGTTGACCGTATATTTCAACACAACCTTCCAGGACCGACCCTCAAGGCCAAGGCCACCTCGATCCAGTGGCTCTCGACTTTGCCGCTGCCGCGGGCCACCTGGCTGCACGCAAGCCCTCAGTCAAACCCGGCGACATCGGCCTTTTCGACGGCTCCCCTGACAACCTCGAGTTCTTCAGAGGGCGAGTCTCCGCTTTGATTCAAAGTCGTACTGAATCTGGATGGGAACAGGCCATCCTCAAAGCGCTCCCCCTTTGTCTTCGGGACACAGCAGCGCAATGGTACCAATTGATGCCAACCAAGCAACGCAACAGCCTAAATGCCGGATGGAACGTTTGGGAGGCGGCATTGCTAAAAGCTTTCCAGCCTGATACTGGCGAAGCACGAAGGATTGCAGACAATCGCAAATGGGTATGGCAGTCGGAATCAACGCAGGCGTACTATTACAACAAGCTTGCCTTGCTCCGAGCCGCCTATCCTAACCGCACTCAGGCTGACTTGGCGCAAGAGATTCGCTTGGGACTACCCGACACATTCAAGCTGCAGATTCGATCGCATTTGAACGCCGCCCCTCTCGTCAACGACATGCTATGGGAAATGAAATCTCTCGAAGCATCCTGGCGCGCTGCTCATCGCTGCCCCTTGCGTACAGTCAGTAATACGGTTTCTCAGACGACGATCGCCACCGATGACAAAGGATTGCGACAGATCTCGACATCGACGGCCTTCAACCCGAACCCGGCAGAGAAGGTAAACGTTGCGACGAAGCCTCCCGCCGGTTCCTTGGCAGATGACTATCGCCCCGAGAACATTTCATTTGTGTTACGAGATGGGCGCAAGGTTAGGGCTTATCACATGCCACGTTCCGGTCAAACGATCTATCTTGGCTGTAATTGCCGCGTGTGTAACCAAGCTCACTTTGATTTCGAGCACGAACATCTTGCACCCAAGGTTAAAACCGAGTCGCACATCGCTCAAGGCTACCTTGCTCGGGTCGAGATCGAGTTAGCTAAAGCGTATGGGTACCCGATCTTCGACCCAGATCTGTTATGCTCCTGGGGTCTGGGAACCTCGGAACGTGGCGGTGCGTCTGTATCGAGGCCAGGGGCGTGGTACCGGGTGTTGTTCCCGGGATCGTTGCCTAGATAGCGGAGCGGGTGAGCGGGAGATCGGGAGGAGGTCTGATATTTCCACCTACTATAGTGAGTAAGCTAAAATACAATCGACGTCCTCTCGTGAGTGTGGTGGACTTAGGACGTGAGATTATGTGGCCTCCCGGATACCCCCCGGGTGATGCCGCAGTCTGCCCCCGATCCCCGATCCGGGGCGTCATCGGGGGGACCACTCCTGCCCGCTCTGATACTAAACCCAATCACTAACTCTCCCGATATCCCAATCATAACAAGATCCTATTATTGTCTCGGACGATGACGCGCCCAGTCCCAACCTCTCTTTTTCGTCCTCCTCGGAAGACTCCAACCACTCAGGAGCGGACCAGCTTGGTGACCTTGACGCCCACAGTCACACGCACCAGCAGGGAAAAGCAAAGACCGCAACGTCTCAAAACTAGAGGATGTCCCATCACAAGCATTCCATTGCTCATCGAATCACCACATCCCTTATCAACGCGCCGCTCCTCCCTCCGACATCCCTGACTCAGTTGAACGACCTTCGGCAAATTGGAACCTCCCAACATTCGCCCGGCAGACAGTTCAGACAGCAGAGAGTCCCGCCCCATCAAGTAACAAAGCAAACATTTTACTAATCAACCCCGACCTTCGGTCCCTACCCGTGGAGCCGAAGGTGCGTAACAGTAATCCTCACACAAGAGATGTGGATCTCCCCTTCTCGCAAGCCACAGGTTCAGGACGAGCTTTTGTCGATCATCTTCCGACGGCTGCGTTCGTGAGCGTACACGGGTCTCAACCGCGTCTTTCCCTCATCGACACTGGTTCAACACTGTCCATCCTTGACGAAGGCATTGCCAACTTGCTTTGCCTACGGCCGCTGAATGGCCCTGGTATAGTCATAAATGGGATTGGAAGCGACCGCTCCCTGGGATTTGTCACACTTCCTTTTAGCATTCAGGGGCAACAAAACGGCGAACCCGTCCGCCTACGTTCCACGGCGGACTTCCATGTAGTCTCAAACTTCGCCCCTGGAATATGCTTAGGCCTTGATGTCATTCACACCGCCGGGATGGTGATTGATGTCCAGGAAGGTCGGGCCTGGGTCCACGAAGTGTCCTTTCCTCTCTTCGACACCCGCGGTCAGGGGTTAAAAGCTAAAACGATTAACAAACCGATCGTAGTTTCTAATGAGAACTCAATCCCAGCACGGTCTCATGCCTGGGTCGACGTCCGCCATGACATAGCTGGCTCAATCTCATATACGCTTGGTAGCGCCGCATGGTTGACAACGGATCATGTTTCAAGTCTGACGCTCCCCTCCGCCATCATTGATCAACACACCACTCGCGTTTTAGTGACGAATTTGGGGCAAGCACCTTTCTATCTGTCGGACAACTTCAAGCTGGGGGAAGCCGTGCCTCTTGGACCCGACGATCGAACATTGCAGGCTTGTAACTTCCTCATGCACGAACAAAGCACATCACAGGATCCAACTGCAGTTCCTGAGCACATGGCCTCCACATTCCTTGCGACGACCAAAGAGCATGTTTCGGCCAAACCACTTGACTTCGCTAACGACGACCTCGCCCAGCAACGTCGCGAACTGTCCACAACCCAATTAGTCGACGGAGCCTTTGAAGTAAGCCTTGACTCCTCAGGGAAACCGTACCAGCAGGTAGTCGACATCCTCCGAAGACATGTGGGCGCCTTTGCCCTAGACAGAAAGCCAGGGAGGGTCACAGGCACTGCGATGAAGATCCCTCTTATGTCATCTGACGCGCTGAAACCGGAGGCTCCGCGACGTGTCAGTCCGGCCAAGCGGGGTATCATCGAAGAAACACTGGACCAACTTCTGGACATGGATATAATCGAGCCATCCTCATCCAGCGTGTCTTACCCAGTGTTACTTGTTCGACAAGGTCTGAAGTGGCGATTCTGTGTGGACTACCGTGGCCTGAATCTCGCGACAGTTCAAGATCGATACCCCCTTCCTCGGATCGACGACGTCTTTGAGGCACTGGCCGGGAACAAGTACTTCTCAGCACTCGACGCTATCAAAGGCTATCACCAGATCGACATCGATCCGGAGGACAGGTGGAAGACGGCCTTCGTTTGTCATAAAGGGCTCTATCAGTACAAACGGATCCCGTTCGGACTAAAGAACGCTCCCGCGTTCTTCCAACGCTTTATGGATCAACTTCTCGGCAATATGCGCTGGACGGAGGCATTAGTCTACCTGGACGATATTGTCGTTTTCTCACCATCGCTGGAACAACACGTCCAATCACTAGATAAGCTTCTAACTGCCGCCGAGAATGTTGGTTTGAAGTTCTCTCCGTCAAAATGCCGCTTTGCTCTGCCGTCCCTTTCCCTCCTCGGCCGCCACATCTCCACTGCCGGTATATCCATTCTCCAAGATCGAGCTGCGGCGGTTCAAGAGCTAGCCCCTCCAACAACGCTACAAGAGCTATATCACGTCCTAGGGCTGTTCAACTACTATCGAGCGTTCATTCCTGGCTATGCCGCCAAAGCTGCCCCTTTAACGTTTCTACTCCGGGGGTATAGGTACAAAAAGTTTGGAGATAAGTGGCACCTTGTTGATCAAAACGACTCGAAGATATCCGCGTCCAAAGTCAAACTCATCTGGACCGAGGACCAAGCGACCGCTTTGCAGTCACTCAAATCAGCTCTCTCGTCACCACCCACGTTGGCTTATCCGGATTACAACCGCCCGTTCTATCTTTACGTCGACGCTTCCGGGCAAGCTTTTGCCGCCGCCCTCCACCAACGCCTCCCGGCATCTGCACACTGTCACCTTTCATCCAACTCAACTGCACTTGAACGCCAACGCAAGGATCCGATCTTCAAACCGATCATAAAGGCACTGGAACGGGGGGAGGATAAAACGGGTTATGAAATTCAAGATGATACTCTTGTCTACGTAGGACCCAAGAGAACACTCAGGCAACTCTGTGTCCCGACGTTGGAAATGAAGGATCTATTCATCAAGCATCATGATGATGGTCATTTTGGATTCGCCAAGACGCTCGAACGCCTCCGTCAGCATCATCACCCGCGCCTGGCCTCCCAGCTGCAGGCGTACATTGATAATTGCCCGACATGTCTACGTACCAAACTCGATCGTCGCTCAGGAGAATTCAGCGCGCAACGCGCCTTAGCAGCTTCATACCCGTTTCACACGATCTCTGTCGATCTACTTTTGGGGCTTCCGGAATGTCTCGGATTCGATGCAATCCTCGTTATCGTCGATCTGTTTTCACGCATGGTCCTCACAGGCTTGTGTACTTCGCAAGCAACGAGCATCGACCTCTATGACTTGCTTACTTCCCTGGTATTGCAACGTGGATGGAAGCCTGAAGTCATCGTCTCCGACTCGGACATGCGCTTTATAGGCCAAGTGGGCCAACGATTCGCACAAGCCATTGGCGCCACCCTACAACCTTCTGCACCCTACCACCAACAAGCAAATCCTGTTGAACGACACATTCAGACCCTGCAAAGAGTGCTTAAGGCACTGGCCATCGATCACCCCGAGGACTGGGCAAAGTACCTTCCAGCTGCCGAACTCGCAATGAACCAGACTCCATCAGTCGTCACTGGCGAGTGCCCATTCAACCTTGTTTACATCGCCAAAACGTGGAAACCGATTCTTCCGTCAATAACCACGCAAACGCATGTCGATCGAGTCGCCATCGCCAAAACTCGCCTGGAAGCTGCCTGGCAGCGAGTTCTTAACAGCTTCGTTGTCGACAAAAAGACCTTTGACCGCCGTCACAGGCCACCACCTCCCTTACATGTCGGATCTTGGGTCTTCATCCGCTTGAAAGACCGCCCACTCCCCGCCATCGCCCGATTCGCAAAACTTGACCCTGCAAAAGCCGGACCCTTCTCCGTCACCAAAGTTTTATCCAACCACCGGGTGCGCCTTTCCATCCCAGCTGACCTCGACATTGACCCGATCTTCGACATCTCACAATTGGATCTGGCACCCACCTCCCCCGATCCCTTCAACCGTCCCCTTGAGGCCACGCCTATCCCAGAGCCATCTGGGCATGACGGACCTCGGTACGAAGTCGAGAGGATCGTTGGGGAGCGCACACGGAGGGGTCACCGCCAATATCATGTTAAGTGGAAGGATGACCCCCGTCCAACCTGGGTTTTTGCCGATGACCTTCTCGAAGACGGTTGCGACGAGATCATCCAAGATTGGCACCTACGCGATGTCTCCACACCTCCTCCAGCGAGCAGTCACCTCTCCACTACCGACAACGAGTCCGACAATCTGGTTGAACGCCCGATTGCGTTCATTTCAACAACGACCTCTCCTGCCGAATCAAAGATGACTGCTATCGAATTGGAGATTTCATGCCTAGCCTGGGCCTTTCATGCCTTGCAGCACTATCTGGATGGAGCTGAACGCATCGTTGTCATCACCAATCACGCGCCACTCTCAACTGTCCTCAAGTCACCCTCCCGCAACCTACGACCCTTCACACCCCTCATAGAACGCCTGCGGGCGTATCTCATGCCGTTCATGGGCGCCGTCGAATTCCAGTACAAACCCGGCAAACTCCACGCCAACGTCGATGCCCTATCCCGCCTCCCTCGCGACACTTCCACCATCCTAACCACCTGACTCTATCCACCCCCCAGCACATCCATCAACACTACCGTCCGCACCGTCCTACTCTACTTGGCTCGCTTCTTTCTCCAACGCATTCACCTTCGCGCTCGTACCGGAATTGTTCCTTTCCCAGCCTTGTCTCAGGATTGTCCTCGTCTCAACTTCGCATTCTCGCATTGGATTCTTTCTCGTCTCAGTCCCAGCTCTCGGTTCACACTCGCATTAGCACGGCATGTTCCATATCGCGACCTCCCGGCTCTCTTCGGAGGGGGGGATGTCGTGATCGATCCTCGATTTCCTGTTCTTAGTTGGCTCGATCACTGTAGTTAGTCACGTGAGACGGCCGAGCAAGTCAAATGGCTTGCTCCGCACCGTCTCACTTCTTAATGAGAGGCATCGATCCACTAGTATCTCACTTTACATGCTTACAAAAAGCATGACATATGTAGGGATAAACTGCATGGAGGCGGACAGACCAGGCGGCTGAAAATCTTTTCAACCAAAAGTCAAGTATGGCAGGTATTCTTGCCGCTAGTAATGCATGTAGCCAATGGGATCAATAGACAACCACTGGACTGCTGGGAGTCCCTGACTCACTGCAAAAGAACTACAGTATCTCCAGTGAGTAATGGGAACTCCAATCAGAACTTGAGGTTCAACCCAAGAGATACAAGAGCCAGCTCAACCTATCAGGATGAGCGGAGTCAGGGAACTTCCAGAAGAACATAGGTTGTCTACCAGGAGTCACACAAAGACATGACTTGTACAGCATGTGTCAAAAAGTATCCGGACGATTTTCAATTTTCAAATTTCTCTTCATGGTTGTGAATAAATTTGATGGTGTCCAACAGTATACAGCAATGTAAAGACCATACCAGCTAGCTAGCTTGATGCCCAGTGAGGGGTAGTTGTTGACATATGAAGCTCATGTGGTAGTACACAAGTATATTACAGCTTGCTAGCAACAAAAAGGAAGCATGCTTGTTAGGAAAATTTACCACCCCCATCTGACTCTTCATGGCTTGCAACTCTGAACTGCTGTTGATCTTGACGACTGCTTTGGTGGTCAGCTTGATTCAAGCCTACCCTCACCAGAGCAAACATCAAGACATCGTCAATGCTGTGGACACAGCTAACTTTTTTCCTTGATTTTAGCTCAGTTGACAGCTTGCAGCAAAACTGGTTAAGCACAGCTTGATCAAGCACAGCACTTCATTCAACAATTCAAACAATGCCAGCTCACAGCCACTGATAATGTTCCCAATACACTATCAGTCCAACACAAACAAGCAAAGGTATACAAAGCTGGGTGTTGAGAATTGATGAGCAAAAGAGTGTGCATAATTTCATGTTACACAAAATTCCAAAAACGCGACCGTGCGGAAACTTATGAACAGGTACTGTACAGTGGGATGCAGACTAGCCTCCAGGCAGATCACCACTGTGCAAGAAGGAGGAATGTAGGGCCTCCAGGAAGACCTGGACACCACCCAACTCATGTATATAAACTCAGTTGCCCACTGCCTTGCTGGTAAGGTCAATTGTCCAATCAGAGAGATAGATCTCACAGTAGAACAACAAGTCTGCCGGGATTTGCAAAGGAGAGTCCACTCTAGCCACACAGCGCAAGACCAAAAACTTGCCTCAGCAATACACCCCGCCCCTCCCCCCCTTCACATTGTGAAGAAAGGGGAAATCTGTCCGGGGGAGCCAGGGGGCGAGGCCCATGTTGAAAAGTTATAAGTTTTTATTACAAATCAAAGCGTTGGATTGGCAATGGGGTTGTCAATCTGAGCGCAACACTAGGTATGGGGAGCACATATGTGAGGAGGTGCATTTATTGCCATCAAGGTGGAGCGCATCGCTTTGATTGTGTAATTGGCTTCTGTCATGGCCTCACAGTTGTTATACCTGTGGCCTAGTAGCAGCAAAATTGTCAATGTACTTGCACTTATTACTAATGGTGCAGGGGTAGCTTGGCTGTCCTTGAGGAACACAAAGGATATGTCTTGAGAGGTGTGATGGAATCAATGGTGAGTATGAGTAGCTTGCCGTTGAGGTGACTTATGTAGATATTGAGGGAAGTGAGATTTGATTTGATGAATGGCAAACACTAACTAGGATACATTGAGTGCTACTCATACACATGATGGAGCTACAAAATGTTCTTCTCAGTGTCAATGTTTGCCATACAGACTCCATACATTACCCATGGGGCATCAACTCAAAGTTGTGATCACCTCAACATTGAGGGACGCAACCTTGTGGGGTATCTTGAATAGCTTGCTGGTGTTCCCTGCAAGTTGCTGTCAAGTCTGGAACCTTGCCATTGAGGTTGAGTCCAGACTCCCCCTGGAACGCTTGAAGCCTGTCCCCAACATGTTGGACATTGGGACCATGGGAATCACCGAGCATGGGTCTGTGGGTTGTAGGATGGGGGTGACAATGTTGAGGACAGCACCTTGCTGGCAAGGTGCTTTTGGTCAAAGCCGTATGTTAGACTTTGACTTGTTGTTTAGGAAAAATGACAGAAATTGGTCTCAAATTTCCAACAGCCCGTCTTCTGCTCTGGGTACGGATCTTTCCTTTTCACAATGTGAGTGCCGGACGCAACATTCCACTTGTACATTGTGATGGCCCTCCCATCTGGCTCCAGGGTCTACAAAAGTCATGACGAGTCGTGAGTGGGTCGACTATTGCGGCAAAACAGATTCTATAACCCTGACTGTGACTAGCCAGCCTCAAGCAATCTGTGGATTACATCAGCTCAGGACAGTCATAAGTAGCTTGTAGAACCGACGCAAATGACCAACCCTTCATCTGTTGAGCTTTCCAAGGCGGCTGGCGGCTCGCCCCTGACAACTCAGACTCCGCAGACGGAAACAATTTTTTTTTACAGCAATGTACTGGTGAGCAGACCCGGAGCAGCTCAAAATGTCAACACTCATCTTCTAGGTGTGCTGGTACAAAGCTGAGAAAGCAGACACAGCTCAAAGTGTCATATTGCATACTAGAGCATATCATTTGGCCATCTAGCTTGGTCAAAGGCATGGTCAATGAGACTCTGGAGGAGCTACACCATCTCAAAGACAGCATGCCATTTTCACAATGTTGCCATCTGCTGTAGGATTCAAAATACATGTCTGCGTTGGTACAGAAGATGCGTCGGTCCTACTGTAATTACGTTAATGACAGAAGATATGATGATGATGATGATGTGAAGCAAAGTGAGACGAACCTAAACATACGTGTGAAAGCAAACTGATGAAACCCAGAAGTTGAGGGCCGTGCTCCTCAACATCTCGAACTATGGTGCCCGGCATCACCGATGTCTTAGCACGGGCTTGATCCGATTCGGGGCCCGAGCTGCCTCCAACAGCAAACAACAGCTGTGCTAGGCAAAAGTTTGGCGCTGGGAAGAGGTCCTTCGAATATGAACGCGGTTCTTGGTCGCGGCCCATACTGGGGTGATAGCGAGGGTTAGAAGGAGATGATAGGGATTGACCTCGCTTGAATCATGAAGTATGAATGCTCTGATGCTACAGCATGTTAGCGATGAAGGAGGTGCATGCTTCCTTTTGCGTTCATTCACACGATATTCATGGGCGATCATGCTAGATTCCGAGCATGTTCGGTTGTTGTTGGAGGGTTGAAGGAGGGGTTGAAAACTCAAGCAAGCAGCTGACAGCACGTTTGCAACCATACGCACCGAGTCATGGCACCCGGCTTACACCGTCGGCTAGGTTTCAAGGGAATCATGCAACAAAGGCTTCGCTTCAGGCACGACTGATGAAAGGACGGACCAAGCTATTTGTTCACACATTGAGATCCCTATCATGGCCTTGCGTCTTGTCATATTTTTCGTCTACAGCAAAGGTCAGGATCGAGAGACGCTCAGGACTTGGCCTTGAAGCAGTCTAAAGTGTCCATCACTCGTTGCGAGCGACGCTCTCCGATCGGTCCAAGGCTCGCCTGCAAAGCCTTGGTCATTCGACCAAGGACCGGCAGCAAAGGAACAACAAAGAAGAGACGAAGATGGCTCACCATATCCTGCTCCATCTCTCAACTTCAAATCGACCGCACAGTCTGAACGAATGAGAAGAAAAGAATAGGGGTATATCCATGCTGCACCCACCAATTGGGGTACAGCGTTGCGATTAAAGGAGATGCAGCACAACTATGATACAGACGACGAGCCTTGTGCCTCCTCTCTTGGCACATATGGTGGCGGAATCAATGTCTCCCCCGTAGACTCATCGACCAGACCTTCTTCGGAAACGTGCAAGACACCACCATCCTGTTCCACTCGATATCTCTGATCGGCCGACTGACTACCGCCCGAGAACGCCGCCGCCAACTTGGCCTCAGCGCTGTTGTACGACGACGAGCCATCGCCGGTTTGCTTGCTATCGGACCCTGGTGAAAGCGTCGTCAAGGGTGTAGCGGTGCCAGACGTAGATGATGCTGGTGGCATTGGAAGGGGACGACGAGACACAGATCTGGTCAGGCTGGAGTTTCCCGAAGAAGAGGTAGGCGAACCACGGAAAGGATTGTAAGCTGGAGATGACGCAACGCGAGCGTGTTGGTTGCGGCTGGCGCCGGCGAGATTGCCAGTGTCGATGTGGAGATTGGTGTCGACCGAGTTCGACTGGCGATGACCACCAGGGCCCTGATATGACAGCAGCGATTGCTCCCAGAGCGCAGCACGTCGGCTCCTTGTTGGCTCGGTGGCGTAGCTCCCTGGCGAGACGGGATCTTCATCGACGTCGATCGTCTCGACCGGCGATGCAGGTTCCAACTCGTCGTCTTCCAGCGACGGATCGAGCACATGAGTGGAGCCGAGTCGCATTTCTTGGAAGAGCGCCGGCACCCTTGGCGATCGCCTTGTCTCAACCACTGGCGCCCGGCGTGAATCGGCCGGAACCCAAAATTGCGACTCATTGGTGGCCACGGTGAGGCGGCTGGCCCGACCTATATCGGCAGTACCAAGATGGAAGTGTGTATCGAGTCGCATCTGAGAGAGTGAGCCTAGAACCGACTTATCGGCTGTGTTGCCCTCACTTGCAAGGGTGCCCGAGCCGCCGTAGGGACTGACGCGCTCCCATTCGGGCACCACGGCCGGATCCTTGGGGTCGACGTCGTCTGATTGATGGAGTTTTCGGCGTGGTTTGATGACCTTGTAGTAATACAAGAGCGATCCGGCGAGGAGGAAGAGGAAGAACATGACGGCGGCAGTGACGGAGGCGGCAATGACGATGGTGTTGACGTTGCTACGGGCGGGGGCGAAAGACCTTCCAGGCCTGTAGTTGTTAGGATTGATGACGACACCCCAAAACTGCATGGGTGCGTTGTCGTCCAGGTTGGTGATGACGACACTGTGAGTGCCTTGGTGTAGGGTCTCGGATGTCCAGATGGCAGGCGGCAGCTCGGTGCCAGATGCTAGGTTGAGCTCGTCAGTCGAATCCGAGGCGTCGATGATGATGGTGTAGTTGTTGTCGACGGAGATGTTGTATCTTCCGCGTCCTGGTGCTTTAAAGTCGAGGACGGCTAGACTGGAACCAGTAAAGAGAAAGTTGACCAGATCGCCAGCACGCGTGGAAGAATAGTAGTAAGAGATGGGAGCAGTATTGACGTTAGCTGGGATCGAGTTATTGTGCCAGTTGCCGAGTGGATAGAAGTTGGAGTTGGGATCCTGATTGTCGAGGATGCCGTAAGACCAGAGGAGCGACGTATTCCAAGGATTTGCAACAACATCTGGTGTGCCGGCGGGCAAGTACGAAACACTCTGGGTGGACATGGAGGAGTAGTATTGGCCGGCGACGACCGAGGAGGTCGATGTCGGCGTGGGCGATGCAGTCGAGGATATCGATGATAAGTTGCTCATGGTGACGATTGCTGAGGCGCTGAAAGGCGAATTGTATGGATGGTGGCGGCAAGGATACGTTTGCCTGGCCGAGCAAAGCTCAAGTCCGAGCGAGGCAAGTAGAAGTGTATAACGACGACGGCTTCGGCTTGTCGATCAGGTTGAAGCCGCTGCACTAGCTGAACAGAGCAAAGGATCGAGACGAGGTGCAGAAGAAGCGACAAAGATAAAAAAGGGCGATGGTGATGATGGGAGTGAAAAGCATGGGAGTGAGGATGAGGTTTGCAGGAAAGAAGCATACGCAAGCTGCTGTCGAGGTTGCATATGGGAAGCTACCAGGTAGGCAGGCAGGCATACGAGCTTAGGCTACAGCAATCTAGTACAGTAGAGTGCAGTTAATTGCTCATTTTGGCGGGGCGGGGGCGGGAGAGGTGCAATATCTCGGCAACGGCAAGGCAAAGCTGCAGGCAGCCGCTGCACCAACGCTGAGCAATGCTGGACCAAGCCGGACAGAGGGAGGAATCAGGCAAAGGCAAGACTCACACTACTGGTACAAATTTCAGCACCGCTAGATTGAGGCAGACTGGATCAAAATGAAACGCTCGCCATTGAGCAAGCGAAGGTTGGAAATGAGGGTGCATGGGGACTACTACAGTAGTATGAGCAAGAGTCGAAGGGCACCAGGACATACAGTGTAGTAACTGTACTGTGCAGTACACTACTGTACAGTTTAGCACAGTAGGACGCAGCAGGAGCGCGCCAATGGACAAGTTCCACCTCGTGGGAACAAAGTGTCGAGTCAAGTGCAGAAAGAGAGTCTGGACTTGGTCGCTCTGTGTCAGTTCAGGAACGCGGAAAACCTGAACCCGACCCATCGCAAGCGGAAAAATGACCATTCATTGGCGGACCTCGAATGTTCAAGACAAGATTCTACAGTAAATTGAAAATCTCGACCACAGCACAGCACAGCACAGCACAGCACGGTAGAGTACTGTACTGTACAGTGCCGTTTTGTATTGTATTGTATTGTATACGAGAGCCACCGCATCGAATCTTGAGGATAACGAGACTGGACTGTAATGCAATTCAAATTGGTTTCCACTATGTTTCGCAAAGGTCAGCAACGTCCGCTCGATGCAGCATTTCGCTTGTATGCGCCCGCGCCGCCTGCAACCGTTTACAGTACTATACTGTACACCTACACCAACCTAGCCGCCAAGCCACCGTTTGCGGCGACTTCTCCGCATCGGCACAACGAGGTTCTTGGCACATGGGCGCAGCACCGACTTCTTGGGGGATGTCAACCCCGGTGGAATTGCAATTGATGCAAACCAAGGTTGCGCCACAAACATACTCCACCACCCTCGCATAAGCATGGCCAACAACAAAGTAAAAGCGAAGCCGAATTACAATTGCATGGTGGTTAGAGAGATGCGAAACAAGCGATTCAACACGTCGCGACGGAAAGCAGGAACAGCAACAGGCACAGGATTGGTCAAGAGACAGCTGCAGGTGGAAAAGAGACACGGGATCGAGAACTGGAGAATGCGGAACCGAGAGCAGAGACGAGAGACCAGCGGAAGCGAAATCGCGCGAAACGGCGAAATTGGCGAGGCGACGTGACCGGCGATGTAGGCACGGATGCGTTGGGCTACCGAGTCCGTCTGAGTTGGACCCAGTTAGACGGAACGGCAAATGGAAACAACTGCCAACAGATATCCAAACATGAGACAAGATCCAGACGTAACGTCAGTGTGTCATCATACACACGACACCACTGTACTAGCCTGTCTACTCGTCGCGAGTCTTGCACTCGGTAGGCACA
The DNA here is from genome assembly GCA_928724745.1 of Anthracocystis setariae. Taxonomy (NCBI): domain Eukaryota; kingdom Fungi; phylum Basidiomycota; class Ustilaginomycetes; order Ustilaginales; family Ustilaginaceae; genus Anthracocystis; species Anthracocystis setariae. The sequence continues at coordinate 207,255 of CAKMXJ010000020.1, read as the reverse complement.
GCGTAGCCGTCCGAACGCTTTCCTCCGCCCCAAGGCGTACGTCCAATCACGCTGGCGTCACTGCCTAGACCTCGCTTGGCAAACGCTTTCCAGAGCAGGCACTTGTTGTGGCCTCCGGTCAGGTGCTTATCGGCCTGAATGATTGCATCGCGCGCGTCAAAGAAACTCGGTCGGCAAGGCTGCAACTTCATACCGTCCAGGATGAGCTGCACCAACAACGAGTTGCCATGACGAGGAACGCGGCGCTTGCTCACTCGCGGTTTGCCGATCAATTTCACCTCGTCCTCGGTGAGGAAGAACGACGACTGCTCCTCAGCGGTCGCGTTCTTTCCGGGTGGGAAGAGGTTGGTGGTGAAGCCGTGCTCCAGCACAAGCGACTCCTCAACCTCGTTCAGCATCGTGGCCCACACCTCGCCGATGGCGTGAACTCCCCAGTATCCAGAGTGGTCGAGGTAAGAGTACGTTTCGGGGTTCACCGTCTTGTTGGTAGAGTAAGGATAGTTGCGGATTCCCTTGGCACGGTTCGAAGCCCAAGAGCCCATGGGCCAGTCGTGAGGAACATCTCCGGTGCGGCGGATGATGGAAGCAAGGGCATCACCCCAGCCTTCGCCCATACCGCCCGACTCACCCCAGCCGAGACAGCCACTGTTGGCGGGGCCACCCGTCAGGCGCGTGGAAAGACCGTGACTGTACTCGTGGATCACGATGCCGGCCTCAAAGTCGCCATCACGGTAAGGTGTCGACTGATCCCAAACATACATGCGCATTCTGCCACGCTGTCCATCGGGAGGAGTCATAAAGTCGGCATTGTCTGTGCCGGCACCGTCCTGAGCAAAGGCGATGACACCGTCGTTGGCTTCGCCGCCACGTCCAAAGTTGTGCTCCTGGAAGTTGCCAGAAGCCTCGTCGAAACCGTAGGCGTAGAGCAAGTCGTGGTATTCGTTGATGGTCACAAAGAGCTGGACGGTGGCAGCAGCGACATAGTCAGCAGGCGGAAGCTCGGCGTGCTTCTTCTCCGACTTGCGCCACTTGTAAGGGTAGTTGAACATCATGTCGGTCGAGTTGTCCGGGCTCGGACGTCCCTTTGGACGCTTGATGGAGCCCGACTTCCACTCGCCGTTGCCTGAAGGATCGGCCTGGGCAAAAACGTTGTTGCCACGAGTGTCGGTGTAGACCGTGTCATCGCCCACCGTCGATCGAGCATCGTCGTTCTCGAGCGCCGAGAAGGGCGAGTGCTTGCCTGGAACAGTGTGCCAACCGACAGGCGAGGCCTCTTCGTAGCGCTCGCCCTTTTCGTTGGAGCGCTTGCCCTCGGTCGGGTCATTGATGCCCCACTTGAATACGCGATAGATGGGTTGCTGGCTCTTGACAGCGGCGGGCTGCTTTTCAGCTTCGAGGGGCTGGGAGGAAGCATAGCCCGAAAAGTCAGGGCGGCCGAGTGCGGGAATCTTGCGATCGCCAAACTCGGGACGACCGAGCGAGGGCAGTTTGCTAGCAGCTTTCAGAGTGGCCTTGTTGGACTTGCTAGCAGGCCTGCGCGGCATGCTATGAACCCAATCGACGACCGAGCTGATGCTGCCAGGACGGTGGGCATCGGCATAAGCCTCGTAAGCATTGTCCTCCAGAGGGATCTGGAACTTCCAGACGAGGTTGAGGCCTTGGGATTCCGACTGGACGTAGGCGAGCTGAGCCGGAACCGGACCCTTGGCGGTGGGGACGTTGTGCAGATACTCGATCTGAGTGTGCGAGGCTTGGGCACCCGAGTCGGTCTTGCCGGCGTGGGGCTGAAGCTTGTGCTCAAAGGTGGTAAAGATGTGAGCGGCCTCGGCCTCAGCGGTGGTGGGGTCCGAGAGGCGAGCGGCAAGACCCTCGTCCGGAGTGGCCTGGCGAAGGAAGTAGATGAGAGCTAGACGCGGGTCAATGATGGCTTCAGGGCCATGAAGATCGCGCTTGGCACGGTGATGGGAGAGGGAGCCGCTGAGGCGCGACGAGAGGTCTGCGCCCTGAAGCAGCGGATCGTCGCCGGGGACGCCGCAAAGTTCGTGAAGCTCTTCCTGGAGAGGCAGCACCGACTCGGGGTCGACCTTGGCGCGGTGGGATGAGTGGTCGACGGCACCGATGGAGGCGCTTTCAAACACAAACTGATGGACGCCGCCTCGGACGAAAGCCTCGTTGGTTTGGGGCGATGCATCGACGCGAGGTTCGGTGTATTCGGCGGATTGAGTGTGTGGGAAAAGGAGTTGCTCAAGCTCGGAGCGAAGCTGATCGCATCGAAGAGAGACTAGGTCGTCATCCGAGGCGGATTCGACCTCGGCTGCACCAGGGTTGGTGAAAGGAGGAGGAGCTTGTCCGGCATAGAGCGAAGAGCCGAAGGAGAGGATGTTGCCGTCGGGCGAGATGTTGATGTTGAGATCACCGTCGGCCACCTCGAGGCCGTTGACGAGCTGACGGATGAAGTAGTGCGAGATGCCACTGGAGGGGTCCGTGTAGGAGTCGGGTCGGACGTAGAAATCGTGACCCGAGGGAGCAAGGCCGTGGGGAGCGTAACCAAGGAGGTGCTTGGCGAGACGAGTGGCTACCGAGTAAGGGTTCTTGGGAGCGTTTTCGGCGTCGTTGACGTGATGAATGGCAGCAGCATAAGCAAGCTTGCGAGGCGAGTCGAGACTGCGTCGACCAAGGGGGGTGGCCTCGCTGACGGATTCGACATCGGCAAAGATCTTGTGGTGGTGCTCGGGACCCCAGGCGAGCGACTTGCGCGAAGGGTCCTGCGGACGGGGAGCGACGGGATCTACGATCAAAGCATTGGCAGCGGGGGCGGTAGCGACGGCAGCAAAGCTGAGCCAGAAGGGGAGAAGGGCGATCAGAGCGAAAAGACGCTTATGACCAGGATTGGCAGTGCGTGGCATGGCCAAGGAGAAAAAAACGAGTGGCAGCACCACACAAGGTTCCAGACCTCGCTTCAGGCGCAGTACAAGAGGGGAGCGCGGGGGCCAAACGACGTATATGCGCGATCAGTGAGGTCCAAGATCAAGATTGATCCAAGGTAGCCGTCTATCTATGGATCTATAGCACCAAAGTGTGTCTATCGGTCAAGTAAGGCGATGGTGGACGAATCTAGAGGAAGGGATTAAGAAGGAGAATGATGATGGTGAGGCGGTGAAATGGTGCTGGATCGGATGAGTGTTGCTGTACTGTACGGTGTTGGTCGTGGTTGTGGTATGGAGGATGGAGGAGAGAGGGTGAGGTACAAAGGGTAAAAAGGGGATGGCTGCATGGATGCACGCTGTGCTGTGCTGTGCTGTGCTGTGCTGTGGCGGCGCACAAGCAGAGGGGCGAGATTGGCGTTGTCAGGGTCCTAATGTGCGAGTGTGATGTGGAGTGCGGATGGGGTGTTGTGCTTGAATGAAGCGATTGCGAGAGAGAGAGAGAGAGAGAGAGAGAGAGAGAGAGATAAGGGGCGTTTGGAGCACAGCAGCACGCAACCAAAGCCAAATCAACTCAGCCAGCCGAAATTTTGGCAGCCGGAAAAGGCAGTCAGAGAGGCGCGCGCCCACTCCCAATTCGGCTTTAATTTTGCTTTTTCCAGGCTAATCGCGCATCACAGTTAAGTAGTATTTACCAGCAGCAGCAAGGTCAGGCGAGTCGGATCGCTCCCATCATGACGAACCCTGCAGCGATCCTACACAACTGTGCCTCTTCCTCTTCCTCCGCCTCTGGCTCTGGCTCTGGCTCTTTATCGGTCTCGGCTTCTTGCTCAGTAAGCGAGGTTGTGACTCGCGGACCCTCTTTCGCCTTGCTATGCTTGACTTGCGACGGGCGACGGCATTGCCTATCGCTGACTGGGCTCGCTTTTGGCTGTGTACTGTATCCGCCAATCCTCAAGGGAGCCAAGCAAGCAGGGCAAGCAACACTCGTTTCGAGGCGTCATAGAGCCACTCGTTGCAATTCCACACTGCAGCTTGGGGTTTGGTCATAGTTTCACGGACAGGTTGGTTGAGCCGTCTAAGCTCGCGTATTTTCACACAACAAACAAATCAATAATCGCCATCGGGGATGCAGATTTGTCCCTATAAATTTAAATCGGTGGAGCCGATCACAGATCAACCATCGCGCTCGAGAAAAGATGTAACAGCGAGAGATGTTGAATTTTTTTTGTGCATTTCCGGTAACCGACATTATTTATATTTGTATATTTTCTTGGAAAGTGCAACACAGAAACAAACGCACACACCACACTCACTCACTCGCCTCGCCTTTGCTGCCTTATTTGACATCCTCCTCATCCATCTTGGCCTGTACCACCACCATTCGTCGACTGAAGCTGGCACAACGCCATTCTATACCCCCCCGATCAGTCTTTCAACTTACCACTCTCGCTCGCTCGTATAAGCCAAACCAGACCATCCATCACTCCTCGACTCGTGCTCAACACCCGACCCGCTGCATTGCGACCAATACCACTTCTTCGCATCCTGCCGCTCCATCGCCATGGTACAGGCTACCACCTCGGCTGCTGCGAGCACTTCGGCCGCTGGTACCTATTCCTCTTCCACTCTCTTTGTCTCCTACCAGGACATCTTTGAGCACCTCGAACTAGCTCGACACCAGCGTGACCCTCAGCAGATTCGTTCCATCCTCGTCGAGCGCAAACAAGATCTCAAGTCCTGCCTTCAGCCTTTCCCTATCACTCAGGCTGAAAATTTCCAAGAAAACGCTTCACATGGCTCGCCACCATCCAGTATCAAGCTCTCCGATGGTTCTACCCACCAACTCGACCAACACACACGCCACCTCTCCAACGCCATCGCTCAACAGTATCACGTCTCACACCAGCGCGCCTTGACCCTTCTCAACACTTTCCTGCTCACTGAGCATCGCCATACGCAAGGCCTTCAAGATGTCGTTCGCTCCCATTTGCAAGTAGCGCCCCCTTCTCCTGTCAAATCCAAAGCATCTACACCCAAACACGCTGCATCGCGCTCCCAATCCTCGGCTCACACCACCAACACAGACACCGCCACCGCAGATTTACTCGATGCCTTCAACATCTTCTACTTTGAAGAGCGCATGTATCTCCTCCGCACCATCTCTTCCCTCATTCGCATCACCGAGGATCCCGCTCACGAATACTTTGACCTCGCCACTTACATCCTCGACCTCTTTGCCGATGAAGCCTTTGCACTCGAATGCATACAATCCTTTTGCTCGCTCGTCAACCTCTCCCTGCCCGAATCGATACGCCAACAACCTCGCTACTCGTCCCTCTGGGCAAAACAGATTCTCAGAGAGCAATTCGGCCTTCTCGAAATCGTCTTTTTGCTCTTCTACGGCAGACTCTCCCCCTCTCCATCCTCTCTTCTCGCGCTTCTCCGCGCTGTCCATGACACCCAAGTCGGTCGACATCAAGCCAACCTCGGCTTCCTCGACAATGAAGCCACAGAAACCGTCGAATGTGTCGGTCATCTTCTCGTTCTCATTGCCGTCGAACTCCTTTCCCTGGAACAAGTCATGGATGGCCTCGATCTCGCCGAAACCACCGAGTCGCACATCTCCAGCCACCCTGCAAGTCTCGAACAAGCTCTCGATCTTTTAAGCAACACCTCCGCTGATCCGCTTCAAGCTCCCATCCTTCTCGCCTGGGCTCTTGTCCTCCACCGTCTCCAAGATGCTCTCTCAGCCCACTTGGATGCCTCGGAACTCGACTCCTCCTCGCATCAGCTCACCACCAACTTGACCGAACTCGCCGACGTTATCACCACCGGCGATGGCGGTCCTCCTTTGTGGAGACGGCTCGCGCAAGCTGCATTCGCTCCCGAACTTCGACTCTTCGACACGATGATGACTCTGCTTGCATCCCCTCTCCTGACAAGCAGCAACGGCGCCAGCACTCCCGCTGTCGCCGGTCCATCTGCGCTCGCCTACCGTGCTGTCTTCAAAGGTCTCTTGCTCACCATCACCGAACTTGTCAAGCCCGAGTTCCTACCCAACTTCAACACACTCGTCGCACTATGGGAGGCAACCTTTGGCTCTGGTCTCACCCTCGAGCTCAGCCCGTCTGCCATCGATGGCGTTGGTGCCCTCTGTGACCAGTTCTGGCAAGTCGACAGCAGATACGAGTCCCGTTGCACCACGCTCGATACTGCCAGGCGACGATGGCCCGTCAGCTTCCGTCCCTTGATTTTGCTTACAAAAGCCCTTTCAGGTCACGCCAGAGTCGACTCTCAAGCTGCCTGGCCCTCTCTTGTCGATGGCCATCTGCGTCCACAGGCCGAAGAGCGCGCTTGCGCTGCTGTCTTCGAGTACCTCGCCAACATTCCCACTTTTGCACAGGTCTTGCCCATGGGTGCAAACACGCCCAACGCACCTTTCGAAACCATGGAGGGCGGTGATTACACTTCGGTCACCTACCGCATCACTCGTTTGATGCGCATCCCAGGAACTCAGGTCCGACTCCTCCCTGGTACCACCGGTTCTACCATCTCCGAGCTTGGAAAACAGCCTGTCATCGTTCTTTGGAGCCCCGCTCGTCCCGTCAGCGCCTGGAAACTTATGCGTGACATCCTCTCTGCTTTTCCCCCTGCATATGCACAGCATGTGCAAGGTCAAGGTGATGCAGACCCCTTCCGCGACCACAGGCAGACCGTCAGCTTTGCGCAGCTTGCCCCAGCCGACTGCGACCAGTCCTGGGAAGAGCTCGCCTCCGACGTCCTCGATCTCTTTGCCAGCATCATTTCCGCGAGCGCCGAGCTCGCCTGGTCGCTCCTCGCTCACCTCGACGGACGTGACATCAACGCGGATGAGCTCTCGCTCGACTTTGAGCCCGAAGAGCTTGAACAGATTCAGAACGAGAAGGAAGAGTTGGCCCATGCAAAGAGCCTCTCCTCCATTGCCGTCAGCCTTTTGTCGCACGCGCTCGTTGCAGCTCCCATCCATGTCCGTCTCGTCCGATCCACATTGAGACTACTTTCGGTCCTGTTGCCGTACGATCCCGATGCGGTCTGGCAGGAGATTCGATCCTCGAATGCTCTTATCGGTAGCCCTGGCGCGCTGCCCTATCTCTCCAAAGGCGCTGCCGGCATCGGCGCCTCCACCGTTTCGGCGCTCCTCACTCACGAATTGGCTCGCGCATCCTACAGTGGAATCGTCTCCCTGCTCGACTTTCACATCTCGCTGTTCTCTGAGCTCCGCAGGTCCTACTCCACCGCAAGCACCGACGTGCTCGAGACCAAGGCCCATGTTCTTTTGCGCGCCTTCAGCTGGATCTTTGAATGCGTTTGGCCAGAGTATCAGAGCTGGAGATACACTCGACTCGCCGACAGGCTCGAGATCGGTGCCAAATGCACTCGCCTGCTAGAGATGGCTCTCGAGGAGCGAAGCTGGCGCCTGTCGCCGGTGCCGGGCCCTGACCTCGTCGACGAGCCTGGACCGGTGGCTGCATTGGTGGACGCTGCGGAACGAAGCCTCGTGACGCATCCAAGCATCATCGGGTTGGCTCCACTCATCACATGCATCGGAACGGGTCAGCAGTTACTCGATGCCTTAAGCCGAGCCGGAAGGCAGACTGATGCTGTCCTGGCTGAGAATTGGATCTCGTCCACCTTGCGTCTCGCCACGCTCATCGTATCTCGCAAACGTGAGCTCACCCTCTCCGCTCTGCGCCATCTCTCGACTCTTCCCGCCGAGACAGCCAAGAAGGCCATGTCTGCCAAAATCAACATAGGTCTGTTCGAACGTCTCTTCTTTGATCACACCATCGTGGCATCCCGTACTGCCCTGAGCGGAGGACGACGATCGAACCGAGTCGAGCTGGCTAGTGCCGCTTTTGCCTACGTGCTCTTCCCTACCTCGACCGCCATCAGCTCGACAGCCGCTCATCTGATCACGGCCGTCCTTCGATCCGTCGCCGACCTGGCCGCTGCAAGTAAGCAGACGCCCGGTCTGATAGGGCATATGGGCACACTCGAGGAGCTTGAGGAGACTCTGTCAGGCTTGGTCGAGCTTGTCGCCAACACGAACCAGGATCCTGCTCTGAAAGTACAGGTCTGGACCATGCTCGCAGCCATCGTTGACACCCAGCCTGCTCTCGGCACGCTGCTTCTTACGGGCCGACATCTTGCTATGACCACTGAGACCCGCCTGAACAAATCTCAGGACGACGGCACCACCAAAAAACCCGATTCAGATTCCTCTGCGGTCGAATCGCAAGGCAACGGCCCCAAATATGGACAGGCACTGGCAAGGACAGCACTCGACGTCGCTTCCGAAGCGATCCTTTCTTGGAAAGTCGTCTACGATGGCAACCCACAACTGTTGGAAGCGGTGCTGCGATTCCTCGACGTCGCTTGGGTTCACGCTGCCGAGCACGTCGCCGCTTTTGACACGATTCGCACCAACTCTGCCTTCTTCCGCGCCCTAGCCGATGTCATCTGCGAAGCATCCGAAGTTCCTTCCACTTTGGCCGACGGTTTTGTTGATGCCGATTCGTCGTTGCGCTCCAGTAACAATGCTACTGTTGCCAATTACTGCTACCGCAAGATGTGCCAGGCTCGTTCGTTGCGACTGTTGCAGCACGACATCCAACTGGGCGGCATTCTCAAAGATCAGACCAAGAGCTCGGCGCCGAGTAAGGCTAGCGTCGAGGCTCTGCTCGACATTCTTGTCTCGTCCGACAGAACGCTTGGCGCCATCGAGAAATGCTTTTCCATGCCCTGCGACCCGACCACGCGCGCGGCTCTCGAGCGCAAGCTCGCCGAGCTCTTCCCTACCATCTATATCGACTCGCTTCGTCATCCAGCTCGCAAGGACGATTTTGATCTCGACCGCACCTACGGCGACGACTACCATTTCAGCATCTCGTCGTTCCGCAACAAGGCTGAAGGCCGTGTCCTCGATGGCGAAAGCATCGGCGAAATCGGGCTGATCGAAGAAGGCCTTTTGGCTGTGTACACGATCAATATGGAATGGAGCTTGATCGATGTGCAGAATTCGGTGCTCCAGGCTTGGACGCAGTGTATTGAGCTTTGCATGGGCCGCATCGTCGCCCAGGCGCTCAGCAAGGACAAGATGGCAGCTCTCGAGAAGGCCATCGTTACAGCATGGACGCGTCTCGCCACGCTCGCTGCCGACGAGGGTAGGGAGGGCGATTTCATGCGTGGCGTCCACGCCACACGTCTCGCCCTTCTGACAAAGTGCATGGAGCTTGCATGGGGCCATCGTCGCAACCAAGAGGCTTCGAGCACCGACCAGATTGTTCAGGCAGCTACGCTTTGCGGACGTCTCGTCACTCACCCCTTCTTCCGAGTAGAGGACAGCTTAAAGGGAACCGTGCCTCCCGAGTTCCACCGCGAGGTGTTCGAGATGGTCCTGGTGTGTGTTGCTCGCATTCGCGCTCTGCTGACGGCTAAGGAATCGCTCGTTCGTCCCGATGACCAAACGATCGAGAGCCACAAGGCGCTCCATGCTTCTGTCGATCTGTTCTGCCGTCACGCGATTGAGGCGCTGCGCATCAAGATGGAGTCGGCTCTCCGCGTCCTGCAGACATCTTCGAAGCATGAAGTCGATCTACAGCAGCTCGAGGATGACCTCGACATTCTCGTCAGCATCTTCGAGATGACGGTTCGACGCGATGTAGGTGCTGAGACGGCGGTATGGCTGGCAAACGTCCAGGAGACACAGCTGCTTCAAATTACGATCAATCTGTTGGGACGAGCGCCCGTGCTGCGACCGGACAGTGCCAACGGTGTCAACGGCGCTACCAACCCGAATAGCGCGCATCATGTGGCGTTTATGAAGCCGCTCTTGTCGCTGCTGTTGGCAGTGGCCTCGCAGCCTTCGTCGAGCGAGGAGCTTGCGTTGCAAGGTGCCGTCAACGGGTTGGCTTCCAACATGCTTACAGATGCGCTCGAGAACGGCCAGGTGTCGCCACTGCTGCTTTCGGGCGACCCGAACCCATCGCACGAGTGCTGGAGGATGATGGTGCGCATCGTCGTCAATCTTATCGACAACCTTGGGGCAGGGTCAGAACAGCCAAGCTGGCGGGGCGTCAGTGCGAGGTTTGTCGAGACAGACGTGTACGGTTTCGTCCGCGTCTACCAGAAGCAGATCGACCGGGCGATGAATCTGGGCGAGCTGCAGACGAGGTTGGATTCCATGTCAGGCATCATTGGGCACCCGGCTGTGGCGCACGATCAATTTGGCAATGGAAGTGCCGGGGCGGCGATGGTGAGCCTCGAGCAGCTGGAGGAGGTCGAGTTGATCGCGAGCTTGTTGTACAGCTTGACGCGGATCGAGAGTGAGCCGTCGGGGAGGGCGAATGAATCGGCGGGACCGCGGATCGTCCAGCATCTCGCCGAGGCTTCCGCTCGGACGCTCCAGCCGTTGGTGCATCTGTTGCAGCATCCGAACGAACTTATCAGTCTGCTTGGGCTGGAGGCTGGAGCCGAGGCCACTCGGATGGCGCAGGAGACGGCGGCGGCCAAGATCCGCACGATCGTCTCGGTGCTTGGGGCGAGCCTGTGGAACTTTACGCAATGCACGGTGGTTTTGGGGCGCGGCTCGGAATGTTGGCCGTCGACAACGTCGGGATGTGCGATCATTCGGCCGACAACGCGGACGAGTGCGGTACGCATTGCGACGCTCGGTACGCTGCTGGATCTGAGCTCGCACCTGACCGACTACGTGCGCACCAACAAGTCAAAAGTGACGCGCGAGAGCAAGGAAGCGTGTTCGGCGACGTTGGAGCAGGTGCTAGGGTTGGCTGCGAGCCAGGCGGCGATCTGGGCGGCAGGGAGGTCCAAGGAGAGCGAAAATGAGGTGCGCAGGTTGGAGAACATGGCGAGGCAGGAGTTGGAGTCCGGTTTGTCGAGGGATTTGGTGAGTGCGTTGAGGGCGGCCGAGGAGGTGGTGGGGGAAGAGGGGATGCTGTTTGGGTTGGTCACGGCGTTTGTCGAGAAGAGGTTGAGTGGAAGTCGGTTCTGAGGTCGCGGTTGGTAGTGAGTAATGATATATGATGAGCTCGAGTTGGTGTGGGTTTCACGGTGGCTGAGAAAGTGAGTGGACCCTGAATGAATTGAGGCGAGTATGCACGGTCCTCGATCGACTGACTGTGTTCTGAAGAGGGGTTATACGAGCTGTCGATTGCATTTAGCCTTAGTACAGTACGACTTTGGGCTTTGAGTGGCACCACTGAAGAGCGTTGGTTCATGATGGGGTTTGATCCAGTGGCTCAGCTAGCGTACTGCGTTGGAGGTTCGTCGTCGGGTTTGGTGCTTGACAAAGGTGAGAACTGGGGTCTTGGCACAAGGGTGGGATCGAGGGGAGGTGGCGAGGATACTGATCTTTCGAGCTCTTTTTTTGTTTTTGTTTTTGGTGGTGGGAACAGTCGAAGGTGCAAGGCAAATGGTTCTCAGCTGGCATTCGTCGGCATCGTCAGTGGTGGAACTTGCTTTGTACGTCGATGCTGAGGTAGAGGCGAGCGAGGTTCATCAGGTGGTGGTACATGTTCATGGAAAAGGTAAGCTTGCCGCTCGACTCTGAACCTGCAACGAATCTGGTGCTAATGTCTATACGCTCACTCTCTTGGGGATCGGATCGGACAGAAAGAGACGGAGGAGCTGCTTGGACCGACATTGCTATTGCACGTTCGACGCTACCACCTGAACAGCAACGTGGAGTGTTGCTGGTCGCACCGCAGTTTGTAAGTCGCCGTACTTGATGGTGGTCTTTGCCTTGCCTCTACGTTGCTAACCGGCTCTTCTTGTTGGCACATGAAAACCCGAACCTAGTTGAACGGACTTGATAAAGAGCGCTTCGACACATCAAAGCGGTCCTCGCTGTTGGTTTGGAAGTCCAACGAGGTAAGCCCCACTCCTTTTCCCTCTCTCCTCTTCTTCATCCGGTTTATACATTAGGAAGCTGACATACAGTACTGTACAATCTTGCATGCTGGGTCACAGTGGGGTGACGGCTTACCAAGCACTTCACGCAGGCGACTTGCATCGGCCGGTGTGTCGAGCTTCGAAGCACTCGATGCGCTCATTTCGCACTTTACCGATCCACACACATATCCCAACCTCACCAAGATCGTCTTGTGTAAGTGCCCTGCGCACACTCTTGCTTTCCCTTGGCATGAAATGGGAATTGACCGAGTTTCGAGTCGGACATGACAGCCGGACACAGTCTGGGCGGCCAACTGGTGCATCGATACTCGGTTTTGGGCTTACCAAAGCCGAGAAAGCCAGGGGTCAAGATGGTGTATGTCGCGATGAATCCAGCGAGTTATCTCTACTTTACAGCTTCGAGGCCCGGTCCGCATGCTAGGGTGAGTTCCGCTCGTGTGCTTTGGCTCCCCTTTACGTTTGGCGAGGATCGAGTTGCTGATTTCATCATCGCTCCTCAATATGAATATGGATTGGGCAGGGCATGAATGTGTACAAGTGTAAGTCTCCTGACAATCGCTCCCAAGGTGGCGGAAGAGGCATTGACAGTGAACGAATTTCTGTGGGAACGAAATGGAACAGATGGCTTCGACCAAATCCGCGACAAGCTCGGCTCATACGCCAATCTGAACCCATCGGCGTCTGTCAATCTGGAACGTTTTCTAGGTGAACGGACAGTCCACTGGCTGCATGGCTCAAACGATAAAGGCACGGGCGACGAACGTCCCGAAGCCTTCGCACAAGGTATGTCCCAACCACCCCTCGCCCATTCTAACTCAACGAGTCGAACACAGACCGTCAACACCGCACTCCTTGGCCCCCCCCGAACTCTGCCACAGGTACAGATCGAATGCAAAGAGCCAGCAACTACCATAGCCATCTCAAGCAAATGGAGCAAAGCCTCGGACGACAGGAGATGCACAGATTGTGGACGGTAGACTGGATCCGCAACGTTGGCCATGATGGCCGAGCCATGTAAGTCGACCTGCCACCAAGATTCTTACCTGTCACAGACAAAGTGACTGATTAAGTTATGCTGTGAGTTTCATCAGGACGACCTCGCCCGAAGCCATTGGACGCATCTTGACCCCATAACTCGATCAGATCTTTTCCATAACCGACGTCCATCATTCGAACTCGACAATCACGCCCAACGTAAACGGCAATCTGGCGTCTGTCACCGTCACTTCAACTCGTTCGCCCACCGCTTCTGCCAACGTTTTGGCGAGATTCGCCCTGGTCGCCTCCTCTAGCTGCTTGGGCGCTTGGTAGTACAACGGCCTCCCTTGGATTGCCAACGACGGCTTTTTGAGCTGCAGATCCTGCACTTGGGCCAACCTGTCGATGAGATCCTGAACGGTGGCATCGCTTGCGAACCTGAGCGTGCGCGATTCGCCGCCGCAGACGGGACAGTCGACGCGCTTTTCGTGCTCAAACGTGTACGTGTAGACCGAATCGTTGCCCGTATACATCATGTAGTTGTTCAAGTAGGGTGCGCAGGTGGTTGCGAATTTGAGCGCTTCCAGGACGCACGCCGAGGCGATGATGGCGTTGGTCGAGGCGATGGCGGGGATGATGTTCTTGACTACGCCTTGGGTGAGGTTCCACGTGACGCCAGTGATGTCAAACTTGGCAGCTCGGGAAGAGGCTTGGTCGAAGAGCCACGCGATGTGGTCCGGGTTGTCATTGTCGAGCTTGCGGTCCGGAAAGATGCGTGGCCACTCGAGCACCGAGGCCCACTCGATGCAGTGCTCGGGGAGACGCGGGGTGTTGGCGATGGTGCAGATGGGATAGGTGGTCTGCTTGTTGAGCATGTCGAGGCTGCATTCGTAGCAGGAGGTGATGGTGGGGAGGATGACTCTGGCCTGACCCTTGAACCCTTCTGTGCCGCCATCGATGAGCGGTTTGAGCGACTCGGGGTTATCTTGGTCCACCATGTTGACGAGCGTGGCGTTGATCCATCGCCGAGCTTCGACCGAGTCGAGTCCACATACGATGATATTGAATTGCATGTAATAGGATTCGGGCTTGTCTTGGATCTTGCCGTGGTAAGGGGTGATGTTGACACCGGGTACTCGACGCTGGACGAACTCGGCGGCAACTTGGGCTTTGGACCTGCCCACATCCTTGTCGCGGAAGAGGAACTGGCGGTTGAGGTTGGAGACGTCGATGGTGTCCATGTCAATGATGTGGATGTGATTGAAGCCGGACAGAGCGAGGTTGGAGAGGATCTCGCATCCTAGCCCACCAGCTCCGATGACGAGGATCTTGCATTGTGTGCGGAGGAAAGTTTTGACGGGGGAGCCTGGTTGAAAAGAGGGATCGGTAGAGGGACCGGGCTTATCAAGGATTCTGTCTATGTGGATGTGGCGTGATGGCCAATGGAGAGTCATGGTGTGGAGCGATATGGGGATGTGTGGAGGACATGAGGAGAAGGAGGAGGAGGAGCACCGTGAAATTGAGCAGAGTGGAGGGTGGAGGCTGAGGTCCGTGCAGCGTTTGCGCAGCTGAGAAGATTTGTTGTGTGCATTTGGTGTACACCTGACAACGATCTCACACTGTAAACAGGAGGCTAAAAGTCAGAAACACGTGAATTTCGGAAACCAAATTCCTTCTTGTTAGACCTGCCCGAACAAAAGTGTAAAAGTTTGAGTTTCAAAAAGTTTTGCAAAATTGCCGAAAATTTCGTAGTGCCCAGCTGCAGAGGACGGAGGCAGGTACACTGTATACAAACCCTGTGGAGCGTATCTTGTGTCGGTGTTTGTTATGTTGTTGTTTTGGGTTGGTTTGAAAATCATGGTTAACGTTTTTGACATGCCGACGCCGAATGACAGCTCAGCATGATTTCGTGGTCGTAATGCAATCGACTATACAAGTACAGTGCGCTCGGGACTGAGCCAGCATGCTGCTAATGCCGTCTGGTATGAGGAGCCACGCGGTGGCGTTTGAGACAGGGTAGGCTACTGTACTGTACTGAATTGCACAGAAGTGTAGGCTGCTTGAAAGTTTATGTACCGGGGTGCAGCACGGGTCGCTGCAAGCGCCCAAGAATTTCAGACTCCGAAGCATCACGCTGGCCGAAAAAAGAACGAATTTGCAGTTGTCGCCATGTGCACCATCGCACACACGCCATGCACGCTTGCACCGACGCTAGGAGTCGCCTAGGCTTAATCAGTCGCCGAGATACATGATACACGATATGAATCCAAGAGAAGGATCAACATTCCCCACCGAGCAAGATGATGGGATCTGCAAACGCTCGATGCGGATGCGTCTTTCCCAAAACAAACAGCAACAATACTCTGTAAGCGCCAAGCATCCGATGGCCAAAGTGGAAGCCAAGAACTGAGGCGTACAAAAAAAAGGAAAAAGAAAAGAAAAGAAAAAACCCTGGCAGGCGGCTTGGCAGAACCATCATGAGATGGGCGTCGGTGAAGGAAAGAGGCGGGACGGTACGGTATTATTACTTTATTGTGGTGGATTGATGCGATCCTGACACGGCCCACGCAAGTGCGCGACACACAACTGCAGGTTCGTGGGGATGTGCTGCAAGGGCAGGGCGATCAGCTGAAAAAGACACCACCACCACCAGCGTGTCTGTCACTCTGACTCTGACTTTGCTGCCATACTGTACCAGGTCCAGGTCCAGGTTTGGTTTGGGTTGGGTTGGGTTTATCAAGATGCTGGTTGGCGATCGCCGGCTGTGTCGCCTCGCTTAAGCCGACAGTTGTGAGGAAACCTCGGTTAGAGCCCATTTCCAAGTTGGATTGACTGCCGAAACGAAAAGGCTTCTTGCTCTGTGTGTCTGTTGTGCGATTTACCCTCCTACACTGTACTGGAACGTACAGTACAAGTAAAAATAAGAGGAATGCGATGCTATTTTTTGGGATATTTGATTCGATAGCCAGCCAACCACGATGAATCAGATGGAAGCTTCCGAAGTGAGTGTGGCATGTACGCGCTGGATATACTCAAAAATGTACTCTATACAGTACAGTAGTATCTTGTCGTGATGATACAGCAATATGTTGGCATTCGCTCGCTCGTGGTGCGATTATTATACAATACGGTACTGCTGCACTTTAGGTTCCGCAGGCACATCGCCAAACAACAACGGAAATTTATACAAGGAAAAAGATGAAGCGATTCAATCCAACAGCGCGCGGGTCCCGTTGCATTCCCAACAGCGTGCTTTGGCCTCGCCTCGATTTTTTTTTTTTTTTAACTCGGGTAATTGGGCTGCAATACTGTACTGAAGAGTAGCGTACTGTAAAAGCACTACTTTACTGTTCTTACTGTACTATTACTGTATATGGCGGCAAATCAGCACAATTCACAACAAGCCAAATCAATGCAGAAACCAAAGCCAGGATGCCGTCCGTCGATCGGAGTTGCGTCGACGCTCGCCTTACTCCCATCACCCCCCTTCCCCCCCTTTTCTGTTTTGTCTCTGTTGCTTCCCGTGCCAACTGGTTTCGATGGCGGATGTGCATAGAGGTTTTACCCAATCCCTGGCAGTCAGTGCCAACCGGCGCCCCCGCGCGCTGGCCGATGCTCGTTGCTTTACTCCGCCCGCTGCTTAGGCCTGTCTGCTAGTCTGCGGTTTCTGCCTGCAGCCTACGCCTAGATCTACGTTCACAGAGATGCGGAACCTCCCCGTTGCGTTGTGGTAGCCATATGCTGACTGCCGATTCTCTCTTCCTTCTGTCTGTCTGTCTGTCTGTCTGTTTGACCCTGAGTCAGTCGGGTCTCCCTTGCGCATTTCCCTCGTCTAGTCTTTGCCAAGCACCGTCCCCGTCCCCCTCCTCTCCTCTCCTCTCCTCTCCTCTGCTTTCTCGCTCTGCCTCTTGCTCTGCCTCGCTCTTTTTCACCCGAAGCTGGTTCCTGGCCTGTATCCTTTTCTTTTTCCGCTTGTCCTGCGACGTCCTGTACTTATTGCTCGGTGTTGCAGTCCTGGCTTTCGTTCTTGTTTATCCCCCTTCCCTCTCCTGTTCTGGCTTCCAACTATCTTCCCTTCTTCCGTTCCACCACCCCTTCCTTCTTCACCGTCTCCTACTCGCACTTGACTTGGCCATCGACGACAACAACAACGACGACGACGACGACGACGACGACAAAAACAACGTCTCTGTTCGCTTCGATCAACGTTGTACTCTTTTCTTTGCACTTTTTTCTCTCCCCCCGTTTCGATTCGGCTTGCTGCTTCCTCTCAATCTGTGCTTGATCTCTTAGCCGTTTGACAACAACCCTAGCATATTTACGCTACACTTTCATCATATCTTTCAAAATGGACCGTCCACCTCGTTCACCACACACCGCCGCTTCGGCTTACTATAGCCCCGACCCCAACTCTCCCACTTTTTCTCCACCGGGCGAATACCAGGAGTTTCAATCGCTCCGTCCAGGCACTCCAGGCTCCTTTGCTGGCTACTCGATGCACAGTGAAAAGTACGATCGTGCCGGTACCCCTCAGAACCTCTTGAACGGTCAAAATGAGCGTTCCAGCACCTACTATTTTAGCAAGGAGGGAGGTGCCGCCGCTGCTGCCTCGGGTGGCGCCGCCTACTCATACCAGGGCCGTCGCGGTCAAGGCTACAACCCTGCCAACACAGCTTCTCTCGAACGTGGCGCCGCAACCAAGCGTCCCGGTTTCATCCGCCGTCGACCTTTCATCTTCTGCCTCCTCGTTCTGCTCGTTCTCGTCGGTGCCGGTGTAGGTGCCGGTGTCGGAATCACAATGTCGCACAAGTCAAACAACAAGAACCTGGCCGCCAACTCGAATGCAAGCGACGCCAACTCTTCCAGCTCGGCTTCGGCCGCCTCGCCTTCCAACGCCAACAGCGCCGGTACCCCCACCACCACCACCGCCGCCGCTCCAACTCCCACCATCACCCCCTTCCCCAGATGGAACTGGACCGATCCCAATGCAAAGGTCTACGGTGCCAATCTCGGCAACTGGCTCGTTCTCGAGCGATGGCTCAACGAGGACTGGATGGTCGCTCAGGGGGGTGCCAATGCTTGGGACGAGTGGTCTTTCTCTCAGAACCTTGGCAGCAGAGCCGCTGCCATCATCCAGGAGCACCAAAATTCTTGGGTCAACGAAACTCAGATGGACACTTTGCAGAACGCCGGTATCAACATGATCCGTATCCCTATCCCCTTCTGGGCCTTCATCCCTACCGTTGCTGGTGAACCCTACATCACCAACGGCGACTACGTTGCCCAGCTCAACAAGATGATGTCTTGGTGCTACGCGCGTGGCATGTACGTTGCCCTCGATCTCCACGCCATGCCTGGCTCTCAGAACGGTGACCAGTCCTCCGGTCACAACACCACCGATCTGCAATGGTTCACCGCCGCCAACCAGGCGCGTTCCGACACTTTCCTCAACAATGTGCTTCAGTGGGCCACTACCAGCAACTACAGCTCCATTGTCAGCGCCATCAACGTTGTCAACGAACCGCGTGGTGTCGGCGATGACTGGAACATTGACCAGAGCCGTTTCCAGACCATTCAGTCGTACTACGAGCGTTCGTATGCCACTTGCCAAAAGTTCAATGTTCCCATGACCTTCCACGGTGGATTCATCCCCAACGCCATGACGGTCTGGGCACCATTTGTCTCGGGCAAGAACCCTAACATGCTCATCTACGAGAACCACCCGTACCCGGGTTGGTTCTCTCAGCCCGAACCTGGCGCCTCGGCGATTCAGACGGCCGTGTGCAACATTGGAACTGCGTCTCAATCGTTTGGCGTTCCGATTTTGATGGGCGAGTTCTCTGGTATCAATGCGGTCGGCTCTCAAACCTTCTCTCAGACGTATTTGGAGATGCAGTACGCCACGTATGGACAGTCGGCAGGTTCCATCTTTTGGAATTTTAAGGCGAACCCTTCGAGCAACCCTGTTTTGGCGTTGGCGGGCAACCTGATGACGCTGTACTCGTACTTGGATATCCTTGCGGCTGGCTACATGCCTAACCCAGGCAAGGGCGGCAACATTCGCTCGTTCTACGCTGGTCTTCCCAACCCATGTGGTGCGTTCCAGAGCATCACTTACGTCAACCCTGCGCCCTAGACTTGAACCATTTAACCAACCGAACCGAACCGACCTGACCCCCGACTTGGCTTGCACTTGAGCCCTTGTCATTTCACATTCATTTCAAATTTTGCCTCCGCTTGCCTTCCAACCCCCCCTTCTTTATGGACCTTTTCTTATTGTTTTATCTCTCTGAACTTTTTTGTTTTTGTTTTTTGGTTTTGTTTTTGTCTTTTTCAACCCTCGTTTTTACCCATCCATCTTTTTTAACGTCAACCGGGGGGTGTTTGTTTGTGTTTTGGCTTTCTGTTTCTCATTTTGAGTGGGCCGCTAGAGAAAATCTAGGAAGGAAACTTGATTTGATTGGGGAGGGAGACGGAGGTGGGGAGTTGGGGGAAGGGTAGGTTTACTTGGCGAAGGGGATATCGTTTGTAACTTGTTGAAGTTTATCGTAAAGTTGAGCTCTTCTGTTACCAAAAGCGTCTCTAACTAGAGCTCTGGCATGATCTGCTGCCTGTCTCTGACTTAACTCCAACTTGAATCGATCTCGCAACCTATCGATCGTCACCAAACCATTCGGAAAACTAGGCAATTGAGTACCCAACATCAACTTGCACGTCTCGACAATCTCGTCCGACCACTCTCGCACAGCAAGGAAAGCCTTAACCACAAGCTCCTCAAACATCCTAAACCCAACCGACCCCTCACCGCCCATAACATCCACCATCTCGTAACTCAGCTTAAAACTCCACGGCTCAAACTTCATCCCTCCCGGCCCAATGTCAAAGAGGAAGCCAAAGTCAATGTGCACCAAATACCCCTCCCCATCGATCATCATGTTGCCATTATGGCGATCCCGGATTTGCAAGATGTGGCACACGATAGAGTACGCCGCCATACTCTGGATGAATTTGATCCGCGCCTGCTGGAATCCGATCGAATCCTCCCCACCGTACTTGCCATGGAAGAACGTCAGCAGATGGTTGATCTTCGCCCGCCCCATCTCGTCACGAGACGTAGCGTTCGGCACCACATCAATCACCCCGCAACCCGGCCCCGTCGCAGTCACGCGGTACGGATTCAAATACAGATCCACCCCCACCGTCGTAAACACATTCTTGAACATCGCAATCACCTGCAACGCCAACACATCCTGTCGACAATCATCACCCACCTTGAAAATCGCCGCCTGCCAAACATCCACCGACTCCCTCCTCACCTCACCCACCTCGTCCGCCCGAAGCATCTCACGACGCACCTTGAACGTCGCCATAAACGGCGCCTTGGCATGACTCTGCAACGGCCGCCCCGACTTTCGATCCAAATCCACCACAACTCCGTCCGCATTCGACGGCAGATACACCCCCTGATCCACCTTGATCTTGGCCATCTCCTCGTCGATCTTGGCCTTCTTCTCCGCCTTGCTCTTCTTGATGTACGGCTTGAGTTTGCCCGAAATGCTCGTGACTTCGTTGAAGAAGCCGAATTCGCGCTCGTAGAACTCCTGCGCCTCGCCCGAAAGCGCGCCCACGATCTTGTCCACCATGCGGTCCAGCGTCGGCTTCATCGGGTCTTCCTCCTCCGCATTGTCGTCGCGGTACGAGTTCGCCTTCATGTTCCAGATAATCTGGTGGCAGAACAACTGCGAGATCTTGGACGTCTCAAAGATGAATTGCTCCACGTAGCCGTATGCATCTTCGCGCAGCGCCTGCACGACCTGCGGTACGTAGAAGAACGTCAGCTCCACCGGGTGCGCCATCAGGCTCCTCATCGCATACTGCAACAACATCGGGTGCGACGAATAATCCGGTTGGAACAACTCGATCGCTTCCACTGGCGAAACGGCTGCCCAGTAGCCCAACCATTTCAGAGCAGATCCGTCCTTCTTGGCCAAAGAGAGGTGCGACTCGACGAGGTACTTGAGCGCCGCGGCGTTGTCGACCACCTTCCAGGGCTGCGCGCGCACCAGCCGTCCGAGCGTCGCCCTGATCGCCTTGGACTGAACGCGCAATCCAAGCTGCACCGCAACGTGCGCGTTGATCCGCCACGCACTTTCGACCAGCCCCGGCCACGACGCTTCGGACACCGAGCTCATCGTGGCTCCGACAAAGTCACTGCCTCGGGAAGCCGTGTTGAGCGGATTGGCCCAAACACTCAGCCTCGCCAACTCGCTCTCGACCAGCACCTGGAGCAGACGCTTCTTCTCGCCCACCGCTGCCCTCGCGTCGTTGAGACTCATCCCACCAGGCATCCTAACCGCTGAGAGCAGAGGCGGGAACGACGTGACATGCTGCTCTGCCCTCATCGAATCCCTCTCGACCAATCGCAGCGTTTCTTGGAGCACCTGCATATCCGCACCGAGCTGCAACCGGTTGCCGCCAAAGGACCACTTGGGCGCACCCTCGAACCACGCGAGCGCCAATCTGTAGACCGCCTCGCGGAGGTGGTACTCGACCAATCCCTCGAGCTGGCTCGTCTGGATGACGCGCAGCCCGAAATTGACCAGCGTAAAGCGTACCTCCCTCGCCAGCGGATGCATCGACATGAAAGCTGCGGCCAAGCCGCTATGCTGAACAAGGCGGACGAGCGACAACACCATGCTCGCATCTCTGTACCTGCCAGCCTCGAAGCGGCTCGAGATGAACTGCAGCAGCGTCAGATGTGGAGTGAACAGCCGCACCGCCTGCTCCTGTTCCGCCGTGACCTCGTCCCTATTGAACGCGCCCATCTCGGTCTTTCTCAAGAACGGATGTTTTGCGCCCAACTTGTCCGAGAAGACACCTTTCCTCGCCTTGGCCGACATGGCCCAGCCGAGGGTGAGCTCGGTCATCACTTTCGTCTCCACCTCCGGCCGCGATGCGATCACCCACGTCCACACCTGGCACGCCGTCTGCACCGCCTCGGGCGTGAAAACGACAAACGGCACCCACACGAGCAGATGCACCAGCTCGTAGTCCGCTTCGGGCAGCCCCACCACCAACGCTGCACTTCGGTAGAGCAATCGTCGCAACTCGCCAAACGCCACCGGCTTGTTGCTTTTGGCAAGCGCAGCGAGCTGGTCGCGGCACTCGGCAATGCCCTTGGGCGACATCGAGTGGCTTGGATCTTTGGTGAGTTCGACGAGACCGCGTTCGAGTGCCAGGTGGATGCCGGTCATTTCGCCAAGGTACATCGACTTGGCCGAGAGAGCGCTGATGAAGCCGCTGGTCTTGTCCGCGGGGACGCCACCCAGGGCCGGGAGAAGGCGCTCTTTGCGTGCAGAGACAGGCATGCTGCGTGCAAACTCGAGCGCGACACTCTTGCCCAACTCGCTCCTCTCGCTCAGGACGTGGCCATGGGAACCGTCATCGACCGATACCAAGTAGCGCTCCAAGATCCCCTGCACTTCGAGCGGCGCAAGGCCCATGACGAGCAAGAGATATTCGCGCGCCTTGCCTCCGAACGAGGCGAGGATCTCGTTGCGCTGCACGTACGAGTCCGAGAGATCGAACTGGACGGCTTTGGACCGCTCCGAGGCGTAGTGGTACCTAGGCGCAAACTCGTCGCGGTACTCGTCCTCGCATCCCTTCCTGAGCAAGGTGAGCATCTCGAGCATCGCCTCGACCACATACTGGTCGCACAGCACCGAGGGCAGCGCGTACACCACCTTGTCCAAGATGACCCGCGCCACCTGGCGCACCTTGGCCACCCGATGGCAGCATCCCAACATCAACTTGACCACTTCTCCGCAAACGCGGGGGTCGAGCGAGTGGCGACCGACCTGGCTTGCGAGGTCGTTGATGAAGAAATCAATCACCTTGTCGGCAATCGCCTGCATCGCGCCCACAAGCGCACTTCTGTTGAGACCCTGATTCGTGAAGTACCACAACACCATCGAAGGCCTGCCCATCTTGCTGCGCAAACATTCCAATTCGTAGATGGTGGAGAGGAACGTCACCTGCGCATAGCTGAACGCGCGAATTTCGCTAGCATGGCTGGGGATGACTGCGCTGAGAGCCTTGCGCTGCGAGTCGAGCGTCTGGTGTGAGAACTCTCGCTTGAGCACGGAGTTGTATTCGAGATCGCTCTCGAGATAGTTTTGCGCCGACTCGGGCACGATCGTCGGCGTCTTGAGCGAGATGGAGCTGAGCGCTTTGTTGACGAGCTGCGCCTGCGCCTGTGCGGGGTTCGCGGGAGGCGAGCTCTGTTGGACAGCTGCAGGTGCGGCAAAGCCGAACAGGACTGAGAGGAGCCACATGTTGCGGAAAAGCGACACCATCTCCGTGGTCGGGGCGATCTCGGGATGCAAGTCGTCGTGCTCCAGCACGGCAGCAATGGCGGGGAGAAGCGTGGCGAGGTCCGTGTTGAGTTCAGCCAGCTCCTCGGCGCTGCTCTTACCTGACGAGGCGACAGTTTGCAGCTGCACTCCCTTCTCGGCAAACAGCTGGAGGAGCTCGACAAGCAAGATCTCCTTGCGTCCACCCGTAGCTCCGTCCTCGTCGGTGGCCGAGGGGTCGCGTTCGTCCTTCTCGTCCAATCGACCAAGACCGCGCGCCAGCTTGAGCTGAGCAGATTCAACCGCCACGGCCACATGCCTGTTGGCGCCGCCGGTGAGGGCGTTCCTCGAGACAGCAGAGAGTGCGCGAACCACATCGACATAGGCACTGCGTGGACCAGCGAGGGCGAGCGGGACGACATTGTCGAGGATGGCGGCTTCGGCCCATACGTCGGCGTTGCGCAAACGCTGGAGGAGCATCGATACGGTAAGCGCAGTAATGTCGCTCTTGCCCACCTCGAGCGCCAGACGCGAAATGACCGTGATGGTGCTGAGATTGATCAGCTTCCTTTGCTCCTCGGACCTCGCCGAAATGTTGGCCTGCGAGCCGGAAAGCGACACGCCGTTGAACTGGTCCCTAGCTGTGAGCGCCCTCGATACACCACTGCGCACGGAAAACCCACTGCCGGCGACACCGCCCACACCCAGACCACCGGAAGCGTCACGGCCCAGGTAGTTGAGCAAGTTGTACATGGTCGACACGACCAGATCATCGCCAGGGGCGATGGTGACGCACGAAGCGAGACACCTGGCGGCAGAAAGCAGGATGGGCGAGCTTGCGCCGTTGGCAGTTGGCATGAAGATGGGGAGCGGCGAGGTGACGAAATGCCTGAGCACCCTTGTCATGGGCAGCGCCAGAGCCTGGTTGTTCCTTACCAGCACACCGACACTCTGCAGCGCCGCGCCTTGGCATCTGGCGTCAAAGACAGGTGCACAGTCACTCAGCATCGAGCGGATGCGGACGAAGACGTTGTTGTCGATATCCTTGACATCGGCCGTGGCAAAACTGCGGGCGATGGAGCAGAGTGCAGAGAGCTTGAGACTCTCGGCGAGGATTTCGGGAACATGAAGGTCGGCGATGATCTCGGAGCCCTTTGCGCCTTCGCTGAGGAGGAAGCGCTGTACGTCGTGAAAGCTGCGGTTGCTAGCACGCAGAACGGCGTGGAGCGTCTCGTCGAGGTCTTGGAGCGTGCTGTTGGCGCTGTACGAGGGTTGAACATCACCAAAGGCGGCCGACGCATTACCGTTCCCACCAAGCAGAGGGACAGCAGCAAGAAGACCACCAGGGATGCTACCAGGGAGGCCATTGATGCCGCTCGATTGAGGAGCAGCTTGAGCTGCAGAGCCATTGCTGTCGGCTGCAGCGGCCGCGGAGGAGTCGCTGTTGGCGAAATCGGGCTGGATCGAGTAGCGCAGGAGCGAGTCCCAGGCTTTCTTGGTCGCCTTGGGAGCGAGGACGGCACGGCTGTGGTGGTGCTCCAGATCCTGTTGCCAGCGTTCGGCATCGAGGTCGAAACGGTCAGCCTGGGACTGGAGGCGAGAGTCGACGTGCTTGTGATGGCCGGAAGAGTCATTGACGGAGGGACGAGCGCCCAAGGCGAGTGCCTGAGCGAGGGCAGCCTCGAGCATGTCGATGGAGGCGAGGAGAATGTAGTGACCCGAGAGAGGGATATTGGCGAGACGGTAGCGGTCGAGCAGGGCGAAGCGGTAGTCGCGGTCCTCGACTTCGAGGCCAGTGCCTTGGGTAAAGATGAAGCCACCGTCGGGACCGATGAGGTCGGCGTCCTCGTCGTCGTCGCCAGAGAAAAAAGTGTCGACACTAGCCTCGGACTGGTCATCGGTGGGGCGGACAGTGGCGACCTTGGGTGCACGCCGAGTGGCACGCCCGGCCTGCTGACGCAAGTAGCTCTGATCGTCGAGCAGAAGCAGGGCATCGTTGAGTCTGCGGACTGTCTGGGTGGAAGTGATGATGGGAGTCAATACGTCGGCAAGACGAGCAAACTCGTGCATCTTCCAACCGAACGAGGTGGAAGTGATGGCCCGGTAGAGACCGTTGAAGAGTGGAGCGAGCTTGACTACGACGGTATGCGCATCTCCTGAAGTGGCACCGAGCGCATCTGCGAGTTTGGTAGCCAGATCAAAGATGGCATTGATGCATCGAGCGCGATGGTGAGGCGCATGGATCGAGACGTGGAGGAAGCTGGAGACGAGAGCGTGGGAGAGCTGGTCAGGAAGCGAGTAGGTGGACGAGCTCATGTGCTGATCGTAGTCGAGCAGGGTGAGCTGACGGAGCAGCTGCTCGAGATCATCGAGGACGGGAACGAGATGCTCATCGTTGTTGACGTGGGTGGTGGACGAGAGGGAGGAGGCAAAGAGCGCGAGACTGATCTGGGTGCGAGCAGCCGAGGCGGAGAGGAAAGGTTTAGAAGCAGTGGTGACCTTGCTGGTGGTGGCAGAGTTGGCAAAGATGGAGCGAACCTTGGATCGAGCCGAGGGGATGGTGGCGATGTCGTCGGCGAGGTTGAGGGCGAGCGAATCGAGGATGAGCTGATGAGTAGGCAGGTCGAGGCTGTCCATGATGGATTACGTTCGGATGAAGCGTATAGCTACGCTGCTAACACTGATTTGGTTCTGCTGATTGATGTATCTTTTTTTTTTTTTCTCTTTCCTTTCCTGCGAATGTAATGAAGTGAATCGGAAGAAGCGAGAGTTGGTTGTCGGAAGAGACGATGATGGAATAGAGTGACCGGATAGGTGTTGGCTTAGTTTTGGTGGTTAGGAGAGTGCCCTTGCGTTCGGACCCTCCCCGACGGCGTGGACAAGTGCACTGTGACAATGTGGAGAAACGATAGCGGCACATCTGCACAGTGACCGTGACTACTGACAGCCGCGGCTGAACGCTTTTTTGAGCTTTGAATTGGCGTGAAATCCATATTTTGTGCGAGAAAAATCAAAAAAAAAAAATCAAAAGCGTGAAAGAGTGCACGTTCGACATTTGCCTCATTCACAATTTGCTGAGTCGCTCTGTGGGGCAACACTTGTACTGAAGACCACTCGAGGAGTTGGCAACTGATTCTCCAAGTCGACAGCATTGGGTGGTGTGCCACTTGGCGGTGGCATTGGTAGTGAACAGTGACAGTGGAATATTGTGGGAATATTTACAGGTGGTCGTCGTTGGGTTTTGTCAGAGTAGCCATCTCTGCATCCATTGGGCTGAAGTATAACTAGTAGTAGGAAAGATGGGCTTAGCACTTGCAAGATGAGCCATCCTCCATGGTAGTTTGTGCTGGTGCGGCAGTTACATCGATGTCTGTTTAAAGAAAAACCAATTGAAATGTTAGTCAAGCTCCAGCGCACCATTCATACACCTTGGAGCAACACTTGGACTCACTCTTGTTGGCGGTAGCACCGCCATTGGCAGCCTCGGCATCCTTGTCCATCCCCGGCAGTGCTTGGGCAATCTTCTTGAACAAGACCTTGACATTGTGACCTGCCTTGGCCGATGTCTCGATGAACATGACGTTGAACTCTTGTGCCTTTTGTTCTGCCTCTTCCGTCGTCACTTGTCTGTCAGCGTTCGATCACAATGGGACGGTATCGTTAGCGTAGGAATCGTCGAGCAATGTTGTTGATCGGATAAGCAGGGAAACATACCTCTTGTCGCTCAAATCTGTCTTGTTGCCTACGAGAACAATAATGACATCGTTGCCGCGCTCGGCTCGCACATCGTCGATCCATTTCGATGTGTTTTGGAACGACGCTCGGTCTGCATCATCAGAGGTAACGTCAGTCTAGGATTCGATATCCATGCGTGCTTGGCTGGTCTACGTTTTGCCAGCTTGTACTCACTTGTGATATCGTAAACAACCACTGCTACCGAAGAGTCACGGATGTAGGATGGAATCAAGGAGCGGAAACGTTCCTGCCAAGCGAAAAAAGTGCGAGCCGAGCCGTGAATGTGGTGTCAATCCATGTTTCCAATCGAGACGTAGCGAGAGCGAGGGCGAGAGTGATGCAAGCTTACCTGTCCAGCAGTATCCCAAAGTTGCAGACGCACGGTCCTATCTTCCAGGTACATGGTCTTGGAGAGGAAGTCGATGCCGATGGTGGCTTGGTATGTATTGTCAAAAGTGTCGTACATGAAACGTGTGATCAACGAAGTCTTGCCCACCGATTGCTCCCCAAGAAAGACCAACTATGTTGCAGTTCAAGTCGATGCCATTGTGTCGACAGGGACAGGACAGAATGGAGTTCAGTTACGGCTTGTGGAAAGTGCACATGTTTGAGCCAACGATGCGATACTTACCTTGAACTTCCTGAGTGGCTGGCCGAACTCGGCAGTGGTTGCGCCTGGTGCATTGGACATGTCGACTCGTGCTCGTTTGGCTCGATCTACAAGGCGGTGCCAATGTGGTTGAGGTGGGGTCAACAGCAACACCCTGTGTGGGTTTGAATGCTAACAGGGACGACGCCGGAGCAAATATAGGTGATAGGTGAGACAGATCTATGCGAGATCCGCCCGAGCCGAAAAGACTGTAGGAGGCAACTCGAAAGGCTGGATGCGGCGTTTATCGGCGACTTTGGTGGTAGTCAAAGACTGGAGCTGCACGCTGGATGGTGGGATGGTGGTGGTATGAGGACGATGGATTTTGGCTGACTGCAGGTGTCTAGGCAGGTGTTCGTTGAAAATAGAGTGTCAAGGTGAGGTGGATGGAAAGAGTTATGCACCAAGCATTACGATGACGATCAAGATGAGAGCGGGCAGAGTATAGTCTGAGAAGCTGACGATTGTTTCTCTGTGCCCGCGGTGTGCTGCTGCTGATGCTGATGCTGCTGCCTCAGTTTTGGTCACTGTGGCGCGTTCGCTGTTGCATTTCCAATTGCAACTCAACGCACACACATCCATCCCCACTCTGCATTTCCTCTCGCCGATTCTCGCACGAACAAGAAGGGTAATTTCTGTTTTCTTTGACCTTTCAACAGTAGACAGTCTAACATTGAATTTGAACTTGCAGGGAAAAAAATAACAAAGGACAACCCACCACCGGCGATTGATTCCAACGGGTTCTAATCATGGTCTCACCAAAGCCACCAACCGGAGATTAAACGTCAACATGTTTCAGCTCCAGAACAGTATCACACTTTGATTTGCATGCCGTATGAACGTGCCACAGAGGCGAATGCTGAGATTGAGAACGAATGTAATATGCATGAATGGCCAACAGAAAAATGAACAAGGACAGTAGCGGTCTCTAAAATGCGAGATTCCGTGAGTGGGTAGAGACAGAGTACTATACTATGAAATGAGATGAGGTGATGCTGAGAGGGTTGATGATGGCGAATACCAACTTTTGGCAGCTTTGTGCTGATGCGTGCAGTAAGTAGTTAGACCTTGATGATCTCGTGGGCGTCGGCGCCAGAGAATTCGAACCCGTCTTTCTCCAGATCGGAGCCACTGCTGTAGAGTGCAGAAGCCATGCGGCTGGATATTGAAGGTGAGATCTGAGTCTCGTCAGATGCGCGGAGGATATGAACAGGGCGGACTGGCTTGCTCTGTTCCATCTCGACCAATTGCTGCTGCTGCTGCTGCTGCTTCTGTTGCTTTTGCTCGTACCTCTTCTCTAGAGATTCGCCCATCTTCCACATCACCCATGCGCCCCAAACTTGGCAGAAAGCCAATCCGACGGTCGAGATCCAGAAGAGTGCATCCCATGCATATGCGTTGTTGCTATGAGCTCCGCGCTGGTACTTGTTCCAAAAGTAAATCGTGCTGCCAATGCTGGCAAACTTGAACACCAGACTCTGAATCGCACCGATCCGGAACATGGGTCGCAGCACCTTGGTAGGCGCAGACAGTCGGTACATGAACAGTGCCACAAACACGGTCTGCTCCGTGGTAGCCTGGTAAGACCAAAGCAGTCCCGTGATCACGAACGAAGGGTCTTGCAGGCGTTGCAGCATGACCAGCGAAAGGCTGATGGCGAAACATGTAATCGCGTGGTGTGCAATCATCGGGTAAGTCATTCGATACCTGTAGATCACCTCGAACAGGTACAGCCCCGAAATCAAGCCAGCAAGACTTCGCATCATGTTGATCCTCACCAACGTAAAGTTGCCTGCCACAAGAGGCGAGCAAATCAGCTGCATCACCAACGCTGCCGTAGTCACCACCACCTGCAGCACGTAGATCACCATGGTTCGCTTGTGCTCATCGGTGAGATCCTTGGGCCACTTTCGTCCAATCGCTCGCGGAAGAACAAATTCGCGCAACACGTTGGCCACAAAGTAATAGATGAACATGAGCGTGATAAACGCGATTGGGTAGTTGTACGTTGCTAGATAGTCGACTTTCTCCGTAGTCAGAGACATGACAACTTGCAACGATTGTGGCGAGAGTTGGGATAGGATCGCTGCTGGCTGTTGGCCTGTCGACATGGCTGCGCCCAAGGCAGCCGCAGAGGGGTTGGTGGCCATGCTGAGCGATGACATTTTGAAAGGGGAAGCCCGATGAGCAAACAGATGCAAAGGGCCAACAGAGATGAAAAGAAGAGATGCAGAGTAAAGTGTTGTGGGGGGGTTTGATGGGAACGAGAGGGGTTGGGAGTGAAATGGTAAGGTTGTGTTATATACATCTGGGATCGGTGCATGCACGAGAAGCCTATTCAACCCATCAAGCACGGCCAAGTGCAGCAGACCGAGACGGGGCGTACCCACTACATTCTACGCCGAGGATGTTTTGTGTGTGTGCGTGTGTATGAGCAAGAGTGTCTCGGTGTTTCTACTGGAGAGCGCGGGTGGTAGTTCTGTGTGATGCCGTTGAAAGAGGAGCAACGTGCATAGCACAATTGCAGGCCAAAACGCAGACTGGATAAGTTCGAGCAGTGTGCTGTCATGTCGATTATCGCGGGACATGTAGAACTCTGCACAGGATCTGATTCGGGAAGGAAGAAGGCAGGCAAGCAGGCAGGCAGGAAGGCGTGACATTCTCAACCACCTAACCTATTGAGCGGTGTTCGGGTCACGAAACATGTTACAATGCAGATAAGCCGCGACGACCAAAGGGCGAAACTTTGGACACCAAGTTTCACCACTACTGACGTGCATTGTGGTGACAGCACCGGTAGCGGAGTCTGGCATGGCGGTGACAGTCCATCTTTTCCGAAGAACGCATGTGCAGCAGCTCAGGCCCTCGTAGCAGCCAAGTTGAGGTCAACAATAATACAGTAGTAAATATGATGTTCACAGTGCAACGAATTGTTTCAATTCCATTCCGCCCAAACAAATTGCGACTTTTTCCGGGCAGCCGCATCCTGCAGTACAGTGCATTGCACAGCAATGATACAGTGTAGTAGTTAGTAGTAGACTGGTAGTAGAGTGTGTCTGTTTGTTTCTGCTGCAACAGTATTTTGTCTCGCCTCGCTTTTCTTTCATCGAAAATTGCTGTGCTGTACCGTGACCAAATCCTTGTAATCCTCCCTCTCTTTCTACGATCAAGTCTGCTTACCCCGAGCAGGCCTTGACAAACGCTGTGGTCCATGCTCATGCTGGGCAAGGCCACAATCACATTCATTTCGGTCGCGAACTCAACCGCTCAAGCCGCTCCATGCTTCAGGAATCGTTGGCAAGACATCATAGTTATCTATCAGAAATCCAAGGTGAAAATGATCGAGAGCGTTGCATCGGGCGCGTACAATGTCTCGCATTTGTTCCAAAGCTACGAGTTCCAGCATCCGAGACAGCGAAGACCGGCAGAGATAAGCACTGCCATCGGTCTACCTTTCTTTGACTTTTGACATTGACATTGACATGCTGGTCTTCGTTTGACATGCGGCTTGCCGAACAAGCACTCGGTCGTTTCGCCGACTTAGCTTTCCGTGTCGAGAATCGCAGCCAGCTACGACCGACGCCCACAGGCATGCTTGGTAGCACGCACGGCAAAGGTCTCGGCGCACTTTTGGTGCCATCAGAACCAACCCTGCGCCCACATGGCTCTTTTACCCACTGAGGGCCGCATGCGTCGGCTCAAGCGAGCTTCAAAGTGGTCGGTTGACTCATCGGATTTAGTTAGGTGCTCGTGGGTATGGCAAGGTGTCATGGCGCCCTGCAATGATGTACGACCCAAAACCGACGAGCAAGTCGTGTTGCTCGGATCCACAAATTTATCCCTCCTGTTTGTGAAGCATTTGTCCGGGCTACCCCTTTGACGATGCAGGCACCGGGATCGAAAAGGCGGGCCCACGACGGGAAGAAGAAAATCGGTGCCTGCAGAGGAAAGCACAACAAACTTGTTTTTGACGCCTGCAGCCGGCAGCATGGTCTCGCTCCGGGTCGGATGGGTTGCAATCGTCAGATACAGTATGCGAAAACCACGAGCACAAGGGTCACCTGTACACAAGTACAGTACGATACGGGGCGGCGGGTTTTGCACAGCAGAGTCGAGTCGACGATTGCAAAGATCCGAGCATACTGTATGCAGGCGCCATCCAGTACAGCGACCGATCGGTAGCGGGACTGGCGGAGCTGTAAAAAGCCAGTCAGTCGAATTTCAATAAAGGATCCACTCTATCGTCATGCTGGTTGGCCTGGCTCGATTGTCTGTCTCACCAACGCGGAGGCGCCTTTGCTCGCTCCTTTTTGGACAGCTGCAACACCCCGGCGGCAGCAACCTGTCAATATACCCGATCCTCTTTTCTTTTGCTGGGGATCCGACCTCTTGCTTTTTTCTTTTTCTTTTTCTCTTTTTTCCTTCCACGTTCCTGTTCTGCTACTACTTTGCTTCGTCATGCGGGTTGCTTTGGTCTATCGGGACCAGCTGCACCTTCTCTGGTCCACTGTTGAGCCCGATCCCGGCGATGGAATTTTCCGTGGCGTTTGATTCAAGATCTTGCTGCTTGCAACAGCATTTGCCGGCGCCGACTCCGATATGGTTACCCATAAGGGATACAGCACACGGCAGGAAAAGTTCGCCTACATGCACAAACTACTCCCGCTTTTGAGATATCGCTGTCAGCCCTTTGCATGTTCGCCCGAATGGATGCAGCAGCACGGGGCCGCATTTCATCACACTCAGCGCCCTGCGAACCAAGTCTGCGAATTATACAAAAAGAGCGCGCGACCTACTCAGTGGCTTGGTAGATGGGATGCCCAAAGGAAAACCAACATCAATCGTTCACAAATGGGTCCAGCGACATTCGCACAATATTCAGAACAAGGCTGTTCTGGGCATGATGCTGCACATTACAGTCCAAATGGCGAACAGGAAGATCAAGAGGTTAAGGCAGGACGTCTTAGGCCTTTGCATAGACCTCTTTGGCAGCCTTTCGAAGCGCTGCAAGGTTAGGACCACTGACTCTCTTGACCTCCTTTCCATTCTGGAAAATCAAGTAGGAGGGGAGTGTCAGGATATGCGACTCAGCAGCGACATCCTCCTGAGCATCGACGTCGACCGAGTAGAATGTGAGCTTGTCGCCGTACTGCGACGACAAGGACTGGAACTGAGGGATGATGATCTCGCAGGGTTGGCACCAGGTCGCCACGTATTCGATCACTGACGGTTTAGCGCTGTTGATAACCGTCTTGAATTGGTCGATTGATTGAATCTGCTCAACGGCATAGCGAATGCTTTGCTGAGGCTGAGACGTAGCTTGCTGTTGATCCAGTTGCTCTAGCTGCTGCTGTAGTTGTTGTTGCAGTTGTTGCATTTCCGAGTCGATATTGCTCAGCGCTGCAGGTGCGCTTCCATCGAGTCCACGGATGGACAGGTTGGGGTCCACTTGTGGAACAACCGCGCTACTCGCGCTCAAAATGAGCACCAGCGAGCTAGCAATCAAGGAGAAGGGCTTCATGATCGACTTCTGTTCGTCGTCAAAAGCGGTGTCAATGGTCTGGATAGATGTGTGTCGACTTGGTGGGATGTCGAGGTTGGGATACAACGTGTTTGTTTTATTCCTACACAACGACGGCATCACCATGGCACAGCTCAGCAAAAAATGGATGTTCAAGCTTAGGGATCGCCGTCAAGCATGCAGACTGGATCCCGAGGTCAAGAGACTCTACCGTCTTGGCAAGAGTGGCGTAAGACGACACCCCGAAGCATGAATCGGAGGGTGGGGGAAATTTCCATCGGGCGCAATGTTTCGAGATTCTGCCCGATGGCAATAGGATCGGTTTGCTTTCAGACATGTCCTTTTGTTCCATTTCCTTTGCCGCCCGAAGCCGAAGAAACTGCCCATCCATTGTATCTTGTCCCCCCACATGGACCCACCCGAGCCATTCCATGCCGTCTCCGACCAACTCAGCACCCAACTCATCCAGTCCCGCTCCAACCTCTTACCTAACAGATCTTGTAAAAATCAACAAGCAACACACAAGAGCGAGAAATGCCAAAATAAGAGTATGAAATTTACAACAACTGAAACAACCAAAGTGACGGTACAGCAGAATGGCAGAAGCTAGCTGTCCAAGATAGAGGGATGTCCGAAAGTGCAAGCGACCAATTGCCGTTGCAAGGTGTGTGTGAATGCGGCGGTCTGGTTCGAATCGATGCCTGAAACGCTGACGGTGCATTCCTCTGTCCATGCTAGCAACCGCTATTTAGCTCTAGCTAAGCAAATGCGCCATGGATTTACTTGTACAGAGCACGCTTGGCAGCGCGAACAACGACGGCAGTGTCGGGGAACGAGAGCTTCTCGAGATTTTGAGCATATGGGGTGGGGACGGCAGCACCGGTGACACGCTCGACGGGGGCGTCGAGGTGGTCAAAGGCAAAATCGTTGACGGTGGCAGCGATCTCGGCACCGACCGAGAACTGAGGGAAACCGCTCTCAACAGTGACGATGCGGTTGGTCTTCTTGACCGAGTCGATGATGGTGTCGACATCCATGGGGGCGATGGTACGGAGGTTGATGACCTCGGCCTCGACGCCCTCCTCCTTCTTGAGGATCTCGGCTGCCTCCATGGCGTAGTTCATGCCGATCGAGTGCGAGACGATGGTGATGTCCTTGCCTGGGCGCTCGATCTTGGCCTTGCCGATGGGGATGGTGAAGTCGTCGGAAAGAGCCTCCTGGGAGATCTGGAACGACTGACCGTAGAGGATCTCGTTCTCGAGGAAAACGACCGGGTTAGGGTCACGGATAGCGGCCTTGAGAAGACCACGGCAGTCCTCAGCAGACCAAGGCGAAATGGTCTTGAGACCGGGGATCTGACCGTACCAAGCAGCGTAGTCCTGCGAGTGCTGGGCACCGACACCGGCGGCGGCACCGTTGGGGCCACGGAAAACGATGGGGCATGGAACGTTACCGCCGGACATGTAGTAGGTCTTGGCACCGGAGTTGATGATCTGGTCGATGGCCTGCATGGCAAAGTTGAAGGTCATGAACTCGCAAATGGGACGAAGGCCGGAAAGAGCGGCACCAACAGCAAGACCGGCGAAACCAGACTCGGTGATTGGGGTGTCAATGACACGCTTCTCGCCGAACTTGTCGAGAAGACCACGGGTGATCTTGTAGGCACCGTTGTAGCGAGCGACCTCTTCACCGAGGATGAAGACCTTGTCATCGCGAAGCATCTCCTCCTCCATGGCCGAGTTCAATGCATCACGAACGGTGATCTCCTGGGGCTTGCCATCGGTGGAAGCGTTGCGGGAGGCAGAAGGGATGAAAGCAGTGAGGGCGGCAGGGTTGGTGGTGAGACGGGACGAGCTGGCGACGGGGGCCGACTTTTCGAGCAAACGCGAGGGCTGCTTGGCGGCAGCAGAGGTGGAGAGCGATCGGAAACCAGTTCGGTTGGCGGCCTGAACACGAGCCAGCGAGGCGAAAGCGGAACGAGCAGCAGCCATTTTAGGGGACGAAGGTACGCGACGGCGGAAGCGACGGTATCAAAGGGAGAGAAGGTGTAGGATGAGAAGAGGTGGAGACAGAGGCCGACGGGAGAGGTCGAAGAGCAGAAGGATGTTGGCGGAGCAGGGCAGCGAGCGTATCGGCAACGACGACGATGAAGAGAAAAAGTCGGTCGAATATTTTGGATGGAAGCCACGCACGTCCTTCCTCTGAATTTCAGCGGCAGCAGATGGCGACAATCCAAAAAATAAAAATTAAAAATAGGCGAAGAAAAGGCAAAATACACAAGTTCTGAACAAAGCGCGCGAGCACTACACGGCAGCACCGAGGAACCAACTCGAGAAGAAACCAATTTTTTGGTGGTGGTGGTGGTGGTGGTGGGGAAAGTTCCTTGCAAGAGACTGATCTGCAAGCCTATTATTTTGATGGAGCATTTATCGATGCGAATTGAGAAAAATTGGGAAAGTGGGTGGAAAAAAAAGGAAGGGTTGCTTCCGAGATTTGTATTCAGCTGAGTCTTGCAGCCTGGTTTTCTGGTACTGTACCTGACTCTAAGCTGCTTGGAAGCAAATTTGACCGGCGCATTCAACTTGTAATCTCGGTTTGTGCTCGGCCAGAGCTTCAAAAAAATACCGAAAGCGCTTTCCCAACAACGCGATTCATGTCCAGGCAAGCAATCCACTGACCGTCCTCACTGGAGATGTAAGCAATCAATGTTGGTTCAGCGCATCGGATCATCCAGTCTCGGGTGACCGTGGGCCATCGGGGTCCTGCGCTTGCTTGATCTGGCATGACCGAGTGCCCGATGCTGCGCCATCGCCCTCTTGAGGTGTAGTTGAAATCAAAGTGAGCAGAAAATGCAAGTCAGGGTCTCGTCTGAAGATATGCACTTTGTCTTTTATCGATGTGGGCGGCACGACTTTAAAGAAAAGGTCTTCAAGCATGCGGAGCCATTCGATGTTGCGTTTAGCTCGATCTCTTCTTTCATGGCCGGGTTGGATTCATATGATATGATGCTCAGTATGTAACAATCATGACTAGTGTTTGGACGAGATTGGGCCAAGGGCTTCAGAGGACAGCCTTGTAGAGTCTGTTGCAAGGCTTTGTAGGCACAACAAACAAGAAGATCGGAAATGCCGCCGACTGGAAGTAAAGCAATTTTGGGGCGGGGATCCTCCCAACGCGCCCACCAAATTTGACCGGCTCATCCCGCATCAGATCGAGTAAAAACCCGATGGATTCGATCGGGCAAAGAGCACAAAATTCGATGGAAAATTGATGCAATTCTCGTAGATGGAACGTGGTGGTCTGATCACGCCTCACCGTACAGAACAGAAACGCGGAAGAGGAAGAGCAAGTGTAGTGGACGAGGGGCGACTTTGGGCGCAGCTGAGTCCCAGTCGAACAGCAATTTTGTTTTCATTTTCAAATATGATCGTTGTCGTCGTTGTCGCTGCCGCCATACCATATTCCGTCCACTCTCTGTCGACCTCGTTCATCTCTTGTGCTGCACCTGCAGTCACTCACCTCCTGCCACAGCCAAGCAAAGCCAAAGCAGCTTCGTCCATCGGCGCCATCCGAAAACATCACGCCAAATCCTCCCACGCGGCTCTCATCCGACGATTTGCAACCGCAGCTGCCAACCATCGGAGCAACATCCGATCCGATACACGTTGTTTCTCTCCCTCAGCCATCGGCATACCCTTGCCTCATCCAACATACTCGTATCCTCCGTCACCAGGACGGCTGTCCCTCGCGAAGCGGATTCTCTCGACGGCGCCAGTCCCAGTGACGAATCTCTCCGACAGCGTCAAGGACTCAGCATCATTTCCTCACCATGATGGACGATCTCACAGAAGCCAGCAGCGACTATGCTGCCAACTCTTGGGTCACCTGGTTTCTCTCCACCAAGGGGAACGAATACTTTTGCGAGGTCGATGAAGATTACATTTTGGATCGATTCAACCTGACAGGGCTCAACGCCGAGGTCCAACACTACCCGCAAGCCCTCGATCTCATCACCGACTCGCTCGAAGATGATCTCTCCGACTCGATCCGCGACTCGGTAGAAGCCCAAGCAAAGCTGCTGTATGGGCTGGTGCATGCACGATACATCATCACAACGCGAGGATTGTCAAAGATGCTCGAAAAGTACAAGCGTGCCGACTTTGGCCGATGCCCCCGTGTTCTGTGCTACCAACAACCGTTGCTCCCCGTCGGATTGAGCGACAATCCGTTCCAAAAGGCAGTCAAGCTCTTCTGTCCCCGATGCGAAGACATTTACTCGCCCAAAAGCAGTCGTCACGGTACCATCGACGGTGCTTTTTTCGGCAGCACGTTCCCGCATATGCTCTTCATGGTCTACCCGAACGTGTTGCCATCCAAGTCACCCACCTCGCAATCCCCCTTTTTGCTCAGCGCATCATCGCAGCAT
Organism: Anthracocystis setariae; assembly: GCA_928724745.1. NCBI lineage: Eukaryota > Fungi > Basidiomycota > Ustilaginomycetes > Ustilaginales > Ustilaginaceae > Anthracocystis > Anthracocystis setariae. The sequence goes on along the minus strand of CAKMXJ010000020.1, from coordinate 169,697 downwards.
CGATCCGACAACCGTGCACATGCAGAGCAAGCCGATGTCGATGACTCGATCATGTCGGTACCAGGCCATGGCTCTTCCGTGCCGGGCGCACCAGCTTCTTCAGCCGCTGGCAATGCAGCAGTAAACGCAGCCGGTGCATCTGGATCCAATCAGCCGGCATCTCACTCAACCGCCGCTGCCGCCGCCAAAGTTGAACGATATCGACCACGCATCTTTGGCTTCCCCGTTCACGAGACGAGCAAACTGCAGAAATGGCAGGACAAGATGCGCGATCAGCAGATTGAGAGGTTAGAAAAGGTCGAAGCAGCCGGAGGAATCGCGACCCAAGGCGCCGCTGCGTTTTTCAGGAAGGCAGCCCCCCCGGCGGCAGGAGCCGAGGTTGAAACCAAAGCGGCAGGGCCCAATGCGGGGATGGGCATACCCGCTGCGGCGCCAGGTTCGGCAGCGACAGCACAAGCGTCTGCAACGGCAACGACGGCCAACATCACCACCACTACTATCACCAACAGCAAGGTTCTCAATTCGACGCTGCAAACGACTCGGACTGACGCTCGGTCGTAGACCAACCTTTTCCTTTCGCGCTTGGCCTTTGGTTATGTACAATTCATGTCTCGTTCGTTCTTTGCATCAATCGCATACTAAGCGTGTCATTATCGCGCATTCGCAACCCACTCCACGCTGCGTACGGTGGCAAAGAGACTCTGACGACACACGCACACACGATCGAATGAGGCCAACTCGGAACGAATCCTTTCCAATAAGATAGCATGATAAGATGACAAAGCAGAGGGATGGGGTTAGAGATCGGTGTTGCAGATGACGTTTGCGACGAGCTTGGTGATGTCGTTGGCCCTTTTGGCGCCTGCGTCTAGCACTTCTTGGTGGTTTGCAGCTTGACTGTTATCCTCGTCGAGCTGGACTTTGATAAGCGTTTCCACGTCGCCTTTTGATTTCTCGTCCTGTAGCATTTGTTTGAGGTTTAGGTGGGGTTTTAGGACGACCTTGTTGGTGATTAGGGAGATGGCTAGCACTTTGATTCCCATGTGGGCGGCGGCGATGACTTCGGGGATGGTGGACATGCCAACGGCGTCTGCGCCTACGGATTTGAGGAACTTGGCGTCTGCTCTTGATTCGTAGCTTGGACCGAGGACGTAGGCGTAGGTGCCGGATTCGAGGTCGTCGAGGAGGTTGAGGTCTTGCGCCGCGCGATGGAGGGCGAGTTGAAGGTTGAGATCATATGCGTTGGAGAGCGGTGGGAAACGAGGGCCGAGGGCGGAGAGGTTTTCGCCGATGAGTGGGTTCATCGAGGTGAGCGTGGGGAGCGAGAGGTGATCTTGGATTGTCATAATGGTCCCGACGCGGAACGAGTCGTTGAGACCACCAGCGGCGTTGGTAACGATCAGCGCTTGGATGCCGAGCAGACGCATGACGCGCGTGGGGAAGACACACGCCGCCGCAGTATGCCCCTCGTAAGTGTGGAAGCGTCCAAGACAGGCGACTACGGCAACGCGATTCGAGTTTTGAGTGATGTAGCCAAACGCAAGCGACGACTTGTGTCCTTCAACCGTGGACTCGGAAAAGCCAGGGATGGTGTTGTAGGCGACATGCACCACCGACTCCAGAGACGAAGCAAGTCCGCTCAATCCAGACCCACTTTTACATCAGCAAACCAAAAGAACAACCGAGGTCAGCAAAGCAATCCAAACTTCGAAAGAGTAAACGGTGGATGGGTACGAACCAGATGATGCCCCATTTGGGAGAAGCGAGTTCGGCAGGAACTAGGGCTCGGATCGCGGCGACGGCTTGACCAAATTGCGCCGGCAGCGATTCGATATCAATGTCGCTCATCTTGTCTATACTGATCTATTCTATCGAGAGGGGAGTGTGGGATAGTGCGAGAGAGTGTGTTCAAAAGGTCCAGTATCGTGCCGAGCGAGAGCAGGGAGAGACGAGTATGGTGGAGCAAAAGCCAAAAGATGTCGAACAAGAGCGCCTTTTTTTGTTTTTCAACCGTTGCCGTCCAATGTCGGACAGACGGGCGGTTATTCGGATTTGCCGATTAAAGAACTACAAAGGCACAAGGCAACGAGGCACGAGGAACAAGGCACGGACCCAAATCTTATCACCAAACCATAAACCGAATATAATCACAATCTGTCCCACCAAAGAAATCGACATCGATGTTTTCCCTGTAATGTAGCGAGACTGACTATGAAGCGCCAAGAAGCGGATAGTCGGAAGCTTAACCCTCACGCTTTGCAGTCTCGCATGGACGGCGTGAATTGCAAACAGAGTGACGTAGTGAGAAAAGGGGAAAAGAACATCGTCGCTTCGGAGATGGCCGAAATCCAAAATAAAGAAAAGCCCTTCTTACCCGCCACCACACGCACGCATGGAGAGTCGCGATGACGGTGTAGACCCCAAACTAAGCTCAAGCATCATGTTGGTGGCAGAATAGACATACAGCATCGCGATACGTTCCGGCTGCACTGAAGTCACGGAGATGAGGTTCAGTCAGAGTGATTTCGTTGACAATGATTTCAATAATGGTATACTTTTATGTTGAAACGAAATACATGAACAGAGTGTTTTTAAAAAAAAACTTAGTCCAGGCTCTCGTCGTCCGAGGAGAGCATGTCGACTTGGTCTATCTGGTGATTGAGCGGTGCGATTGTTCGTGTGTTGCTGCCTGTCCTACTCATGGCTCTCGATGTTGTGTTGGATGCGTTGGTCGAGATGACTGGAGTTGCGTACTGTGCTACCACCCAGCTTTCCACCCAATGATCAAGCTCGTCCTCGAGTCCCTGGTCATGGTCTAGAAACCATTCAAGTCCTCGCTGAGCACGGTGCATCATCCACGCACTTACCTCGCAGGGATGAACTCGAATGCGACTTGCATCCGCACTTTGCTCACTGCATGTACGTCGAATGACAGTCACCAGTTTTAACTCGACTTTGAACTTAACCCGATCCTGCCTGAGCTCCTGCATAAAGTTGCGCAGCTTCTCCGAGTAACCCACATAGTCTCTCTCGCCATGACCGACAAGTAGAAGCGTCTCGAGGGACGGAGCACGGTCGATGAGGAGTTGCAATGGATTGGAATTGACCAACGTGTTTGCATTGTCGTCTTGTCTGGCCCGACCGATTGGAGTGGAGGATTTGACGACCTTGGGTACGACCAAACCGAGCTTGCTGAGCTGAGCGAGCGAGGCAAGGGATCGTGCCAGAGATTCGGTGAATTCAAGGCGCGGACCATGAAGTTGCAAGTGAGTCAAGTTCGTCCAGCGATCAGCAAGCCAAAAGTGCCGCTCGAGGTTGCCTCCATAATGACCCAGCAGACAACAGAACGACGTGAGCATCGGAGTGATCTTGTCGAAAGTACTCCTCTTACCAGCATCATTCATGAGCCCGCGAGGAACTCCTTCGATGCGCAGCGTCTCTAAACTTTGACAGTGGCTTAGCACGATACGGAGCCAAGGCCGTAGTTGGCTCTCGAAGCGTGTTTGGGCTTGGCTTGCGTCGAATAGGGCGGGTGCGTTCGCCGACGACGGCGAGTCTTGTGCCCGCAGCGTCAGGCTTTTAATGCGTGTACCAGCCAATGTTCGAATGCCCAGTTGATCCTTCTCAAGCGCAATGGCGAGCGCACACACCTGGTGTGCACCGTCAAGTGTGAGATCTGGCAGGATCAAGGTGGCCAGAATCGCACGATGGCATAGTCTGCTAACCCGTGCCAATTCTAGCAGCTTGATTGACACGTTCGAACCGCCATCGAGAACAAGCTCGTGTGCCACAAGCAGCACTACATGAACAACGAGCTCAACCGGTAGCTTTGGGATGCCGTGCAGATTCTGAAGCAACCTTGAATCAGAGTCAAACTGAGGCCGAGTATCGCTGCCTCCGATGGTCTCGATGTGTTGCTGGGTAAAGACAGCTATGCTTCGACGTGGCTTGCGATGTAGGTGATCAGATTGCTGCGTCCAAGATTGAGCAATTCGACCAAGCGACCACAAGGACCCGGATATCGTCATGCTGAAGTCATTTGATAGTGGAAGAGTGAACGACGAGGCGCGCTAACAGTGGTAGGTGAGCTCCTTGTTCACACTAACACTGATGTGGATAAATTCCAGCATGACAGCTTTGTCCGAGGCGTTGGCACCACGGGCATCGTGAAAACTCGTAACGTCATGATTTCGCTCAAAGTCACACTTGATTCTGCTCATCTGCTCACGATGCAAGACATGAACAAAGCCATCCAACATACATGACGAGAAAAGGAAAACGATCGTTGACAAATTGAATATGCGAGAAAAGAAGCTAAAGTCATGCAGATGGAACCGTGAACCAAGTGCGGCCTGCGGGATATAGGAAGTTTTGGGAATCGCTCCAAGCAGGAGACGAAACGGGACTTCTGGGGCGAAGACAGGTCGATGCCAGGGTTGGAAGAAGGAGAGACGGTGAAGAGGATTTACATGGCAACACAGCTGCATCCTCCGCTAGCGGGAGCATATGGGTCCTCACCCTTGCTGACAGGGCCCCATACGGAAGGCACCAGGTAGTCGCGAGTGCTCTTACAGTAGTTGATCAAGCTGATCGCAGGAGAAGGAGGCGGAAGAATCAAGGTCAGTTGCAATGTATCATCGAGGGCAAGCGAAGCAGTGGTGGCTACAAGATTGTGCAGACACAAGCGTTGATAGCGACTGCAGCTGGTCGATTGTGATCTTGAAGCGCACAAACTTTGGAAACACGGAAGACTTACCTTTGACTAGCCTCGGAGACACGAATACGGGGACGATCGAGATCCTCTTTGAGGCGCTGATTGTGTTCTGTGAGACGACGAAGCTTGAGCTCGGACATGGATTGTTTGTGTGGCTTGACATTCATCCTGACTGAATGTGGAGTATGAGATGTCTATGTGCTGGTGTGTGCTTCGAGTAGCTGAGACGACGATTGCGGTTGGTCGAGACTGCGATGAGGATGGTGATTTGACGAGGAGTTGAGCTGACAGGCTGGGACAAGCTAAGGGTCCTAGTGCAGTGCAGACGATTCCATGTGCGAGAACAGTGCGCGCCGCATTTTAAAAAGCTCACTCGGCCGTTGTAGCAAATTGCAGGAGCACGAAAATGATTATCATCGGTGTACAGTACTGTAGTAGCTAGAGTACTTAGTGTAGCAGATCTTTTAGATATTTTCTTGAGATAAGGACCAAGGCACGAATAAATAATAATTACGGAGCCGCTCGTGGTTGGTCGAGTCAACTCTTTTTTTTTTTTTTTTTTTTTATGCACGACACAGCGACTTGCAGCTTTTTTGGAAGAAAGCATTCCAACTCCACATTTGGGCACTCGTCTCTTCATCTCAGTGCCAGTCCAACGTCGTTCTTGTTCGTCTCGCCACCATCCCCTCAAACTTCTGTCGCCATCAAAGCACTGAATAGCTCAGCAGCGCCTCTCGCGGACAGCATTCTTGATTCAAGCATCTCCACAAAGGGCACGACCACCTTGTTGCTCGTCTCGTCCATTCCTTGTGCACCTACCCTCGGCCATCTCGTTCACCGTACGTTCATACCATCGTAGTCATCTTTACCATGTGCATCGCCGTCTTGCATGTAGAGGATACGCATGCGTCAGCTTCGAATTGGTCGCATGACAGCAGCATTCTTTGCATGCGCGGGATGCTCCGTCGATGCTGCCAACACTGGCACGCCAAAGCTTGCACAGTTGGACAGCTTCACGAGCAACCCCTTTGCTGACTCTGTTGACTTTTGTGCTCCCTTTCCATATCTATACTCCATTTCTATTGTCCCAAATGCTGCTCTGGTTGTCGCCGTCTGCCTCCATCCGTCTCCGCCACCTTCGCATGGGTCGGTGCAACACCGCTCTTCCGACCTCGAACCGGCCTATATTCAAAATGGCGGCTTTCGTCGTATCTTTGTGCCGTGCTCGGATCGGATCGGTCGGATTTCTGCTTGCGATGCTGCCATCAATTTCCGTGCCATACGCATATCCGCTTGATCATGCGTTGATTGTCTCGTGGTGGATCATTGCGGCCTTGGCATTCTTCTGATCTCTCCTTGATCCGCACTGGCCGCCGCATGATTTGCCGTTCTAACATCGTTGCTTTTCTTTTCTTTTCCTTTTTTTTCCTTTCCTTTTTCTCCTTTTTTTTTTTGCTTTTCCCGATTCCACTATCTCGCTTTGTTTCCGTTCTGCATTTCTTGCCTTTCCCTGGCTTCTTTTCTCGGCCGCGGCCGACACGCGATCAAACCCAAACCGCTCCTTTCCCCCACGCTGAAATTTCCTCCCCCCGGCCCCCCACCCTCGCTCCGCTCCGCTCCTTTTTTTTTGGCCTGGATTTTGTTTTGCTGGCTTTTTCGTATTGCTGGCTTCGCCTTTTTGGTATCCCCGCGTGCTCCGGACGCGTTCTGCTGTTGTTGTTGCTTTTTCTTCCCGGCTTTTTTTTTTTTTTTTTTTTTTCTCACCTTTTCTCCTAACTAATGACCGGCCGGCTCTTTCCGCGCGGTCCCATTGGACGGTGTCGCTCGCATACATCGACAATTTGTCTGCTTGGTCTTTGTCCTCGCTGCCCACGGCTCTCGCTCGTCGTGGCTTTATTGCCCGCGTGGGTTGTTGTGTTGGATTCCTCTTTTTGCTCTTCTTGCCGTCGTTGCCGAACTGGAACGATTTTGTTGGTTTGGACGTTCCGGTCGGCCTTGGTCCTTCCGCTCGCTACGTCCTATCCGCCGCCTCTCGCCTTCCTTGCTCTGCACTCGCTCGGCCTCTGATTTCCGCTTGGAACCCTCGCATTCCGTTGGCCGGCCAATCCGCTTGCACCGTTCGACCCCCACATGCTCCCTTCCGCCGCCTTCTTCCACCACCAACTCGTCTTGATCCGATTTGATCCTTGCTTGTTCTGTTGGCCTGCCGCTTCATTTGCCGCTTGGACTGTTCCCGCCTTGGCCAACCCTTGTTGTCTCCCGATCCTTTATCTGCTTTCCCGGTCAATTCCTGTCTCCTTTCTTCCACCATCTCTCATCCCTCCTTCCTTTTGATTACTACGTCGTCTCTCTCGCGAGTAGATGTCTACGGCTCGTCTCAGCGCTAACGCATCCACTCGAGTCCTTGCCTCTTCCGTCCGCTCCTACTCGACACTTTCCGCTCGAGTCGCTCGCAGCGTCAACACCCGCTCTACTTTGTCCAACGCTTCTCTCATTGCGTCGACCACTCGCTCCACCAACCTCGCCTCTGTGCCTGCTTTTGGTCTCAACACCCGTCTCTTTTCTACCACAATGCCTGCAGGTAAGTTCTCAACTCATACTCATCAATTCGGTCCCGGTCCTTGTTCCGCTTTCGACCCCTTTTCCGCTTCGAGATATGTTCGAGTCGAGGCAGCTCAGCGAGCAAGCACCTGTCCGACGTCGTACACAAGACAAGCAACAGTTCTCTCCATGGCAACGTGCCAACGCTTTTCGCATGGCAGAACAAGCGATAGCCTCCGGGCCCATCGGGTTCAGGATCATCTGGTCTGCGGTCACAGCAGCTAGTGTGTATTCAGCTCGTCCCTAGCGATGTCGACCGTCCATCAGGTCGTACATTGGGCAAGCGCGCAGTCTTGCGTGTGGGGCTTGGGCTGTTTCAGCCAAGTGGTTTCTTGTCCAACCTTGATTTTGCTGGTTTTTTTTTTTTTTTCTTTTTTTTTTTTGGTTTGCCCGCCTTTGGATTTTGCCCTGCGTGGGGGTCAAACTAAGGGTTCGGTGGATCGAAAAACGTCAACCCTGCGCGCTCGCTTTGCGGCCTGCGAGGCTCTCTGACGGCGTGGCTGGTCCCTTGCTTGATCGGCTCGAGCGTCGCTGGAAAGCATACAATTTTCCAATTTTGCCGATCAAAGCAATGTTAGAAAGTTATCAGCCGAAAGAAAAAAGTGGTGGACTCCAGCTTTGCAACCGGCCCAGCAGCCAACCGGATTACGTGGGTTTTCGCCGTTCTGTGCTGCGAATTTCCGGAAATCGTTCCTGGAAGTCAGCATAAAACCAACACCGTTCCGCATACCACCCAACTCCGAGTCTCGAGTCCATCTTGTCTTGTTTCCCGTACTTTGGGTTCTTGCCGCTGCTCTGCTTGCTGTTCTTGTCGCTCTTGATCCATCTTCCATCCCGGTAACGCCTCCAAAATCGGATTCTGACCAACTCGACTTGCATTCTCTTCCTCAACACCATGTCCATCGTTCATCCGCGCGGTGCGGCTCGTTCAGCCAAGATCAAGGTCGCCAACCCCGTCGTTGAGCTCGACGGTGACGAGATGACTCGCATCATCTGGAAAAAGATCCGCGAGGATCTCATCCTCCCCTTCCTCGATATCGACCTCAAGTACTACGATCTTGGCATCGAGCACCGTGATGCCACCGACGACCAGGTCACCGTCGATGCCGCCGAGGCTATCAAAAAGTACAAGGTCGGTGTCAAGTGTGCCACCATCACCCCGGACGAGGCACGTGTCAAGGAATTCGGTCTCAAGAAGATGTGGCTCAGCCCCAACGGTACCATCCGCAACATCCTTGGCGGTACCGTCTTCCGTGCCCCCATCGTCCTCGACGACCTCCCCCGTCCCGTTCCCGGCTGGACCAAACCCATCATCATCGGCCGTCACGCTTTCGGTGACCAGTACCGTTGCCAGAACTTCGCCGTCGACAAACCCGGCAAGTTCCAGATGCAGTTCGTACCCGAGGATGGTTCCGAGCCCCAGAAGTGGGAAATCTTCAACTTTCCCCAGGGTGGAGGTGTCGGTCTCGCCATGTACAACACCACCGAGTCCATCACCGGCTTCGCTCACGCTTCCTTCAAGATGGCCCTCGAAAAGAACATGCCGCTCTATCTTGCTACCAAGAACACCATCCTCAAGGCATACGATGGTCGCTTCAAGGACATCTTTGAGCAGATCTTTGAGTCTACCTACAAGAAGGACTTCGATGCTAAAGGAATCTGGTACGAAGCTCGATTAGTGGATGACCTCGTTGCGCAGATGATCAAGTCCGATGGTGGTTTCGTGATGGCGCTCAAGAACTATGATGGTGAGTTATTTCAGCATGGTCGATACCCAGATATACGATGTTGAACAAAACGCCTAACTTTTTTTTTTTCATTTTTTTTCCTTCCTTTTTCCCAACAACAGGTGACGTGCAATCTGATATCGTTGCTCAAGGCTATGGCTCGTTGGGAATGATGACTTCGGAGCTTATCACGCCGGATGGTGAGGTGATGGAGTCCGAGGCCGCTCACGGTACTGTCACTCGACACTACCGTGAGCACCAGAAAGGCAACGTTACGTCCACCAACTCGGTGGCTTCGATTTATGCTTGGACCCGTGGTCTCGCTTTCAGAGGCAAGTTGGACAACAATGACCAACTCATCTTCTTTGCCAATGCACTCGAGGAGTCCTGCCTTGACGCCATCAAGGCAGGCAAGATGACCAAGGATCTCGCACTCATCTACCACGGAAAAAGCATGCAGCGCAACCATTATGTGACTACGATGGAGTACATCGACGAAGTTGCCAAGATCCTCAAGAACAAGCTTGACGCTCGAGGTATCGAAGCTGGCAAGCTCTGAATCGGAGCTCTGCTTTTCTCACCTTTATTGTAGATACGCTAAAGCATGGCGGTTGTCATCTGTTTTGAATGACAACTTGAACAACAAGTGTCTGTCTGGTCTGTCAAATTGCCTCGAGGGTTTGAGTGTTGGGGTGAACAAAGTAAATTCGGGATCGGGACCTCACAAGTGACGATCATTTGAGAGGGACTAGGATTCAAATCGGACATAAATTCATGGATAGGACTTCATTGCAACTATCGGGGCAGTGAATGTATAGAACGGAGTGTGCTGACAAGAGAACGGAGCTTTGAGCCCTTAAGAAGACTTTTGAATCGAAACACAGAGCCATTTGTTAATCGAGCGCTCGACGCTTACCTGCCCTTTTACTGGTCGCCAGATCGACATCGCTGTCTCCGTCGCTGCTGCTGCTAAAAGGTGCGATGACCTCGCTCAGCTTCGTTCGACGGGTGGCGCGCCGGGTCGATGGAGTGCTGTCAACCTTCGCACCGCTCTCTGGGCGGAGAGAGCGAGATTTGCGTTTTTTTTCACGCCGTTCGCTGGCGCCGCTCTCGGCTTGCTCGTCGCTATCGTCCGAGATGAAAAATCACACGTTTTCCTCCTTTTGTCGGTGCTTGACTCGTGCTTGCCTTTTATTGAGCGTCTGCACCGTATGTGCTCGGACCGCTCTCAATGTTATCCCCGCTGCTATCGGAGACCGCGATCACTTCCTCCTCCACAATTGCCAATGTCGATACTGCTGCCCTTGTCGATGACTGTGTTGGAAATCAGAGTAGTTCGATTTCCATCATTTTTCCTATGCAACAAGCTAAAGGTCTAACATGCGGCTTTGACCAAAACCACCTTGCCAGCAGCCACAGTCTGACACAACATGGTTGACACTTCCAAACAATGATTCCAGACCCACATCTGGCAATTCCCATGGTCCCAACATTAAACATGTTGGCAACACTGGAAGTCTAGACATCCAGCATTCCAGGGCAAGTCTGGACCCAACCACAACAGTGAAGTTCCAGACTCAATGGCAACTTGCAGGAAACGCCAGGCAAATTGATCAAGATTCCCTGCAAGGTTGTGCTACTTGACATTGAGGTGACCACAACCTCAATAGTCAAACCCCCTGCAGGTCACATATGGAGCATATACAACAAACACCTGTACTTGGAGAACAATTTGCAGTTCCATTGTTGTGTACAAGTAGCATTCAATGTATTGTAGTTAGTGTTTGTCATTCATCAAATGTTACGGTTGTAGTGGGAGGGCCTGTTGTGTATAAGTAGCACTCAATGTATTGTAGTTAGTGTTTGTCATTCATCAAATGTTACGGTTGTAGTGGGAGGGCCTGGCCAGTGCTGCGCCGGGGTGTTGTCAGATGGTCACGCTGGGAGAAGGCGTGCCACCCGTTGCACCATCAAAGGAGGCGCGCCATGCATTACACAGTTGGTGGAAGAGGTGCACCACGCATTGCAATGTGAGAAAGGGCATGCTGCGCCCTACCTGTTACGGCTGGACAAATGCTCTCAGCCAGCGCGCTGTCCGACGGCCGCGCAGGAGTGTGGGCGTGCCACGCGGGGTGTTACCATTAGAGGGCGAGCTGCGGGGTACGCTGTGAATGGAGGAGCGCGCCGTGCGTCGTTTCCTGAAGAGGGAGGCGCACCGCGCAGCGCTCAACACAGGGGCCCAACCCATATGTTGTGAGTCGGGGTCGCGCGCAACCCACGTGTTCCAGGAAGAGGCGCGCGGCGCGTGGCACGCGTGATGCCTTATAAGGTGGGAGCCGTGCGCCACCTCCCTATTGTCCGTTGTCGATTGTATTCTTAGTTACCTTGAGTAATAGCGAATATCAGACCCAACGGTAGAACCATTAATCTCAGGATTGTGCTTGGTGACTCTCGTGGCCACCACCCCCGCCACGCGCTCTCAAGCCCAAGCCTTGCACACCGCGTGCCACGCCGTATAGTCATGAGGTTGTCAGACCCTTGGCGCTTAACACTACCCTGTTGGAAGAGGCACATTGTGTGTGTCACCTGGTGAGAGCACACGCTGCGCACACTATCTGGAGAAGGCACGCTCTGTGCGCAATGCCTTATAAGGCGCAAGCTGCGTGCCACACCCCTCTTGTCTCCTTGTCAATTGTATTCTTAGTTACCTCAGAGTATTACACCTTTTTTCAATCAAGTTCGGTATGCCGGCGTACGGAATTCGGAATAAGCGAGCTTGTTCGAACTGCTTGTTCGGTATTGTCCAAGTGTTTCGGTGTAGCGTGCGAGACAAAATCGACAAAGCCGAGGATCGAACTCGGTATCCGAACGGTGTCTGAGTGAGAGGAGTGAGAGTTGTCCTCACCGTAGCTTCCCGAGATCAGCTTCCAAGACACATCCTCCTCGCCATCGCTGCTAACCACTACCACCATACCACGTTCTTGTAATGTATCATAGCTTCACATTGCAATGGTACGTCATAACAGAACTGTAAGCAACGTGTAACGCTCATGGTCATCAAATCGATTTCCTACCACCATACTCGCCGAGAACGTCTTCTCGAAGGTCAAGCCTGTAGTCACATGTCACGACGCTGCTACCGCCATCCAGCGTTTTGGTCTCTGAACTGTACTGTATTGCACTGTAGCGCTCATCGTCACACGTAATCACAATTGTAGCTGTCTTGTCAACATCATTTGATTGCGAAACCATCATCTCAAGTACAGTATGAACGCTATCAAAGGAACTACTTGGTTACCGAACATGCTTGTTGTACCGAACTTGTAAGCAGACATTACCGAACTTGATGTGTATTATACCGAAAAGCATACATGATACCGAACAGCTGTACCGAAAAGCATACATGCTACCGAACAACTGTATCGAATAGCAGTGTAGTTACCGAACTTGTTATCGAAGTTGACAGTCCGAATTCCGAACTTGATCGAAAAAAGGTGTAGTGAATATCAGACCCAATGGTAGAACGATTAACCTCAGGATTGTGCTTGGTGACTCTTGTGGTTACCATACCCGCCACATGCTAGCAAGCCCAAGCCTCAACACTGCACACCACGCTACACTGTCAGACCCTTGGCGCTTAACAGGCAGGCCTTGCAATGTATTGAAACCAACTGCATTCCTTGAGGGGGCATCAGCATGGGATTGTGGAAATACAACGCAGCTGTAAAAACCGCCAACCCCATACGAAAATTCGAAAAAAATTCAATTGCGTACTTTTTTGTGTTTGCTGCCGAACTAACAGAAACCGCGAACAAATAACAAAAATGCACACGGGCTCCGATTGGCGACTACAGACCGCCTTCTGTCAGACTTTGCCTGTAGCTAAATTTGACCACTTTAATCGCCGCATCGTCCTTTCACAGCCTGGGTGTTGCGATTGCTATGAGTGTGAATCATTCGGCTCATGCTAGAATCATCGGCTCATGTACCAAAGAATCGGTCAACATGTGCAGACGAGACACAATCCGTCGCCTTATACGTGTAATCCGGTCATTGTTTCGCGTATTTGAACAGGCGAGGTCCGGTCAAAATTGTTTGTTGTCATGCTTCCTGTTTATCAGCCGAAGAAGTCAATTCTAACTACTGCAACATTGCCGAGACGGTCTAGTAGATAGCTTTGTTGGGAAACCCTGTGATCATAGTCTTGAGTCCTAGTACTGGTGAACCCAAGCCGCCGGAACAAACAAACGAACAAGCATGCAAACAAATCTTTTCCATCTAACCTACTTTCAGAATTTCTTTGCGGGTGAAGACCCTCGAGCACACCCTCCTTCCCGAGTCTAGTTTCACAAAGCATAGCTGACAGCCCTCCCTCGCTTCCCCCGAGACCTGCTTAGTTTGGATCCGGCTTCGAATAGAGTCACGACAGTCAATCATTCCTTGTTCCCCCACATTCATTCTCCCAAGTTTGTTTCTCTTTAGTGTGTCTCGCATCTTCAGGTGAGGATTCAACCGACCTCCGAGGCCCTGCCGAAGCTGTTTCCCTTACCCGAAACCTAGGAGTCGTTCCCACTAATGGGTTTCCCGAAGCACTCGGTTCGGAAATGTCCATTTCTTGTGTTTGTCGGTGTTGCTTCGGGTGGTGAGCGTGCTTGTATTGTTCTCATGCTGGGTTGCACCCTCGGCATTCTCTATGCATTTGAGATGATAAGCTCGCTAGATTTAGAGGGTAACGGGTGAGGTTGCAAGCGAGACCAAGCTAATGGCAGAACCGTACTTGTACATTGAGTAGTTGTGCTACACTGGCTTGCGGGCGAATATTGATACCTTTGATTCTCGAAGGGGTGCTCCAAGCTTTCGTGGTCCTTGTTACGATGCTAACAAACGCTTCGGAGGGCATTCTCAGAGTGATTCGAAACCGTTGCCACTCGCTTTCGCAAAGGTATATAACTGCTTCCTCCTTTGCTCGATTCTACCTGTCTGCACATCACCAACTTACTCATCCTTCCCTTGCGATTGTCCAACATGAAGTTCACTGGCTTCCTCGCTCTCCTGCTCGCCGTCACCGCTACTGGTGTCCTCTCGGCTCCCACAGCCACCACCAGCCAGCTCGAAACTCGCAACTTGGAGCCTGAACTGCAAGCGCTGATCAACAAATTCAACTGGGAAAAGCAGGCGGTGCTTAACAAGTTCTATTTCTTCAAGAACGTCCTCGGCTACGAGACGGAAAAAGCGATCCACGCATGCGAGAGTGCTTTCGAATGGGGAGTCTGGAAGAAGCGCGACGATCAACAACTCGAAACCCGCAACTTTGGCGCTGAAATCCAGGCTTTGCTCAACAAATTTAACTGGGAGAAGCAGGCTGTACTGGCTAAGCTGTATTGGTTCGAGCATGTGCTTGGTTATGACACGGAGAGGGCTATTCATGCTTGCGAGAGTGCATTTGAACATGGCATTTGGAAGCGCGACGAGCAACTCGAAACCCGCGATTTGGATCCCGAGATTCAGGCGCTTATCAATAAGTTTAACTGGGAAAAGCAGGCGGTTCTCGCCAAGCTTTACTGGTTCGAGCATGTGCTTGGATACGAGAAGGAGAAGGCTATTCAGGCTTGCGAGAGCGCTTTCGAACACGGCGCTTGGTAATCTATAAATCAACCCCCCGTCCTCCGATCTTTGACTATTGCAAAGATGTTTCTCATTGCGCTTTCGCAACGAGTCGAGCAATCGATTGCATTTATATTTGTTACTATGGCTGTCGTACAAGTAACGGATGATGAGCATGTCTGTCTTCAACCCTTCTGAATGAGAAAAGCTTTGAGCGATAGTCCAAGATCGTACAGTCACTTTGAACTTGGAAATTACATATGTTTGTCGTTTCGGCGGCCTCCTTTGTCCTGCACAACCCAACTTGATCCCTTCCGCTCCTCGTTGTTCATCTGTCTGTCGGCGGAATCGACAATCTTCTAACAACAAGCATACGAGACATGGAAGCATTCTCGAATTGATCTGTCCTATCCTTACCCTATCCCCTCGTTCGCCTCCTTGGCTGTTGTGGCCGAAAACTCGACGACAATCCACTGAATCGGAACCCGCGCCGATTCCTAACGTCCTCTAGTTGCACTGACGCTGTTCGACTGATGGCGAGTGGTTGGGTGGAACGATTCTGAATGATTTTTCACGCCAAATCGACGGTAAAATTAGTACTTGGAGGAAGGGTGAACAATTATGCTCTCGCAAGCATACACGAGACGCTATCGAATCTGATGAGAACTTGGTACGCATCTCCTCGCTTTGTTCTCGACTTTGTTGCAGAACGTGCACACTTGACTTCCTTTGTGCTGTGACCGCGCGGTAGTCCTCAATCTTTTCCGGTACGGACCGCTCGACGCTAAGCGAGCAAGCACACTTTTCATATCGCCTCGATATCGGCGAGGCCCCAACCCAAAATTCACTTTTTTTCATTACAATACTCAAGCCCTCGACACAATCCGTCAGACGAGGTTGGA
The DNA here is from genome assembly GCA_928724745.1 of Anthracocystis setariae. Taxonomy (NCBI): domain Eukaryota; kingdom Fungi; phylum Basidiomycota; class Ustilaginomycetes; order Ustilaginales; family Ustilaginaceae; genus Anthracocystis; species Anthracocystis setariae. The sequence goes on along the minus strand of CAKMXJ010000020.1, from coordinate 154,149 downwards.
TGCCTCCTTGTTCGTCTTGTCACTCAAGACAAATGATAATCGCCAAGCTGTAGCGTAAAGTATCGCCCACACAACCTCAGCCCTCAAAGAACGAGCCCCGGGGGGAGTTGGTTTTGTTTTTTTTTTCTCATTTTCCTTAAATTGCTTTTTTTCTCTTTTTTATTTTTTATTTTTTTTTTCCTTCTTCGTCATTAAAAATGCGTCTCCCAAGCCTAAGACCAGAATAAATTTCAAGGGAATTTGGAAATTTAAAAAAATGAAAAAATGAAAAAGAAAAGGAAATTATGCCCAAAAAATGCTCCGTACTGGGCTCGAACCAGTGACCTTCCGTTGTAACAAACTCAGGGTAACCTGAGGCACCGTGTATTAGACGGATGCGATAATCCAACTACGCTAACGAAGCTCAATGTGCAGTCGACATCCTATTGCATACATATTTTCTTGATCCAAAAATGTAGGGTGAGGAGGGTGAAGATGTGGGCTGTCTAGTACTGCGAACACAGACATCATCTCGGGGTTGGGTGGGCGCTGTCTCAATGTTCGGTTCGAGCCTCCTGGACGTCATTCACAGAGGTCGGGGTTAATAGGGTGTGAGCGCCTCCAATGGTTATGAGGAGAGCAGTCATGCTGTACGTACCGCTCAGTGTGAAACAAAACCGATTGGAGTTGTCGAAGAGATATAAGCACCCAGTGAAACCTTTCCGTCCATCGTCCTTGCTCATCTCAACAACATTACTAGCCAAAATTTCAAGCCTTCTACTCCAACTCCAACATACGGAAAGATTCAAGCAAGATGTGGATTTCGTCGCGATACCTCGTTCTTGTGGGATCGGTATTTTTGACCACACTCGTCTATGTCCAGGCGATGTCGAACGAGGGTGAGGCGAAGCAGAGGCTGAAGAAGCGGACGTTTGGGATGTTGGGTGGCGGTGGGTCTCTGTTCCCGATGCTTCCTGGTCTTGGAGGTGAAGGTACTGGTGGCGGGATGATTCCGGGTCTTGGAGGGGGCAATGGTGTTGGTGGTGGACTCGGGTCTATGCTTGGAGGTTTGGAAGGACTAGGCGGTCTCCCGGGAGCTGGTGAACTCAACATTCCCATCTCCTCTACCGCCGATACAGGCGTCATCGCTGCTAAACCCATCACGCCTGATCAAACCTCTAGCCCCTGTCCCGAACCGGCTAGTCCGGTGTCGGCGACACCGGGTATGAAGAAGCGCCAATCTGGCTTGCTGGGCGAGCTAGATGGCATGCCCGAATCCGGAGTTCGTCAAGGACAAGATATGCTCAACTCGTTCGTCAACACTGCAGTCGCAGGAACGGACAACGCTGCTTCGATCCTGAAAACCACTGTGGAAGATGGGTTTGATGACCTGGACCAAAGCGCCGATGCACTCAAGGACACTGGCGCTGGACCGAAGATGAAGAAGCGTCAGTTCGGGATGGGGATGATGGGGATGGGGATGCCTATGTTGAACTCGCTGATCAGCAGTGCTGTCAGTGGCGGAGCGCAAGGACTCGCAGCTGGTGGCAACTCACCCTCCGGTGGGAACGATCTCGTCGCCTCGCTGGTCAAAGACACCGTGAGTGGCGGACTGCAAGGCATTAAGGAAGGTCTGGCTGGTGGACTGAAGAAAGACGCTGCTAGTGGTGATGGTTCGACTTGGCCGGTCATGCAAGGATCAGGGGTCATACCGGGCAGCGGTTCGATGGGACCAAGCTTGGCCTCTCTCTCAGGTTCGACCGGTCAGGAAAACGCGATGAGTGCTACCCCGGATAGTACTGGCTCCAACGTTTCTCCAGTGACTCCGACTGGTGGCGAGAGCGCGAGCTCGGCAAGTCCATCCACTGCCAATGGTGGGAGCCAAGGAGCGGAGAACGGAGGACCAGCAACAGGCGAGAGTTCAAACGCTACGAACGCAGGTCTACCTACAGCACCGTCTGGTAGCAAAAGTATGGTAAGCAAACAACACGAAAGCAACTCGATTGACGATGGCACACACCCTGACACCCTTGCGATCGACTCTACAACTCTCGCTCGTCGCTCATCTACAGCCATGACGGAAGGACGAAGGAGGAGACACAAACGATCGCCTCTGATGAGGGGAGGGTTCGGGTTGGGAGGTTTGGGACGATTGAATGGGTTAGCCGGAGGAGGAGGAGGAGGGGTGGGGGTGGGGGATCTTGTCGGTTCTGGGATAGGTGGGGGTGGTGGGGGTGGCTGTCCACCGTTGCAACTCATATTTGCTCGCGGGACGTTTGAGCTTCAAGGCACGTTTGGCATTGTTGGTCGACCGCTCTGCACAGCTCTTCAATTCAGCATCCCGGGCACACAATGCTACGACACTGTATACAGCTCGGATGCGGAATACATGGTTTCACCCAGCCAGGGTGCTCGTACCGCCTCGGCATATATGGCTGCGATCTCGGCGCGCTGCCCGACCACCAAGTTCGTTCTGGGAGGCTACTCGAAGGGCGGCATGGTGGTACACCAGATCACAGGCAGAAATGTTGTCTGTGCGGTGACATTTGGCGATCCATTCCGGATGCTACAGGTGAACTCGACGCCAAACTTCAAGACGTTCTGCCATTGGGGAGACCCCGTGTGTTACAAAGGCGCCAACGTCATGGCTCATGTGACGTACGCCATGCAGGATATAGGTGCGGCAGTGGAGTTCTTGGTGAGCGCTTATAGGAGTTCATGTGGTGGAGAGGATGAGAGCAACGGTGCTAGTGCGGGCGCTAGTTTCGGCGGCATGTTGCCTGCAAGCAGGCTGACTGGTGGGCTAGGTAGCATGTTGGGTGGGTTCAGAAAGTGAGAGCCATCGTAACAAGACACCATCCATGCTGTTTTCCTTTTGACCAATCAGACGCGGGGTTCCATCTGATGATATGTCCTGTGTGAGTGTCAACAAAAAAAAAGAGATGCATTGCGAGAGAGAAACAGAAACGGAAGGGGGGGGAAGCATGGAAAGAGCGGCAAGAGACGAGTGGAGAGCAAGAATGTACAAGAGGGGCAAACAAGGGGAGAGTGTATAGTCCATAGAGTGAGCTCGAAATGGGGCTGAGCGAAGCTAGCGGGATCAGTTGATCAAGACCAACTGGCAAAGGACGATGATGGTGGTGGTGGTGGTGGTGGTTGTGACTGAAACGGCGATTGGCATGCGAGTGTCGGATGCAAGCCGATGACGATTACAAAAGCACTGCCGCGCCAGCGATGAGAGCGACACATGCATATGTGAAGAGACTTGTAGCGCTGTTCATGAAATGAGCCGAGGTCAAGAGCGAGATGGCACCGCTGCTGCTTCCGGTCGAGTTGCTGTTGACGTTGCCATAGTAGGTCTGGCCTGCATTTGCTGCGGTGGAAATGTTGAAACCGGGGATGGATGTGAGGATGGTACCGCTCGATACCTGTGGAGCGGGAAGAGGAGTGGACGCGGGAGGGGTGTAACCAGAGATGATCTGAACACCAGTGTAGGTGGTTGCAACACCAGCGCCACCACCGGCGGCGGCCTGACGCTTTTCGAGTGGATGTGGTTGGTTGGCGGCAGCCAGAGTGACGAGCGAGAGCAGGAGGGCGACGAGCGCCAACGAGTAGTGTTGCGATCGCATGTTGGTGGTATGCAGTTGAGGCGTTGATTGAAGCGAGAATCGATGATGGTGTGAATGAACAAGGTGTTGACGAGGATGAGGATGATGATGATGATGATGATGATGATGGTGTTGCCATATGCCAAGCGAGTCGAAACACTGAAACACTGAAACTTGAAACTGCACAGCGCTTTGCATGCCGACGCTCGAAACCAAAGTGCTGGCAAATACAAATTATTATAAGTAAAATGTAGAAAAGTATTATTTTACATCAAGTACTGTACTACAGTACTCTTGCTGCGCACAGTCAATTCAATTCCAAACCACGCGCATCTGTGTTCAAGTGACAAACTTGGCGGTACGGTATCCCCGAAAAGCACATACAGTATTTCTGTGAAAAAGGCATACTCTATACTTACTCCTAAATCGACCATTTCAAAATTCGATGCAACCATCGCTTCTCGATTTTCGGCTGTTTTTCGACGTCAACAATCGGCGCGGCATGACAACTACTCTCGAATTTGTAAAACATTCTGAGTTAGATTGGTGTGATCTTACAGTTTGGGTGAGAGTATGTGTGTTTTATCTCGGACGAGAAGAATGGCTGATCAAAAAGCGAAAAGCGAAGAAACGTCAGAGAAGAAGAAAGCGCAGAAAAAGAAAGAAAAAAAAAAAAGAGAAAACAAGTTTGGCTTGTCCTCCTCTTGCTCTCACAAATACCATCCATCCCATGGCTCATCTGCGTCTGGCCATAGGCACCACCTCGCGCATCCCATCTCATATCACACCAACATTGACAGCAACCATCGCACAATCGCTGCGACTCGCCCTCGTCTCCCGTACTCGAATCTCCTTACCATCTAGAGTAGCCCTCGCCGTCCAACGATCCTCCTTCTCTACCACGTCCACGCTCCAAGCTAAGAAAAAGATGCCTCCCAAGAAGAACGTCGCTGTGGAAAAGATCCGCCTGGGTCGTCCGTCCAACAACTTGAAGATGGGTATCGTTGGTTTGCCCAACGTCGGAAAGTCGTCGCTTTTCAACGTGATCGCCAAGTGTGATTTGGGCAAATCCGCCAACTTCCCCTATGCTACCATCGAACCAGAGGAGGCTCGTGTGCCTGTCCCCGACGAGCGATTCACCTGGCTTTGCCAGCAGTACAAGCCCAAGTCCGAAGTGCCTGCGTTCCTCACTTGCATCGATATCGCCGGTTTGACAGCAGGCGCTTCCACCGGTGCCGGTCTCGGTAACGCTTTCTTGTCCAACGTCCGCAGTGTCGACGGTATCTTCCAGGTGGTACGTGCGTTCGATGATGCAGAGGTCATCCACGTCGAGGGCGACGTCAACCCAATCCGAGATATGGAGATCATCTCGACAGAGTTGAGGTTGAAGGATATCGACTGGATCGAAAAGGCGCTCGATAACTCCAAGAAGAACGCAAGGTCCGCAGGTAACGTCTCGTTGGAAGACAAGAAGAGGAAAGAGGAAGTGGGCATCATCGAGAAGCTGCTCAAGCACGTACAGGAAGACAACAAGGATATTCGAAAGGGCGACTGGACAAACAACGAGGTAAGTCTTCTTTTTGACCAGTTTTGCTAAGGTGGTCGTGGTGGTCGTGGTGCCCGCCCCATTTGCATGATGATAAAGAGTGCGCATTGAGACACTCGAAATTCTAATAACCCAGCTCGTCGAAGGCCCATCAAGCCTACATGAGATAATTAGTTATATACTGACTTTGCACACACCCAAGCCAACCCCCGCGCACACCTTAGCAACCAAGCCAAGCCCATCCTGCACCTTGGTGACGCTTTACTGACCTCGAACCGGGATCATTCTCTTTCTGTACTCTAGGTGGAAGTGATCAACAACCTGCAACTGTTGACGGCCAAGCCGGTGATCTACCTGGTCAACCTCTCAGAACGCGACTATGTACGAAAGAAGAACAAATGGCTGCCCAAGATCAAAGCTTGGATTGACGACAACAACCCGGGTGATCTGCTGATCCCGTTTTCGGTGGCGTTGGAGGAGCGCTTGCTGGCCTTGGGCTCACCCGAGGCCGAGGCGGCCGAACTCGCCACGCTCGGTGACAACATCACCGGCGCACTCGGAAAAATCACAAAAGCAGGTTACGATGGTCTCGACCTCGTTCGCTACTTCACCGCAGGCCCAGACGAGGTGCGCGCTTGGACCTTTCGAAAGGGCCTCAAAGCTCCAGAAGCTGCCGGTATCATCCACACCGACTTCCAGAAAAAGTTTGTCTGCGGCGAAGTGTTCAGCATCGACGATATCAAGGAACATGGCAACGAAGCAGGCGTCAAGGCCGCAGGCAAGTACAAACAGATCGGAAGGGAGTACAAGGTTCAAGACGGTGACATTTGCTATTGGAAGCACGGTTAAGCTAGCTAGTTCATTCACTCTGGCACGGCGGGCAGGTTTCGGGTTAAATCTTTTGCAATTCTTATCCATCCACCCTATATGTCTCTTTCTCTTTTCCTTACTTGGGTACTTGGGTACTTAGAAGATGCTGAGTCTCTTCATCATTTCGGGGAAGTTAGGCGTGCCTGCACCAGAAACGGCATCCCAGCCTTTGGCGGCGGGGAAGCCGTTGGTTCCACACCCGACGCTGCTACCTTGGGTGATGTCGTTGAGAGCAGGCGATCCGAGCCACTTGCTGTAGATCAAAGGGTTCAGGAATCCGAGCGATGGTTGACCCTGGCTGAGGCGGTAGTCGTTTAGCAGACCGATGATGCCCGAGAACGTCGGCGCGGCACACGACGTACCGTCGAGCAGGTAATCCTGACCTTGGATCGTGATCTTAAAGTGTTGACCCTGGGTGGCAACATCAGGGTAACCACGACCGAACGGGTTGTACAAACCCTGATACTGGTTACCGAGCGAGTGAACGTATTCGAGAACGGGAGCGACCTGGTAGTATGCGGTCGGGAAGTAGTTGGAGAAGCCACCGCCCGAGTAGAAGCCGATCCCATCGCCGGCGACGGCCACCTCGGGCGCAAAGTCCATCGTAGCACCCACCGTAGTAGCCCACGGGCACGAAGCCGGGAATGCAGGTAGGAACATGGGTTTTCCCTTGGGAGCTCCGTTACCGTTGCTCTCGCAAGTACCGGGAGCACCAACACCGTCGTCACCGGAAGAGTAGATGGTCGAAACACCTCGGGCACCCAACGCCAGGATGTAGTTGCACACCCGCAGCGCATACGCCAAAGGAACCGACTGCTCATCATCACCATACGACGTACTAAGCACCTTGGGCAACTGGTCGTTCCCGAGCCCAAGCAGGTAGTTCATCTGGTTCTCGTACGGCTCGTTGGTGTTGTTCACCGTCGCCAAATCAGGCTGGTAGGGAGGCGATCCGCCAGTGGTGAAGTACGTGAACGGGATCGGGAACGAGAAGCCACCCACCGTCTGGACATCCAGGTTCGCCTCGCCACCAGGATTGCTCTGCGTGTTGAGACCGTTGTTGATCGACTGCACGGTGAAGTTGTACTTGGCCGCATACGCATCCGGTCGCTGTTCCTCCAGGAACTGCGTGAAGTCGCTGAAGCTGGCAAATTCCTCGAGGAAGCCACTGACGCCGATGAACTGCTTGTTGGCAGCCTTGGGCGTGTAGCTCGAGGTACCGTAGAAGTCTCGCAAGCACTGGTTGGTCACCTCGGCCGGGTTGCACGAGGCGGGCACACCGGCAGGCTGCTGCTTGTGCGCCGATGTGTCGATGTCGTACACGCTCACTTTGGTTGCCATCAGGTCGCTCTTGTGAGGTCTGGGGTCGGTGAAAAGCGTGAGCGGTCCGACGTAGTCGAGGTGTTCGTTGATGTGTTCGGGAACGCTGTACTGCTCGGCACGGACAGCCAGAGCACCACTGCGCTTGTGCTCGTATACACCAAGGTCGGCCTGGAGCAGCTGACGAGCCTGCCAAACAGGAACATGAACCGTAAACGTGTCCTTGGACGGCGAACGCGCCGCGAGACTCTCGTCGATGTGGACGCCAGCATCGCGCAGCCACATCTCGACCTCATCAACGGATCGCTTCTGCGGCTTGAGGTACTCGGACACCTCGTCGGCCGAAAGGTGACGACCGTACAGCTCGTGGCTAGGATCCGACGTCTGCATGACGCGCTTCTCGAGCGACGAAACATCCGACTGCTTGAGTGCGAATCGAAGGGCAACAGGCTCGTCGTCATCGGCATCGCCACGACGCACCCATGTGGAAGGAACGTTGACCGATTCCTTGACAACAAGGTTGCTGCTACGACGGACGGCAGCAGCATCCGCCATCAGCGCCAGCGAGGTGAGCGCAACTAGGGCCTTGAGCGACACGGACAGCTTCATGTTGGCTGACAGACACTCAGTGAGCTAAGCAGGTGGGGGTTGGCGGGGGAATGAGTGAGCGACGATGCAGTAGCAAACGGCCCACTGGAAGGTAGGTTCGAGAAGAGAGGTGAGGCGTAGGGGGGGGGAGGAAGGAAGGGGGAGGTGGATAGGAGGGATACACTGCTATGTGTGGAGCCAAGTACGGCAACATATATACACTGTGGACGATGTTGGCAATGCGAGGAGAGCTGAGCAAGCTGCCAGGGCAAGGCGAGCAGCGGAGGAAGCGGAGGAAGCGGATCGAGGGAGTCTGTGCAAGAGGCGGTTCCCAAGCTACCATCGGCTAAGTTGCCATCGCTCAGGCCGTCGGCTCGAGGGGTCATGCATATCCTCTCTCCACACGTCAAACCGGTTTGCCCTTATCGCACCGCTTGTTGCCCGCTCCTCATCGCCCAACTCGTATTGCTGCAGCGGGCTTGACTCCAACCGGCGGGATTCGAGTCAAGCCTACCGACGACATGCGGACGAAGGATGAGGGGAGAGTAGTGCAGGTTCAGACCGCAGCAGAGGTGCATTGCATCTTCTCTTGCTGGGACTCTTGGTACCGCGGAAGATTTGTTTGCCTCGCACGTATCACGGATGAACAATCCAATGCAAAGGTGATGACGACCACGGCTGGCTCATACATACAGACAGAGCTAGACGATGCGATTTTAGGTTTAGGCCGCGATACGGAAGACGATGAGCCGAACGGCCAAGTGAGAGAGAGGGCAAGTGGCAAAGGGTGCTTGTGTGCATGCTGATGGAATTAGGATCCTCAGGGTTGATGAGCGATTTGCGCAGCAAGCCGGCAGTCGAGACTGCACGACGAAGCTTTAGCGAGGTCGAAGACGGAAGGACGATTGTTGGAGGGTAAGTTGAGAACGGATCAGGGTCTTCCATAATTGGCAATCCGGTTGGAAACAGTAATATGGTCTTTGGGTCACAACAATTTTGGTCGATCATTATTAGCATAAGTACATTACTACAGTACTGTACTGTACAGCACAGGCAGCCGTTTTAAGCGAGGTGCGATCCGAGACCCAACTGTAGTAAAGTATTATGCCGTCGCAATGCGAGCAAGTGATAAGCGACGATGGTGTGCAAACGAATGACGTCTAAGCGAGAGCAAACTAGCTCGAATTGCCACCATCTCGAATGACGTGCACGGACTTGAGATCTTGACACCAATTCGTTTCGCTCAGATCGCACTTGATGTAGATCTCTGTTTGAGACCAAGCCAAGACCCGTGTTTGACTCTGATCGGGTGGCGTTACTGAGCATCGTGCACAAACCAACATTTGACGGGAGCGTAGCCTTGCGCATGACTGAATCCAATTAACCGCCGAATCGCAGTACAGTACTGTACCGTCTGTGGGGAGTGGATGGGCGGGTCTGATTGGACAGATTAGCCACCGCAGCCAACGCGGCCGCTCTGATCCGCCGGTTGCATTGCATCTTGTTCTTCACTGTTGCGCAAAGCGAGCCGGCCAAAAGACGGAACATGGTCCGCCGCTGCAACACTACCTCGGCCGTACAAATCTGGCACCGCGGCAATTCTTTGACCGTCAGCCGATCTGCTATTATACACTCACTGTCTGCGGTAAATGCAATCGGCTCGCTTAGTTAAGTTCGAATGCCCTGGTCGGCTGATAGCTTGTCTTCTACTGTACCTTTCGATGCTCTCCTCCTTACTCTGTGTCGCCACACGCACTCGTTGGGGGGGGGGTCCGACGAGTGACACTGTAATAAAGCGTGTTATTCACAGTAGGTGGGCCTGTCTAAGCAGGAACAGGGTTTGTTGCTCGTGTGCGTTGTTTGACATGCTAGGATGCTGTGATATCAGCCTCTGCTGCGTCTGACAACGGACCGAGAATGGCGCAATACCATTGACCGACTTGGAACTGGCTGAGTCGGAAAAGGATCGGTAGATCTTGGTAGGAAAGCCTCGTGATCAAAGCGGATGGTGTTGATCCGAGCTGTATCAGTATACCGTTTCGTCGGTGATTCCGGCCCTGTTCACTCGGGCCTTCGGGTGATATGGCGGCGTCTGTGCGTGACAGGTTGTCCCGATCAGATAGCACTGGACCTGACGAGTGCTTATTGGTCAACCTCGCCTCAACCGGAACAGCGGATATGATCAACGATGCGAGGTTAGGTTCATCTTGGAGTGCGGCGCACAACAAATCGTCCGTGGATACGGCGTGGATTCGACTCTGCTCGTTGGTGTGCGCCACTGGTAGCGAATCGACCAAAAAAATGCGGAGGGGTGTGATCAGTTTCGGGCATCGGATGGGTTTATGGGGCAACGACGATACAGAAGGGAGGTGGTCGCACGAACATGATAGGGCATCATCCAAGATCTCCGATGCCGAATTCATCGGGAGGCAAGTACCACGATAAGAAATGTCAATGCATGTTGAATCTGCGCGGTCGACACCCGAAAAAGATCTAAACCTCATCCATCTGTATCGGACGGATATCGCCCAAGAGGAACCCCCCGGGATCGTAGATTCGGCTATACGGCTTCATTGCGAGATAGCAAGGAGAGGCAACAAATCTGGACCTACTAATACAAAGAACAAACATGCGGTTAAAAATGTACGAGAAAATAAAGTGCAGTTTAATCGACGGAAAAAAAAACAAAGTCCACAAACTGACATGACATCAAAAGACCACCTTGCCAACGACAAAGACTACTTTCTGATGCACCGTACCGGGCCTAGTTTGCGGCATTTGACGCTGTTGTCACCATCGGGTCGATTGGATTTGGTCCGATCGCCTCTGGAAAAGGAAAAGAGGAACCCATGATTCGTCGGGGGACGAAAAATTTTCAAATCTCAACCCTCGTGATTGGCACGCTGCAAAACCCAGTCAGCGAGATCGCTATCGTTACGTTGCCAAGCTGGAATCAATTGCCATGCACAGTGAAATTGGATAGTAGTGAAAGATCCGACTGTTGCCGTAACGCGTGGACCGATCGCACGCGATCGACAAACTTGCAGCATGGCCGGCAAGAACGGCAAGCCTCGGTGTAGCGACCGACTGACGGTGCATAGTGGCACTGCAACGGCGGTGTATCGACGGTTTAATTGGCCACAGCCCTCGGAGATGGACGTGTGAGATTGCCACACTAAAGAAAACAAAATAATGATAAAAACAACGCGGAAAAACACGTTGGCATTATTGGCAGACAAGGGTCCCTGGTACACCGCCGGTGTGGCTTTCGAATCGCACGCGACAGGTACTGTACACCAGTTCGGTTCGCCAAGCAAAGAAAAAAAAAAAAAAAAAAAAAAGAAGGAGGAAAATTCACTCGATTGATTTTTTTTCTACACCGCGGGCCTTGGCAATTGGACACTTTGCAGAGCCCATGCAGCTTTTGTGTTTTAATGCAAATGCGACTTCCCGTGCGTGCGAACTTCAGCTGCGGTCTCTATATACAAATACATTGCAGTACACCGCCTGTTGCACAGTTCACAGCCAACCACTTCCGCAAGCACAGCACCATCTACTAAACCCTCCCGTACTGCACTGCAACTCAAAGCTTGCTTGCCAGCCGTGATAAGGCGATACTCGCCAAGCCTATTAGCCAAGTCCTGTCGAATGTTCTCCCTGCTGCCATGTTGGCATGATCCCGTTCTCTGCGATAAAGGTTAATCCCTTTTTCTCTTGCGCAGCCACACACGCGGGAAGAGCGAGGTCAAACCAGAACACGGTGTCGATCACCGACATGTCTAACATCAACAGTACAGTAGATCAGTACAGTACCGATCTACACTGCAGCGTCCTCTCTCTCTTAGCCGAGCATAAACAACCACTAACGTACTGGTCTCGGGGTTTTTTTTTTTTTTTTTTTTTTAAGGACACGTTGCAGAACGACTGCACCCTGAAAAGGAAACCCGACGTCGATTGGAGCCGAAATCATGAAAATCCGTCGTCTTCATGGTGCTGGCCAGCCTTGTAGGAGCTACACTACTTAGCAGTCCATTATCGGCAACGTGCACAGGGCCAATTACGCTGCTGGACTGTACAGTACAGTACTGTACCGCGATTTAGACCGACTAAATGAAACAATACGGTACATCCTGTAGGTACAAGCCGCCACTGACAGCACAATGAGAAATTAAAATAAGGGCATGCGCATCGGCAGCACATCGGACGTTGGTGCGAGGCACTTTCCGGGACACCTCAAATGAGACCTACAGTACAGCACAATATGGTACGGTTACCAATTGTTTTCATCATGCACTCTCGCCAGTCCACCTTATGCAATGAGATGACACGTTCGTGAATCTCTTCAGCCTTCAGTGACGATTTCTGCCAGCAGAAAGGGACGAGGCAGAAACAATTTGCAAAAAAAAAAACAAAAAAAACAAAGTACAGTGAGTACAGTAGTATCAGATTATTAATAAATTAAAGCTCGAGTTTTTCCAAAATTGACAGACACAGACATCCTCGCTGTCCAGGCTCGTTGCCACTTTTTTTTTTTCCCTTGTTTGTCTGCAATTCGGGCTAATTGGCCGTCAAACATTGCATCGTTCCATCGTAGATCTTTATCCTACCATCCCTCTTCTCTTCTGCTGCTGCTGCTGCTGCTGCTGCTGCTGCTGCTGCGTTGGTGGCTGGTATCTGCACTTCATCCACCACTCAGCTGAAATTCTATCTCCCGCTCCGGTGACACCATGCGCTACACGCCCGTGTCGCCTTGCTCCCTTGGCTTCCAGTCAGATCCCATTCGGCCAACTCAGCATTCCACTCAAAACATATCCAATTAGGCAGGTGCTAGTCATAACACGCTTGCCTCTCTTGGTTGCAGCTTGCATCTGCGTGGTTAATCTCCGACTTGTGCCCTGTCGATCCCGTCCTCAACACCCATGGTTCTGCCTGCCGTATGCTGCTACTTCTGCTCTGTTGTTCTCCTGTTTTTTTTTCTTCTTCTTTCCGGTCCCTGGCTTGTGTGTCTGCCGCCTTGTTTTCGGCTTAAACCCTCCTTCCTGTTTCAGTTTGGTCTTTCTCTCTCATACATATACTCTACACTCGGATCCAAGCAATTCGGTTGCCTCTCCCGAAAGCTCCCCTCCTCTCTCCACCCCACCCCACCCCACCCCACCCCACCCTCCTCCCCCTTCCCCTTGCTCCTATATCCCTTTGGTCGAAATCAACAACAACAACAAGAACAACAACAACGACAACAACAACAACAACAACAACATCATAAGTGTCAAAGATGAAGTTCACAACGCTGGCATCCAGTGTGCTGCTTTTTGGTGCCGCGCTCTCCTCCGCCATGATGGTACCAAAAGTGGCGCGTCTTGAAACCCCCCTGGCCTTCTCGGACGGCACCTACTTCCCAGAAAATGTCGACTTCTCCCACACATTCCTTTACCGCGGCCACCACAATGGTCGAGGATACCTTCCCTCATCAGCACCCTTCCGCGATGTCGACTTGCCTTCCAGTACCATCTCGCAGCAGCGCTTCAAACCCAAGCAAACGCTCAAACGTCGATACGTTTCCGGCCTCACCGCTCCTCAGGGCTACACTTATTCTTGGGTCGTCGACGGCTACCGTCTCGCCATTGCTACCAACGGTGAACCTAGCTACCTTACACGCAAGACCATTCGACAAAGTGGCACCACGACACAAGCAGATGTCAACGCGTGCACTGCCTTCTGTGAAGCCACCGCGTCGTGTACCATGGCGTCGTTGATCAAGTTTGTCGACTTCCCCGAAGGTGACTTGATCTGTGCTACCTACTCGAGCGTTCTTCCTCAGTCCAACGCCAAGTACACGACAGGAACGTTCAACGGTCCAGGTCAGGTCAAGAGCTCCTACACTTTCACCCGACGAGCAGGTAAGGTCCCAGGCACTTTTACTCCACGTCCCACTTCCACTTCCACTTCCACTACCTCTGCTCCTAGCACTGCCACTTCCACTACCTCGCTTCGCACCACCACATCATCGGCTTCCGCTTACACTTCTACGACTTCCTCTGCCTCTTCCACCTCGACTCAGTCTGATCCCACTCCGTCGAGCAACCCTAGCTACCCGAACCGACAGTGGGTCTGGGTCGATGTACCTGGCACCCAGTGTTCGGATGGTTCACAGACCGGATTCGCCATCAACCTCAACTCTGCGTCGTCGGACCTTGTCATCAGCTTCCAACAAGGTGGCAGCTGCTACGACTACCAATCGTGCTACGTCGCCAAGAACGCCTACAACATGCAGGGAGGATTCAATGCCAACACGTTCCAGTCGCAGAACCAGGCGGGCAACAACCTGAAGTGGTGGTTCCCCTTTATGCGCGATAACCAATGGAACCCATGGCAGAACGCCAGCTATGCTTGGATCCCTTACTGCACCGGCGATTTCCACGCAGGTGACAATGTTGCCAACTACAACGGCACCGTTACCTACCACAAGGGGTGGAACAATGGAAAGCTGGATCTGGCCAAGATCAAGTCGCTTGTCCCCAACGCCCAACGCGTCGTGGTGGGTGGATCGTCGGCCGGCGCGTTTGGTTCGATCTTGCAGTTTCAAAACGTTCAAGATGCGTTTGGCGGCGTTGGAGTCGATGTGCTTGCCGATTCGGGTGAGACTCCACTTGCCATTACGAGTCACGCTTCGCAGAACATCCAGGTGCCTGACAAGTCACGCTGTCCGAATTGCAACGATGCCAACTTTGACTCGTACATTGTTGGGCTTGCCCAGGCGAATCCGTCGTCGCGATTTGCCAGCATGTCGTGGAGCAACGATACTCAGATCCCAGTCAACCAAGGCATCTCTTGGTCTGCGTTTAGTGCCGAGGTGACCAGGCTGTTTAATCAGGAAAACACGCAGACCACCAACTCGAAGAATTACCTGGTGCCAGGTAGCGGCCACATGCTGTTGTGGACCACGCAGTACAATGCTGCCGATGGATACACGCAGGCTACGTTTTTGAACAAGTTTAAGATGCACGATGTCAATTGGTCGTCGCACTAGACTCTATCACACCTACTATCCTTATCACACACACACACTCTCTCTATATCACACACTCTCTATCACACACACTCTCTATCACACACACACTCTCTATCACACACACTCTCTTTTTTCTCTGTCACTCGTTTCAGACATGGTCTCGTCGCTCTTTTGGATTGTTCTTTGCATCGGTTGGGTTCTCTAGCTTGGCTTGTATACCCCCCTAACCACTTAACCAACCACCCACCCACCCAACCAACTATTAAATAAGAAACCGTTGAGATGGCTTACTCGAGCGTTGCGTGTGAGCGGAGCAGAAGGTGAGGGAGACCGAGATAAGATAAAACTGATCAGATTGACACATCGGCAAGCGACGGGCGGGTGAAAAACCTGTTTTTGCAGTAGTAGCAAACAGCGAGCGAGGTGATGGTGGTGAGCGGACCTTGACAAGGCTCACTGACTAGTCTTTTTCCACGTCGCTCAGTTCGCGTAGTTGCTTACGTGAGCAGTCACATTCTCACGCACTTGCAATGAAAGCTGACGCTCGTTCCAAGCGTCCTGCAAAGATATTGATTTGTCTAGTGGGTCAACAAATCCCAACGCTTACCAAGTTCTGCTTTGGTACGATAGGAAGAGCCAATATTGAAGGATCAAAAAGGCAACGTCGCTATGAACGCTTGGCTGCTACCACAAGCCAGTTACCCCTGTGTGGTATGTTCCCTTCCAGATGTGTTTGTTAGAAAATCTTGTATCGGCTCGACTGGTACCAGCTCAGTTGCCAAGTCCGGTCGAGCACAGGCCTCGTTAACTCCTGACCTCGGGCTTCCTTCACTTTATACACACCCCCAAGTAGTCGATATACTGTCTTGACCTTTTGATCGGAAATTCCAAACCCATCAACCGAGACCATGGTACAAATCAATACATTCGACTTGATTAGAGGTCGAAATGAAGGATTGAATAGAGGGTGTATGTATCGAGTTGAACACCGATTGGATTGATACATTTGAGCAGAGCTTGAGATGGAGGATCGATGGATAAATGGATTCGAACAAAGGCTGCAATGGAGGAGAAGTGTGTTCTCAGCTGGCAATTACCATGCCAACACGACCAGATTCAGGCATACCAAGACTTGTCAACGATGTCATGCTGCCCTGTGGTTCGACCACGACCTTTTCCAGCACAAGCCCTGGCTCCAGCGGCCACCACCGCACCGTATGTCTCCCGTACATATCCCCGCCTGCCTTGGTCGTGAGCAACGTGGTCACTTTGCGAATATTGGCCGACACGACGTTGCCCCAATCAGCCGAGTTAGTCCCGGGCGTGATATTATCCGGCACAGGAGTGACTTGAACCCGCGAACTAGGCTCGTTGTCGAGCTCGAGAACGTAGCGAAGTGGGCGCTTGTCACGGTAGTTCAAGATGGGCGCGAGCCATGTGGTGATGTTGAACGCGGTCGTATTGGAGGATGCGGGGATGAAAAAGTTGAACGCGAGCGAGGGACCTTTTCCAACGATGCTATCGTTCGACGTGGATCCAGCGGGTTGGTCGATCGACCCTGCGGTTGGAGGAAGCACCGTAACAGCCGATCCCATCAGGCCATATCCGGCAATCGCCTCGATCCACGTATTCGTCCAGTTGGTGTCGCGCGTCGGCTCGATCATGGCATTCTCAGCGAGCATCGAGACAGCTCCAGCCGCGCCGGCGCTACCGACAAATGTTCCTTTGGCAGCGTCGTCGAGCGTGCAAGGATCAACACTGAGCGAGACGGTAACGTTGGTGGGCGCCCACATACCGTTGTACATCTCGGCAGCGGTCGAGGTGGTGTTGATGTACACCATGCCCGTCTGCATCCTCATTGCTGCTGTTGTGCTGGCGTCCGAGCAACTGTTTTCGCCAAGTTGACTCCAATCAACATGCAGAGATACTTCAACTTCGTCGTCAAAATTGCCCCCCGCCTCGAAACCGTTGCCATCATCGCGCCTCTTGAAAAACCTCGCCAAATCGTCCCTGCTTCTCTCCAGCATATCCACCTCTTCACTGCGGTTGCTTCCCGCCGCCAAAGGGCTGATGGTCGCCAACCTATGCGAAACGCTAAGCCAGCTGACATTCGACGTTGCCGAGAACGAGAACGGATTCGAATCCCCAGCACTCACCCACACACTCCGCCTCTGGTTACCATCGTACCGATTCAAAGGCTCGAGACTTGGATCGGGGCAGTTGTAACCCTGAGCGCAGTTGTGCTGGTTGTCGCCTGGCCACGCACCCATACTTGCATCCACGCCGACTCTGAGGTTACTCCCCAACGCGGTATTCGGCCACTGCTCCTGCTCCACATGCACATAGCTCAGCAGCGGCAGCATGTTGCGCATCGGTTGCTGCCAGTATTGACTGCCCATGTGAGGCTGGCTCATCATATGCATCCACTTGCCCGCCTTCAGCGCGTGGTACGATTCGGTCAGCTTCTGATCGTGTTGAAACAAGCTACGCGCTACCGCTGCCCAGTGATTCGCCGAGTTCTTCGCCTGCGTCCCAGCAAGGTTGTTCCTCCCCACTGCGACGTACATCTGGTTAAGATTCGCTGATGCAAGCGTAGGGTAGGCCACGAGCTGATAGAATGCATCCCAATTTGGTGTGTTCCTAAAGTAAGGGACCAGACAATCCTCGACGATCGAAACGAGTCGGTCCCAGTGTTGCAAGACTCCCTCCGCTTCGGCGTATTCGACGACACTCCAAGTGGTGGCATTGACGAGTTCCGGTTTGATGCGTGAGTTCAACCACGAATAGCCGCGGATGACTTCGGCGATCTTGAGATGCTCATCGTTGGCACCCATCCCGAACGTCTTGGCGGCCCACGTATCGAGCCACGAGGTGACGTTGCTGGCATGCTGGAATGCGATCTTGTCGTACGCCATGTCGAGCGTAAAGTGGATCGGCACCTCGACGGGCTTCAGATCGCCTACGTTGAGGATGAACATCTCGGTCTGTTGGTTGCTGAACGCCACATTGAGTTGCTCCCAAACATTGACGATATTGACCGTGTTGATCCACTTGTAAGCGCGAGGCGGACCGACGTAGTCAGCATGGTAGTAGAGCCCCGCGCCACCGGATCGAGTTCGTTTCTCCTGTTCAGTAGGAATGCGACGGATGAAGCCGAAATTGTCGTCGGTCCACAGCAGCGTGATGTCTTCCGGCACTTGGAGGCCTTCATTGTAGTAGCCCTGCACCTCGGTGTACAGACACATCATCATGGGCACGGTGACCTTGGACGAGTTGGACGCGTCGTCGTGCGGGAGCAGACTCTTCTGCTTTGCCATGATCTCTTCGAGCAGTTTGATGCTGGCTCCGGGAAGCGCTTCGTCACCGTTGCCGCGCATCGACATTGTGTACATGGTCTCGAGGCCTTTAGCGCGTTCGACGCCGTACTTCCAGTATGTGGTGATGTTGTCGGTATTGTCAGGATAGTTCCAGGGTCCCTGGTACCAAGTGTTCCATTCGGGCGTGTTGCGTGCCATGGGTTCCTGGTGCGATGTTCCATACACGATCCCCATGCGATCGGCCAGAAGTTGGTTGGGCCCTGCAGCCCCGGTCCCGTTGACACCGTTGCCAGGAAGGTCCGGTAGACCAGCGACCGCGAACGAGTCGGACCACATGGCCGGCCAAATCAGATTCGCCTTGAGTCGAAGCAGAAGTTCGAACACATGAGCGTACATGGCATCATTGAACGACTGCGGCGCCTTTTCCGGTGGAAAGGGACCGTTGAAGTGGTTGCGCGCCCAGTTGGTCAACGCCGGTGCTTCATCGTTCAGGAAGATACCTCGATACTTGACCAGCGGCGGGCCATGAGAACATGCGGTCGAGCCAAAACTCCCATCCATCGTCGCCGGCGAGTAATACACCGCATTATGGCTCTGCGTCGGCTGGACATCCGCAAACCACTTCCATGGGCTCACACCCATCTCTTCACTCAACGTGTACAGAGCATAAGCCGCTCCCCTCTTGTCACTCCCCATCAACACCAATCCTCCATCCGTCACCGCGGACGACCAACTCTCCCACTGTCCTCGCACTTTCCCCGCCTCGGTTCCGACGCTGCGATCCATCTTGGCTAGTTCTTGCACCAAGCCCGAGCGGTCTAGACTACCCACCACGACGACTCGCTCCTTCTTGCCTTGTTGTTGCTTGAGCGAGGCTGCAGTGACGTTGCGTACCACGACGTTCGAGGAAGGGACCATCCGCAAGAGATCAGCCGCGAAGCTGGACGCGGCGTGATGGACGACCGATGCATCGTCACGAGAGGTGAGGATTTCGGTAGTTTGGCCTGCCTGGGCGATTAGATAGCCTTGTGCATCCGAAGAGGTGTCGAGACATACCGCGTTGCCTTCTACCAAGATGTTAGCGCAAGCCAAGGTGGCAGTGAGGCTGACGAAGAGCAGCGACAATATGCTACTGGATGTCAATGCACTCGACCTCATCGTGCTTAGCCCAAAGTCTAGGTGGTAGTGGTCCAAGCCAAGTTCAGAGAACGACAGATAGAGCAAGAATGGTAAGCTTCGAGCGATGTCTGTATATATGCTGTCTCTCCTTTTCGCTTTGCCTTGGCGTCATGCCTAGCCGTCGGCGGCGGCGGCGGCGGCGGCGGTAATTGTCGAGGTCAAGCTGGCTGCATCCTTAGCAGCTAGATTGACAGTGCGGGGTTGCGAAGCGGCGACCTCTCCTTTCTTCGCTGCTGGGAAACTCAGCATGTGGGGCACCACAAAGCACACCAACGCCATGGGTTGTTCCTTTGACCCTACTGTGCGGGACTGAATCTCCGCCAACTTCCTGTGTCTGTGAGGCAAACCCTAAAGTGCACCGTACCGTAGAGACCCTGAACTGTCCCACACGCAAAGCTCGATGCACCGGCAACCCTCTGTCGCAACGAGGTGCGCAATCGATTGGCAAGCGAGCTGTATGAGCCGACCTGGAGCGAAGCTCGAGTCCAGCACCACTTGTCACGGCGGTGGGGACTTGCCCTTTCGAACTTTCGTGGCTTCTATTTTGTGTCTAACAGGGCAGGAATAGAAGCAACGAATAAATCGCCGAGAAGAGATGACCGATGGATCCATACAGTACGAGTGCGAACCATCAGAGTGGGGATCGAATCTGCTAAACCTCGAAATTGTCTTTCGCCTTAGTAGACAGGCTGCCCCATTGCGCCGCACAAGCCGGCTGTCGGCAGAAACAACCGGCGATTCAAAGCATGCACGGGTTAGGCTCGACCGGCGACCCCCTCGATTTCGTCCAGACTGGCACCTCACATTAAGCGAGCTCCGAGGCGAGAATCTCGTCAACTTCGCTTCATACCCTTGACGGCAGTACCGTTACAGTACAAAGGCCTCAATGCGAGACTCGATGTTAATTTGAAGGCATAAGCAAGAATCGACGCACACAAAAAGCGTCGATAGAAGTCGGCAAGTGTATTGTATAGCATACAAAGTCAAATTGCGATCCTCGAAATGCGCATCTCAACGAATCGTCTGTGGCTCTTGAGCAAAGACAACCCTTCTCGACTCTGCGGTTGCGCCAAACTCGTCGTAGCTTCTCCGCGGCAGCCCGACATCTCTACCCAACGGCGTATGGAGCTGCTGCTGCTGCTGCTGCTGCTGCTGACGGTAGCGGTACTCATCATCGGCACGTGGAGGCGACGAAGCGTACGCAGCTTGCTGCTGACTCCTGGAGAACTGAAGCTGCTGACTATCTTTGCGTGGTGGTACGGGCATCGAAATACGACGCTGATTGAATTCCCTTGGGTCCTTGCGTGCACCGGGACCAGTGCTGGCGTAGTGACGAGCCGAGCACTGGTGGCAGCCGCAGACGTCCGAATGAGGCGGCTCTCCCATACGACTGTTCGCCGTCGGACTGCGTAGGCCTCTTGCAACGCTACCGAACTCGTCCATTCCCCCATTTGTCGAGGGAGCCGACGAGAACGCGCTGCCGCGACTCATGACATTGGTTGGCAAGCTGTCGTGCAGACGTCTCGGCGGGATCACCTCCTGAGGATACGTCCCGACTCCAGCCACCTGGTAGCGCGATGCGATCTCAGGAACTCGATTCCTCCCCAAAGCAAGCGAAAGGTTCGGATCCATCGTTGCTCGACGAGCAGCTCGCTCCTTCTCGAGCACATTCAGCTCGCGCTGTTCCCTTTCCAGATCCTTCTCGGCCTGGTAGCGCGCCTTCATGCGCGCAACAAAGCTGCGTTGAGATGCGGTTGTATCGGTACTCAACGATCTGTGAAGATCCGCACCGCTCAGCCGTGTCGAGCCTACAGCTGGTGCATATCTGTCCAGATCGCCGTTGCTGTCTTGTGACGATGTCCGCGGGTAGCCAAGCCCGAGCTGCGAGCCGACCAGACGATCGCCTGCACTGCCATCGCTGATCTTGGAACGAGTCCAGACGCTGTTGTTGTAGGAGCCTGGGCTTGAGCTCGAATGCTGACCAGGAGTTGGGCGCGAGCTATTCAGATTGCCAGACGTTGGGTTGCGTGACATGGTGAGCTCCTGCTCTCGCTCCAGTTGTCGCATGCGTTCGCGCTCCCGCTCCCACAGGCTAACTTTGCGAGCATTGTCTTGCTCTTGCATGCTGTCACCCTGCTGACTGCTAGCACTATAAATGCTGTCGGAGCGACCCAAGTTCTGCGTTTCACCAGCGCCATCAGAGTCCACATGGGTTGCCATGTTATTGCTATCAAAGCGGGAGTTGAACGGCGATGGGGCAGGCTTGGAGGTCTGTTCACGATACTGTTCAAGTGCTCGCTGTGCTGGACGCACGCCTGAAGCCACAGCTGAAGCGTTGCGATACTCCAGATTGCCAGATTCCTTCTGTCGCTGCTGCTGCTGCTGCTGCTGCTGCTTCATGTCGCCATTGCGACCAACTGAGGCAAGCGACGGCATTGGGTTGTCAAGCGGCGTACGAGGGGTACGGTTTTCATCCTCCGAGCCCTGGGCACTGTTGGTGGCACTGAGACTGAGGCTGGGTGTCACACTACCTGAGTCTTCTCGGGGCACAGCAAGCTTGTCGAAGATGCTCCCTTCCTGTGCAGACGAATCGGTACGGCTGCGATCATGCCCGGAAGGCACGCGGCCCAGTCGGTCAACGGCGGACGATGCCGATGACACTGAAGCGTCTTCCCAGCTCTGAGGCTGTGCGATCATCGATCTGGTCGTCAAGCCGGTGGGCGTGCGGTCAAGCCGAACTGAGGTATTCGGTGCACCAAGAAGGGAGCTCGACGGTGCTGGGGTGCCGGAGGTGCCGGCAACAGGTCGCGGGGTTTTGTCAGTGGCACTGCTGCGAAAGGAGGCGGCGTCGTTGTCGGCCGCAGACGTAGTAGATCGCGTCGCACCAGTGTTACTTGTCCCTTCTGTTCGTTGAGGACTGGTAGAGGTAGAGCCGGGGCTCGGTAATAGGACGCTGGTTCTGCTGGCGCTGACGGTCATGTCAAGGTTCGAGGCAGATGACTCGGTGCTTTGGGAATTACTCCCTGCGCCGTTGGTGGTTTGGCCAGTGTTGCTGGCGCTGTTGGTACTGTTGCTCCGCTCCATGTAGGCATAGTTGGTGGCAGGCATTGGCAGTGGCGAAGGTGGACGCCAACCCATCTCCTGAGCGCGCAAGATAGTCTGGGTATCTTCGTTGATCTTGGCATTGATCTGAGCCTGGGCAGCGACCTGAGCTTCGACCTGCGCCGCTAGACCCGCCAGGTACTGTGCCTGGCCGTGCTCAGCTTCGTCGAACTCGGACGCTTGAAGGGCAGGCATGTACTCGGACGACGTGAAGCAGAGAAGCTCATTGAGGCGGCCGACGTGCGGGCCGACTTTGCGGACGGACTCGCAGCGACGCCTGAACTCGACATCAGCGAGGCCCCCCACCGTGCTCGCAACCAAAAGGGAAGAGGCGTGGCTCTTGGCTGCCATCGAGATGGCGTGCGCATTCTTGGCTCTAGTGATATCGTTGGTGAGTGCTTGAACGGTAGCGATGTACTTGTCGTGCGACTCGAGGGCCTTGTTTGCCGTCGCCTTCTTGACGTTCTTCTCATGCGCAACGTTTGCCTTTTTGATCTTTGCATCGAGGTTGGCCACTAGCTCGTCATGGGCTCGCTCCTCTTTGGCGATCTTTTTGAAGTACTTGGCGCAGGCGTCGTTGACAGCTTCGTACTCCTTTTGCACATGCTTGGCATGCTTGGAAGAGACTTCAGCAAGGCCTTCAAACATGGTGGAGGTGATGGAAAGCGTCTGCGACGGGGTTTCCAGGGTCACCTTGGTTCGTTCAAGCTCGGAAGCGCTCTTGGCAAGCTTCTTTTCGACCTTGGCAAGGCGAGCAGAGAGGTCGCGATATTCATCCAGGTTGACGAGAAGCGATTCGAGAGCCTTGAGCGACTTGTGCAGGTCGGGACGCTCGACGAGGTGTATGCTTGAGGACGTGGATGTAATAGGCGTTGTGGCCGGCTGTGGCAGCGGCGAGACGGGCTGAGGACTCAAGGCACCCATAGTACCGACGCCAGGAGAAGCAGCTCGTGTAGGCAGGTCAAAGTATTGCTGCTGTGCTGACGGGCTGTAAGGTTGAGGCGAAGCGCGGTTCGAAGGGAGCAAGGCTTGAGAGGTGCGAGGAGACACTTGGCGAGACCCGCTTTGCTGGGTGGATGCGGATGGAGAAGGGGGTAGGAGTCGATTCACTGTAGAGTCGTAGCTGGAGGTAAGAGCTGTGGGCGTGGTTGGAGCTGCGAGCTGCGCGGCTGTGGCTGTGGTTGTGGCTGCGGAGTTGAGGTAGGCGTTGCGAGCACTGAGCCCAAGGGTAGCAGCGGCAGGTTTGGTGTCGCCGACGCCCATGAAGCGCTGAACCTTCTTCATTGTGATATGATAGATTCACGTCCGCAGCGAGGAGATTGCTAGCTGTAGAGGTACTTCTGACGAGATAACCTGGGTCACTCGGATTCGATGTAAGTCGTGCGCAGGTTTACACGGTGAGCGAAGGCGTTGTACAGTACGGTAGAGTACGGTTCTAGCAAGAAGAGGTACTCGTGAAGAAGGGTATAGATTGCTGGCGAGGTAGGTTGGAAATGGAGTATCACGTCGAGCTAATGAAGCAAGGGTAGGGTGGAGGGGTTAAAGCAAGATGATGGTTCGGATCGTGAATTCAAGTCGGCGGCCTGATTGGAGAAAGAGGCAAGACGAAGGTGTCCAGGCAAGAAAGTATACAACAGAGTATGTAAGGCACGTCACAAATATCGGAGCTGCGCTCCTCTCAGGTTAGAGCCGAGTGGCTGAATGCTGATGAAACTCATGCGGGCGTTCCGAGCGCTGACTACCACTCCATAGCCTTCAGGGGTTCGAAGTTGCCACACCATCGGCTCGATCCGCTACAGTGCTTCAATTGCTTGGTTTCTGGCTCTATCAGCCATAAACTTTTGTGCCTCAATTTGTACTTCGATCGCTGAGTCAAGATAAGCTCTGACAACAAGTCAGGTGATAAGCCCAACATTCGACGCTGGAACGCTGTTGGCTTTTGTGAGGTCGCCCATCTCTTTCTGCAACAGGACGAGGTCAAAGCACCTAGCTCATCTTGGCAGAGACAGAGCACCAGTACTGTACGCAACTTGCACCGTTCAAGCTCATGAAGGCGTATGAATCATGCCAAATGTCTCGCGAGCCTGTCGAATGCCATACTGGAATGGCGTTCTCATGTTTCAACAGAGGCCGAGTCAGGCTTGTCCAACGTCAAGAGAAGCACATGTCGGCAGCTTTCGAGTGTTGGTCTTTCTCTCTCTCTCTCTCTCTCTCTCTCTCTCGCGTGGTAGCAGAGGCATTCGAGTGAGTACACGTAGAATTAGGCGCGTTGCATCATGCATAGAGCCCCTCTTCGGACCCTTGAACTGCTTGACACGACAAGCAAGACGACGCAATGTGCAGCGCCGGGCCGGAATGACAGCTCAGGGGCTCTTTTTTCTTGGTTTTTGGTTATCTTTCGCATTTTTTTTTTTTTTTTGGACAGCAACGAGAGATCATGCGTGCTAAGGCTCTCATTTCGTACGACAGGATGTCAAATTTTCTTTGTTTGCAAGATGTGAGATCAAAGAAAGAACAATTAACTGGCTTGCGAAAAATCGGCAGTCGGTTCCGACAAAATTCCGCATCCGCCTGCTCCCGACTGAAGCTTGAGCGCAAGTGCCTGTTTGTGAGTCAATTCGGATTTTAAATCTCCAATCAAACCCCAGCTTAGCTGCTCGGCAGAGTGTAACAAACAGCCTCAGAAGAATTGCTCGCATCACCAATTTCAATCTTGTTGGGCCATTGTCGTTGTTCAATCTTGTCATCGTTTCACGTCCGCTACCATCATCCTCCCATCCTAGACGAGCAGCATCTCTTCACAATGTCGCTTGCCAAGTCCATCTACAGCACCGTCTTCAAGCGTAACTCGGTTTAGTGAGTTTCATCGCGTCCAGCTACCGTTTCGCTCCACCGAACAGCATCGCCAAGGCTGCAAGTTGACATGCTGGTCAGCTTCACCTTCAAGCACCAGCGTACGGACCAAACATCGCGACTCGCCTTGCTTCTTCGGAATGTCAGCAGCCCGTTGCTGCCCTCGCAACCCGACTTAGGCTCCACTTGCAGTGCAGGAACCGGTTCACTGACCCAATTGCCTTCTTTCCGCTTCTCTTTGCATCCTCGATCCACTCGCCTCTCGACTGATTGCAACAACAGCGTCGGCACCGTTTTCTTTGGCGCCTTCGCCTTCGGCATTGGCTACGATCTTGCCACCACGGCATGGTGGGATGCGCATAACAAGGGCGTGAGTTTCGATTTTCAATGATGAGCAAACATCGCATAGACTCTTCTGCACATCAGCCTGGAGCATCGACGATGTCGGTCGTGTGCAACGTCAATGTCAACATCACAGCTGCCCAGGAGAGGTTCGACTTGGCATCGCACGGTGGTGGTTAGGCGTCCGAAGAAGGCGACACGAGTTCGATTCATACTTAGGGCCTCACACTGCATGGTGCAAGGACTCTAGACACGGCAACATTACCGCAGAAGAGCCAGGCGGGAACATAGCTTTGCCGTGTCTATCTTGCATGTCAATGTCTTGCCGCCCAACTCATCGTCAACACTGGTGGCCTGTACCTTTGCCTCATCTTGGGTGCCGTGCCACTGCTTCCATGCCGCGCCTGCCTTCACCGCCTCTGCAGCCCAGGTTTGCGATTCGCCCATGCTTAGCGAGGAGCCGATCCACTGACACTCTCCTTTTCTTTCAATGCACCGTTCATGCTGTCTGGTTGTGGTTCTCAACGATAACAGAAGCAGTGGAAGGACATCCGAGGAAAGGTAAGTTTTTCTGTTCGCTTCAGCGAGCGTTCAGTTGCGATCCGACGCATAGGCTGAATGCTGACCACCGCTGCTGCTCTTGTTCTTCTTCTTCTTCCGCGCATCAACAGTACCTCGAGGACTCCGAGTAAATTCCTGCCACATCTATAATCCTCAAGCTCCCTAACATCGCATCGATTCATGTTCAGGTAGCTTCGATTCGCTAGAGGATCGGAATTGCCTCCGCATAGTATCGGCAATGCAACATTGAAAAATCGCAGCTCCGCCCGCGTGTGATCGATCGTCCATGGGTGATGCTTCAGACAGAAGGCAGCTAAAATATTGGCAAGCCGGATTCGAATCGATGGTGGTGCAGAAAGAACGCTTAGGAGCGGACAAGGGGTTGTGAATGTATCTTTGCACGGTGTTAAGCTAGGGTATCTCAAAGACGTCGGTGGAGATCTGAGCCAGCGTTTTCGTTTCTGCTAGAAGAAAAGAGCGGGTGTCGCTGGTGGGTCGGCGCCTGTGCAAAGTGCGAAGCGAGTCCAAGAAATGAGCCTTCACGGCCATGTAGAAGGATCTCTCTCCTGTGGCGATGTCTGGCCGCACCTCTGCTGCCTCCATCGGGTCTTTTGACCTTTCTTCTGCTCCGGCTTTCTCTGACTCTCTCGAAGCAGGAGCGAAGCGTTGGGACCTGTTCGAACGCCATCGGGCAACCCGATATGTGAAGGTGCGTTGGCAGTTGAGTGGACTAGTGTCAGACGTGTGCTCGTCTTGAGCTGCGAGGAGAGCCGAACAAGCTCAAACTCACTCGTCTTGTCTCGTCTGTGTGGAAGCATGAACTCAACGGATCAAGCCGGAGTCCCAAAATAGAGAGCTTGACGACTACAATACTCGGCAACTCGCAGCTTTGAACTGCCACATGTCGCAAGCACTCTCTAGCTTCATCGTTCTGCAAATCTGCCTGCGCATCCAATACAGCAACACCATGCGCGTCGGCTGCCCCGGAATATCAAAGTAAGGAGAGTTGGAGAGTTGGAAAAGTTCAGAATGCATAGTACAGCACTGTAGTTCAAGTCAGCGAGATCTGCTACTACTACTGGAGCAGCTATATAAATGACCCAACTCCGCAAGATGCTAGCTGACAGCAAAGAATGTCTTGCACAATGTCAAAGTGGTAACGCTGCTGTGACGGTGCGGTCACCATGCTGCCAGCTTGCTGATACGGTACACTTCGAATCACGGAAACAGAAAGGGAGAGGGAGAGAGCAGGGCAGAAGACGACTACCTATCGTGAGCTGTAAGGTCCAAGCATCGACGCCAGGAGGTGGCTAAGCGAGCCAAAAGCTGCACGGTTCCTCGCGCGCGCAGCTGCCCGTCCAATTCCTCAACTCGAACCCTTGCAGCTGTCGATGTGCTGTGCTGTGCTGTGCTGTGCTGTGCTGTGCTGTGCTGGAATTCGTACTTGAACGCCTCCTTTCCTGCCAAATCTGTCATGCTCTTCTTGCAGAGTTACAGCCGTCACGTGCGAAAGTCGTATCATCATTAATTGGCCTTTACTGTATGGCATAAACATTGAAAGGAGCAGCGTAATTAAAAGTATGCCTGGACAGTTCCACTTTTTTACTCTGATTTGAACAAGCATCGACAACACTCTGAATCAACAATTTAATCATAGAATGAGGAGGAAGAGGTGCAAGCTACGCAACAACCTGAAAGTCTGCTGCAGCTACAGTGACGTGCTGTAATCAGGTCAGGGACGTGGGACGTGGCAAGTGCTTGTGTGGAATGGGAGTTGGAAAAAAAAGAAAAATTAAGCTTAAAAGGCTGATGATAGCTTTCGCCAAAAAGGGCAGGCAGGAGAGCCTCGCTTCAGCTTGTGCAACACAACATACAGTAACTACATGTCCGATTATTGCATCGCATATCAATTAATTTGCGCATGCCAAGCGTACCCACTTCTTTGGTACAGTACAGTACAATACAGTACAATACAGTGGTGTGCAGTGCTGTGCAGTTCAAGGGCCCCTCCAGCGTGTTGTTGCCATTGAACTGTGCAGCCGTGCTGCAGCATCCTCAAGAGTCATGATTTGCTACTACTAGAGGCGGCGCAGTGCCAACTTCGGAAGGCGGCCGCTAGCGTGGGACGGTCTAGCCTGCTCTGATCATTGTGTTCCGACGACCCCTGACTTGACTGTCGACTCCCAGCCATGACTTTGCTTGGCGGCTTCTCCGATGGAAGCTCTTTGGAATGGCTCAACGCCACTCTTCTGGTGCTGGCGTAGTCGCTTCACACAGAGAGAGAGAGAGAGAGAGAGAAAGAGAGAGAGAGAGAGAAAGAGAGAGAGAGAGAGAGAGAGAGAGAGACGGAATGGTTCCGCTCGTGAATGTACAGTACTGTATGCCGACTTTGGCTCGATATGCACTTGACATGCATGACAGGCGGCATCAAAGGCTGAGCATCGCAAAAATTCAAAGGTCATTGTCGCTGCGCTTCTCTTTGATACATTCCTGGGCGCCATCTCTGACAGAGGCGCTCTTTAGCTGCTTGCCACATTGCCCTCAAATGCTGCTACCAGCCATCAACGTACTGACCGCATACGCTTCCTTCACCATTCCTTGGGCGCATGACGGGGAACTGCTCGAACCTATCGTTGCGGCTGGCCGCATATTGGATCGGTCTGATGTTCTGAGGCCACCAGCTCCTCTCTTCCATCAATCAACCCCTTGTTCATCATCACGGCGCTCCCACAGACCATGCCTTCCTTCCTCATCCTACCATCTTTCGACCTCAACGTGTTCCTTTAACCTTGCCTCTTCTCACGTGGTCTCGTTCTCATCATCATCATCATAAACGAACTGGCTCGATCTTGTCGCCTCATCGAAGCGGTCATCGGCTCCAGGATCCCGGCCGTCTCTGCGTCACTCGGTTGTTTCCTTGCATGCACCAACGCTGACGCTCGGTCCCTTGAACCATTACATCTGCGGCGTCACCTGTCTACCACCCACCTGACAAACCGCGCTACTGGCCAGATCAAGCACTTCTTCACCTCCCAGCACGCAGTCACCCACCGAGACCGAGCCGACTAGTTCCTTAAATCCGCTTCCGTCTTCATTTCGGCTCGTCAGCTCGTCAGCTCGTTTGCTCTCAGCCAAACACAAATCCGAAGCAGTCGAGTGGGAACATCCCCGTTGCCACAACAACGCTCACACAATCCAAGAAAAGCTTCACATCCAGCATCGCTCACTTCTTTTTGACCTCGTTCCGCCTTCAGCTTGCGACACTGCCCCAGATCAAGGCATGCGAGCCTGCTCTGCCAAAACTTCAAAACCCTTGTCGGTCCTCTCTCAACACTCTTCTGTCCGATACCTAGTCACCACCACAATCATCGTTATCATCGCTGGTCTTGTTCATCACCATGCACAGAATCTCATACGCAGAGAGTCATGCCACGGACGCTGACATGTCACGCGCCCCTTCCAGAGCCGGCAGTATCTCAACGCTCTGGAGCTCCGCCGAAGTTCCACTCTGTCTCGACCCGCGTGTCCAGAACTCTTCAAGTGGCTTTGGACCGCACGCCTCTAGAATCTACCCTGTTGCTGGTTCTATCTCTCGTGGTTCGGCTCGATCAAGTCAGATCTCGATGGACTTTGGCAGGCTCAGCATCGATATCCCTGACGAGTATCCTCGAAGACCTGACAGTATTCGCCCTACCACTCATCCTCGTGCGTTCAGTTCCGAATATACTGTTGATAGCAGCAACCCTTCCAGTCGGGTGCCGTCTTTCAACATCGGTACCATCGACGAAGATAGTGCTATTCAGACGTCGCCCATGTCCAAAATTCCTTACGAGCCACCAAGCACCGTAGCGCAAGACCACAACCTTTGCTCCCGTTTCTCCGAAGATACCATCGACGAGCCTCATTTGCCACACTCAACTTCCCAGGGCACTTTCGGCTATCGTCCGTCAATCTCACGCAATTCGTCTATGGTGTCAGATGGAATGGGCTCTGATCGGTCAAGCTCTCCGCCTGTGCAGGAGGACACCGACCTCCCATACCGCAGCCGCGGCATGCAAGGCTCCGCTCGTGCCCCTCCATCGGAGCTCTATGGGCATGCATATCGCTTCTTTGACAAAGACTACAGTGTACAAAAATTTCCACAGATGAGCGCACCCACCATCTCCTCGGCTGCAGATTCGACCATGGCCCGCGATGATCAGTTGTTTGAGCGCCCTTCGCTTAGCGGCAATGCGAGTGAGCTTTCTCACGAGAGCTCTTTACAATCGTGCTCTCCTTCACAGGCCTCGACACAGACGAGCGCAAATTCAGCTTCCGCGTGGAGTGCCGATGGCTCGCCGGCCCAGACCACCCTCTTCCAGCCTGCAATCGTCTTCGCCGACAATCAAAGGGCAGAAGCGTTTCTGTCACCGAGCTCGGGAGCTTCAGCAATCAGAAGAGGCTCTTCACTGATACCCAAAGGACAGAACAACGGTCCCTCTTATAAAGCAAGCGAAACTCTCAGCATTCCTTCACTTCCTTCGCTTGCTTCTTTCAACTCGAATATCACTGCCACTCATGGTCGTTACGTTCGGGAGCCTTGCCGTCGTCCCAGTACTGCTGACGTTTACAGTCAATCGTCGCAAGTTTCTCCATTGACAACTTCCAACATACCACTACCACCAATCCTCTCCATGCCATCTCCCCATGAGCACACAAGATACGAGGTGCATTCTTACAACATCTCACCCGCACCTTCAGCAGCGTCGAAAGTGGTTGCGAACAGCAAAGGCATCGAAGCCGCCAGCAGATCGACAGCCTCGAGAACCTTGCGTGCTCGTGTCGCTTCAACGCCCAAACTGCGTCTCACAACATGTTCACTTTTCCCCTCCGAGCAGCCGTTCCACATGCAGCCTCCGGTGCCTCCTCTTCCGGGCAAGCTCATCAGCGGAGCTACTGACCGTCGTCCCTCGACTGCGCAAACAGATGGGCGCGAGCCGTTCTTTGGTCGCCGATTCCGTTCGCGTACATTGGGCGAGTCGGATGTTGCCGAGGCTTCCAATATGCAGGCAGCTGTCCACAATGTTGCTCATCGAGGTGGATCGGCGGGGTTCGTCGCGCAAAGACCTGTCATGGCTGCTCGTCTCGCTTCGGCTGCCATCCCTCCACGCCATGCCAGTCAAGTCTCTACTACGAGCTCGGATTTGCACTCGACCATGTTCATGCAACCTACGCCTGGCACTTCGATCCACTCGGCGAGCTCGCCTGCTACTACCAACAGTTCGCTTCCCGTCACTCCCGGACTCACGTCCACATTTCCAAAACCAAAGAGCAAAAGTGCAGGATCGACAGGAAAGCAGGGAGGAGCAGGTTGGGCGTCATATCTGAACTCAGGGTTGACCCTCCATCTGGAACAAGATCACGGACGCGTATTCCGAATCACCATGAGCTACCTGGCTTACGACCCCTTTGGCAGGCCCGAACAGCTCGTGGAGCACACAGAAGCTGCTCGTACATCGACTCCTAAGCGACCTAAGTCGCGCGGCGATAAAAACCAAGAAGCTGAGCAGTCGGGTACGCTCGAGTTCGGACCGTTCGAAGATGGACATGACGGAGCCTTCTTGTTCGGCATGCTTCGCAAATCGGATGAGTCCGTCTTGCTCAAGCATCTGACCATCGGCGAAGACACGAAGGCGGACCTTTTGACGCGTCAAGCTACGCTCTCGCTCAAGATCCTCGGTGATCACCAAGTGTCTGGCTACGAGCGAAAGGGCAGGCTGGCGTGGAAATTGGCTTACCGTGTTGAGCAGGATGGACCGAATCCGGATCACAGGCGCTTCGTCGCTGTCCGCTTCTCTTGCTCGGCAATCTTGCTTGATCCTGAGCGAGCTCGCAAGTCCCGTCTGCTCAATCTGGTCAAGAAGCAGATGGGTCCCACACTCGCTTCCAAGGCGATGTCTTCGAGCTTGGAGGGGGCGCCCCTGTCTCCTTTACATCCATACGACCATCATGCGAAAGGTACTGCCGCTGCTTCACCAGCATCTTCTCGTCATTCCAACAAGCAGCTCGCTACCGAACTGCCTCTACCGGTCTCGCCTGTTCGATGCAGCAACAACACGAGCAACTATAACAGCCCTCTGCGAAGAGCAAGTCGCAAGGGGCACTTTGCTTTCAGTGTAGGTTCAGCTGACTCGAGCTACTGCTCGCAGCCTACCACTCCAGGGAGAGATGGTGTTGGCGCTGGGAATGGCTCCTCGTCGTCCAAATTGCTTCTGGAGGCGTCGCCGGTGAGCACACACTTCGGACAGGCTAGTCCCGGTTCGCGCCGCCTTCGAGCTACTGCAGCTAAGTCGGCCACTGCTGCCGATGCAACTGCTCTGCAGCTCGACCTTGGAAATACCGAGACCAGCCGAACATTGCAGCAGAAAGGGTCGATGAGCTCGATGAGCGCTTCATCGATCAGCTCGACAAGCGTGCAGATGGTCAAGCCCTTGATCATCAATGGTCGAAAGTTGATCCCGATCAGTCTACCGGCGGGGCTGGCGAGGAAGAGCAGGATTGATCCAGCGCTGTTGCAGGCGAACGTGATTACACCTCCACAGCGCGATACTCTTGCAGCGCCTGGTAGCCCAGCGCTTGAAAACAGGCAGAGAAGTACATCGATGCACTCTTCAGCATCGTCTTCCAACCACTCTCATCGAAGAGCTTTGCATCAGGAAGTGTCGAGCCTCGAGTGCCTTCTTTCTAATCTACCTCGCACGGGCAATGGAGCTGGTACAAGCTCTAGCCGCCCACCCACGGCGTCAGAGACGATCAAGATGGAGTACCTCGCCCGCACCGCAACCGAAACTGCGCAGTCTGCACCGCCCCCGCTGCGTCAACAGAGATCCTTTGTCGGTGCTGTGCTCACGCCTTCTTCATTCGCGGATGGCAACCGCCAGCGAAGGCAGAGAAGCAGGACGATCGATGGGGGAGATGCTCATCGCCGGCCATTCACCGCGGACGCCTGGGGCGAGTCGCAATTTCCGAGCCGAGAACAAATCTCGACCGTCCGTGCGATCAGTCAGCGGCAGCACCACACGGATGCCGGCAAGATCGTACCGCGTCAAGTGCTGGCCAACTTTACGATCGTGACAAGCGAGATGATTGCAGAAGGGTACCAACCTCTGCCTGCGCCGCCTAGACCACAGAGTAGGCCGAGGACGGCGCAGACGGTCACTGCAGCGTAGCCAAGTTTCAAGTTGCTTTTTGCTGCTGCTTGCTAGACCGCACTCGTTGTATTGCTCCACCGTCTCACTGTTTCAAAGCTGGACGAGTTAAGGTTCTTATCAGGGGTAGTGGCTATGATTGTGAAATGCAGGGGTGAGACGACTACTGCATGAAAAAAAAAAGAAGTGCGATGTATGGTTACACCCCACGGGAAAAAAAAAACCAACCACTTAACCCGAACCAAATCCGCCTCCCCCTCCGCCTCCCCCTCCCCTGCGCTCACTTGAACCTGTGCGCATTTTGAACCAATTCCACCACCTTTTCCGGTTGCTCTGACTAGCCGCAGCAGCAGCAGCCTTTCGGTCGGTGGCTGACCAGATGGGGAGGCTTGACCACTGGACGTTGTCTGTGGAGGAGTGGTAGTTGGGCGGGGAGGGCGGGTTGAGGATGGCGTGGGTGAGCGGAGCGGGGTAGATTGACGGTGGAGGAGGGGTAGCAGTGGTGATGGTGGTGGTGGGGGGATGGAGGGGGTGGATGGAGATGTGGGATAGTTTGACTGGATTTTTGGCGTGGTAGATTGAATGGTCGGGGAGGGTTAAAGAGATTTTCCTTGCACCGTAGGAGGAGGTTCTACGCAGGGAATGTGGGAGGGGAATCGTTGTACCCACCCCCACCCCTCCTCCTCCTGCTCCTCCTGCGGTGGGGGTGGGGGCCAGGGGGTGGGGGATGAAAGGGACGGTGCGGAAGAAGTGCACATTTCCATCGAAATCAGTGACCACCCCTACCCCGCGTAGAACCTCTTGAGTCCACATGGGGGCGCCGGTGGAGGAGGAGGAGGGGGGTTGGAAGATGGGGATGTCTGCGAGGGCGGCTTTATTGGTTAGTAGCATGGCATGACCGCGTGGGGGGGCGGAGAGGTAGAGTCGACCAGTAGCATCGGCGCCCGTGACAAAAGGCCAGAGGGAGGAGGGGATGTGGCCGATAAATGCGCGTTGAGGTGCGGGAACGTGTGGGAAGCGCTCCGCCAATGAGGCCTGGACATCGGTGAGAGAAATGTATTGAATCGCTCGCCACAATTCGCCATTGCCAACCACATGCGGCGGAGGAGTCCCACCAACCCCATACACGATCACCATCACAACCACCACCAGCAGCAAATGTCGTACCCTCACCATAATCGCAATCTACCTCAAGGGGAAAAAAAAAGAGTAATTTACAAGAGCGAGAGATTTCGGGAGGGAGATACGTAGAAGCGCGTTTATATTTCCTCTCCGTCGAGCCAGATTGACGAGAGAGAAGCAGTAGATGAGGGGGAGGGGGGGGTATGAAGCGTGGCGGGTGTTGTGCGATCGCATGATGAATTGAGAATGTACCAGCGCCGTCGATGAAGGTGGGTGCGCGAGCGATCGACCATCGATGATACCCACTGCATCATACAGTACAGTACAGTATCTCCGTGCGGGCGTCAATTCAGCCGCCATGATCGATCGAAGTCAGCTTCCACTTTGCACCGTGAGAACTGCTCCGGAGCGACACAGCAACCATCCCCAACCACCCAAATTGAACGCCCCGAAAGCCTACCCTGAGAACACCCGCTCCATATCACAACCCCAATTGCGCCGTCCACCTTTCATAACGCCACGCATCCTTACCGCTTCGGTGTGTTCACACAGCCCAACTGAGGGTGGCTAAAAGTACACTTCGATTGGCTTGAGCCGGAGCCATGGGGGGTGGGGGTTAGATGATATCCTCAACCTTGGCGGGCATTTCATCGATCTGCGTCGAATAAAACTGCTCTATATCCCTGAGCGTCCTAACATCGTCATTGGTAACAAAATTGATCGCCACGCCGGTCCTACCAAACCTACCACTCCTTCCAATCCTATGAATATAATTCTCCCTATTCGACGGCAAATCGTAATTGATCACCAAACTGATATTAGCAATATCGATCCCCCTCGCCCACACATCCGTTGTGATCAACACCCTGGAACTACCCTGTCGAAACTCGGCCATCACTTCATCGCGCTCCTTCTGCTGCATCTCGCCATGCATCGCCGATACCTGGAAATTGTTCTCCTTGAGTTTGGCAGCGAGCCAATCCACCTTGCGCCGCGTATTGCAGAAGAACACCGCTTGAGTGATGGTGAGCGTGTCGTACAGGTCGCACAGCGTATCGAACTTCCACTCTTCCTTTTCCACGGCGACAAAGAATTGGCGGATGCCTTCGAGCGTAAGTTCATCGCGCTTGACCAGGATGCGCACCGGGTCGGTCATGAACTTGCTCGTCATCTCTAGCACATCCGCTGGGAGCGTGGCCGATAGCAACACCACCTGCGTCGACGGCGGCAGGTAGCGGTACACGTCGTAGATCTGATCTTTGAAGCCCATATTGAGCAGCTCATCGGCCTCGTCGAGGATGAGCATCTTGATGTTCTTGGTGCGCAAATTTCGACGTCGGATCATATCGTACACTCGACCGGGAGTGCCCGAGACAATATGCTGACCATAATCGAGTTTACGTATATCCTCACCCACACTTGTGCCCCCGATGCATGCATGGCATTGAACGTTGAGGTAGTCTCCCAAAGCGAGCACCACCGACTGGATCTGAATCGCCAGTTCCCTCGTTGGCGACAGTACCAGAGCCTGTGTTTCGCGCAGCGTCGTGTCGATGGACTGCAGCATCGAAATGGAGAACGTCGCCGTCTTTCCGGTGCCCGACTGTGCCTGAGCGATAACGTCTCGCCCTCGTATGATGGGTAGTATAGCGCGCTGCTGGATCGCTGATGGCTTTTCAAAGTTGTACGCATAGATGCCACGCAAAAGGTCCTCCTTGAGCCCCATGGCATCGAAAGTGGGCGCGATCTTGACGGTCTCGGAAGACTCGAACTTGAGCTTGTCGTCGCCCGCATTGACTCTGCCAGACATGTTTGCAACGTCTCTGTCACTGCAGAATGGTGCCGTGGGTGCGAAGCGGGTATACAGATGATGGTGGTGGCAGGTGGTGAGGATGAAATGTCGAGACAAGGTCACAAACAGCGTCCAAAAATCATGGCGCACGTGACCAGTCTGCGCCCCCCAAAATCCGGATTTCGGATGTCCAAGACGCCAAAAAACCTCCACGAAACCCGTTTGATTGATCGCTCTTCCTCTCCTTCTTCATCATTGCCCACTCGAACTTCGACGCTTTCCGATCGCAGAGCCGATTCGATTTGGAACAGGCTGGAAACCATGGCAGATACTTCGCTCATCGAAGTGGCGCGGCAGACGCACGAAGAAGCCGAGCGCTATCAACAAGCACTCGTCGACCTCCTTCTCTCCTCGTCTTCCACCTCGGCGCTCACGCACAAGGACAAGCTCAAACGCGCACACAAAGCATCCGACCTGCTCGATCGTATATCCTCCCGATACCGCTACCTTGACCGCTTCTACAACGATCCACATGGTGACCGACAACGCGAGCTCGAGACCCTCTCCTCCACTCGCCCCGTCGAGCAAGATGGCGACGACACGTTCGGCGAGTTCTACGCACGGCTCGGCCGCATCCGCGATTACCACGACAGGTACCCAGGATCGCTGCCAGATGCATTCTCGGTCGACTTTGGCGCGTTGGAGTCCACCGGTACCACCGCTGCAGGCGTTGATGTCGAAGCATCGACTTTGACAACGGCAGTGGACTTTGTCGACCGCATGTTCTCCGGCGAAGAGATGGCCGGTCGCTTCCTTGACCTCTACATCCACCACGAAGCCTATCTCAACCTAAAAGGTGCCAAACGTCTTTCCTACTTGGCCTACATCGACGAGTTCGATACGCTCGCCGGACCGTCCTCTCCCGTCCCCAACGCCACCAAAAGGACCGATGCGTACAGAGCGTATCTCGTCGAGCTGCGCAAATACCTCGACGGATTTTTGCGCAAGACGCAGCCGCTGGCGAACGTGGATGAGATGTCCGACAAGGCGGTGGACGAGTTCGAGGGCAGATGGGAGAAGCGCGAGGTGGAGGGGTGGGAGAAGCAGGGTGATGAAGTGTTTGGCTCGAGCAATGGTAAGGCGAAAGCGAACGAGGCGGAGGGCGAGGGGATTTGGTGTGCGGCATGTGGACGCTTCTATTCCAAGCAAACCGTGTACGATGCGCATCTCAAGTCGCCGAAGCATCTCAAGGCGGCTGCACGGTTGGCGCAGTCTGGTGGCGAAAATGCATCCAAGTCGTCCAACGAGGCTGGCGGGCGGAGTGAGGCGGAGCGGATCAAGTCGCGCGTTCGGGCCAAGGCGATTGCGCGCGAGGAAGCCATCATCCGTTCGCTCGCGTCGTGTTTGGGTACGATTCGTGCGGATACCAAGTCGAATGTGGAGCGCAAGGCAGCGTTGACTGATCGGGAGCGTCAAGCTGAAGCCGAAGCGGCGGAGGAAGAGCTCAACCGGATGCATTCGATTGTGCCCACTTCGGGGCTTGACACGCTCGGCCAAGGCATGGATGAGGATATGGATGCAGCTGACGATGATCCATCCACACGTGTGCACAATCCGTTGAAACTGCCGATCGGCTGGGACGGTCGACCGATCCCGTTCTGGCTGTACAAGCTGCACGGCCTGCGCAACGAGTTCAAATGCGAGATCTGCTCCGACCACGTCTACCACGGTCGTAAGAACTTTGAGAAGCATTTCACCGAGACCCGCCATGCGTTTGGAATGCGTGCCTTAGGGTTGCCCAATACCGTGCAGTTTCGGGACGTCACCTCGATCGCAGATGCGCTTGGGTTGGCGGACAAGCTGCGCAAACAGGGCAAGTTGGACGCCAGCAGTGCCGGATTGGATAGTCAGGAGGTGGAGGATGACAATGGCAATACGTATACCAAGAAGACGTTCGACTTGCTCAAGAGGCAAGGTCTGATCTAAAAAATTCTCCTTGCCTCGGAATCGTGTAAGAAAAGAGTAGAATTTGCAATTGGGAGATTACTCAGGACAAAGAGAAACATGCGTTGGCACTGACCAGGCCGAGGTCTTTGGTGAGTTTAGTGATGGCCGTGTCGAGCGGGCTGGGGGGGTGTTTGCGGGGGAGGGCGGGTTCGGTTTGAAGCCAGGTGTTGATGGTCGTTTGCACGTCCGAGGGGGTATTGGATGCGATGATGGTGGTGGTGGGCGTGGGTTTCTTGCCACCGAAGAATTTCGAGATCGATACGGGTTCGTCGATCCATTTGACTTTGTAGCCTCTTGTTGTTGTTGTGGTGGTGGTGATGCCGGGGACGGTGGGGTGTGGGAGGTGTGTGCCGTATAGGCTGACGGCGCGAGATTCGACGACGGGGTCCACTTGGATGGCATCGTCGTCGTCGTCGGTTGGGCGGGAGAGCGAACGTGTCAGACGCTTTCCCCCGAGCGCTGGCGGTGCCACGGTGGAAGAGGGCGCAGAGGCGGGTTTCACCTTGTCGTCGAGCATCGTCTTGGCAGTGGCCCAGCTGAAACGCACGATCCCCGGCCAACCAAAGACAGGATCCAGTGTGCGTTTGAGAAACGCAACCGTGTTCGGATCACCAGGATAGCCCGACCCCAGTGCGCCCAGGTTGTCCCAAATCTGTCGGGTGATCTCCGTCCCAGCTCCGGTTTCGGCTTTGCGCTTCAACGCCTGTTCCTGCGAACGCTCGACACGATTCGTCGTATCCCCCAGCACGTTCTCCTGGACCTCACCCGCCTCAGCTTTAACGTTTGCCACCGACTGCTCCGCATACCTCCACGCCTCAATACACCTATCCCTCGTCACCTTGGCCGCGATACTCGCCGCGCCAACAATCGGATAGATCGCATCGGCCTTACTCGTCACCGTCCACTTGATATGCGGATACCTCGCAAACTGCCCGCTCAACAACCTCGCATAACTCTTCGGATCGCCCACGGTATCCACGTAAATCTCGGTCACATCCACGCCGGCATCCAAAACGGCTTGGATCAGTCCCACCGTGGCGGCACTCGACTGCGCGTTCAGATTGATCGGACGACGCCGCAGCATGCCCGCCGAGATGTCTTGTGGCGACATCACCCGGACTGCCCAGCCGAGGTGGGTGGAGTCGTCGATCAGGGCCGAGAGCAGTGTATCGCGACGTTCGGCGGTGAGTGCTTTTGAGTCTGCAAATCCGATCGTTTGGAGTGCGTCTTGGTACGCTAAAGGACAGTACGCAACGGCGTAGACGAGCGGGCCGAGGACAGGGCCACGACCAGCTTCGTCGACGCCGAGAACGCAGGGCACTTTGATGGCTGGGTGGTTGGGGTCGATACGGCTGCATTCCGACGGCACGGAAGAGGCGTATGTGTAGCTCTGCAGGATAGGCGCCGAAGGTTCCGACGGGATGGGTGGAGGAGGGATCGAGAGCATGGCATCTGGCGCAACGTCGAGCGAGTCCTCATCGGTTGAGGGTTTTTGCTGCTTCTTTGTAGCTGATGCGACTGACTTCTTCTTGGGCGGCATCTCGAATGAATGAATCAATGAACGATTGGTGTCGATAAGTGACTTGGGATGGCCAACACTGTCAAAGCGGTAGGGAGGTTTCGGTAGCCGTCGAGAGGGTGTGGTTGATGGGGTCGGCTGTATGTAGGAGTTGACCCTGTCGACGTGGATGAGATGGTGGTTCGGAGTGAAGATAGGGTCTGTTCAGAACACGTGCAAATTTACAAATTTTTGCGCTGCACGTGATGATTTTGACGCGATTAGGTAAGCAAAATTGAGCTGATCGTGCATCGGTGATCCACTCATACCGGGTCAATCTGGTGGTAGTAGTGCTTGCTCGCTATCAAAACCGGCCCGTTTGTCGCATGGTTGAGCTTAGTATAAGGTTATTCGGTGTTTGTCTTCATTTCCCAACCCCGCAATCAAAGCTTCGGCCGCTTACTCGCTCCTCCCGGCCCGGTCTCAGCATGAGCATGCCTCCAGCCTCCTTCAACAACGCCAGACATCTCCCGGATCACCTTCAGAGGCGTCTGGACACCATTGGCAGCCTCGAGGTTGACAACAGTCCGCTCGACAACTTCAACGCCTTTGCAAGCTCGCCGTCGTTGTCTTTTTCGCAGATGCTCAACGATTCACAGACGATCAATGCTCCAAGCTCGTTTCTAAACGTCTCTCAAGGCTCGCATGTACATACATCATCACAAGGCTCGTTTGTACATAGTCAAGACTCGCAATACCATGCTTTCTCCTCGCCGTCACCGTCTGTGCCGCCAACGCCTGCTTCTGAAAAGACTGGGGGCGCTCTTCACTGGCGCGAACAGGACGTTGATGTGATGGTAACGGCCATACACCATCACAACCCGTACCGCTTCAAGAGCACAAACGAAAAGAGCGAGGCATGGGACCTGATCCTCGATGAGATGAATGCAAAGTTCATGGAGCTAGGAGCCCCGGCGAGATCCATGGATGCCCTGCACACGAAGTGGAAGAAGGTCAAGGCCGCTCGAAGGAAGGAGGACCGTACCAACAAGTCAGCTTCTGGCATTGCCGAGCCTCGCCGTACGGACCGTGAACGCATGATCGATGAGCTCCTCCAAACAGTGGCTGGTACCTCGTTTGCTCGGACGTCCAGAGCAAACGCCGAAGCTCATAGACAGACGCTGGCCAACATGAGCGGCCTCAGTAATGGCGGACCTGCGGCTCGATCGATGAGGTCGCTATCACAACGGAGACACGCGGAGGTTACTCAAGGCGAATCATCAACAAGACCAATCCCAGTGGATGATTTGACGGAGAGCGATACATCCTTCGAACATGTTCGTACGCCATCTCGCAAGCGACGTCGCAATGTCAATACTGAGGCTTTAGATCTTGTCATGGCTGAGGAAGCGCTCAGGCACGAGGAGGAGCAGAAGCACCGGAAGGAGGCCCTCCAGCTACAACGCGAGTTCCTCACCTTGGGCTCGACGATGGTTGGCTCCATGCAGACGGATATCAAAGACATCAAGTCATCGATCAGTGCTCTTGAACAGAGCATTCGCAACCTCGTCCAGGGCATCTCGAGCCAGTCAATTCAGCCACCACCATCATCTCATCACGCTCGTTCGATTGTTGAGCCCATCCCAGAGGAGCGAACAACGCCTCAACCTCAAGACAACTCGGACTCCGCCTCCTCTGCCAACATAACGCCAACTGCCGTTCGTTATGTCAATCGCCGCGCAAGCTCACGTGGTCCTTCTCAACCTCGGCACGGACGATACGGTGGATTCGAGTGATGCTGTTGT
The DNA here is from genome assembly GCA_928724745.1 of Anthracocystis setariae. Classification (NCBI taxonomy): domain Eukaryota; kingdom Fungi; phylum Basidiomycota; class Ustilaginomycetes; order Ustilaginales; family Ustilaginaceae; genus Anthracocystis; species Anthracocystis setariae. The sequence continues at coordinate 112,464 of CAKMXJ010000020.1, read as the reverse complement.
ATTCACACGCTCTATGTACATACGCTAGCTACGCTCACACATGCAATGCAGTAGCCGCTTCCACGTCAATCTCCTCCTCATTGTCTGCAAGGTCCTCCTCATTGACGCCCGTCTGATCTTGTGTGGGGTCCTGCAAAGCTGACATCTGAACCACTCGTCTTGAACCAAAGTACTGATCGATCCTCGGTGCGTTGATACCCATCACCTCGCTGATGAGGTTGCCTACGAGGCAGGTCCTGGCGTTCCAGAGAAGCGTGGCTACCATCCAGTCTCGTCCCACAGGCATCAACCCCGTCCGCTGGTACTGCTTGTCCCGGAATCTTGGCCACTGCATTGATATCATCCCGATGCTCCATTCCGCCGATACCCTGTACTTACTCATCGTCTTATTGAATCGTTCCTGCTTTGAGTCAATGAAGTTACCCTTGAAAGGTGAGATGATGGCGTTTGAGTTACCGTACGCTTGGTCGCCATACAGGAAGCGCTGCTCGCCATCCAAACCTTTGGCCTTCCTCGTGGCCCAGTCTACAAGTCGAGTCTCGGTCACCATGTGAGCATCATGACGACGGCCATCAAATGGGATAGAACAGTATATCATTCCGTCTGGCGTTGAGATAAACTGAAACTTGATAGCGTGTACTCTCTTATGTCCGTTGTAAGCCTCCTCCTGGTGTTGTTCCGGCATCGCAATTGGCCTGACCGTTCCGTCAATGCAACCCCAAATGGTCGGAAACCCCGTACGCCGTTCGATTGCCGCTGCGAGATCATCCAAACGCCGAGGATCGAGAAGATGATGCCGCTCGCTGGTGGCGTCAAGCAGGTGTCCCCATCTGTGGTAGATATGGTCGCTGAGATGGTGAACAATACGGCTTGTCCTACCATGAGACCATCCAAAATGACCCTCAAGAGACCGTAGACGGCTACCTCTTAGATATGCAAGGAGCATGAGGAGGGCGGTCTCACTATCAATCACATCCTTTGCATGCGTTCGGACGGGGTTTGGCAGCTGCAGTGCTGTATGTATGTGTACAAAGACTGCATTGGAGAAACCGAAGATTGACTTGAAGTGCTTATCATCAAGCGACGCTTCTATCTCCTTGTAGTGCTCGGCATGCAAGTCCGTTGGCGAGCTCCGAGTCAACGAGAGAGCAAGCAAGTAGAGCCGAAGCCGGCGGCGGCGGCAGCGAGCGATAGAGATCGTGTCGTTGGCCTGCATAGTAAACGGCCGTGCATGAAGATGATGGTAGCACTCTCAAGTATGCTCATTCACGACGACAACGACCGCTAACACTCAGACGGGGAAGTTGACCAAGCACTTTATTCCTCATTAGTATGTGTTAGAGTCACCGTAAATGACCCTATCCATCGACCGGGTCAGTATACTGACCCGGTCGATGGATAGGGTCAACTAGCTGACCCTCGGCTATAGCATCAAAACAAGCTGCATTTGAAAACGTGCATGAAGTACGTCGAACAGACCCTCTCTTCGACGTATCGAAACCTCCCTGGTGAAGAAAGAAAGAAAGAAAGTCGAATCGGCGTGTACGGTGGTGGTGTTGGTTGCATTGGACGCGTGAGTCGCGTAAATTGAAGGTCGAAATCGGTAAAAGGTGTTAGGCTGTAGTATGAAACAGATAAAGATAATGTCCGAACCGTCCATCGCCTCCACTGCCCATATTAAAAAAAAAAAAAAAAATGGGGGTTGTGTGTGAGGAAATTTTTGGTGTTGGACCTACACTCTTTCAATCGACTGAGCTATGTCTTCTTCCCACCACCTCCATCTCTGCTGCACACACACACACACACACACTGCACTTGCAGCAGCATTCCCATCGTCGATATAGATTTCGCAGACTATCATGGCTGGAAGCAAGAGCTCCGCCGCATCTTCAGCGAAGCCGTCCAGCTCCAAGACGAGAGCAGCTCAACCCACTTCGTCCTCCACTCTGTCCTCATCTTCATCCTCAACCCCGGAGCCCACCTCTCTTCCCGACCCAAAGACGCATCTCTCAGCATACCTTGCTCGCCTCCAATCAGCACTCCAGTCACTCACCCGCAATGCAGCCGCCATCCCAAGCCACGGCGACCTCGCCTTCCACCGTAGCATGGACCGTAAGCTCGCCAAGAAGCTCGACGCCGAATCGGATCGACTGCTCGAGTCCATCTCGCAGCTGGCTAGCTGGATAGCCTCGGATCCCAAAGCACCCCAGATCCCACTTGCCAAGCCGGCTAGCTCCGCAGCTGGAAAGAAGGACAAGAGCAAGGTCCAAGTCGAGCTGGATTACGCCGCCGTCACCACCAATGCTTCGTTTGCGTCCAACCTGGGCGAACTCGTGGACCACTTGCTGGAGAGTGCCGACACGTGTCTAGATGAATACACTGGCAAGTTGGTGCCTCGCAATCTTGCCGCAAGTGCGGGTACGGAGGAGTCTGGCGAAGTGGAAGGGAAAGGAAGACTGCAAGCCATGACCGCGGTGCAGAACGGGAAAGCGTTGCCCAAGACGGGTCCTTTGCCGAGTTGGGTGTTGAATGCTCCCATTTCGCCACCGCAGAAGAACTTTACGACCAAGGCGGATAACTCATCGGATACGCTGTGGCAGCCGAGGCTCAAGTATGGCAAGCCGAATGCCATGGTGCCGTTGGGCCATGCGAATCCACCCAGAATCGGGGCGGACGGAAGGCCCTTACCGCGTGGACCGCGCAGAGGCATGTACTGTGCGGAAGGCGATCCACTGGACAATCCTTACTACCACGAGATCGTGCATTCCGATGCCCCCGCCCATGCACTGACCAAACCGGACGCCAAGCAGAAGGACACGCCGCCACCACCCCTCAACGAGAAAGACCCTTGGCTGTCGACGGATGCCTGTCCCTTCGAGTGGATCTCCACCAAAGCTCAAATCGAGCAGCTGCGCGATCATCTGGACGAGGATCGAGTCCAAGAGATCGCGATCGACCTCGAACACCACTCGTACCGCACGTACCAAGGCATCGTCTGTCTCATGCAGCTTTCCACGCGCTGGGGCGACTATATCATCGACACGCTCTGCGACGAAGTGCGCGAGCACGCCGAACTGCTCAACTCGTCCTTAACCAATCCGGCCAAAGTGAAAGTGCTGCACGGTGCCAACCACGATGTGCTGTGGCTGCAACGCGATCTGGGGCTGTACCTGGTGAATCTGTTCGACACGTACCATGCGACCAACGTGCTCATGTTCCCCAGCCACGGGTTGAACTACCTGATGGCGAGGTACTGCAACTTTGATGCGGACAAGAGGTACCAGTTGGCGGACTGGCGGATCCGACCGCTGCCCAAAGAGATGCTCTACTACGCCAGGAGCGATACTCACACGCTGCTGTATATCTACGACAATCTGCGCCACGAGTTGATGGAGGCGGGAGGCGTGCAGGGGATCCGCGAGGTGTTTGAGAGGAGCAAGCAGGTGGCGATGGCGACGTATGCCAAGGAGGAGTGGGATAGCGAGGGAGAGACGCGGGAGGGGTGGAGGAGTGTGTGGAGGAAGTGGGGGGGTGAGGCTGCGGTGGGCACCGAGGAGCGACGCGAGGTGGGCGAGATGAAGAGGGAGGAGAGGTTGGTGCGGGTGTTGCATAGATGGAGGGATCAAGTGGCGAGGGAGTTGGACGAGTCGCCGAGGTATGTGTTGGGAGCTAGTCATCTTATGATGCTGGCTGCGAGGGCGCCAGTGAAGGGTGAGGCGGTGTTGGCATGCATTCCGCCGAATGCGGCGCAGTTGAAGAAGAGGGTGGGCGAGATTGCAAAGCTTATCGAGGAGGAGATCGAGGCGTGGGAAATGGAGCGCGAGAGGAAGCAGGAGGAGAAGAAGGGCAAGTTGGTCGAGGGTTTGCTTAAGGATGCGGACGGCGGCGACCAGGAGATGGATGTTGGCGAAGCGGTTGAGCGACCTGTCGAACTTAAGGTGACGCACCAAGACACGCTCAAGTCAGCGTCTACTCTGGCCATTTCTGCGATCAGCGCCGTGGCTGCCAGTGAGCCTCGCGTCGACGTTTCGGTCTGGGACGATGCTTCCGCTCCCGTGGCTGCTGCTGCTCCTCGTTCGAGCCTCGGCGGTGCAGTTCGATCCTTGGCCTCGAGCTTGTTTGGTCGTTCCAACACCACCGCCACTCCGGTAGCTCCGAGCAAGTCGCTGTTCTCGACATCTTCGAAGCTGCTCGGAACCTCGACCCGCAACGCGTCTTCGGTGGCGTCCGACAAGGTGGACTCGGTGAAAGCGCAATTCCTGGGCGAAGTGGGCAATCTGCTCTCCTCGGCCATCCCTTCTTCTTGGTCGTTCGCCAGCGTCGACGAGGACTTGAATCTCGCACGCGCTCAACCCGAACCGCAGCACGTTACTCTCCCCACTTCCACTTTTGGCGCTGTGAAGGAGCAGGAGCAGGAGGAGGAGGTGGAGGAGAGCGAGAGCGAGAAGGAAGACTATATCGTGATCTCGTCTAAGCCGAAGTCGAAGAAGGCTACTAAGGCGGGTGCGGGGGGTTCGTCGGCTAAGGAGGGGAGTAAGAAGGAGTTGAAGAAGAAGCGCAAGGCGGAAGCTGCCGCTTTGAATGATGGTGGTGGTGGGGATGCGGGACCGACGCCGCCGAAGAGGAGGAGGGACAAGTTTGATGGTGAGTTCGATTTCGCTTCGGCGCCGAATGCGTTCGAAATGCCCGTCAGTGCCAAGCTCGATGGAGGCGCCAAGACGAAGGAGGGTGGCAAGAAGAAGGGGGGGAAGGACAAGGAGGGGAGGGTGAATGAAGCGATTTTCAGACAGCCGAGGGATCGCGCGAGGAGGAAGACCGGGATGGGCAGTACAATGTAGCGTCATGCTGCCGTTGCATTTGTCATCTTTTTGGGGTTTGGGTCAAAGCAAGAATGGTTGAGTTAAGATACACAGCGTTTTGGGTCGACAAGCGTGAAAAGGTTGGAGTATTGTATTAATAAGTGAGTCAGTTGCATTCGGAGAGTCCGTGTGAGCATGAATAACAAGCCAGGATCGTGATCGGATCTACCGATATCAACAGCAAGGTAACAATGAATTCCATCGACAGTGTCTCAAGGGGCGGCGCAATCCGGAATCACCACGCCATCCTTCAACCTTTTATCGGCACCGAACAGACCCCAATGCGCTTCGACGCCTCCATACAGCGGATCCTTCCAAGGCTCGTCGAACGCTTCAAAGATAAAGCTTGGCTGCAGCGCCTTCTGGGTGAAGTTGGCGTTGCTCTGGCAGACAAACGAGCTCAAAAACTCGTTGAGCTCGGGGATGCCTGCTACGGCACCTTGGTAGGTCATGAGACGTGTTTCGTTGGCGCTGGTGGGCCAGCCTGCTTCTGCGATGTAGAGTTGGGGTTTGTTCGGAGCGACGAGTGCGGTGGAAGGGGCGTTGGTGTTGGTGTATTCGTAAATCCAACCGGCCGCTTGCGCAACGGGCAGACCACCGAACCACGCATGGACGTTGGCCATGACGTAGTCAGCCCCCGTGGCGAGTTGCGTTGTCACCATCGATCCAGCATCTGCCGTACCAATGGGGATGTACTTGCCCAACCCAGGAATCGCATTGACCGTAGTGTTCACCGTGGCGATCCTAGCCAGCAAGTCAGTTACCGAACCTCCATTGAGCAGATACTCATTCCCCACGGTGATACCGGCAATGTGATCCGTGCCGAACTTCTTGACCGCATCGACGACTTCATCCACCTGACGTTGGAACGTAGTGGCGTTGTTATCCACCCACACGGCCAGGAACACCTGCATGTCGACCTTGGTCTCCTTGATAGCCTGGAGGACGAGCTGAGACGTGTTGCAATCGGCACCGTACAGACGCAGACGCGAAGTGAGCTGCGACATGATCTGGATATCCTCGGTAACATTCGCCTGGGTTGCGCCGCACCACGGATACTGCGCATTGAACGGCGTATAGCACAGCCCATACATGGAATGGTGCAGCCTGGGATCCTTGGTGAACTTGCTTGGATCGTTAGGATCCGATTTGACCACACCGGCTGTGGCCGGAGCTCCACTACCGGAAGTGCTCCCCGGGCTGGCATTGGTGTTGTGACGTGTGGCGAAGAAGATGATGATAGCCAGGACTAGCGAGGTGGTGATGGATCCGCCGATGATCATCCATTTCTTCTGCTTGGGCGAGAAGCGCGAGGGTTTGGCAGGGGTGAAGTCGTAGGCGCTGTTCGAAGCGGCAACGGCGGCTTGTTTGCGCGAGATGTAGCGATCACGCGCTTGAGAGAGCGACGGTCGACCGGGAGCATCATACAGTGCCCACGCATCCGAGTTGCGACGAGAGTAGAGCGATTCCTCCTCCATTTCGTCGTACGATCCAGGTTTGCGGTACAGCGAGTCATGACTCTCGAACGTGGGCATGTAAGCGTTGCCACGAAGAGCTTCGGGCTCCGATGGCAGCGAGGGGAGGTAGGGCGATTGGTGGAGGTAGCCCGAAGGGGCAGAGTGAAGTTGTTGCATCTCGGGTTCAGCACGACGCGGGGAAGCTGGATACGGCGATAAAGAATGGCCAGTAGCGAGGTGGTGTGGTGCAGGAACGCCGGTGCGGTCATAGTAGTCGACGGTATCGACATCTACCTGGTAGTCTGCAGAATGGTGATTGGAGGAGGAGGGGGCAGCAGCGGCGTAGTAGCTGTGTCTGCCATCGTACGACGATCTGTATGGCGACGCCATGTTGGGAGCTAGCTCTAGTCAATGGTGATGTCAAGTCCAAGCCTCGGAGTAGAAGGTGATGGTGGGAGTACAGGACAGGAAGGGAAGCTAGGTGGATAGGGAACCAAGAGTATGGGCCTCAACCGTGTATGGCAAGATTCTACGCGGGACGACGAACCGGAAGCAGAAGCGGCTTATGCGGACGTGCTGCTGGCTGGGCGCAGAGTGGGTTGTTATACATTTCCAGTGCACTCACTGCACACAGAGTGGGGCTCTGTAAGTGCGACGATTAGCTGCTGTACGGGTCGGCCAGCAAAGTTGCAAGAGCGGAGTTGGAGGAACACCCCTGACTTGAGTTACAGAGTTACAGTTACAGGTAACGACACGCGGAGCGAGGCAGCCAGCTTTAAACGCCGTGTAGATGTTATCCTTTTATTTTTTGTCCCCCGCCCTTTCCCAACGTCATGAAAGCGGTTTCGATCTTTTCCATCGGTTGCTCTACTCTGAAACCGTATTTCCTAGTTCCAACCAGCTTGAGCATCGTAGAGTTGGACTCTGGTGATGGACGCCGAGCCTGAGCCAAAACCCTAGATGAGGTTCAGGATTAGGGGCTCGAGCGTCAGCCAAGCCAAGCCAAGCCCCCGAGCCCCCTTTTTTTTTTTTTTTTTTTTTTTTTTTTTTTTTTTTAATTGTTGGTGATATGCATTTCATTGTTTGACAGCTGCAGCCGAAGAGTCAAAATGACGAATTCAACTCTCTCTTTCTCTCTCTCTGTCTCGACTTGCCTGATTTGGAGGGTCCAGAGAGTAAGAGTATCTTGCGAAATTCGTAAAAGTCATCACGTGAGCCTGCGTTTTTTCTGTTTTATGATTATACAATGATGACAAAGCCTTCTATAGAAACGATTCCGCATCGTTGAATGATTCCGAGAAGAAATGCCAAAAAGTCAAAGTGTCGCCAAAAAGTATCGCTTTTAGAGAACCGTCTCTTCCATCATCATCATCATCATCATCACCGTCGTCGTCCTGCTGCATCAAGCGCACATACACACATTTTCAAGCCCTACCTGACATTTCGACACAACCTATATCGAGGACATATCCCCACACTTTCACACTTAGCGTCATGCTTCGCAATCTGGCAAACCAACTGCGACCGGCTACGAGGGTCTTGTCTCTGCCCTCCTCATCCCGCACGTTGGCTTCCACATCCTTTCGACTGAACAGCGAGTCGGACAAATCGTCTTCCACATCGCAGCTCGAATCTCCCTCTTCCGGTCAACCCACCACCGACCCATCGCCCGCAGGAAGCAGTGACGTTTCCGATGCACTCAACCGCGACCTCCCCTCAGCTGCCGACGCTGAAGCCTCGGCTACAACCTCGGGAACGAGACAACCCGCGCCTACCAACCTAGACGACATTCTCGACTCGGTCTCTGCAGTCGACTCTAACTCTGCGGTCTCGCCCATGCCCGGTGCCGAAGACGCCATCGATTCGAAAAATGCCACCGGTTTCAGGGAACACAATGGCGCTCAAATTCGTGGTGCTTCGGTATCCAGATACTCGTCGTACCACTTGCAATCCACGCAGCCACATCGTCTGATCGTCAACAGCTCGAGGAACAACACCATCCTCACGCTCACCACGCCCTCGGGCGACCCGATCGCCTCCGCTTCCGGTGGTTCGGTCGGGTTCAAGAAGGCGGCACGTGCCGGTTACGAAGCTGGTTACCGTGCGGCGTTTTCCATGTTCGGCAAGATCAACGAGTTCAAGGATGCCTGGAGGATTGCGCATCTCGAGGTGTTTTGGAATGGGTTTGGGCAGGGCAGGGAGGCGGTTTTCCGAGCCTTGTTGGCTGGAGAGGGTCAGACGGTAAAGGGTCTGATTAGTAAGATGACCGATAAGACGCCGGTCAAGGTCGGTGGTGTCAGGCCAAGGAAGCGCCGAATGCTTTGAGCTTGGTTCGAGCCAACAGCATGGCTGGGAAGCGTTGTGTGCCGAAACCAAACCAGCTCGACAGGTCAAGGCTGGCTGTGTTCGATATGTACTTTTACTCTCCCGCTTCTACACTTAAAACAAAAGCCCGCTTGTCTACTTTTGCATTGCCAAGTACGAGTTGTCGTGTTTGATCGTATTGTTTCGTGATGGAGTCAGGCTGAGATGGCTTTCTCCGTAGTGGTGAGTCGATAGCCGTTTGGGTTACACATGCAATCGGGGCTCGATTTCTCTCAAGCCCGATTCCGATCCATATCCAGCCATTTGCTATCTGTGAGTTCATCCATATTGACCAGCCACATGATGTCGAGGACGATGATGCCCCGACATCTGGGCAGAGTCATGCAGCTGTATAGAGCACCCCTACCTTATCGGCACCACCAACACGGGCTGATACATTGTCTTGATCGCAATATGAGATTGTCGGCGGTTGAAAACTGTGAGTGCACAGACCCACCCATGCAAACGCCGAATTCAAGGGTCTAATCTATCCGCCCGCTTATCATTCTTCTCCTCTCGCCACTCCCATCGCCTCTCATCTTGAGCTCGACGAAATATGAGTGTGTCCGGTGTATATCCGATTCCACTTGCGCTGGCTACGTATCTGGGCTATTCCGGTTACCGTAAAGGTTCGCTTGCGCTCGATGGTGCGCTGACCGCCACTGCAGTCGGATATGCGTCCATGGCGAACCCTTTCCCAGGCTACGGTTTGAGTCTGATCGTATTCTACCTCACCGGTTCCAAGGCGACCAAGTTCAAACGCGCTCGCAAGGAGCAACTCGAAACGCACGCTGACGCACAACAAGTTAAGGTCGGAAAGGACGTATCGCTAGGGAATCGATCTGCGATTCAGGTGTTGTGCAACAGTGCCACTGCGGTCGTTGCGTGCATTGGCTTTGGCGTGCTCAACTCGGGCGCGAATCACGTGGATCCTCTCTCCCCGCGCGGATTGGCACAATTGGGTGGGGTGACGATCAGTAATCTCGTGCTGACGTTGGTGGTGGGTGGACATTATGCGGCGTGTATGGGCGATACGCTCGCTTCCGAGTTGGGCATCCTATCGACGGCGCAACCACGACTCGTCACCGCTCCATGGACGAGGGTCCCCAAGGGTACAAATGGAGGCATATCCCCTCTCGGTCTCCTCGTCTCCGCAATGGGAGGAACACTCATCGGCCTCGTCCAATCTATCTCCCTGATCACCCACTCCCACCTCTCCAAAACACCCCAACCCTCCCTTTCCACACTGGCCACCCTCACAACCATCCTCACCCTCTCCGGCCTCACAGGCTCGCTCATCGACAGCCTCCTCGGCGCCACCCTCCAAAAAACGCTCTACAACCCCACCACCAACCAAATCCTCATCGGCAAACTACCCCGCACCCACAAGTACGACAAATGGACATCAATCACCGGCACCGACATCCTCGACAACAACGCGGTCAATTTCGTCGCTAGCCTCATCACCGCTTTGACTACAGCTTGGTTTGGCACTCGATTTCTGTAAATAAGTGTTTATTTTTCCCCTATAGACCCAACAGGATCGACACGTCTGCAGGTGATCGTTTGATGAGCGTGTCGACAGTGGTGTAGAGATTGTCGTCGGTTTGGAGGGCGGCGACGATGCCGGAGTATGCCTGGGTGAGTGTGTGTAGCGCGACGCTGTTGACCTTTTGTCGTGCTGTCGGGCTTGACAGTCGATCGAGCTCGTGCGGCGTTAGCAGATCGTCGTGGGTCAAACACTGTTCGAAGCGGGTCAGTGCCGAAGCGACCTCCACCTGCGTAGCGCCTGGCATCTTTGACAACGGCGGTTCGCCCTTGGCGTTGATGACGGTAAGGACAGAGTGCAGGCCGGAGCGATGGATGAGGTTGGTCGAGTGGGCGTCTGCGAGTTGGCGCAGAGTGGATTCTAGGGTGGATTCGAGTTCGTCAGCCTTCCACGTACCAAACGCATATGCACCTACGACGGTTTTAACCGCTTCGAGACAGTTGCATGTAAACATGAGCGCCTCCCACTTGGCCACCGCTTCACTCCTCCCCCTCCCGCGTTTGACTACATGTCCACTCGCCATCCTGTGCACCAACTCCACCACCGGCTCAACGAGCTTCACCAGTACAAAGTCAAAGTCGACCAACGACGCTCTAACCCCCTCCCCCCTCTCCCCTTGGCTCGCCTGCGCCTTGGCACTAGGTGGAGCATCGTCGGTAACCGACCTTGAGAACTCCGCCATCAACTCCTTCAACGTCGCCATCGTAGCCGTCAACGGCGGGGGCAAAGCCAAATCCGCCTCCACCACACCCTCGTACCGCGCTATCCCCTCACTCTGGCGCTGCACCGTCTCAGCAAACGCACTCACCGCCACCTCGCACAACTCGCCCAACGTGCGACTGAGTTTCGCCCTGGAACCGATCGTCCTCTCCATCGTAATGCGGTAGAACTGAACCAGATGTGCTAACCTGTACGCCGTCACGCAGCCTTCCTGCGATCCGAGCGTCTGCTGGATGCGCAACTTGAGTGGACGACAGCAACCGTCGAGGTTGGAATTGAGAACCTCGCGAACCAACGCTTCGCCCGCACCCAACCGAAGCGACTCGGCATGCGAACCGGTCAGATCGAGCGAACCCTCCAACCCGCGTCGACGCTGCCCGATGCGCCGTCCGCCTTCGCCCTCCTTCTCGTCGAACAGCGACGTGAGAAACTCGCGCTCCGACGCCACCGTCTGGTGGATCCATGCGAGCATATCGCCCACATACCGCATCGGATCGTGCGCATGCAGCTCGATCGGCCCCGGCAGATACGTCGGTGGACCTGCGCCCATGGTGAGTGCGGCCATGAATGCATTCGCAAGGATCGAGCTGCGCGTCTGCACCAACGTGGCCAGCGCCGAACGCAGTAGATCCTGGCGTGAGAGCTTGAGCCGCCGCGTCGCTTCCTGCAAGCTCGACGAGACTTCGAGACCCTCCTTGACGGGCTGGCGGAACTCGAACGAGCACCACTTGTACAGCTTCTGATACGCCTGCTCGAGGTCCTCCGCAGTAGTCGACATGATATCCATCGCAGCGCGTGTTCCCCCACCGACCGCCCCACTGACGGAAGTCAACGGCTCGGACCCCTGCAATAGGATCTGACACTCGCTCCGGATGCGTTGCAGCTTATCCATGGCATGGAAGAGATCATCACCGACGCGCACTTCGCGCGAGTAGATCGCCGCACGTTCTGCATCGGTAAGCGTAAAGCGCGACAGGAAGAGTTTGGCGACCTCAACCTGCGTGAGCGTCGCTGCACGTTGTCGTTCCAATCCCTCGGCGTGTTCGACGAGGTAGCGACTCGATTCGTCCGCGCGGCGCAGTTGATCCTGGACACTATCGCAAGAGGCGTGCATGGCAGCCACATCATCCGAGAGTTGCACGAGGGCATTGTCGACGGTGTTGAGAACTGCGATGATGTTGTCCGTAGCGCTGAGCATGCGTTGTCGGATGTCGTGGTCGAGGTCGCGTCGTGCTCTGGCGGTGTCCACGAGTTGTAGTGGGGCGGTGGAGGTCGAATGGGTGGAGGGGTACATGGTGGCGAGGGTGTCGAGCGCTTTGCGGATGTGCGTGGCATCGTGTGTGTTGTGCAGGAGGACGGAGCGAACCCGTGAAGCGATGGGTCGTGATGTGCTCGCGGTGGGGGTGGACGGGGAGGCGGGAACGTCGTTGGCGAGGATCCTCAACGAGGATGCGCCCGGTTGGGATGCGCCACTAGTGGCTGTATGTATCGTAGCCATGGTGGCTTGCACGTTTGGATGTCAGGCGAAGCTGCGTTGGTCTCAGAACAAGAAGAAAGCGGTGTGGATCATGGTCATGGTCATGGGTCATGGTCATGGGTCAGGCAGGGTCTTGAACCAAACTGTGGGCCTGTGCTTGTGCGAATCGCCTTGCTTCCTCGCCCGATCCCGCGATAAGATTTGTGTTGCAATTTCAGTAAATTGTTTTTGGAATGCATTGTTAAAGCGCCAAGCAATAAAGCGAAAATATGGTAAAAAAAAAAAAAAAAAAAAAAAAAAAAGAAAATTGACACCCACCGTCAGGGGGCTTTGGTCAAATTCACTTCGGACCGTAATCCGAGACTCTCAGGATTCCATCGACCGGTCGATTACTGTAGATGATCATATCCGAACAGCATCATGAACCCTGAGGTCAAGTGCTTGGCTTACCGTATGCGAATGCATGCTGGTGTGTGTTGAGGTTGAGCACGCCATAGTTTGCTACGGGATGCTCGCGTGGTATCAAATGTGTCTGGTAGGGTCAGCCAATTGAATGGCCATTTGTGCGTGCGAATGTGTGTGTGTGTGTGTGCATTTGTTTGCGCCTGTCGTCGAGGTTTGCGGTGAGATCTGGCATGCAGCATCGGTCATACAGAAAACCAATCGCATTGCACAGGTTCAAGACACACACGTAGCGACATCGCCACCATCGCGGGCAAAAGCCGTCCAATATCGTTTCCCCCTTCTCCCTGTCTTTACTGGGGTCGCACGAGTCGGATCTTCACGGCACAAGATCGGAATGCAGTATCTCCATGTGTGTTGCTTGGCCGGTAATCAAACCGGATTTCAGGTCTGCATCTTGGCCCACCCATCGTGTCTTGGATTCGACGCCAGCTACATTGCTCTCCCCTCGACAGCTTCCTACCTAGGGCTACAACCAAAAACACACCACCCAATCCGACAACAATCTCTCCGGCTAACAGCACCAAGATCCTCCCGGAAGATGGAGTGGACTCTGCACAAATACGAGAATGCGAGTGCGTTGTTGTTGACCGACAGCGAAAGGGGTTGATGATTAGAATAGAGTGTGCAGTTTGAAAGACGGCGAAAGCACCGATGCCAAGAATTTGAAATTGCAGCCGCGCTTAACAGCGTGGATATGCGCGATCCGCACTTGTATGTGACTGTTGCAAATTCGGAGATACACTGTATTTTCCAAGCCGGTTTTCTGTGCTGATGATGAAATTTCAAGATGGTACTGTACCGTTTCTCTGCTCTGCTACACAGAGATTGGTTTTGCAATCGGGTAAACTTGGCCCGACTGACTACGTTGAGTGGAACGAGGCGGCGGTTGTCTCAAGTCGACTAGCGATACAGTCAGACTTGATTGGGAGACGCAAGCAACGAGCTTGGAGCACCCACCAACTAACTCTTAGTAGTAGTTAGTAGTGTACAGTACTGTGACTGTACTGTAGTGCGAATCGGCGGAGCGGACAAAAGCTTGACTCTACTGTACCACGCCAACGGTGCGGTGAGGTGCGGTGCGGTGCGGTGCGGTGCGGATCGGAGTCTCAAGACTGCGTTGGGAACACAGTGATGCGAACCAGAAACAGAGTGTGTGCCCCTTGCTTTGGTCCTCTTTCGCCTCTGTCAAATAGGGGAGGAGCAAGGGGCAGAGCGGTTTCTGTACGGGATTGTACCGGAAATGCTGCAATATGGGATGCTGCAAGCGAAAAGTCTTGGCACTATTGTACCTGCTCGGTCGCTCGTAATCACCGTTTTATCGCCAAGACTGAGCATGTGCTTTGGATCAGCCAACGAAAACCAAAAGATTCCACTGGAATGTTTTGCTGGGAGAGCGCGCGGTGCGGTGTGTGCTTTTGAATCGAACGCCGACGTGTGACGTTTCCGCCTTGTCTCATTTACAGTCAAAATAATGTCATTTTTCATTGCACCGCACTGCACCGCACCGCACCAGCGCTATGCTATCCTATCCTATCGTCTCTGTATTGGCCTACCTGCTGAAGCTGTAGAAAACCAACGAAGGACTGCAGACGAGATACAGAGTCGGAACTACCAAGCCCAAGACGCAACTTCCCACAAGTTCCAGGGAAGAACTACTGTAGATGGGGGGTTGAGAGGTTTCACCTAAGCCGGCTTCGAAAACAAGGCGAATGCTTATTCTCTCCCACGAAGGTCATCATCGGACCAACCGATAACACCGATCTCCTCTCACAAGAAGAGATACGCTGCGCTATCATGTGGGTTGTAGAGGGTCGATGTGGGGTCACGATGGTCGGTCGGTCTGATAGCAGCAATTCGGTTACATGGCGTATCCATCATCACTAGATAAGAGAGGGGCGCAGGGAATGCACCACCAACGATACGCAAGGATAAGGAGCAGCCACAGCCGAAGCAAGGTGGCGATTGTGAATGGCTTCCAAGCACCGCGACTGTAGCGATCGTACGGTTCTGTAGCTTGCCAGGTACATGAATTTGTATCTACAACGGGTCCTCCGGTTTTTTTTTTTTTTTTTTTTTTTTTTTTTTTTTTTTTTCCAAAAAGGAGATCAGAGTGCAACTTAGCTCGCTTGTCGACCGTTCTACAAGGATTGTTTGGACCTGATCGTTGAGCACACTAACCCTCTCAAAGCGATTACAACATGCACCAGAGCGCACTGGTTTCGAGGAAAGCCCGGTCTTAGGGCCAATGTGATCCACCAGCTCATATTGCGGTTTTGATTCGAGTTTGGGCGAGCTTTCTTGATTTCAAATTGCGTCTGAGATGAAGCTTGCGCACTGATGCAGACCGTCGGTAGCGATTTTGAGTGTGTTGCAGCGTTGTGGGTGGCATCATACAGTATTTCATGCAGCTTGCTACAACAAAGTGCTTCATACACAGTAGATTCTGGCAGCTCGAGTGCGGGATGCCAAGTTAACCGATCTTCCGGCCCCTGGTGCATGATGTTATAAAGTGGATTTAATAGAGAGTTTTCGGTACGCTACCAGGTCGATGGCTTTCGGTACCACGTCGATGAGCTCAGGGTCCAAAACCCGGAATGTCATGTCATCGACCCGAAGGTGGCCAATCACCTCAATGATCTTTGGCGGAGAGGATCATCGAGGTGATTGGCCACCTCCGGGTCGATGGGTTTGGTGTAGTTTGTATGTAGTTTGACTATAATGTAACATGAATCCTGCGTCTTTGATTACTAAGCCTGAGTGTGTGCATGAATAGATCGTACTTGGACTTTGTTGACTGGCAAGCAAACAAGATTCCTCGTCGTGCGGGGCCCCTGTACGACCACTAACACCATCTCACACGTATACGACGGCGGCGTAACCTTATTCTATGCAAGGTTATGCACGATTCTGCACGGTTCTTCGCGATCATGCAGGTCGAATCCTTCCACCGTCGAGCTTCAAAACGCATGCTGCTCATAGCCGCAATTGCCACCGCTGCATTACGGAGGCCACCGACCGACCTCAAGCCCCGCTCATACCATCATATCAAGCGATCACACGACGAGCTGCACTTTAGAGCCGAAACAGGCTATACATTCACACAGTTCGAAGCAATACATGATGCATTGAAGTTACCAAACCCAGTGCGAACGTACGAAAAGGACTGTGTTGAGAGTAAGGTTGCCTTGTTCATGCTGTGCTCCTGGCTCCGTGGAAAGTCGCTGCGGTCGATAGAAGGCCGGTATGGATGGTCAGCAGGCCGTGTCAGCCGTGTTGTGAGACACATGAGCGACTGGTTGTATGGACGATGGGGTCACTTACTCGACGTTCGGAGTCAGAAGCATCAGCTTGTCTCACCTCGTCGTCTTGACGAGTACCAGGCTGCAATACAAAGACGATTCGGAATGCCATGGTTCTGGGGAGCGATCGATGGTACCGTACGACCGATCGCCCGGCCTGTGCTGCAGCAGGAGATGGTGTACAGCGGCCACAAACGTCAGCATGCCCTGAAGTACCAGTTCATATCGGTACCTGATGGGCTCATCTTCTGCTCACACCCG
Organism: Anthracocystis setariae; assembly: GCA_928724745.1. Taxonomy (NCBI): domain Eukaryota; kingdom Fungi; phylum Basidiomycota; class Ustilaginomycetes; order Ustilaginales; family Ustilaginaceae; genus Anthracocystis; species Anthracocystis setariae. Next base: position 96,013 of record CAKMXJ010000020.1, on the reverse strand, counting down.
TTCGTCGGTCGCATGCATGACTCTAGGATGTCTGACGAGCTGGACCTCCCCGAATGGGCTGCTCGCTATGCAAAGTCACAGTCTGGGGCTCAACTCTTCCTTTACGGCGATCAAGCATACCGCAACTTGGCAGCGATCCTCACCAAACATAGGGGTAGCATCATCTCAACGTATCAAGCACACTTCAATAGAATCATGAACAACTTCAGAATACATGTTGAGTGGGCTATCGGACATGTATCGACCCAATGGCCGCGTTTCGACATCAAGAAGCAGCAGAAGACGGGACTGGCGCCGGTCGCTCAGGATTGGTTAGTTGCCGTTATCTTGTTCAACGCCAAGACATGCCTTGTTGGTAACCAGGTAAGTACGCGAGTTGGCTGCAATCCCCCCGAGCTGGACGAGTACTTCGACGGCCGACGGATACGGAGGGCGACTGTCAGCCCTGATCCGACACAGACTCAGAGCGGTGTTAACATGCCTGAACTGGCCGAGGAAGAGGCAGTACTTAGGTTGACAGAGGAGGAGACACACGACGAGGAGGAGGTAGAGCTTGGATTACCGGCAGTCTAAGTCAATGGTCAGCGAAAGGGTTAGCATTTCGATACGAGTCTATGTACATGATGTGAGAGTGAATACAAGCTAGTCAAAACCACCGTATGAGTTTGTGCGAGGTCTTGAGGTGGCGCGCTGGCTTCGTCGATGGCTTGGAGTCGAGACATTTGATGAGATTGAGCCCTCACGCTGGATGTATCGTTGTGTTGTCGTCGGCGTGCGTTCTTGGTCGATCGTGTCAAGGGCTGGAGCGACGCTTGCTTGGCGAGTACCACGGCTCGACGACGTTGAATGATGGGTCTGCATCATCGACATCAACTGAGACATCATCCCCGTCAAATCCTGTCTCAACGTCTGCATTTCTTTCTCGAGCCGACTCTCCTTAGCAAGTTGTGCCTGTGCTAGCCGTTCCTGTCTCTCACCTTGCTGCTTGAGGTAGTCGAGGTGCTCCCGTTGGTATCCTCCATCAGCTTGTATCATCTGTGAGGCTGCGTGTGCCAGCAATGCGATAGAGTCCGACGTCTTGAGGCGCTTTCGAACAGGTTCGTCTCCCTCGAGAAGTTCGGTGTCGGAGGTGTTGGACGTTCGGCGAGCTCGCCTGAGCATAGCCCGAGTCGAAGGATCATCTTCTGCATCGATGTCGAGCACAGACGGTACAGGAGACGCCAAAGGTCGAGTAGGAGTTGCTGTTGCCTGTCGAGATGGCGTTGATGTAGGTCCAGGTGTTGCTGATGGTCTCGACGGGGTCCGGTTGTGTGATCCGGCGATCTGGGTCATCGCCTCTCGAGTCTGTTCCACCATACGAGCCGTGGACGCTGCTTTCGAACGTGGCCCAGTCTTCTTTGTCTTTCGACGTCCAGGAGCATGACCCACACCACCATTCTCAGACTGTATGTACTCGTCAAGCATCTTGTCAATGTCATCGTATTCCTCGACAATGCCAGTACGTCTGCTATTGAGCCTTGCTCCCTTCTCGCGAGAGTTCTTGAGCTCCTTGAACTTGAGCTTGCATGCATCGAGCGACCTCATCTGAAACTCATGAGCCGAAGCCATATTGTTGAACTCGGCATGTGCGCTCGACCAAGCTAAACCACGGTCCTTCGAGGTTGTTGCAAGATTGGGATTGTATGCAATGACAGCGCGTACGAGAGCATGCAGAGCTGGTGTCGTCCAGTGTGAGGAGCCAGCCAGAGACACAGACGATTGAGTCAGGGCAGGTGACGATGAATCTTGCATTGCTAACGAGACTTGCGACGGTACATGAGAGGCTTGAGACAATGACGGCGGTGGTGATGACGCCGAAGAAGGATAGGCGCTAGAGTCCCAGGGGATCTCGATTCGAGTGTTGTTGTCGTCGTCGCCTTGCGAAAGCATCGTACCTTGCGACTCCATGTTTTCGAGCTCGCGGAAGAGTCTTTCAGCTGCGCCACTGTCTGTGAGGTCAATAGCAGCCAGCCTGATTGCATCGGGATACATTTCGAGGCCTGTGGCGGCCGGACGAGGTTGAGACATGCTAGTACGGTCGTTTCCGGCGGTGTTTGGCCGGGAAAGCGTGGTGAGATGGTGGAGTATGCGGGGTTATAGTTACCGGAGGTCGATTTCATTAACTTAAACGGCGACAAGCGGCTTGTGCCTGATGGCGAGCTCGAGTACTACCACCAGGACCCTCACTCATATCGAGGGTATCGGCCGTGCTCATCACCCGATTTCTTAGATAAAGCATGTTTCGCACGGAATAACGCGTGAAAAAATTTTCATTTCCGAAAACCGAAGCCATAGACGTGGCGCAGTCAAGTCGATGAGCTCCGAAACACCACTTCCTCCTTCACGACCACTACCACCACCACCACCAACCCGGACCCGGCAAATATTCGACACCGAAAACACTCTAATTTTCCTTTAAAAATTTCCGTTCATTTTTTTTTTAACGTTTAAATTTAATATTATTTTTTTTAATTTTATTTTATTTTTATTTTTCCTTGGCAACACAGAGGTAGACGGCCAGCTGCTGTCAATTAGTGACTGCTCTCTGCCCAGGCCGCCATGACTTGACAACGATAGTCCCCTATCCTACACTTCAGTACGGTACTGTACTGCATTGTACAGTATGTGACGGAGAAAGTTTGCTTTCACCGGCAATCCAGACTGGGCAGCTTCCTGTTGCATTCGCTTGAGACTTGGCTCGAAAGAGGTGTTGAGGCCTACAATCTCATCAGAGTAGACCGACAGAGTGCGTTGGTGAGCAAATCGGCTTAGCCGAACCATCTGTCTGTGCTTTGTCGTTGCTCTCCAGTTTCTACCATCTAAGCTCGGATGTTGCGCTTGCCAAAACTCTTTCTCTCTTGCTTTTTCCTCCGTGATTGCCCTGTCTGTCTGTCTGTCTGTCTGTCTGCCTGTCTGTCGACGCCATGCTTCGCTTGGGGTTTTTGGGCACCTGATCGGACGACACCGACGACACAGGTCCAATTCACACCTTGACAATTGCAGCCATTCACCGTAGTCGTAGTCGTAGTTGTAGTTGTAGTCGTGCGTTGGTCCTTATCGAGCCTTTCAATCCGCTTTTGCTTTGATCCGCTCTATCAACGACTGCTTTTTTGGCTTTTTGACTCCAAGTGCTGCGAGACCTGCAGCTGATCGTTCGTATCGTTATTGGTCAAACGGCTCAGCCGCGCTCTTCAATACGGACGTCGGATATCAGTTCAGCTTCTGGTTCGCCGTTCCTCGTTCGTCTGAAGCTTTGCTTCCGCCCCAATCAACGCTGGCCCTCACCCTCACCCTTGCCACAACGGGTCCATATTGCGTGCTACGCTCGTTCATTTCACACCCGCACACTTCAGCGCCTATCTCCCTATCCTTCTTATATCAGTCCGCCCCTGTCCCCCTCTTTGCCCCACCCTCCATCCCTTCCCTCTCTCCACGCACCCCTTTCCCCCCTTTTGTGGCATTCCCTCCCAACCAAGCTCTTCTCTTCTTGGTCTGCTGGAACGTTGATACCATGCCCCTCGACATTCAGGACAACGCCATCGCTGGCGAGGCCGAGGCCCAGCGCGATCTCTACGTCGCTGACGTCAAGTTTCACGGTGGCAAGGACGACTCTCACCCCATCGCTCACCTCGAGAACGGCGTCCGTGCCAAACCAGAAACTTCGGACAATGACTTTGTCGTCCCTACCGACGAGGACCTCGCCACCTTGAGACGCGTCCCCGAGAAGCTTCCCTGGACCACCTACGCCATCGCCTTCTGCGAGCTGGCCGAGCGTTTCTCCTACTACGGTTGTGTTCAAGTCTTCCAGAACTTCATCCAGCAGCCCCGTCCCTCCAACAGCCGCGCAGGTGCCGGTGGCGCCAACAACCAGTCCGGGGCTCTCGGTAAAGGTCAACAGGCTGCTACCGGTCTCACCACTTTCAACACTTTCTGGGTCTACTGCATGCCCATCCTTGGTGCTTACCTTGCCGACACGCGTTGGGGTCGTTTCAAGACCATCTGCATTGCTGTTTTCATCGCCATGGTCGGCCACGTCCTCCTTATCGTCTCTTCCCTCCCCACCGTCCTCGACAGCCCCAACGGCGCCATGGCATGCTTCGTCATCGCCATCGTCTTGGGCGGAGTGGGCACGGGCTGGTTCAAGAGCTCCGTTTCGCCACTCATCGCAGAGCAGGTCAACGGATCCAAGCAATCGGTTCAGACGCTCAAGACTGGTGAGCGCGTCATCGTCGATCCCGTCTTGACCGTCAGCCGCATCTTTATGTATTTCTACCTCTTCATCAACATCGGTGCGCTCGGTGGCCAGCTCGGCATGTCGTTTGCCGAAAAGTATGTTGGATTCTGGCTCGCCTACACCCTGCCCACCATCGTCTTTGCCCTCTGCATTCCCGTCCTTGTCTTCGGCAACAAGTTTTACGTCAAGACGCCCCCCTCTGGTTCCGTGCTTGCCGAATGCATGCGTCTCTGGGCTTTCGCCACCAAGGGCCGTTGGTCGCTCAACCCCATTGCGCTGATCAAGAACATGCGTGCCGACGACTTCTGGGAGAACGCAAAGCCTTCCAAGCAGTCCGCCGAGACCAAGCCGCGCTGGATGACGTTCGACGATGCCTGGGTTGACGAGGTTCGTCGTGGTTTCAAGGCTTGCACCGTCTTCCTCTGGTTCCCCCTCTACTGGCTCACCTACAACCAGATCACCAACAACCTCGTCTCCCAGGCTGCCACCATGGAGGTCAACGGTCTCCCCAACGAGGTCGTCTCCAACCTGGACCCGTTCGCACTCGTCATCCTCATCCCCATCTTTGATCTGTTCCTCTACCCGGCTCTGCGTAAGATGGGCATCAACTTTACTCCTCTCAAGAAGATTGCTCTTGGATTCCTTACCGGTGCACTTGCCATGGTGTGGGCAGCGGTGGTTCAGCACTACATCTACAAGAAGTCGCAGTGTGGCAAGAATGCATCTGCCTGCTACGACATCAACGGTGACGGCATTGCTGACCTGAGCGCCACCGGCTCTGAGGACACTGCAGTGTTCCTGCCGGCTCCCATCAACGTGTGGGTGCAGTCGGGCTCGTACATCCTGATCGCGGTCTCGGAGATTCTGGCTTCGATCACTGGTCTTGAATACGCCTTCTCCAAGGCGCCCAAGTCGATGCGCTCGCTGGTCATGTCCATGTTCCTCTTCACCTCGGCCATCGCCGCTGCCCTCCAACAGGCATTCATCTCGCTCTCAGCCGATCCCAACCTCGTTTGGTGCTACACCGTATTTGGCTGCCTCGCCGCTGCCGGCTTCATCGGATTTAGCGTCTCGTTCAGGAAACTCGACTCCGAGGAAGACGCGCTCAACCAACTCGACGCAGGCCGCGTCAACATCGTCGCCGCCACCCCAGAAGCCTCCTCCGAGGAGAAGGTCTAAGAAAAAAAAAAAAGTTCAATCAGGCTTATGTACTTTATCCTTCCCCCGCATCCATTATTGCTGTATCTAGGATTCGCAATATAGCATACTGTTCCCGCTTTGGATCTCCTGCGTGCGTGATCGTCTTGATATTGAATCCATCTCCACACAGATCGGAGTGAGAATGGGTTGTCGGTGTGGGGGGGGGGGGGAGACCAGGCAGGCAGGTAGGTTGCTCAGACGAGAACGCCGCTACTCGCGGGGGAGATCTTGGGCGACGGAGGGAAAACTGGATCGATGAGATCTATGAGTTAGGTTGATGCGGGATGAAGTGGGACGAACTAATATCGTGCTGCGCTAAGTTCTAACTGAACCGCAACGCTTTCCAAACCATCAATACGTGCCTTTAGCAACGTCTCAACCTGCCTAACAATAGCCTCTGGAGACTTAATCCTCTCCCTTCCTCCATCACCATCAACCTCCTCATGCACAGGCCACATCACCTGCACTCGAATCGTGCCAATGAGCGTCTCCGAATCCTTAGGCCAAAACCTCGGCGAATGATACGACACCACCCCATGAATCGTCTTAACCTCCTCCAACGCTTCCACCATCTCCACCTCCCGATGTTGCTCACCCACCTCAAGACACAAAATCCTACCCGATTCCAAAACAAGCGGAATCACCGAACCTACAATCATGACCGCGATAAACAACGACGCAATCGGATCAAACCCAGTCCATCCAAACTGCTTGATAAGCAGCGTACTGATGATAACGCCAACCGAACCGAGCGTATCCGCCATAACGTGCAGGTACACACCCATCATGTTGTGCGAGTGACCATGACCATGACCATGACCGTGATCATGACCGTGATCATGCCCATGAGCGTGCCCATGATGATGATGATGATGATGTCCTCCTGTCGCCCACATACCAAACAAGTTGACACCCAAACCCATACTACTGACGATCAACAGCTGCGTGTTGTTGTTCATCACTGGCGGCTCGACGATCCTCTGCACCGCCTCAAAGACAATAAAGATGGAAATCAGGATCAGAAAGATCCCATTGGCAAATCCACTCAAGGTCTCCACGCGACCGTAGCCATAAGTGAACGTCGAATCGGTCGGCCACGTGGCCATGACACTGGCAAACAGTCCCATCCCGATCGCCGCGCAGTCGAAGAACATATGAATCGCATCACTGATCAGTCCCAGACTGTTGGTCCACACACCCCACAGCAGCTGCACGCCCATAAAGCCGAGATTGAGCATGAGGAATTGGAAGATCTTGCGCGAGTCCGGGTTGGCGAGAATGATCTTGACGGTACGCTTGGTAGCTACCACGCCAGCAGTAACCGAGTCGACCAGCTCTTGCACCGCCGAAACGTCGGTTGCGCTCGCCGATCCTGTACCACTGCCATTGCGTTGCGCCCCTCCTTGATCCATGGAAGCAGTGAAGCGAGTCGATTTGTGGTCGGGCGAGTTCTTTAGGATGGTTCGCAACGTCTGACCAACGAGAAGAGCTACAGCCATCTGCGACCAATGCGGCTTGGATCCGAATCCCACCAATCCGATCGCAAAGGCGGCGAGAACTGCAACTGGCCATCCGTGCGCCACTCTGTCCTTTGTAGAAGCGTGCGATTCGATCGAGGTGCTGACCAACGGCTCAAGAATCAAGGCTCCGAAGCTGATGGCGAGGTATGCGGGCAGGTGGTTGAGGCTTGTTGACGAGTTAAGCGACGCAGTTGGAAGGATCGATGACAGAGGAGGGAAAGTGTTGAGCCCAAACAAACGCAGCAACAGCGCGGTAGGCAGGCTGAAGGCAGAAGCGACAATGGTTGCCACGATCCCAGCCTTTCTTCGTCCACCGGTGTCCCTGCTGGCGCTTCGAAGGGCACTCTCCTTCTGGATGGTCAGCAACGCAAACAGGAGCAGAAACGCATGTCCAGTGAGGGCACCAGCGACGCTCAAGTTGGCGGCGTTTGCTTCGACGGCGGCACTTGCGGCTCTGAGCTGCGATGGCGATGCAAGACCCGCTGGTCTATTTCGACGCAAACTGTCGGGCAGGTCAACGTCTGCATACATTTCGGAGAGATGTCCCGAGTAGTCGATCGAGGATAACGGAAGTGAGCCGGCGGTGGAGATGGACGAAAGGTACGAGACTGCGACAGCAAAAAGGATGGTGTAACCGCCGTAGCTGCGTCCGCTTAGACTCTTGGCCAAGTCCTCGGCCCAAATCTCGCAGTACTGAGAGAAGATGATGACGTTGACCGCATCGAGCTTGCGCAACGCCATAAGCCACACGGTGAGCTGAGCAAAGGTGAAGGCAGCTAACGACAAGAGCCGGCGCTTATCGACTCGTTTGATCGCCGGGATCCATTGCCATGCTTTGAACCACACAGCCTGGAGGACTGCTGCGATGAAGAAGGCAAATGTCGCGATTCCCAATGAGCTGGTGGTGTGTGAGATGCTGACCCCCTCGCCTGCTTCTACTTCTGAGGAAAAAGCGGAATGGATGGATTCGCTGTGCGGAGACACGAGCCACGAGCGTACGAGCAAGGCTGCCGAGGCGAGAAGAGTCTTGTTGAGCAGCAGGCCGAGCAGGAGATCGGTGGGAATCGGGAAGCCGAGCATGGATGAGGTTGAGCCGGAGTAAGAACTCGAAGTTCCTGAAGACGAGGCTACTGAATCCATCCGCACCTTGCCGCGGGTGCGAGAATCTGGTGCATTGAACGACGACTGCATTTTAGTGATGTCTTACCGGAGCGCCGGGCTTCCAGCTGCAAAGGGTTGGAAGCGCCGCCAACCGAGACCAGCTCAGTGCAATGGACGGAGTTGGGAGCTGAGCTGAAATGTCAGCACTGGTCGGTGTGGCAAGCGCCTGACGATCGATCAACGATGATGGGTATTGGTGGTGGTAGTGACAAAGCCAGGTTCCATCCGAGCGGAAAGGGCAACAAGATGCCGAAGATCCGTGCAGGCCAAAAGGCAGCTGTGATGGGGAAAGCACCACTTGGCCCTCGCACTCAACAGCACCTTGTGACTGCGTGTCAGAGTGTGTCGGTTTGTTCGCAGCAAGAAATTATTGGCAAGTGCGCCATAAACGTTGGCACCAGCCAAACCGCAAGGGTCCTCCCTCTTCTCTCGCTCTCCTTCTTTCTTGGCCACGTTTGGACCAAAAAGGGTTTCAGTACAATGTTAAGTCGCCTTTGTCCGTAATTTCGAAAGGTGCGCCTGTGGCTATGCAGTGTGACGCGGATCCTGAGCAGGTGAGCATGGGCCAATCGATAGGGACGATGCTGTGAGCCGCTCCACATTGGCACGGTCTCGGTCAACGGCTCTTTTTTGCTTTCCACCATCATTGCTGTCGCTTCAGACACGCAAACGCAAAAAAAAAGCAAGCAAAGCAAGCAAATTCCATGTCGAACCAGTACTCGTACGGACCCGGAGGCGGCGGCGGCGGCGGTGGTGGTGGTGGTGGTGGTTATGGAGCTCCCCCTCCTCAGCAAGGTGCCTATGGCCAGCAGCAGCAGCATTATGGTGGTGGTGGTGGACCAGGTGGAGGCTACGGTGCACCTCCTCCTTCTCAGTACGGTGGTTATGGCGGCCCTGCTTCCAGACAGCAAGGCGGCTATGGAGCGCCTCCGCCCGGTCAGCAGCAAGGTGGATATGGAGGTCAACAGCAATCCTCCTACGGCGCACCGCCTGGCCAGAATTACGGACGTCCATCGGCATTCAATGTGTCCACCGGCCCTCCTCCTGGAGCTGACCCTCAACTGTGGTCGTGGTTTATCGCAGTTGACCGCGATCGCTCGGGACAGATCAACGCACAGGAGCTCAGTCAGGCGCTGGTCAACGGAGATTGGACGCCGTTCGATCTCGATACAGTCAAGATGCTGATGAGCGTGTTCGATGTGGACCGCAGTGGGCAGATCAGCTTCAATGAGTTTGCCGGTCTTTGGAAATACATTCAAGACTGGCAGGGCGTCTTCCGCCACTTTGACCAGGACCGATCCGGATCTATCGACCAGAACGAGCTGTCCAATGCGCTTCAATCGTTCGGATACCGCCTCTCGCCCAAGTTGCTGCACATCGTATCGCAAAAGTATAGTAAGTGTTTTCGCCCGTTGTTGGAAATCCAAGCCGGACAAAGTGGCTGCACAAGACCGTTTGGACTTGACCGACCGACTGACTGACTGACTGACTGACTCTGACCGCTGACATGAATTGTTCCAGTCGTTTCCGACGCTGCTTCTGGTGGCGGCGCTGCAGGTGGTATGGGTTCTGGACCAGCTTCAAGAGGACCTCCCGGCATCACTTTTGACAGGTTCGTGCGTGCGTGTGTCGTGATCAAGACTCTGACGGAATCGTTCCAACGTCACGATACGAATCGCACCGGCTGGGTTCAGATCAACTACGATACCTTTATGGAGATGTGTCTTTCGGCTCCCTGAGCTGCTCTTGGGCCCTGGATTGGAAGTGGAAAAGGGTCTTTGCTCGTTGATTCCGGTGCAATATTACGTTGCATATACTCTGTATAATCTTTCCTGGCTCTGCTTCTGCTTCGAATCGAATCCATGTACTGTACAGTAGTACCCTATATACTGTACTTGTTTTGCGCATCATTACATGCCATGCCTTAGACAGCTTGACTTTGAACAAAGACAGCAGGAAACGAGTCCCTCCTATTCTCTGATTTGTTTTGTGACCTTCATTTCTGTAAATTTTTTTCCCTTGATTTTTTTTTTTTTTTGTTTCCATTTCTTTAATTGAACTTGTCGGGAGATCCGCGTCTGCACGGAACATCCGCAATACGGCATTCAGTCAGCGACTTGTCCGCGGTATTTCTTGTTCACTCATCATGTCATGTAGCCAAGGAGGAACCATTGAAGCTGCCTTCTTCTCGCAAAAGACCAAATCGAGCTCGGTGCTTGGTGCTTGGTGCTTGTGCAGACGACTGTGCCGTTTGAGCGCGACTGGTGCAGCAGAAGGACGGGTGCGTGATTCAGAGAATCTGGTCAAAAGATGAGAGAGAAGAGCATTTTCGGAATCGAGTCATGTAACACGTTAGACCGATTTAAACCCAGCTACATGCATGTTTATGCGGGATTATGCCGGTGAATGCAGGCATGCATATGCGAGTTGTGTTGACGAGCTCGCCCTCCTCGAGCCGTGCAAACCGTCCTCTTTTTGTAACCAAGCCAGGATAGACGACTATTCAAACTCAGCTTGTCTACAGACGATCGTTTTGATTACAAATGCTGAGTGTGTGAAAGTAATGTCTACGTTGAGCAAGCAGAGTGTGGTATGGTGTCAGAAGCGTCTGACGAGGAGGTACTACCATCGTACAAACCTCCTCCTCTCACTCTCGGCGTGTTCCAGCAACCATTTTGACCATACAGCCGGCGGTCCGACAGCTTCCGGAGGCTCTCATCACGATCATGCAGCTCAACGACACCAGCGACACATTCTTCGGGGACGTGGTTCAGACCGCACTGATCATCTCGGCATTGCAGCGCAGGGAGAGCACAAACCTGAAACCTGCCTCCTTTGCATCCATAGAGCGGGTTGTCGGCAATCGTCACTTTAGAGCAGATACTGGCTTCACGTTCATGCAGTTTCGAGCAATACACGAAGCGTTACTCCTTCCAGACCCAATTAGGACGCAAGATTACGATGTCATTGACAGCAAGACTGCGTTGTTCATGGTGTGTGCGTGGCTGCGTGGTCGGTCATTGAGGTCACTAGAAGGTCAATACGGTTGGTCATACTCTCGCACAAGCAGGGTTGTAAGAACCGTCATCGACTTGATCTACCAAAAGTGGGGCCATCTCCTCGATGTTCAGAGCAACAGACACCATCTCATCAATACCCGCAAACTGGAGCACTACGCAGCAGCATTCGAGAGGAACTTTGGCCTGCCGAAGATATGGGGAGCTATCGATGGTACGGTCAGACCCATAGCAATGCCGATGATTCAACAAGAGCGTGTGTACAACGGCCACAAGCGTACACACGCTCTTAAGTATCAATTCATATCACTCCCAGACGGCCTTGTGTTCTGTTCTCGGCCCTTCGAAGGCAGGAGGCACGATGCCTACATTGTCAAAGCCACAGGTCTGCCGCAGTGGGCGAAGGATCACGCCAAGAACTCGAGTGGTGAGCAACTCTATCTGTACGGTGATCCTGCTTATGCTATCTCGCCTGCCATCCTCACCAAGTATCGCGGTAACAACGTCTCATCAATGGAACACTCATTCAACACCATCATGAATCGGTTTCGTGTGCAAGTCGAGTGGGCGATAGGACTCATTCCTGGTCAATGGCCGCGATTCAGCATCAAGAGGAGGCAAATGTCCGGGGCTTCAGCAATTGGACAGGACTGGCTTGTCGGTGTTCTATTGTACAATGCGAAGACATGTTTAGTCGGTAACCAGATCAGCAAGCGAAGAAGATGTAATCCGCCGTCGTTAGTAGAATACTTCTCAAGCTCACATGTATATAGGACATGGGTAGCGCCAAACCCTTCTCAGCCGCAGTCAGGAGTTAACGAAGTTGATCTTATCGACATGGACGACGAGGAGGTCATCGAAGAAGATCAAGTAGACGAAGATCTTTGATTCCCTATGCTATGTACATACTTCGCTTTGATAGACACGAGCAATGGAATGATTACTGAAGAGATGCATAGGCACCGTGACCCAAGCGTGCTTGCTTACGTTCTCGCTGTCCTCGACGTCGAGAAGGAGATCCATGACCTGACGTCGAGGATTGCGTGGCTGTTGATGCAACTGAAGATCCTCGGTAACGTCTGGCTTGTGGTGTTGTATCTGTGCTGCCGAGAAGGATGGGCTGTGGAATTGGCGGCGATTGTTGTGCGTTCGATGATGACAAAGAAGATGCTGACTGTGTTGTCTGTTGCATCATGCTCATCATCATAGTGAGCATACCCTCCATCTTTCGATAGCCCTCCTTCAGTAATCCAATGTCCTCCTTTAGTTCTCGAGCGCTCTGATCGTAGTCCTCCTTAAGTTGGCCAATCTCCTCCTGCAATGCTCGCGAACTCTGGTCTTGTCGAGAGTAGTGTTGTGCCTTTGCCAATGCGGCTTGAGTCGTCGCCTCCGTCTGTGTCTTCAGCAACTCGAGTTGCTGACGCTTGTAGTCCTCGTCGAAGAGCCTGTGCTGTTCCGTCGATCTTGACAGAGAGTCGAGGGCAGCATGAGCAGCATTGTACGGGCGTTTACGCCGCTGCAGGAAGGGAGAATCCTCCAAGCCACCGTTTGCTTCGGAATCTGACGTTGAGCGCTGTGATGGTGACTGCGAAGGCGAGACATGTGGATGTGCTCGCTGTCGACGAGTCTGCATCGAACGAGAAGCTGGATTGTCTCGAACCGTACTCACCATTTGAGCAAGCTCCTCGCGGTCATTCTCGGCAGCATTACGATCATCTCTTGATACGTGGTTTCGAGCCTGAGAAGGCGCTCGGAGGATGCCTTCACTCTCAATGTATTCATCGAGCAGTTCTTCTTGCTCGCTTGTGAACTCCAGTATGCCTGTGGCCCGAGTGTTGATCGATACTCGCTTGCGACGAGCTTCAACGAGAGCCTCAAACTTCTTCTTGATCGCCCGAGAAGTTCTGTCTGGAAGTCCTCTCATCCTGGCAGCTTGATTGAAATCCTCAGTCGCACGCATCCATGCTTCCTTGCGATCCTGGTTGGAGAAGCCAAGGTTTGGGTTATTTGCAAGAACAGCCGTCAGAACAAGCTCCACAGACGTTGCGTCCCAGTGCGGTGAACCACTTCCCTCAGACGGACGAGAACGAGGTCCAGCAGCAATTGAACGGTTTGAAGCTGTTGAATGAATTGCTTGTGACGACTGTACATGAGCATCGAGAGATTGAGAGCTGACTATTGGACGAGCAGGAGTTGCGGGTGCCGAAGACAGAAGGTCATGTTGCGATTCATCGTCGGCGATGGAGTCAAGACCTTCTGAATACCGCAGCAAATGCGTGGCAAACTCTGAAGGGATGCCATTGAACATCAACGAGCCCGATTGGCTGTGCTGGCTGCTGTTCATCGTGAGGAATGCCAAGGATGGTTGTACAAGCTGGTTACGGCAAGGAAACGGACCGGGAGTGTGGAGAAATAAGGTCTCGGAGCCCGTGTAACCAAAACTTTAACGGCGATGAACGGAGTGTGCCTGATCGTGAGCTCAAGTACTACCACCATCTCGATTCCTGCTCATCGGCAAATATCACACCCGATTTGCCGAAAACGGCTTACAAATCATTTATATACGCGTCACGTGCTTATAATTTTGAAAATTGGACCGAGCGGATCGCGAGCTGAGTTAAAAGCTCAGTCGGATTGTCTCACCCTCTTCCGACACAACCACCACCACCACCATCTCACCCGGTTCGTATTCAAGCTCAGACGAGTTGGGCTACACGGTTCTTCGACATCCGAAAACACTCTAGAAAAGGGTCCGGAGGCGGTCCTTCGCGCATGTTTTGTGAAAATCTGTTGAAATAATGCGCTCGCTGCCTGGTAGCAAACACAGTACAGCACCGGATAGTGTGATGCACTATATAGCTACTCTGTAGTTACTACTAACTACTACTAACAAAAGCCATTAATTGGGCGAACACTCTGATCCCCAAAAAAGCATACACTGCCTTGAGTCTTGGTCAGCATCTTCGGCTTGCTTCCGCACTATCACACTCTGTTTCATATCGCCATCGTCGCAGATAGGAGTTGCGCCCGACGAGCTGCCAACAGATGCCGACAAGCCACTGTGACTGAACAAAGACGCGCTCTCAACCTAGTCAGTCTGTTCTTGCGACCCTGAACTCAGTTAATCATCATCATCATCCCCCTCATTGTCCCCCTCAAGTGTCAAGGCTACGATCGCTAGCTACTTTGCCACCCTTCAATGCTATTCTCATAAAGCTCCTCTCGCCCAGCGAGCACTACCGCCAAGCTGGCGAGCCTTTCTTGGCCCGCTAAGCACATTCAGCAGTATCCACCCATCATGGCTCCCGGCTTGTTTGCGTCGCTTTTCTCGGTCACTTCGCCCAACAACCATGCGGCTCCATCCAAATCGGAGACCGCACAGGTTTGCGCAAGCCATCAAGACATGCCCATTGATGTCGATCCAATGAGCGATGACACCGACGACCACACCCCTCCTCCATCTCGTCATAAACTCGCGACGTTGCAAGCCGCACCTTCGTCCACCGCCTTGGAGCCAGCCCATCGCCATGTCATCAATCTCAAGGAAGCGCAAGAGGTTGCACATGTCGACATGCAACTATCTTCACCTCCCAGCTCTCCTCCAACCACTGCACCATCAACACCAACACATCCACCGCCTTCACTTGCACCACCAACATCCATCAAGATGGTGCCTTCTTCCTCCGACTCAGGAAAGCGTTCGGCGTCAGTGAAAGAAACTTCCGCTGGTCGCATCGATACATCGTCAACTCCGACCGTTCAACGCACCTCCCGCCGTCGAATGATGCCGGCAAGACTCAGCCAGGTCTCTTCGCTGTTGGCTGGGTCCATGTTGGAGGAAGAGCTTCTCATGCTCGACCCGTCTTCACCTTCTGCTTCTGCCTTTCCCAACCAAGCCGCAAAGGTATCGTCGACCGCAAGAACCTCTTCGGAATCAGCTACGCTCAAGCCTGCACCTTGGCTCAGCGCATTTACCTCATCCTCGGTCGTGGTCCTCACTTCCGATGCGCAACTAATCGACCGTGCTGTCTTTCCGCATGCACCTTCACCAAGCATCGATGTACCAGAACAAGCCCACGTCAAGGTGGAAAAGGATGACAACAACTTGCCACTATCGGCACCATCAAACAGAACAACATCAGCACCACCAACCAACCACCAAAAGGTAGGAAGTCTGACGCATCTGCACAGCCAGCTTGCAGCATCAACTTCGTCTTCTCTTGTCTCGACACTGGCTATCAAGCGACAGCAGCTTATCGAGACGCCCGACTTTAAGCCACGCGATGATACCCTTTATATGCCCAAGACGCGTGGTCTCCGATCGGAAGCAGCCGAAGACACGTCCGATGCCGCTTACGAGCGCAGGCATCGCAAACCGGAAACGGCTGAAAAGCGGCAAAGGAAAGCCGAGGTCGACCGGCTCGCCCGGGATCGCCAGAAGCTCCTAGCGCGGATCGAACAGCTCAAAACCGTCGAGGCTCGCATGCTGCAACCCATCGTCATCGCTAGGGATCAGGTCCGCGCAGAAGCTGCCGCAAACAATCAGGAAAAACAGCCAGCGCCAAAAGCTGAAGCAAAGCCTTTGCAGGAACGTATCGAGGATGTCCGCAAAGAGCTCTTGACTGATGCCTACGACACACTGAAGCGTTACGATCTGCTCTTATCCATATCAAACGAACCACAGGCATCCTCGCCAGGGCCGTCTGCATTGTCGAACAAAGGCGAGCCTGCAGCGGACAGAACAACTGCAAGTGAGGATGTCAGCACGCGCAGCCAGTCTCCCAGGCTCAAGATCCGGATCAAGGGCGGTCGAGCTACGTGGGAGTCGTCGGACAGTGCCAGCCCAACTCCAAAGCCGACGTCGGGTCATAGCGACAAAAGTCATGTCTCGAGACGAGTCAGTTCACGACAACCAAAGCAGCGAATCGAGAGTCTTCCGACACCGCTGACAAGTGCCGCTGTCCAGGCTGTTGAGCACAGTCCGCGCAAACGTCGAAGGCTGTCGGGCACTCAGATCGAAGACAGCCCGGCAAAGGGCAGGAGCTCCACGGCTCATTCCGAAAAGTCACCCGGCAAGGCTCGAGTAGCCGACGCTGCTTCGCCGGAGAGGCGGACACGCAGACGTGGCAGTCCCGAAGTTGGAGGCACCTACAAAGGCAAATCGACGAGCAAAAGCAAGACTGCAACCGCGGACGAAGGTGAAGAAGGTTCGGCGGCAAGACGTCCACAACGTGCAGCCGCAGCCGCTGCAGCCGTCGCGTCGGCGAGGCAGCGTCAGTACGCCGAACGCTCCTTGTCCGACTTTGACTATGAGGACGAAGATGAGGAGGAGGAGGAGGAGGAGGAGGAGGAGGAGGAGGAGGAAGAGGAAGAAGAGGAAGAAGAGGGAGAAGACGAGGCCGAATATGTGGTCGACATTGCCGATGGAGCACATTCTTTGCGCAGCGGCCACGGCTTATCGTCGGACGTGCGCCGCTCACCCATCAAGCTCCGAGACCGTCGCTCACCATCCACTTCGTCGACCGTATCTTCCACCACTTCAACGACTTCGTCGATCGGCTACATGTACCCAACTGTGCACGACACTGGTTCGCTCAAGGTGTCTCAGTCTCTAGCTGAGATCCAAGCGACATCTAGTCCCAACGACGACGTGCCAATGGATGCAGCTGATGGCGCCAGGAAAAAGCTCAGAGTGGTGCTGTCCCGGTCGCCTTCAGTCACCGGCATGGACAGAGAGAGTAAGAAGGTGATCATCGATGCCATCGAGTCTGATGCGGACGAGGACGAGTCGAAGCGGGTGAAGGGCCGAGCGCTGACGGAAAGCGAGGCGGAAAGCATCTTGGCTGCGTTCCTCGGCACCACGCCGCTTGGGAAGGCCAAACCGGCTCCTATCGTCGAGAGCAAACCGACTCCCACCAAGCCGCCCGCACGTCCAGCAGCGCCGGCACAAAACACAACTGGTTCGAAACGAAGATCCACACGCCGTGACACCACACAGTCGTTTGGCGAAAAACTGCCGGACCTCTTGACAAAGACAGCACCGTTCGATTATTCCGTCATGGGCTACTTCAGATCGATCGATCGGCCTGGGGTGGATAAGCAGGAAGAAGAAGAAGAGGAGGAGGAGGAGGAGCAGCAGCAGCAGCAGCAGCAGCAAAGCGATCGGATTTAGGTCACTGTCACTTGATATCCGACTCAGCTACTGTAGCGCTTATGTACTGTATGTAATTGATCAAAAAAAAAAATCGCATCTGCGTCGGTACTACTGTAACTAGGTTCTTTCGTCATCGCTGAATGGCTGGCTATACACTTTTCGCGCCACTCCAGTCCAAAGCATCGCTGTCTCGCCAAGCTAGACTTGAGTCCGAGTGGTGTGAGCTTGTAGCTTCAGCTGGCGGCATGGGCGCAAAATGCAAGATGGACGATGCCATTGCGAATCGACCATGTTTCTGTCTTGTGCATTGGCAAGGTAGAGTTACCGAGAGACTAGCTTTTCGGAAAGCCCAAAAAAAGGCGCGGTGGCTTAGTGGCCTTGCTTCATGGCCCAGATTTCGAGTTTGCGAAGGAGACCTTTGAGGTTTTTACCGCCTTTGTTGGAGTTGCCTTCGAGCCAGACTTGCATATCGTGAAGGCATACATCGAGCGCATCAAGCACTTGATCTTTGGTGAGATCGTTCGGGTTAAGACAAATATCGAAGAACCGAAGCCAGAGGTTGGATTGCCAGTATCGTTTCAACCCGGTCGTAAGCTGATATTTCCCCGCAACATGTTTGGTGTCAAGATATTTGCCAAACAGAAGACAGTGGGCTACGGCAGCCAGACCAAACCAATCTGTCTCGAACGTAAACGGTTGACCATTCCGCATTTCAAAACAATCCTTACTGTCGGTCTGCCAATCCGCAATCCACTTTTGATCGCACCCGAAAGCATTCGTGTCAATAGCCCGACCAAAATCGATCAGCGTAAGACCCTTTGCCGCCCAACCGGAATCGCCTTCGCGAGAGTACAGATTGGACCACCCCGACGACGGCGTCACGTCCGACAATCGCAACAAGCAGTTATCGATCTTGAGATCCCCATGAATGACGCCAACACGATGAAGCGAGATGATGATGCGTAGAAGTTCCGTAGTGAAGAAAAGCGCAAGGATCTCCTCCACCCCACCAGAACCCTCGGTGGAAGAGGAAGGCGCCACACCCGACGAAGCAGCATTGTTCACTACATCGAGCAAACTCCCCTTCTCGCCCAAATCCAGCAGCAGAAACGACGCATCCGAATAGCAGTACAGCTTCCTAGCCGCGATCACCGACGGCACCACCGAAGCAGGAAGCCGCGAGACGAGCGTCGTCAGGATGTGAAACTCCCACTTATTTGCGGGACTCTCCACCTTGATCGCCACCTGCCTATGTCGGTCTTCCTCATCCTCATCCTCATCCTCATCGTCGCTATCTCTCCGCTCCTCCTCCTCCCCGGTCACCTTCTGCGACACGGCTGTGGCGGCAGAATCGACATCAAATCCAAGGAAAACCGCACCGTATCCACCCTCACCGAGCTTTCCGCGGATCTCGTACTCATCCCCACCAATCTGCACGCTAAACGGCCTAGTCAGCACCGAAGTGCCGTGGAAGAGCGTGCCGCCCATCGACTTGCGCGTCATCTGGTTGGCCACTGGCGTAGATCGGCACTTCTTCTGCAGATTCGACACCAGCTCCTCGCTCGAGGTGGCGGTGAGATCGACAAAGTTAGCCTGCGCTTCGAGCGGCGGTTGCAGACGCGCGAGGATCGCGTTCAAGACGTGAGCGTCGACAGGCGAACAGGGGTTGGGCGGCGGATTGAACTCGCTCAGTCGAGCCTCTTGCTGCGGCTCCTCGATCACGAGTGAGTCCTCGAAACGCTCGTGCAACTCTCCGGCGTCGTCATCATCATCCTCGAGCGCACAGCGGATGGTGAGACCCTTGGTGAGCTCGAACGACGCCTTGTTATCCGCATTCCACGTCGAATGGTTTGCGTCCTCGCCACCCAACGTCGAGGCGAACGAACGCTCATCGGAATTGACTTGCGACTCGTCAGCAGCGGCAACCTGCTCCGTCGCCCGAGAAGCGATTGGTCCCAAAGTGAGGATGTTGCTCGGCTCTTCTTCGTCTTCGTCGTCTTGATCATCGTCCGTCAGCGCACGCCAAGATTTGGCGGAGCGCGTAGCTGTGCCGGGAGTCCGCGCGCTGGTGTAGCGCGTGAACTCGAAGGTGGCTTCGGTGATTGGGGTGAGCGGTTGGAACTGCGGCCGGAAGAGATGGTCGTGGTTCTCGACGTCGATGATCGGGTTTCCGTTCTCGTCGACGCAGTCTTCTTCGCCTTCGCCTTCGCCTTCTTCCTCCTCTTCCTCTTCGGTCATGGGTTCGATCCAGCGGCGCGCTGCAGGTTGACGGTGGCAAGGCATGGGAGTTGCTGGCACAGCAGCGGGAAGAGGAGCGTCCTCCACCTCCGGAGAAGCAGGTGCTTGGGCGAGTTCCACAGCCTCTTCGGATTGAATCGGCAGCTTGGCCGCTGGTTCCTCTTTTTCCTCCTTCTCCTTCTCCTCCTCGTCTTCGTCGTCCTCCTCCTTGTAGACGGGTTGAGACCCGAGAGTGGGCACGGCGGACCTCGCGGCCAAAGGCGTGCGCATAGGCGTCGCCCCACCCAATCCAAGCTTCGGCGCTGTCCCCGATGTCCGCAAAGGAGTGGCTGGCACTCCTGCATTCTCATCGTTCTGCACACCCAGTCTGGGCAGATGGGCGGATCTCGACAAGGGCGTTGGAGTCGGAGGAACGTCTGCCGCCGAGCCGAGCTCCACGCGCATGAAACCAGCACGCGAGACACTGGGCAGAGGCGCAACGTAATCGTCCTCATCACTCTCGTCGTCGCCATCATCGTCGCTGCTGTCGTCGTCGTCGTCGTCGTCGGATCCGCTTTCGCCGTTGAACATGTTCTCGACCTCCAACAGCGTCGCTTTGGTGACGAGCGTAGGGCTCATGCGCACCTTGGTGGTATTGTCGCCCTCGCGTTTCTTCTTCTTCTTGAGACCGGGCCGCAGGTTGAGTGCAACTGCATTGGCGACCGAGTTGTCAGGATCGAAAACGTCGCGGAGTGGGAACATGCCGGTGGTCTGGTCGATGGCGACGGTCTCTGTCGGCTCGATGGCGGGGGCAGGGGGCTCGGGCAGCCACCGTCCAACGAGCTGATCGAGGTGAGACCAAGGGTCGGAGGACGTGGCGTTTTCTTCTTCCCACCCTTCAACGGCAGAGGCGAAACCGTAGTGATGCGCCATCAATTCCTCGAGAGTGAGCTCGCTTGCCCAGCCACGCTGCTTGTAGAACGCCTTTTGGGTGGATGAACGAAACGATGGGTACATCTGAGCTACGGGCGCGGCGTGCTTTTCTCTCTTGCCCGATGCCGATGCCGATGCCGAGGCGGTTGCGACGGCAGCGGAGCTGGATGTGGAAGGCTGGGTGGATCGAGACACGGTGGTCTTTGTGCGATGCTTTTCGGCGTTACTGGACACTTTGCGAGCGGTAGTCGCATCCGACGCAACAGGACGGAGGCTGGCCGGATCGGGTACCAGCTTGGCATCCTTGCCCCAGTAGGCAAAGGGATTGCTGCGGAGAAGATCGGTCTCGCTGGGTTGGGCCTTGCGTCCGAGACCTGGCTTGAAGTGGTCTTTGGGACTCAAGACACCAGCTGGTTTGGGCGTGGAGGGCACTCGTTCGGCTGGATCGGCGTCGTCGCCATCTTCGTCGTCATCGTCATCGGAATCGCGAAAGACGGCGGCTGCGAGACCAGAGCCAGGCTTCTTGGAAACACCACCGGACGCACCGATCTTGAAGCTGTCGACGCCGGCCAAACGATCGGCCTGGATGTTCTCCTGGTTGCGCGATGCAACGGTTCCGATATCCTGCCAGCCTTTGGTGCTGGTAGCGGCTGGCTTGGAGGCGGTGCGAGAGGAACGATCGTCGTCATCGTCTTGGAAGACGTTGAGCTTGCGA
Organism: Anthracocystis setariae; assembly: GCA_928724745.1. Classification (NCBI taxonomy): domain Eukaryota; kingdom Fungi; phylum Basidiomycota; class Ustilaginomycetes; order Ustilaginales; family Ustilaginaceae; genus Anthracocystis; species Anthracocystis setariae. Next base: position 74,823 of record CAKMXJ010000020.1, on the reverse strand, counting down.
CCGTTGTTGGTGGATGGGGTGAGCGTGTTGGAGCCGATAGCAGCGACGCTAGCACCTGCACCTCGGAGGACGTTGGCCGAGTGGCTACGAGCGGGACCGACCGAAGCTTCCTTTTCACCAAGCATGCTTCGACCGGCTGTGAGCATGGCCGCCTTGAGAGCGTCGGTATACGAGGTAATGAGAGCGGTGGCGCCCGATGCAGAGGACTGCGCTACGGCTTGGTGACCAAGGATGATGCGCGTCTTGTACTCTTCGTATCTTCGCTTGATACGATCGATAGGGTTGGATCTACGTGCAATGCCGAGCTTGTACATGGCATCGGCTTCATCATACATCCTCTGCCCCTCGAGCACCACGGCAAGTTCCTCGTACAGGCTGGCGAGCTTTGTGCCGATCTCATTTGCGAGCAGGAAGTTGTAGACATCTCGTGCACACTCTACGTTCCTTGCGTAGAGGATCCAAAGGCGAAGATATCTTGGATCGTTTGTATATTGTTCCGAACTGCGAAAGTGACGAGTGGCTCGCTCGAGAAGAGGGATGAGACCGGATTCGTGTGTCTGGCCGGATGGATAATTGTCGATGCACCATTTGACGTATTTGGTCCACGCCTCGAGTGGGTCGTCCGAGTCGGCATTGTGCTGGGAAGTGATGGAAGCCTCATGCTCGGCTCTTTGTTGCGCGAGAAGCGCTTGGCGTTGCTGATGCTGCATGTTGAGGGTGTTGGAGAGAGCGTGAGCCGAGCGGCCTTTCGCGAGAGGCTGTACGTTTTCCTTTTGAGATTCGATGGCGTTGAAGTCGATGATGGGAGTAGAGGAGGTCTGTTCGATCTTGGATCCGCCCGGTGTGCGCAGTGGTGTCTTGTGAGGTGTGACGCCGAATGCAAAAGCATTGTGAGAAGAAGGGGTGGTGGATGGCTTGCGTGGAGTGACCGCGGGAGGGCCCATGGCGGATGGTGCTCCCATCATGATCTGCGATGCCTCTGACTGCTTCACCTAACAAGGTGCACAGATGGATGTCTTGAGGATATCGATGGTGGAGAAGAGTGATGATGATGATGATGATGATGATGGCTGAGTGTCTCATTTTTTGTGTGTTGTTTCGGTTCGTTCGCGAAGTGTTGGTCTGCCGCGTTGCGTGTCACGTGCCGTAGCAGCCTCCACACACAAAAACACACACACACAAACACACACACATACACGCACGCCAATTCGAGTCTCGGAAAATCCGCTCCATTGATGTGAAAATTGTGGGAATGCTGCGGTCAAGTCAGAGTGAGTGGCCCGCCGCTCAAATTTATAATATTATTTACGCCGTTGCTCAACGCGACACGTTTTGGTGCGAAATAGCGTCGGGCCACATCCGAAGAATAATCGCACCAGGCAATGCACGGACGTGCTGCGTGCTGTATGTAATGCTACAGCTCGGTTTAGTTTGTCAACCACTTTGGCAAGACTTGTAGACTTGACCATCCTTTCCTGCTTCGAAAACTCTACTACAAGCTTAGACTGGCATGCAGTACTGTGGATCAGCACTGACAAGATCGATTCTGCCGCATCTGCCCGCAACTGCGTTCCTTGGTTCGACTTGGTCCATCTCCTCCTTGGCTGTTCGTACCATGGCACCCGCCACTTTGACCGTTGCTCGCCGCTCCTCGAGCCGAACTGCTGTTTCTGCAGCCAAAATAGCGACAGTAACGAGCACGACCACGACTTGGTCTCCATCAGCGACAAAGTCAAAGCGAAAAGCCGTCGACCCAGCATCGTCGACGATTTTAGCAGATCAGGCAGCTTCGGATTCAGCGGCGGATGGCGTCCCACCAGCAGCAGATGTGATTGCTGCAGCAACACTGACGAATGCAAAAAAGCCACGCAAAAAGGCTGTCACAGACTCGGACTCCCCGAGCGCCCCCAAGTCCCAAGACACTACTGCCGACCCGAGCCTGCCAAACAACACAGAGATGCCTGCCACCCTGTCGTATTCGCGCCCGACAGCACCTGGCGCCGTGCGCATCACCTCGTGGAACATCACCAGTCTCAAATCAAGCGAGCCAAAAGGCATGATGCGCTACATCCAAGCGGAGGACGCCGATATCGTTGTGCTCTCAGAAACCAAGGTCAATGATGTACCCATGCATCCTGGCCTCACCAAGCTCTACAAGTATCAGTATTGGGGGATTGGTCAGCAGAAGGGTTATGCTGGCTTGGCCATCCTCTCCAAGATCGAGCCGCTCAAGGCTGTGATAGGTCTTGCCAGCCTCAAGGGTCAAGATACCAAAGGTCGCATAGGTAGGTTGCGTGATCGCTGACTGACGAGCATGACCGCGGACTGACGATGCATTCCACCCTTGATGCGATTGCAGTGACTCTCGAGTTTGAAAACACTTTCCTCGTCGGAACCTATGCTGTCAATGCAGGTGAGGGCTTGAAGGTAAGTTCTGTCACAGCCATTGCCCACTTACCCATGCTTTCCTTCGCCCGACTCGGCTTGCTGTTGGTCTCTTCCGCTATCTCGACGTGGAGATCTCGCGCACAAGTCACCTACTGTATCGACCTTTGTGCAGAACGGAGCCGCCTCCACAGCCTCGCCGGACTCTCTGTCTGCTCCGCCCCAAGATGCCAATGTCTGAGGGCCTGAAACCAAGAGCCGCAGTTCCATCTCTTGTCGCTACAGCGCTCCTTGCTAGGTTGTCCTTGGACCAAGTTGAATACTGAATCGACTATCTTGACTTGTTTCTTACAAAGGCTATGGCTACCAAGCAAGCATGGAACGCGGCGTTTGCTGCGTACATTGCTGAGCTCGATGCCAAGAAGCCCGTCATCTGGTGTGGCGATTTCAACGTTGTCCAAGACGAGCGTGATCTGGCGGCTGCCTCCAAGAAGTGGAACAAGAGTCCTGGCTACACGGCCATCGAGTGCGATGCTCACCGCGAGCTCCTTCAAGGCACCGCCACGCCGTCATCCAAGCCTCTGGTCGATGTGTGGAGGCACAGCCACCCAGATGCCGTCGGTCATTACAGTGAGTAGCTTCGATCTCATTGATGGATTGTTTTGTTCCGAGATAAGGCCAAGACTGACGTGTACTTTGCATGTATGTCACAACAAAACAGCTTTCTATGGTTGGAGAGGGTTTTGCAGGTCCAAGGGTATCGGGTGGCGACTCGACTCTTTTATCGTAAGTTGAGACTCGTTTGACTTCCGAATAGGACCCGACTTGCTAATCGCTCTCTCTCTCTCTTTTTTTTTTTTTTTTTTTTTTTTTTGTCTCTGTCTCTGTCTCTCCCTCCCTGTCTCTATGTGTGTGTGTGTGTGCTTGTTGTCAACGGGTACTCCGACAGCTGTCTGAACGCATCGCGAACAAAGCGCTTGAATGCGAGATCCGACACGAGTGCTATGGAGCCAGCGATCACGTCCCCATCGTAAGTCTCAATCCACTCATGCCATTCACACCAGCTCTAAACCCACTCAACACTGACACGCTTGTCTCCCGTCATCTTCCTCCTTCTCCCTTCCTCCTGCAGTACTGCGACATTCAAGGCCCGCTATAGATTCATCACCATAGAGAAAAAATAAGAGGCCAAGGCAACACTCTGCCGCAACACAGTCCTATCGCCAGCGTCAAAAAGATTCGATTGGCAGTGTGTAAACATGGGGGTTCTATGCGCTGATGCGTTCGGCGATGGTTTTGACTACGAAGCTCTTGCCGTCTGGTGCGATTTCTGCGTTGGTTGCCAGTGCCTGTGCGGCATCGTACAGTGCCTGTCCGTGAATGTCGCCCTCAGTCTGCGCCTCGACACCGGCGGCGCTCAGCACAGCCTCGGTGGTGTATCGCTCGTACGATCCACCAATCTTTTCATTTTGCAGCGCCACCCTCGACGCCTTGAGATCGGCTGCCAACGATCTGTCATCAGACGCTTTGGTCGATTGCGTCAGCCTCAACTGGTTCCGGCTGAGAGCGCCGAGTGCGACACCTGTGGGTTGGTTGAGCGGCCCAACGATGCGACGACCACCGGGTTGCAGGTGAAGTTTAAGTGCGTTGACGGCGGTTTTCAGGCCAAAGAGATTGAGTTTGGCATCGGCGACGTTGGCGGCGGGGCCAGCCGCTGTGAGGTTCGGATTAAACACGGAAGAGGCTCGAGGTGCGGATGAGAGCACATGCTCGTAGCCGGGGTTCGAAAAGAGCGCGCTGTTCCAGTCGGTCTTCGGGACAGGTGCCGCCATCTTGCGCATGTCTATACCTACAAATTTGATGCTCTCACCCCTAGCAGAACGTCCACCGGAAGCCGCATCGAACACCGATGGCAGTCGCTTGGATCGACGCTCCCCACCACCACCCTTACCACCACCACCACCCTTGTTGCCATCCTTGCTGGGCCTAGTGGGTCGAGGCGTATCGCGCTTCCTTAGATCAGGATCGGCACGGGTTCGATCCGAGAGGCTGCTTCCTTTCGATTGTTTAGGTCGCTGCGACGAGTTGTTGGGTCGTAACCGAGGCGTGAAAGCCGGTGCGGACGGAGATGCTTCAGCATACGCCCTTGCACTGGAAGCAAAGCCTCGAGTCGCTGTGCGCATGGTTGCGACGGATCTTGTGAGTGAGCCGCTCATCGTATGCGAAATAGATCGCCAAGCTGATGGAGATGAGATGAAGAGGGTGATGATGTGAGCAAAAGTTGGAAGAAGTGAGCATTTAGTGTAGTATTTTATCGGAGCGATCCGCTGATTTTTCCTTCGCTGCACGTGATTTTTTTTTTTTTGGCTCTGTACAATGTTATGGCGTATGAAAACACAAAAAGTATATCGAGCTTTGGACGCTCCTCGACATCATACAGTCACAGTGTGTCGTCTGTCACAACGATACCACAACGGCGGCAACATGCTCCGACACCATGATGGATGCTAATCATTTTTCTCTCTAAGAAGCTTATGGTCATCCATATCCGTCGAAACTTCGAGAGCAGAGAGAAGACTCTGCCCAACTTTGGCTCAGCATCAAAGCTCAGGGCAAATGAACCTGTTTTCGCTCACTGCAAGGCGGCAACAGCGGTGTCTTTGATGTCTTGAAGAGCGCAGATCTTTGCCTTGGGCCAAGTCTGGCTAATTTGCTGATAAAAGAATTGGACTTGTTGGCACAATGCCTGGTGGAGTACAGTGCAGGTACATAACGATTGGATTGATTGCGCTAATGTTGCATGCTGGTATATTACACGGTTGAAACGTTGGTTGCAATGGGCCAAAGCTCATGGCGATACGTGGATCAAGTTTGAACGTGGCACGATCCAGATTGAAATCCCTGGATCTCGTCACTTGTGTGTGGAAGCGTACTTGCCGACAAGCAGCAGTGAAGCTTCACACTCGGACGCGCTTTTCAGTATGGTCGAGGGATAAGAGACCAAGCTGGGGACAAAGTCGCTTGGTTCATGCTTTGCTTGCTCGACAGCATCGTGTGCGTTGTGATCGACTATGCCAAAGGCAGACCCGTGGTGCTGTTTGCGCTGTTATTTGGCGGATCATAGTCACGCAAGAAACCGAAGAGAATGTCCGAGTTGGTAGCTGCATCGGCTGTTCCTGCAAACAGGTTGCCTGGATTGCTACCTGCCGCCGCTTCAAATGGCTCGAACGACGACAGGATGGCTTCGAAATCGATCTCGTATGGCGGAGTACCAACCACGGGAATATCGGTCACCATTCCATTGGTGCGTCCCTGCAGAGCTGCCCCGGCCATGCCGGCAACAGCAAGGTTGCTTTGCGAGTCGGCGAAAGGCTGGGCAACAGAGCTCCTTTTCCTCATTACGCCGTTGGAAACATGGCTCCCGTCTGCACTTGACAACAACGGTGGACTATCATCTCCCACCATTGGAGAAAGCGCCCCGCCTTGCACCTCCCGGCTTTCGAGCAGATCCAAGATACCGGCACGTTCCGCCATATTGCTGATGACGGTCTTGGCCTTGACGACGCCTGGATTGGGGTTTTGATTCTCCTCAAAGTCCTGAAGACACTGCCGGAGCGCATTGAGCTCGTATCTGCGACTGGAAGCAGCCATGTCAGCCACTTCACCGCTGGTAGTCGCCGGTGGTCGTTGCTGCAGCTGTGCTGCCACACGCACATGGATGCCGGCAGCGCAAAAGTTGATGTACGAGATCAGTTGCGGCGCTCCCTTCATGCTCACCGTTTGCCTGTACAAGTTCATCAAGTTGGAAATGCTCGAAGCCGCATCAACACAGGCCTTCCATGCGGATCTTCCGGTCGCTGCATCGTCGCTGCGGAGGTGTCCGTGCGGCAAGAACGGCCGATTCAGCAAGATGGTCAGCGCATGGTAGAGGGCATGAAGCGAGATCAGGTTGGGTGGTCGGGTTCGAGAGCGTTGGCCGGTCGATCGACCTGTTGGTGAGATGGGATCGATGCAAAGGTGGACGGGTAAGCCTGACTTCCACGCACCTAGTTCGGTGCGCATCTGTGCGAGGTGCTCGATCAGCACAGGCTCGGGATTAGCACCGCTGTCGATCGAGTAAAACAGCTTGATGATCTTCTCCATGATCACAGTCAATCGGCAAAGCTCTTCGAACGTGGTGACGCTGTAGATGGGCCCGGTATATCCGGTCGGTGTCGAATTCGAGGCCCGATCTCTTCGTTGAGCTGCGCCAGAGGACGGACGATGGTAAGCGACGGGCGTCCAGAACTCGGTCTCCTCAAAGTAATCGTGGAACTGGATCGGCACGTATAAGTTGCGCCTTTCCATGGATGCCTGGCGACCCTGGTAAAGCGAGTGGATCTTGTCGATCACATAGGCAGCCCAGATGACGCGGCGTCGCAATTCGAGTTCTTCGAGTACCATGTTGCCGGATCTGACGAGTTCGAGGCCATCCTCGTTCATACCCAGATCGATGGCCATTCGAAAGGCGAGGCCAGAGTGGAGCCATGCTGCGCTTTCGCTGCCTCGTGCGTAATGCGTGCATGCCAGCAACAGCAACGCCTGCACTGTTGTGATTCGACTTTTTATGAGTGCCTCCGGTAGCAACTGCTGCACTCGCTGGAGAAATTGGTGGCCCGCTGTGGAAGGATCGTTGATGTCGGATCGGACCTGATCGATGCGATCGGAAAACTTTGCGGCGCCGAACAGGATGGTTTGGAAGAGGAGCTTGGAAAAGTACTTTGCTTCGCCCGGAGGTGCGGCCATGTCCCTCATGAACAAAGGACGATAGGTCACAAGGTAGGCGTGATGCTGACGATTCCAATGAAGGTTGAGCAGATGGACAGCAAGCTCTGGCTCGACACCATCAAAGTCGAGCTTGCCAGATACGACATGCATCACCTCTTGCTGCCTCTCGCTTGCTGCCATGGTGGTCAAACGATCTTTGAGCCAGGCCGAGTCGATGGGTTCGACTTGCTGTCGATTGCTAGCGAACGAGCCAGTGGTATCGACACTAGCAGCGCCGATACCAGCGGGCTCTTGCTCTGCGTTGGGAGTAGGATGGTTGTGGGAGGCATCGTGGGCACTGAAAGAGGCGCTGGTGGGACCATGATAGCGAGACTCGCCCTGGTTGTTGACGCGTAGATTCGACATTACCCGCGCTCCGTTTGGGCCGGGCGAGGAGTACGAGGAGGATGGCGATGCATTGGTCATGTTGTGGCGGGGATTGCCCATGTCGGCCATGATGGATGCCACCGCGCAAGAGGTTGGCGAGGTGGATGAGGACGGCGTAACACTAGATCGAGATGGCACACCATGCTCTGCCTGATCTCTTGCCGTAGGAGGCTGGCCAGAGGAGAGTTGGGTTTGGTGCTGGGCTACTACTTGGGTCTGGCGCGGGGTTGAGACACGAACGAAAGAGTCTCGAACAGCAGACACGTTGGAAGGTGAGGACGAGATGCCATTCAGCGTGCTTGATGTTGATTGCGGGCGATCTGGCTGGGCGGGTGAGCGTGCGGTAGGATGGGTGGTGGCCGTAGTGGCATGTCTTTCACGTTGGTGTGACTGGCCGTGTTCAGCCGAAGTGGATGGTTGAGATGCATCTTGGCGCCAGAAGGAGCGTTTGTTGATGGAAGCGATGTGGTCCTCGAGCTGCCTTATCCGGTCTTGGGCATGGTGCAAGGTGGGTGGAGCTGCGGACGAGAGTCTCCTTTGACGGTCCTGAAAGCGGCAGGTATCGGCTCGATCATGCTGTTGGCATTTGTCGCATGGCTGTTGACCATTGCAACGGATCTGTTCGGATGTGGGGGTGGGGCGGCCATCGAGGGTTCAAGATGACGTTTGCGGTGCATGGCGGACAGGATTGGACGGACTGGCGTCAGTACAGAAAGCGCAACACGATCCAATTACTCAGTAGGAACAGGTTCGACGTGATCTTGTCTCGACTCACTTTTCGACGACGGCAAAAGTCACAAGCGGTCGACACGGTTGGTTGACGTTTGTTCGGCCGGTCGGTGTCGGCGTTCCGAGTTGGTGGCATACCGGTCTGTCCAATCCGAACGACGGAGTCGGCAAACAATCGAACGATGAAAAAAAGAACCGGAGGCTTAAGCGGCCATGTCACGATGAACGTCGATGATACGACGGCATTGACGGCATGAGGATATGGACGGTCAGGATGATGGAGGGAGAAGGAGAAGGAGGCGGAGGAGACGGAGGGAGGCGGTGGAGGCGGGGAAGGCGGAGGCCATAAGCGGAGCAACAAAGGAGCACAAAACTGCCAAAAAAAAATACAGTAAATGCCGTCAGCTCCGCAAAAAAAAAAAAAAAAAAAAAGCGAATTATTGGGCCGACCTGTCACAAACACAGTAAGCTCCGACGGACCAGCTCGGCCGTCTCGAGCCGATAACACCAAAACGGCGATAAATGGACAAAAAAGAAAAAGAAAAAAAAAGGAAAAAAAAAAAACCAGAAAATCAACGGAGCAGCGGAAGCAACAGAGCAACGCAAAATGCTGAAATTCAACGGAACGCTGCGGCGCTCGGCGGACGTCAAGTGTCTATCCTCGACGTGGCGAGCTGGACCTGTCATTTTGCGCTGTGCAGCGATCAATCACCTCATTCGGTCATCACCGGCTTTGGTCTTGAACCGTCGAAGCACGCTTCTTTAGCACCCCCCCCCCAGCCGAAATCGCCGGCGGCAAACACTTCTCCGCTTTTTTGTGGGTCCCAAGCTTTCTTGTTTCAGGGATGGATTCAAAGATGATATATCATGAAAGGCACCTTGATGTATTTCGATCGACGTCGTCGCCACCCATCTACTATTCGCTGTACATCTCTGCCCTCGACAGCATATCAACCTACCCATCTCACTCATCCCACTCGTTGCTTGCACCACCACCACCACCACCACCCGACACCGTCGTATCTCCAACATGCTGCTCCAACCTTCCTCGGCTCGCCCCTTGGACGAGCTACGTCACGTAGAGCCCAAGATCCTCTCCACCACGACCGCCTTGGTGGCCTCTTTGTCCAGCAAATCCGTTGCGCCCATCTCGTTTGAGCGTCGTTCATTACGCACCGTCATAATGCGAGCTGGCACTTCGAAAGGATTGTTCATCAACGCTGCCGATCTGTCTAGCTCGCAAGCTGATTGGCAGAACATCCTTCCTGCCGTCATGGGCAGTCCAGACCCTTTTGGTCGTCAATTGAACGGTCTCGGCGGTGGTACCTCCACTACATCCAAGATTGCCGTCGTATCCAAGAGCTCCGCACCTGACGTTGCCGATGTCGACTACCTCTTTATCCAGTGCCCCATCGAGGGCGAAAAGCTCGATTTCACTGGCAACTGCGGCAACATCCTCAGTGGAGTCGGACCATTCGCATTCGAAGAGGGCCTCGTGCAGACCTCGCTTTCAGCGCTTGCCAAGAACAGCGGAGCCGGCGAGGACAAAGTCGCTTTGACGCTCAGATGTTTGAACAATGGGCAGCTGATTCGTTCCACCTTCCGCGTTCGAAACGGCATCCCCATTGAAGACGGTGATGCGGTCGTCGACGGTGTCGCAGGCACAGGCTCCCCGATTCAGCTCGACTTCCTCGACCCAGCAGGTAGCATGTGCAAGTCCTTGTGCCCAACTGGCAACGTCGTGGACCTCCTTGAGATCGAAGGCGAGGATCTCCCCATCCAAGTGTCCTGCGTCGATGCTTCCAATCCCTTTGTCTTTGTCCATCTCAACGACTTTGACGATTCTCTGCGAGGCGACGAGTCAGCCGACGTTCTCGGCCGTCACGGTGCTCGCATCGAGCGAATTCGACAAGCTGCTGCTGTGGCTATGGGCCTTGCTCCCAACACTGAGGCTGCAGCTCGTACCAAGGGCACCCCCAAGATCTGTCTCGTCACCAGCCCTCTTGCCGGCTCGGATTCGCACATCCACACGCGATCTTTCTCGATGGGTCGACCTCATCCAGCGCTTCAGCTCTCGGGTGGCGCCTGCCTTGCGGCTGCATGCTCGATTCCTGGCTCCATCCCCAACCGTATCTTGATGAAGAGCAACAAAATCATTCCAGAAAAGCTCAAGTTCGGACACGCATGTGGAGTTATCGAGGCCACCGCCGATGTCGAGATGGACCCGTCCAGTGCCGTTGGCGTCCACGTCCGAAGCACCTCGCTCTTCAGAACCGCCAGAAGGCTAGCCTCCGCCGAGGCATACTATCTCGCGTCTACCAATTAAATAGCTAGATTTTTTGCTCAGTTACCTCCATTTTACAAAGTCAATCTGTTACATACAGATCTTGCTAGCTTGCCATCCACTCGTCCCGTTCCAAGTTTGTGAATCCGAGCTGTTGAGAACAACTGAGGATGGTCGAACATTGCGGTCATGATCTGGAGGCTCTGCGACATGTTGTTATACGGAATTTCAGCAACCCTATCGATAGCGTAACACAGTGGATTGCGCAAAGCTGAGCGAAGCATGCAAGTGCAACCAACTCGCTTTGGCTTGTTGCGCTCTCCCACTTCAGGTCATCACTAACATCAAGTTGACAGTCTGCTTTTTCGCGAGTATATAATCAGCTTTCAATCGTCCATCTATGTAGTACACTGGGCAGAAATCATAGTGTCGGCGATTGGAGCCAGCCGATGACCGTTTCGTAGGCGGTGAATGCGATACCACCGCTGAAGATCAGTCGGGTCAACCTAGGCGTGGTACCTTTCCATAGACTTTTGACGCCTTCCTTTTTGACAATGTCGACACCGCACGACAACAGCGTTGGCTTGGCTGCAGTGGTGGCTCCGCTCTGTGCTTGCGGCGACTGTTGCAGTCGCGTCTTGACGACATCAAATGGCATGGTGAGGTAGACGGTGATCAGGCCTGCACCGGCACCGGAACCGAAGGTTGCCACGGTCGACTTGCCGTAACCAGCCTGCGTCTGCATCGACTTGAGCACCGAGTACGAGGTAAGGCGCACTGCCGAGTTGGCTCCCTGTCGTGCAATGGTAGCGCTAAGACCGCGGTAGAGTCCACCGAGACCTTCCGCCGAGACAATCTTCTGAACAGCATCGATGGGACCCTTGTACTTGCGAAGATGAGCGGGCTGCAACGAATCTTGGATCATGCGCGTCTTGATGGCATCCGAAGGCGTCACGGCGAACATAGCTTCCGCAGAACCAGCCAGGAAACCGGCAAGGATGGATCGACCCATACCAAGCTTCTCCTTGCCTCCGGCAGTAGTGGCAGCGGTCTTAGGTCGCAGCAGGTTTTGGATCGTGTCGTAGGTCAAGAAGCGGACGCCTGCTTTGGCCGAGTTTCCGACCACCATTGCGCCGGCACCTTTGAAGAATCCGGTGATGCCGTGAGCTTTCCATGTGTCGCGCACGATTTGCGTCGCAGATGCTCCTGCTTGTGGGATGGGAACAGCGGGTGCAGCACCGGTAGCCAGGCTGAGCTTGTGTGCAGGCAGAGCGCCATACGAGATGAAGCGAGCCGATCCTGCCGCAGAAGGAAGCTTCGGCGCGCTGCTGGCAATTGCACTGGAACTAGCTTTGGCACTTGCTGCAGCAGCGTTGGAGGCGAGTTGAGCTTGGGTCTTGACAAATTCGGTAGGATATGTCATGAATCCCTCGACGGCACCAGCAATGGTACCAGCGAGCAACGAATGAATCGCAGTAGGTGGCTGACGCTTTTCAGAGTTGGACATGGTGGATATGCTTGCTGTGCAAAGCTGTTTGTTGATGGTAGATGTGAAAAGGAAAGATCATTCTGTGATAGAACAGCAACAAGCTCGTTCGACTTTTATTACTTCTACGATGAATTCTGGCGGAGGTGTTGAACGGTGACTTTGCTGAGATACTCCGAACCATACGGAGTTCACCGGCGGCATCAACTTTGAAGCCTCACAACCACAACACACAGGAACATACACAGATCCACACCGCCTGGCCGCGACAAGGTCACATCAGCTCCGTCCGTCTCTACGAGTCGCATTCGGAAGAAGCGGCAATACAAGCAGGCGGAACACGAACCCTGAGGGACACTTTGCAAGCGAAGTCTTCGAAATCAAGGGTTCAACAGTTTCTTCGATATGGGTGTGAAGACGTGGATCTCGGGCGGGCGAAAGTGGACAGCCAAATAATGGCGGAGGCATCTCCGTTGATCCGTCCGCTGCGAATTCCCTCCGCTGCTCCGACGCTCCGTGTCTGCTTTTCCCGTCACTCCGTGACTCCGTGCTCTCCGTTACCCCGTCCCTTTTGAAACGCCGTACCTAGTGGTGAAACTTGAGTCAAGATTTTTCAAGAGTACTGAACAGGAGAGTACGTACAATACAGCAAAGTACAGTACAGCACAGCACAGCACAGCAAGCACAGCACACAACCGGTTTGGGGCAAAGTCTAGACCGGGGCTCCACTCTTTTGGCTGGACGGTTGCCGTTGCGTACACTGTATTGTTGAGATCAGCTCGCTATCCTCATGAAGTTACGGAGATACGGTAGATGACAATGCAGATAGTGTCAAACATGAAGGTTTCCTGCGGCTGTCTCTATCTGGCAATACCTCGTGGCCGGCACTCCGTTTGACTTGTCCGCGTTGCTTCCCGTCGTTTGCACTTTGACCCTGGTGCCGTGCCGCCTCGAAACAAACTCCCGTGAAGCCGAAGCCGAAGCTCCGCAAATCATGTACATCTGTCCAAATGGCAAACTTGATCAGGCACGCGGGGCTCGCCCAACCTCCCTCCCGTACTCCGTCATCTTCCAATATGTATAAGACCTACGCCCTCATCTAGGTTGTGGGGCCCCTCTTCCATCCCACACTCGCACCCAAGCCGTCTTCCCTAGCGCCTCCTCTTCACGTCATCAACACCTCTGCTTCCAACATACCAGGCTCGCATCCTTGACTTTGAGCTTTGTCGGCGCACCGCCAAGTTCCCCCACAACACTGCACAAGACCGCATCCTTCACGAACAGATCAGCATGACCACCGCCGGCACAGACAAGAAATGGGTGCCTTCCAAGCTGCGTCACCTCCACGAGGTACCTTCGCAAGCGCTCAACTGGCGTTTGCTCCTTGCTGTGCTCTCCATCGGCCTTCTCGGAGCAAGTCGAGGTATGGACGAAGGTCTTATCGCCGGAGCCATCGGTCAACCATCGTTTGAGAAGTCGTTCCACATCAAGAAGAAATCCAGCAAGGAGTCCAACATCGTTGCCTTGGTGCAGCTTCTCTCTGTTCTTGGTGCTCTCGTCGGATACGGAGTTTCGGATCGCTTCGGCCGCGTCATGGCTTCGCGACTCAGCTGCTTGCTCATCATCTTCGGCTCTGCGCTGTGGATGGGCAGCCCCGATAAGATCGGTCTTCTCTACGCCGGACGCATGATCACCGGTGTCGGTATCGGTATCTCTTCGGTCTCATCGCCTGTCTTCCTCGTCGAAACTGCTCCTCGCCAGATCCGCGGTCTCTGCACATCCGTCTACAGTGTCTCGGTCTACCTCGGTGCCATGCTGGGTTATGCCGTCAACCTCGGCGCCACGCGTAACCAGCCCAAGAACAGCAACATGATCTGGCAGATCATCCTGGTGCTGCCCATCGTATACCACTTCACGCTCTTGGTGGGCACCATGTTCATCCACGAGTCGCCACGATGGCTTCTGGATCACGGCCAAGTCGAGAAGGCGACCAAGTCGCTTCACTTCTACCGTCAGATGGATGAGAGCCACCCTGCCATGATCGAGGAGACCGAGATGATGCACGAGTCGATCGTCGAACAGCATCTGCGTCACACCGAGCGACTCGAAGCTCTGCCTGCCAACTCGTTGATGCGAAAGTCCAACACCCTGCTCAAGCTCAAGATCGTCATGACTTCGCGCAAGAACCTCCTCAAGGTCGGCCTTGGCGTTATGATCCAGGTGCTCGTGCAGTTTGGAGGTCCCGGTGCCATCGCTTCCTACGCCAACCGCATCATGTCGCTCGTCGGCGCCAGCGACAGCAGCGGTTACATCATGTCGGTCGGCTTCGGCGCCACCAAGCTCGGATGCGGCATCATCTCTTCGCTCTTCTTCATCGATCTGTTCGGACGACGAAAGACGCTGTTGGTGGGTGTTTTGATCCAGGGTCTGGCGATGCTCTACGTTGCCATCTACCTCGGCCTGTTCATCCAGGGCAAGGACACCAAGGGAGAGAAGCCCGCGGGCCGAGCCGCGCTAGCAGCTATCTTTATCTCGGGAGCCAGTTTCTCGGCAGGTGGTAACTTGGCACAGTACCTTGTTGGCTCGGAAATCTTCGATATGCACATCCGTACTTTCGCGAGCTCGTTGGTGATGGCCACGCACTACCTTCTCATGTTCGCGGCTACACGAACGCTGCAGCCGATGCTCAACTCGCCCATGGGCGGTGGAGGCACCTTTGGATTCTACGCCGGTGTTTCGCTGGTTTTGGCGCTGCCTTTTTACGCGCTCTTCCTGCCCGAGACTGCCGGTCTGCCGCTCGAGGAGATCGACGAGGTGTTTGAGCGACCCGTCTGGTCCATGCGCCGTACAGCACAGGCCAAGGCAGTGGCTGCAGAGGAGCTTGGCGTCACCACCACCTTGCCTCGCACTGGCGAACCCTACTCCTCGTCGTCCTCTACAAGCGACGAAAAGAAGCTCGACATGGCTCGAATCAAGGTCGAAACTACTCTTTGATGTACGCTTTCCATTAAAGAAAAAGCGCTATTATAAAACGGAACCTTTTTTTTCGATATCGCGGTTGTCTTTGCAATGAAACTGTATTCCATGTTGTTCCATCCTGGGTCTTGGATCTGTTGAGCTGTGTGCAAAACCACCTAATCCCTTACTATCTGACCTCGCCTCGGCACAGCCTTGCCAATCCGGAGTGAGCTGTCTCAGCACGGCAATTGCGTCCAAACTATGAGTGATCCCTCGTGCCAGAATGCCATGGCACGAGTTGTGCTCATGCAAGATGCTCCTGTCATTGACGAAGAACGTTTAAGTCGAGACACTCAAATTGATAATCGAGAGAGAGACCTAGTGAATTATAGCTAGCAAAAGCACAAAGGATCGAACGAAGCGTTACAATGGTCAAAGTAGATCAGAAGCGATGATCGTTTCGCTGAAAATCACAAATTATGCAGGTTTCTATGGACATCAAGCTGTTTTGACTCATAGAAGGTGCGTGATTGTCACGCTATCGCACGATTGTATGCGTGAGCGTGTGAGAAATGGCAGAGTGGATTGCAGGGCAAGGATCTGAACGAAGCTATAATATCTATATTAAATACTAACTCTGGCTCGTGTATGTACTAGGCCGGGCATGTGAAGACATGAGTGCCAGCCGAATGCTGACTAAGCATCGGTCAGGGACAGTGATGCTGAGCTCCGCAACCTTTGAGCCAATGACCTTGCCATGGGTACCCACGCATAAGAATCCAACACAGTCTCTCAATCGGTAGAGCATGTTGACTAATCTTGCCGGCAGATTCAGACCCATCAACACTCAAAGTAGACCAACCACACCGTTGGGACTCAAAGAAGAGACAATTCACAATTACGGTAGCGGTAGTGAACAGTTTCTTGGTCAAGGTTGGCACCGTCGGAGAACAATTAATTAATTTTTCCAATTTTCCGCATGCGTGGCAGCCACGTTTCTCCGCTTGCAATAGGAACAGTTACAACAGTTAGGAGTGTAGAATTTCAGAGTGTCGAATTTCAGTGTAGAATTTCAAGCCTCCGATTTCTTTGCACAACCGCTGCTGCAATTCGTCACCTCCGAGCAAAGATTTTCTAGATCCTTTCCGGCGGTTTCTCCGGAGCCCGGCGTCGCGGTAGCCCGCAAGGCGCTCAAAGCTTGTCAAATGCCTTGGTTCTCGCCACATGGTCAACCGGTTCTTTGAACCCAAAGGACAGCAAAGACACTCTGCGGATTCCCGCTACACGCAACATCTCGTGCTCCACGGATGCGGTGCAATGAAAAAGCATCCTTTCCGCATGAGAATGAGCGATGAGTGACGAGCTGCGATAATCATGGTTACGCCGGCATACTGCCAGATATTGATCATGTCCTGTCCACTTTCAAACAATTGCCGAGACTTTGCCTGAGACCTCCATCGCGCGCGCAAAGAAACAATTCGTCCGGAAATACTCACTACTTGCGATCCCATCAGAGCTGCATGAGCTTGGTCGCCCATCCGGTCTAGAACCTCTGCACGCAACAAATGCGATCCAGGCGATACTGGTCAAATCCGATTTCGTCGACCCAGTAGTGCCCTACCGTACCCACTTTGTTCTCTGAGGCATCACTCTCACCCGGCGGTTTGACTGACCGACATTGCAGACAACATAAGCCTGAGCGTGCCTCAACCACCGAGGACAAAGGCACAAGCAAAGCGCGCAATGCCATGCCATGCCATGCCATGCCATGCCACGATCCGCTTCCGCGCCTTCTCCTCCAGCTTCTTCACCACTGCCTTGCGATGCCGGAAAGAGAGCCTGCGATTCCTTGAACGGGTGAAGCTCCTGCCATACAGCATGAAAGGCTTTATTCGTCGTTTCGTGTTCATAGAAAGGGTCGGTTTCAGCTTGTGATATTCAAGCTCCCATCCGTGTTGCTACTTTTTTTTTACTGATCTTTATCCGTACTTCGACATGGTCTGACAGAGAGCTCAAGGCACGGAGATATTGACGCAGAGTAAGAGATCATCCACAGTGCGGACATGCGAGGCAGCTAAATAGTCTCGCACAGCCCCGACGATTTCGGTAGCCCTGCGAAATGGCATCCCGCACCGCATCCGGACCCTAGGCCGAATGTGTCCTGAAACATATGAATTGCACACTGCCACCTGGCGTTCGACCCAAACCGACGCTTGCGGCCCCCCCCCGCACTCTTCTCTGCACGCTAACTACTGTCCATGCAAACGCTGAACGCCTACTTTTCTGTCAGATAGTGCTGCTTACCGCTTTGCCGCCCGTTGAAAGGTAGCTAGACACCATAGACCTATATAAACTGACTCCCCAAGCAACGATTCGAACATCCAAGATCCGTCCAACAACTCTCTAGCATCCATCCATACGCCTACAGTACCAACATCCAATATGCAGTACACCAAGATCGTCTTTGCCGTCCAGGCCAGCCTCCTCGCTGTAATGTTTGCAGGCACTCAGGCTCGTGCCGGCTTCCTCCATGGTCTGCACTCCGACCTTCAAGGAATCTTCGAGACCGCGTCAGGCGGCGACGTCAATGCCGTGATCAGTTCAGTGTTCAGCGATATTGGCTTGAGCTCCATCCTGAGCGATCTTTCCACTGCCACCAATGGCGTCCAAGTCATCACAGCCGGCACCGATACATACACCGTGAATGTCAACACCGGAGCCGGTGACTTCACCATCGACTTTGGCGCCTCCAGCACCGCTACCAGCTTCGTTACCAGCACTGTCAGCCCCTCAACATCCCTTCCCACCACCGTTCAAGCTGCGGCAGTCAGTTCTGCCACTGCCCTCGCTTCTTCGCTCCTCTCGCAAGCCTCGT
This sequence comes from Anthracocystis setariae, assembly GCA_928724745.1. NCBI lineage: Eukaryota > Fungi > Basidiomycota > Ustilaginomycetes > Ustilaginales > Ustilaginaceae > Anthracocystis > Anthracocystis setariae. Next base: position 56,913 of record CAKMXJ010000020.1, on the reverse strand, counting down.
CGCTCGTCTCGCAAGCCTCGTCGCTTCCTTCCCAGATGCCCAACGCCGCCTTGGTCAACGTGAACCACGGCATGCCCTTCAACGCTGTCGTTGCCACCGTCACCATCTTCCTCGGCTCTGCGCTTGCTGGCACTCTTATCCTCTAAGACCTCCTCCCGACTATCTCAGCGAACAAAGGTTGCAAGTCGCGTGGATTGCAGATCGCACCCAACCTCAATGTGGTCCATGCATTGCTGGCGTGTATGCAGTATCGACAGATGCACAGCCTCGGTCCGAGTGCCTAACCTCACCGGAACGAAGTGCGCTTGATGGGATGCACTCGGCTACTCTCCTGGCTCATCAAGCTGCGTTTACGATCCCCTCGCGACGTCGTCCTCATTCGCTGATTGCCTGCAAGACGATTCAGCCTCGATTCTTTTCCTTTCGTCCTTCTTTTGCTTCCACGGACCCTATCTTTTGTAGATATTCATGTTCCTCACTCCCTGCGTGTACGTGATCGCGCACGCTCCGCCCCACAGCCCTGCGATGCTTGACCGACCGTCCGTGTGTCTCACAGCCACAACTCGGGTTTGCTTCTTGTCGCAGCTGCGAGTCTTTCGGTAATCTCGCCAGGCTCACCAAGGCATGCAACGACTTTGTAAATCCAGCTGATTGCGGGTAGACACAAGGCAGGTCTGACTTTATGGAAACCCGTCTGGCTCGAGATCGACCCGGTCTGTAATTGTATATAGTATTAAGACGATCTGCTTAAATTAGCAACTTGGCTCCAGGATGGGAGAAATCGTGTATGTGAAACCAAGTAGAAATATCGAATCGTGCCGATATAGTCAGATGACAGCACGAGCAAGGACAGCTGGTCTTGGTTTATAACAACGGTAAGGTCAGTATACTATGATGTTGGTGGTGCGAAGCAAAGTGAGATAAAGCTAAGCAGACATGTGGAAACTCAGCGGGCAGGGACCGTGCCTATCAACGTCGCATACTTAGTGGTTCTTGGCATCACATCACCGATATTGTTCTACCGGCTTGTCCCGAAACGAGGCCTGCGCGGCTGTGAAATACACCTTTTCGCAATCAAGTTCAGAATCCAGGCTGTCAACCTTAGTAACAAGTTTGGTAACTACACTTCACCGTTGCTGGCTCGCGGTTGCTCACGCCTCCACACCACTCGCACGAAAGAGAACAGGAAGAATCGATTTGCCGAACTCGAGCGAGTCGCTCGCGAGCTCCCAGCCGTGGCCGTACAGGGCACGGGCGGTCGAGCGTCGCGTGTGAGCGTAGCAGAGGGTGCGGGAGACCGCGAAGATAACTAAGACTGACAGATAACTAAGAAGAAGATAACTAAGACTGATAAGATAAGAGCGTGAGCTGCGTAGGGACGGGTCAGGGCGGGTGAAAAAGCCGAATCGCGAGGCGAGACGGCGAGCGAGATGGTGGTGAAGAAGAACAGAGTGAGATGAGCAAGCTGAGCTGCTTGTACACGTCACCTCTGCTTACGCGCTGCTTACGTGAGCGCCCGCGACGCCCCAGTGAAGCTAGCGCTCGTACCAAGCGCACTGCAGCTTTTTGGTATAGTTGTTTGATATCATGTATGCTTTTTGGTACAATACACATCAAGTTTGGTAATGTTTGCTTTCAAATTTGGTACAACAGGCATGTTTGGTAACCAAGTAGTTCCTTGATCACTGTTTCTAGCGTCAATACTGTACTTGAGATGATGGTTTTTGTTATGCTCCTGGGGTCTTAGAACCTTGGAACGTGGTTGTGCATCTGTGTCGAGGCCAGGGGCATGGTACCGGGTGATGCTCCCGGGATCGTTGCCAAGATAGCGGAGCGGGGAGTTGTTATGATTGGGATATTGGGAGAGTTAGTGATTGGTTTCAGTATCAGAGCGGGCAGGAGTGGTCCCCCCGATGACGCCCCAAATCGGGGATTGGGGGCAGACTGCGGCATCACCCGGGGGGTATCCGGGAGGCCACATAATCTCACGTCCTAAGTCCACCACACTCACGACAGGATGTTGATTGTATTTTAGCTTACTCACTCTAGTAGGTGGAAATATCAGACCTTCTCCCAATCTCCCGCTCTACCGCTCCGCCACCTTGGCAACAATCCCGGGAGCAACACCCGGCACCACGCCCCTGGCCTTGATACAGACGCACAGCCACGTTCCGAGGTTCTAAGACCCCAGGAGCATAACAGGAGTCAGGAGAGCAGGGAAGGTCTGTGATTTCTACCTACTAGAGTGAGTAAGCTAAAATACAATCAACGTCCTAATGTGAGTCTGGTTGCTGAACAACATGAGGATATGATCACCCGGGTTACGTCCCAGGAGATGCTGCAGTCTGTCCCAATCCCCCAATTTGGGAGGTGTCTGTTATGATTGGGATATCGGGAGAGTTAGTGTTTGGTTTTAGTATTAACATGGGCGGGGGTAGTTCCCCCCGATATAGCCCCGGATCGGTGATTGGGGCAGACTGCGGCATCTCCCGGGGGGTATCCGGGAGGCCACATAATCCCACGCCCTGATTCCACCACGCTCACGTTAAGACGTCGATTGTATTTTAGCTTACTCACTATAGTAGGTGGAAATATCAGACCTTCTCCCGATCCCCCGCTCACCCGCTCCGCTATCTTGGCAACGATCCCGGGAGCAACACCCGGTACCACGCCCCTGGCCTCGATACAGACGCACAGCCACGTTCCGAGGTTCCCAGACCCCAGGAGCATAACATTACAATTGACCTCCCCGTTGCCATCAACGCGGAGACCCCAGCTACTATGCAAACCCGTAGCCAGCCTTGTCCCGGCTCCCCGGACTCTGTTACGTGTTCGGGCAGCCCTACCCCCGAAAGTCCCGATTCAGGAGGCGACCCCGTCCAGGGGCTAGTTGCCGCCGTGCAGAGCCTAACCGCCCTGGTCGGAGGATTGGCCGACCAGATCCGGCTACTCAACGGCGGTCGAGCCCCCGACCCCGCCGTCCCGATCCCGGCAGAACCTAGCCTCCCGCCCATGGAGCACCCGGGAGACCTTTCTCCGGAACGCGAGACCTTGGAAGAACGGTACGCCCGCGCTACTCGTCTTATGGGCGAGCGCGAGGCCAATCCCCAGCCGGTACCCCCGGGAGCTCCCGTCGTAGCTACCAACTGGGACCTTACGGAGGACTACTCCTCCCGGGTCAAGACCCCGGAAGTTAGCGTTGCCGCCCCTTCCTGGGACGGCAAGCGCAACGAGCTGGAGGCTTTCATCGAACAATGTGTTATGCTCCTGGGGTCTTAGAACCTCGGGACGTGGCGGTGCGTCTGTGTCGAGGCCAGGGGCGTGGTACTGTTATGCGCCAAGGGTCTGACAACCTCCTGACTGTGCGGCGTGGCATGCGGTGCGCGAGGCTTGGGCTTGAGAGCGCGTGGCGGGAGTGGTGGCCACGAGAGTCACCGAGCACAATCCTGAGGTTAATGGTTCTACCGTTGGGTCTGATATTTGCTATTACTCAAGGTAACTAAGAATACATTCGACGGCGGACAACAAGGAGGTGGCGCGCGGCTCCCACCTTATAAGGCATCACGCGTACCACGCGCCGCGCGCCTCTTCCTGGAAACACGCGGCTCGCGCGCGGCCCCGACTCACGACATATGGGTTGTGTTATGAACATCAGTGCCGGGCAGGAACATAATTGTGTCGCGAGCGGGGGGGGGGTTTTCCCGATCCATGTTAGGGATCGGGGCCCAGGGGGGGACTGCGGCAATCTCCGGGAGGGGCTCCCGGAAGTCATACCGGAGATCCTCCCTGCAACTAACTCACGTTCAGACGTCAATTGTATTTTAGCTTACTCACTCTAGTAGGTGGAAATATCAGACCTTCTCCCGATCTCCCGCTCACCCGCTCCGCTATCTTGGCAACAATCCCGGGAGCAACACCCGGTACCACGCCCCTGGCCTCGACACAGACGCACCGCCACGTTCCGAGGTTCTAAGACCCCAGGAGCATAACATTACAATCGACCTCCCCGTTGCCATCAACGCGGAGACTCCAGCTACCATGCAAACCCGTAGCCAGCATCGTCCCGGCTCCCCGGACTCAGTTACGAGTTCGGGCAGCCCTACCCCCGGAAGTCCCGATTCAGGAGGCGACCCCGTCCAGGGGCTAGTCGCCGCCGTGCAGAGCCTAACCGCCCTGGTCGGAGGATTGGCCGACCAGATCCGGCTGCTCAACAGCGGCCGAGCCCCCGACCCCGCCGTCCCGACCCCGGCAGAACCGGGCCTCCCGCCCATGGAGCACCCGGGAGACCTCTCTCTGGAACGCGAGACCTCAGAGGAAAGGTACGCCCGCGCTACTCGCCTTATGGGCGAGCGCGGGTCCAATCCCCAGCCGGTGCCCCCGGGAGCTCCCGTCGTGGCTCCCAACTGGGACCTTACGGAGGACTATTCTTCCCGGGTCAAGACCCCGGAAGTTAGCGTTGCCGCCCCCTCCTGGGACGGTAAGCGCAACGAGCTGGAGGCTTTCATCAAACAATGCACCCTCCATTTTGATCTTAACCCGGCACGCTTCCCCTCCGACCCCCGCCGTGTCTTATGGGCCCTAGCCCATATCTCGGGTGTACCCCGGGAGCGGCTCCGCAACCTGCGCCAGGCCCGCCCGGAAATCAACCTGTTCCACAAGTGGGACACGTTCTGCGCCGATCTCAGCCGCACCTACGGGGATCCTAACCCGGGACACACCGCCCGGGTCAAGCTCCAGCGGCTGCGTCAATCGGGAAGCGTCAGCGCTCACGCTGCCGAGTTCTTGGCCCTAGCCACTAAGGCTAACGCTACCAATAATCAGCAATTGCTGACGACTTTCCAGCTTAGCCTCCAGGAGAGCCTCCGGCAGAAGCTCCTCCACGTGGAGACCTATGACCTGCACGAGTACATTGACACCGCTATCCGAACCGAGCAGCGAATGTACGAAATCGGCTTGGTGACCCCGGGTCACTCGGACACCCCGGGTCGCCCGGAACGCCGCCCCAAACTTTGGGGCGGTCGCTCACCCAATTCGACGGTACCCCGTCGCGAGGCCCCCAACAAGCGGGGTGATCCGCCCCGCCCCGGGCTGGCCAGCCGGGAGCTTCCCGACGAGGTCCGCAAGTACCGTCGGGAAAACAACCTCTGCTACGGGTGTGGGGGCCCTCACGCAGTCCGGGACTGCCCCAAGGCCGCCCAGACTCGGCCCCTCCGGGCCAACGTGGCCATCCTGGACCCCGCCAACGGCGAGCTTCTGGTCCAACCCCTGGTCCCGGACGTCCCGGAGACCCGGTGGTCCGGTGAGGACGAAGCCACACCTACCAACGGCGAGGATGACCTACCCGATGACCGCTCCGTCCTTTCCTATGACCCGGAGTGGGACCCCGAGTCCACCAACCACCCTCAGACTCTCCCGGTGAGGGCCAACATCGCCCAACTTCGCCAGGACCCGGGACTCGTGGATCTCAGGAGCCATGTAGCGGCCCTCATCCCCCCCGCCGAGCCGGTGATCAGCGGGGACACCATCCGGGTACACCGACACCCCAGCATCCCGGTGTACGAGTGCTGGGTCACGCTGGCCGGGTGCCGTGCCCGGGCCCTAATCGACGGGGGCGCCACCGCTTCTTTTGTGGACAGGGCCATGCTGGATCGGGAGGTGGGCGTCCCGGAGGCCCTCCGGGCCCCGGTGCGCACAGCAACCTTCGATTCCCGCTCAGAGGATATCACCCACACTATCCGGGCATCGGTCAGCCTCGCGGGCGTCCCGGTTACCCCGAGTCATCAATTCTACGTCGCACCCCGCATCTCCGATTATGATATCATCCTAGGAATGGATTGGATTGAGAAGACCGAACCGGTACTCAATTATCAAACCCAAACCATGCACTTCCCGCTCCCGGGAGGAGGGGGTTATGCCACCACCCCGGTTCAACCTACCGGCCCCCCGCTGCTTACCAATGGGCAGGATCCCGTCCCGGGGGAGAACTGTTTCGCTATCCACCCCAGCTCCTTGGAGCCATCCCGGGCCCCAGGCCTTCCGGAAGAGTACCGGGACTTTTCGGACGTGTTCGATGAGGCCAACGCCGACGTGCTTCCGCCTCGCCGGCCCCACGACCACCATATTAACCTCCTCCCCGGAGCTCAGATCCCGCATGGCGCGCTATACTCCCTCTCCGGGAGGGAAATGGAGGAACTTAAGACCTATCTTGATAAGATGCTTGAGATAGGATTCATCCGGCCATCCAAGAGCCCGGCAGCCGCCCCTATCATCTTCGTCCCGAAGAAAGATGGCAAGCTCCGCCTTTGCGTCAACTACCGGGCCCTCAACAGCATCACCGTCAAAGACAAGTACCCGATTCCCTTGATCTCCGAGCACCTGGACTGCCTCTCCCGGGCTAGGATTTACACAAAATTGGATCTTAAAGGAGCCTACAATCTGGTTCGCATCGCGGAGGGCGACGAATGGAAAACAGCCTTCCGGACCAGGTACGGGAGCTATGAGTACTTAGTTATGCCCTTTGGACTATGTAACGCCCCGTCTACCTTCCAGCGTCTTATGAACCACGTCCTCCACGACCTCTTGGACGTCACGGTAATAGTGTATTTGGATGACATCCTCATTTTTTCGGCCGACCCCGCGGAACACACCTCTCACGTCCGGGAGGTGTTAAGGCGCCTCCGGGACCACAAGTTGTACTGTGCCCCGGAAAAATGCGACTTCAGGACCTCGTCTGTCGAATTCCTCGGGTACCGGGTCAGTCCCGGGGGGATCAGCATGGACCCCGGTAAGGTGGACGCGGTGACGTCCTGGCCAGAACCGGTCACCATCCGGGACATCCAGGTTTTCCTAGGATTTGCCAACTTCTATCGTCGTTTCATCCGGCACTACTCCCGGGTGGCGTCCCCACTCACCGATCGGCTCAAGAACAAAGCCGCCGGTAAGATCAACTTGGAGCCTCGGGAGCGGGAGGCGTTCACCCGTCTTAAAGAAGCCTTCACTACCGCTCCAATCCTACAACACTTCGAACCCTCCCGGCTCACAGTGATTGAAACAGATGCTAGCGATTACGTCGTGGCCGCCGTACTCTCACAGTGGTACGCCATCCCGGGGACCGACCCCGAGGCCGTACCCCGGCCCTCGACCCACCGGCTCCACCCGGTAGCCTATTGGTCGCGGAAGATGCAGCCCGCAGAGCGCAATTGCGAAATACACGATAAGGAGCTCCTAGCCATCGTGGACGCGTTGCAGGAATGGAGACACTATCTCCACGGGCTCCAGGAGCCGTTCGAGGTGCTTACCGACCACCAGGCCCTCCAATATTTTCAGACGAAACGGCAACTGAACAGGCGACAGGCCCGGTGGAGCATGGCTCTCGGGGAGTTCACGTTTACCATTACGTACCAACCCGGGACCCAGGCTACTCGCCCAGACGCTCTGTCCCGGCGCTCCGATGGGCATCCCAACACCATCACTACCAATCATCAGCATGACCCCGCCAACGTTGCGGTCCTACTACCCCCTTACCTGTTCCAAGACTCCGGGCTTGCGGGGCAACGGACCCCGGCCGCGCACCGGGTATCTGACGCTGCCCCGGACCCCGACCCTCTCCCGACCGATCCCGTGTCCCCCGCCGAAATTAAACAAATCCTAGAACGTTATCACGACCACCCGACAGCGGGACACCCGGGAGTAGCCGCTACACTGGAACTGGTCCGCCGTCACCACTCCTGGCCGAATCTCAAGCACGACGTCGCGGAGTACGTCCGGACCTGTGGAGCATGTAAGCGCGCTAAAGCGCCTCGGCACAAGCCTTACGGACTGCTGCTCCCGCTTGAAGCCCCTTCCCGGCCCTTCGGGACCATCACAATGGACCATATCGAAGGTCTCCCGCCTTCCCGGTCCGGTGGACTCACGTTCGACTCCGTCCTCGTTGTCGTCGATCGTCTCACTAAATACTCGCTTTTCCTCCCGGCTCGGAAGTCCGATACAGCCAAAGATCTTGCCCACATGCTATTCTCCCGCGTCTTCGCCTATTTCGGCCTGCCCGACACCATCGTCTCGGACCGGGGGCGCACCTTCATAGCGTCGTTATGGAAAGACATATTAACCGCCCTCGGGACCACCCCGGCCCTCTCAACGGCCTATCATCCACAAACCGATGGCCAAACTGAGCGGGTTAACCAAAACTTAGAGGTTTTCCTCCGTTTCTACATCAATTATCAACAAGACGACTGGGCCGCCTGGTTGCCCTACGCTCAGCTTACCCTCAACAATTGGGTGTCAGCCACGACCGGGCTCCCGGCCACCCTTCCCCTGTTTGGGTTCACCCCGCGCACCCTTCCCGGCTCACCAGCGCTGTCCCCGGGCGGTGTACCACCTTCCCAATCTTCTTTCCAGCAACTCCTTCACCAATGCCAGGCCAACATTGGCCGGGCCTCCCTGGCCATGTCAAAATACGCAAACCGTTCCAGGATGGACCGGTCTTTTTCCGGGGGTGAAATGGTATTGCTCCGCACCCGGCACCTCCGACAGGACCGACCGTCCCAGAAGTTAGGGAACCCGTTAGCGGGACCGTTCCGCATCCTCCAGGCAATAGGCCCCCGGGCCTACAAGCTGGACCTCCCGCCCGCCTGGAAAATTCATCCGGTATTTCACGTCAGTCTCCTGGAACCATACTCCCGGGATACCCGGCCCTCTGAGCATGCTCCGACATCCCGGCGCCTGGAGGACGACCGACAAGATTTTGAGGTTGAAAGCATCCTTGCTTCCCGGGAGACGCGCCGGGGACGGCAGTACCGGGTGAAATGGGTCGGGTACGCCCAACCTACCTGGGAGCCAGCAGTTCATCTTGAGAACAGCCAAGAATTACTGCGGGAGTTCCATGAGCAACAACCCGGGAGCCAGGAGGACCCCCCGGGCTACTGACTCCCGGCTGCCACCGCACAGTCCCGAATGGGCAGGCCGGCACGTCGTCGGCCGTTCCCGCGACCCCCTCCTGACGTGACCCTCGGACGGGGTGTGACAATACCCCCCCCGCCCGGGACACAAGGTACACGTCGGGAACAGCTCACCCCGACCGGCGTTTTACGTCCAGGGTTATTCCTCACCTCTCCATTCTCACCCAAAGGACAGAACGTTCCTCAATCACACACACACACAGCACTCAGGGGTTCGGTGCGGACACATTTTCATTTTCACTCCCGGGGTCCTAATGACCCCGGACACGTACACGACCAGGCTCCCGGGAGCCTACCGACGCCCCCTGCGAGAAGGAGTGCGGGGACGGGACTCGTACACATCCGAGTCCACCATCACCACATCCTCGTCGGAGTCCTCCCCGGACTCCCGGCTGCGATCCTCAGCTCCCGAGGACTCCTCGTCGCGGGAGTCCTCCCGGGAGCCTTCCCGGGAGCTGCCACGACGGCGGGGTCGGATGGGGGCCCGCATGTCCCTCACCACCGCCTGAGCGCGGCGGCGCTGGGCACGCCTCTCCGGCTCGGGAGAGGCGGGGCGCAGCCCACCCAACGGGAGGCGCTTCCCCCCGGTCTGGAAGCTCCCCGGGAGGCGTTTCCCTCCCGTCTGGGAGCCCCCAGGCAGGCGTTTTCCCCCGGATTGGGGACAAGACCCTCCAGCCCGGGGGGGCCTTTCCCGCGTCGGGGTCCCGGGGCGCTGCCTTTTCGCGCGCGCCAACTCCGGGGTTGCCGGAGCATAACCCGGAGGAGAGGCTCTCCGGGGGCGGGACGGCCCAGCCTCAGCACTGGGGCGGGGGGCAGCCGCCACGCGAGCAGGGGCAGCGGCGAGAGCAGGGGCAGGAGCGGGGGCAGCGGGAGCCACTACCGGGGGCGGGGGAGGAGGCGGGACGCCAAGCTCCTGAGTGATGCCTCCAAAGGCATGACTCACACCCTCCACGTACCGGAGGATGTTCTCGTCCCGGTACGACCAGGCGAGACGGCGCTCCGCTCCCACGGCAGCGGTCCGGCGCAGCACTTGCACCAGGGCGGCAATGACGCCCGCCGCGTGCGAAGCGGCCTCCCGGGCCCCGGCCATATGTTGCTCCCCGGGAGCATCGAAGGGGCACATCTGGCGGAGGGCCAGGGGTGCGTCGTGCACGAGGGTGGTTTGTCTCCACCCCCGCTGGCCCCGGGGAGGCCGGGAGCTCGGGGCGCTGCTGCTCCCACCGGTGGACGGCCCAGCGGGAGACTCGGGAGCCCGGGGTCGACTCCCCGCCTTGGCTTGCCGCCGAGCCTCATACCGAGCACGCGCGGGGGCGTACTCGGCCGCCAGGTATTCCGGGAGGTCTGCCGCGGAGAAGGAGGTGAAAGGCATCCCGGGGTTAGGACGTTGTCCCCGGGATCGGAGAACAAGGTAAGCTTCCATGAGGAAGCTACCCTCCTGGCGCCCTGTAATATCCGGGACGCGACCTTGCCAGTCGCAGGGATACCCCGCGGCATGGCACCTCTCACATGCGGCGTGCTGACCGTCCCGGGGGTCTCCCGGACCCCCGACGTCCCGGTGCGCAAATCCCAGGGAGCACTGCGGGTGGGGCTTTTTCTTGCTGTTGGCGCACGACCAACACTGCCCGTACCCCTCGGAAGCGGGAGGGGTACCCCGTGCTCGGACCTCCCGGACCAATTCTGCCAGCCTCCCGGGATCCCCGATCGTCACACCGACCCCGGGAGTAAGGGCGGCCACGTTCGAGGGCCCGGGGGTGACCCCACTGCGGGAGGCCACCGCGGCACTGGCATCCTGGCCCGGGAGCCCGGGAGCCTGCTGCCCATCTTCCCGGCGCGGAGATGTACTTCGCGCCGGGGACTCGTCCACAACCCTGGAAGCCGGGATCAAATCGGCTCCAGCTTCCCCGCCCTCCCGAGCGGGGGACTCGTCCGCATACAGGGAGACCACGTCTCCCTCTTGGGCCACGTACCGGCCCGACTCGTCCATGACCTCCGGGGCACTCACTCCCCGGGACTCGTCCACGACCTCCGGGGCACTAACGCCCCGGGACTTGTCCACGGCCATAGCTTGTTCGGGGGCGGGGGCAGAGCCTCCCGCTACCCCGGAGTCGGAGCCACCGCGCCGGGTGGAGGATCGTGTTGCTGCGGTCAAACGGGAAGGGCAAAAGATGTCAGTGGTCAGCCCCCGCCTCGTACCTCGGGTCCCGGAACAGTACTTACTACGCATAGTCTTGATGTTACGTTCCCGAGCTTTAGAACGAAGGATGTGGAAGAAGGGAAAGAACCAGGAACGGGAGGGAGGCGAGTCTTATATACTGAAGAGAGGTTAGCGCTCAGCCCGCTGCGCACGCCCGGCCGCGCACGCCCCGCCAGGCACACAAAGCGTCCGTTCCTGACCCCTTTGTTCGCGGAGCGGGTTACGCGTGGTGGGGCCGGGGCTCCCGCGTGGGCCCTAAGACCCGGGAACGTGCAACAGGCCACGGGGACGTCGGCCATCCCGGGGGGGGGGTAATGTTATGAACATCAGTGCCGGGCAGGAACATAATTGTGTCGCGAGCGGGGGGGGGGTTTTCCCGATCCATGTTAGGGATCGGGGCCCAGGGGGGGACTGCGGCAATCTCCGGGAGGGGCTCCCGGAAGTCATACCGGAGATCCTCCCTGCAACTAACTCACGTTCAGACGTCAATTGTATTTTAGCTTACTCACTCTAGTAGGTGGAAATATCAGACCTTCTCCCGATCTCCCGCTCACCCGCTCCGCTATCTTGGCAACGATCCCGGGAGCAACACCCGGTACCACGCCCCTGGCCTCGACACAGACGCACCGCCACGTTCCGAGGTTCTAAGACCCCAGGAGCATAACAGGTTGGGCCCCTGTGTCGAACGCTGCGCGGCGCGCCTCCCTCTTCAGGAAGCGACGCGTGGCGCGCTCCTCCATTCCCAGCATCCCCCGTAGCTCGCCCCTTAATGGTAACACCCCGCGTGGCACGCCCTCTCCCCAGCGCGGCCGTCGGACAGCACGCTGGCTGAGAGCCTTCGCCCAGCCGTAACATTACCCCCCCGCCTCGGGTTCTAATGCTTATCCGGAGCTAGGCAGCTCTGGAAGACGGTCCATTTGAAAATTGGAAGACGCGTCTGTATTCAAATTGGAAGACGGTCCAATACAAATTAAGACGGTCCAATACAAATTAAGACGGTCCAATACAAATTAAGACGGTCCAATACAAATTAGACCGGACGCGTCCGAAATTCCTGCTTTTTTTGCTTGTTCAGAACGTGTCACAACACGTGTTCTAACACGTCCGGAGACGTTGGAAATTCCTGCTTTTTTCTGCTTGTTCAGAACGTGTCACAACACGTGTTCTAACATGTCCGGAAGCGTCCGAAATTCCTGCTTTTTTTGCTTGTTCAGAACGTGTCACAACACGTGCTCTAACACGTCCGGAAGCGTCCGAAATTCCTGCTTTTTTGCTTGTTCTGAACATGTCTTCTAATGCTTATCCCCAGCTAGGCAGCTCCGGAAGACGGTCCATTTGAAAATTGTAATTTGAAATCTGAGACGCGTTTTGTATTCAAATTGGAAGATGGTCCTGTTGGATCTCAGCGATCCGAGAGTCATCTCGCACTCAGAGTATCTCACTCGACGGCACTGAATACGCAAGCTTGCGTGTTTTAACGCGTCGATCCCTGCGAGATGCACGCGCGTGCAATTAAGGGGGGGCAAACTTTACACATTTTCCAGAATATCGAGGGATGGACCCTGAAAACACATTGTTGCCGAACACCCAAGCGAGCTGGTGACCACATATGCGAGCTTGCGTGTGCAACAGCAACCATCCCCTCGAATCCTCACCAACCACCACAGAACAGGGTACGATGGAAGATTACACGCCGGGACAACAATGGGCAACCCTCATAATTAAGGGTGAGCCCCATTCACGGACCACGCTGAACCGAACCAATCAGAGGAAGGACAACAAAACGAGATACACGGCGATGTCCTCAACGAGGAGGAAAGACACGCAAGGATTGCGTGTTTAGCAACAAACACTCGTCGGTCATGGGACCTTCTGGAGTAACGCTACAGCGACGATGGTCGTCACTTAGCTGTATACGTTTGCTCACGCCATATGTATATATAGAGGTTGCATTTCACTGTGTGGTAATCGGAAATCTATCGAATCATCAACTAACAAAGTGTGTTCCTAACATACAAACCAAGCATACCAACACGCAGGCTTGCGTGTTTGTCTCTCACGTAGTAACCCACCAAGCTTCCTAGCCTACAGCGCCCACTCGGACGAGTACGGTCAATCTCACTTCGCTCTTGCTGGCTCTATCGCCGAAGAGGGTTGACAATTGACTTAGTGACTCCAAACACACTTCCAAGATCGCAGCTTGAAGTCAGTCAAGGAACGCGGCAAACACGCGCCCTTGCGTGTTTGCAGTCATCTTCGAACGTCTACCCACCACGCAATAGTGATTAGACGCACGCAGAATCTAACAGGTTATGAGCCCAAAGCCTACGGGAAACTCGGAAGGTAGCTACAAAGGAACCCGATCACGAACCCGTCGCTCCGATTCGATTACTGGAACACCCAGTGGAGACGACGAAGAATCTACCCTATCTCTAACCCCATCCCCTGAAGCACTAACACGCAACGTCGCATTTACGATGGGCACGGAGATCGACCAAACAAAGCTTCGCTTGCCGAAACTCGAGCAAGCGAAGGTGTCATGAGACGTCTCATTCCTATTACGCTTCCCAGATCGCCGATCCAAGCCCGATCCGCAGTATCGGGCTGACTTAGGGTTCTAATGCTTATCCCCAGCTAGGCAGCTCCGGAAGACGGTCCATTTGAAAATTGGAAGACGCGTCTGTATTACATAGGGGGACCCTTTGTGAGTTATGGTGATCATTTGGTACCGTTGGAAAGCTCTCATCTTGTAGATTGTGATCAGAAAATTTTGGCGAAATCGTTTGCATACTTTTTTGCGAAATTACGTAAACGTAGGTCCACGCGTACACTTTGGCTGGGGGCGTCGATGAGGAAGCATAGGGTTCTAATGCTTATCCCCAGGTGGGCAGCTTGCGTCTGGCCCTCTGGAAGACGGTCCATTTGAAAATTGGAAGACGGTTCATTTGAATTTAGGGTTAGGGTTCTAATGCTTATCCCCAGGTAGGCAGCTTGCGTCTGGCCCTCTGGAAGACGGTCCATTTGAAAATTGGAAGACGGTTCATTTGAATTGTGAGACGCGTCTGTATTCATCTGGCAAGACGGTCCAATATAAATTGGAAGACGGTCCAATACAAATTCAACTTTTTTGAGCGTGCTGAGCAGGGAAGACGGTCTACTACAAATGGAAGACGGTCTACTACAACTGGAAGACGGTCCACTACAAATCCAAGACGGTCAACTACAAGTCCAAGACGGTCTACTACAACTCCAAGACGGTCTACTACAAATGGAAGACGGTCTACTACAAATCCAAGACGGTCTGCTACAAATGGAAGACGGTCCACTACAAATCCAAGACGGTCCACTACAAATCCAAGACGGTCAACTACAAGTCCAAGACGGGCAAATACAACTCCAAGACGGTCTGCTACAACTGGAAGACGGCCCACTACAAATCCAAGACGGTCCACTACAAATCCAAGACGGTCCACTACAAGTCCAAGACGGTCCACTACAAATCCAAGATGGTCTGCTACAACTGGAAGACGGTCCACTACAAGTCCAAGACGGTCAACTACAATTGGAAGACGGTCAACTACAACACTACAATTTGGAGACGGTCCACTACAATTGCAAGACAGTCTACTAGAACTGGAAGACGGTCAGCTTCAACAGCAAGACGGTCCACTACAAAAGCTTTGATATTTGCAACACCGTTGCATTCCTTTTTTGACAACTGCTCATCATACTCAATCAACATGTCACAGATCACCTGCCCTGTATGCAACTATGCCTATGCCGCAAGCAACATCACCAACCACTTGCGCAAGACTCACAGTGGTGTGCCTGTCAGTCCAGAGGCAGCGGCAGCTGCAGGACTTGTAGCATGTACTTGCGGACAAGTTGTGATGAATGCGGCAGCACTCCTCAAGCATCAAGGCATCCGCAAATGTCAAGGTGCAGCAACTCAATCAAGTCAGGCTCAACCTACGCCTGCACCAGCACCGGCAGCATCAGCACCAGCAGCAACAACAACAACAACAACAACAATATCAGCATCAGCAGTCTCTCAACATGCAGTAACTCAAGATGCGGTGAGTCCAGAGCTTGCAACTGCGCCTGCGGCAGAAGAGCAACGTGCCAACCCTTTCCTTGCCGTGTTGGATCCAGCAATTCTAGCAGAGGAGGGTTCAATTGAATTGAATTCCAATTCAAATTCAGAGGTTAGCGTGGAGAGCTCAGAGGATTTTCCCCTGACGCTTGTGGAGGACAACTTGGATGTGGTCTTTGCGGAGGCAGAGGCAGAGGCTGAGCTGGAAGCGGCAGCAGAATTGGGAGAGGAGGCAGACGGAGAGACTGGGCTAGTGCCGGCACAGGAGCCAGAGGCTGAGGAAATGGAAAATATTTTCCAGCCTGACGCGTCCTCTGGTGAAGTGCCGGATCCTTTCCCCATTCTGTCTCTGGAGCAGCAGGTGGAGGAATTGGAGGACCCATCAGATGAAGAGGCAGAGGGGGAGACACTGCCGCAGCTGCCAGCACCTGTGCCAGAGCAGCCGGAGCAACAGCAACAGCAGCCAGAGTTGCAGTTGGAGGAAGTGGAGGACATGCCGGTGGATGGCATTGTGGTCTTGCTCCCAGCAATGGATCTGGATGACATGGAGCCAGCAGCACCACCGCCTGTAAGCCTGCTTGACAGTGCTAGGCAGCAGGAGCGGGCAACCTTGCCGCCCATTCCAGCTCTCAACCCGGTGACTGACTGGAATGGCTGTGTGGAGTATGATGTGGATTCATTTGCGGTGACCATCTCTCCCGCAGACCTGCTGCGCATCTACCCTGCTGGCTGCTACCTGAGCTTGTGCAGCTACTCCCCTGATTTCAAGGACGCTGAGCTGTTCAATCATTGGGTGTACTTTGCTGAGCTCAAGGTTAATTTCCGCTTTGAGCCACGCTTCAAGCTGCCGCTCATTGCACGCCTGCAGCAGCCTCCACAGCGTGCCATCCTCATTCCCTCTGAGCACGCCACAGTGCTCACCTATGGAGAGCTGCGTGTGGATGTGGGCATCATGGTGGAAGCATTGCAGGACATTGGCTGCCAGAGCATCCGCATGGGAGCTTATGGCATCAAGGTGCCCATTGACCGCTTCCTGGATCCAGCCATGCTCAGTGAGCACCCTTTGCGTAATGCCAATGTCTTTGACATTGGCTGCACAGTGGACACAGGCTGCATCACGCTCATTGCGCCCAAGTCCAAAAAGGGGAAATACAAGCAGTACCCTATGGCACTGCGCGTGGGCAGAGGCTTTGGCAGCGTGGAATTGAAGTGGAAATCCAGACCGGATGGGATTTCTCATTTCAAAGGGTATCCCAAGCTCACGCATCTGCTCAAAGCAGGAGCTGCAGGCGCTGGACAGGCAGGCCAGCCTATGAGCATCAAGATTGTGCAGGACCGCATTGCCAGGCTGCAGAGCTGGAGGGACCGCATTGTCAACACAGCTCCAGAGGTGGGAAGTGGAGTACGCCTGGAGGTTACGGTACAGGCCCCCACCATGCAGGCAGCCAGGGACATTGCTGTGGCCAGCAAATTCTTGGACCACCGGCACTTGTTCACTGCAGCAGCAGGGGATCAGCAGCTCCTCACGCACACAATCACCAAGGCAGCCATGTTTGCAGACCTGAATGCGTTGCTTGCATTGGCAGAGGAGAAGCAGATCTTCCGTGGTTGCCACTCAAAGGCATCCTCTCAGCTGCAGCGGCAGGCCGTCATTGACCTGTACAATGCCATGGGCTGGCATCCTGGCAGGAGACCTACGGCATTGGACAGTCCAACTGCGTGGTGGGCTAGCTCTGATGCAGCTCTGGACATTGCACAGGAGCTGGAGCACTTCAACACTACGATTGGCACACGTAGCCTGTTCACACATGTGCAGCTTCATGTGCAGTGCCAAGGCTGCCACCGTGTGGGCACCTACACGCTGTGTGGAGGTGCAAATCAATTCCGTGTCCGGTGCAGCCAATGCCGGAATTCACTTGGCGCTCAGAAATTCCGTTCCCACATTGCCACGCTGGCAACACGCAATCAGCTGGGAGTCAACATCCGTGCACTGGTGGTGGATCCTGCACGCATGGTCTTTGCACCAGTACCGGAGGATAATCCTGTGCGGCAGCTCAGTCAACGCAGGGAGCTGGCAGGTCTCTGCCGTACCACTGGCTTTGCAGAACTACGGGACTCACTGATGGAGTGCCTCACTTTCCTGCTGGAGGACCGGCGTGGTAATCCAGACCCGGTGGAGATCAGGGAGCAAGCAGTGGCATGGCTGGCAGAGAACAGGCAGGCGGTGGAGAACCACTTGGGCACACGGAGCAGAGTTGCAGGATACACGCTACTGGAGAAGCTGGCAGAACGGTATGGAGAGTTGACCAAGCAGGAGGAGGTGCTGCTGCTGCACGGTGTAGCTGGAGCATTCAATGTCAGCATCGGACACATTCAGCTGTCACGGAAGTTGTATTCTTGCCAGGTCATCCCGGTTGGCAGCTCTGGCCCGTACCTTGGTGTAGTCAAGTTGGATAGCGGTGCCTATGAAATTGTAGTCCATTCACGTTGATTTTGTGTTCCCAATTTGTGCTGTGATTTTGGGATGTGATTTTGGATTCCTTTTCTTGAATGCGGTGAAGGATTTAAGTACGTGTGGTGAGCTGAATGGATTAGCGGTGAGCAATGGTGAGAGAAATTGGTTGATGTACGGTAAAGGAGACCAGACCGGCAACAAGAGTGCTATTAGCTCAGTGGTTGATCTCCTCGGAGTCATTGAGAACCATTTATGGAAAAGGGGCTGGCCTTGACGGGCTGGGCACCAGGTTCGAATCCCAAGGGGGGTTTGAATTTCTGGTGTTGCCGCATTGTACGCAATGTTAATCCTCCGCCACACCGAGCTATAACAGTCAGCAATTTGACCTGGGCGGATGTGCGCTCTCACTAAATGTTGATGCATTCCTTGTTTTTTGCTTGTCAGAGACACATCACCAGGCTTTGAACATGTGCCACCAGACTTTGAACACGTGCCACTCCACTTTGGAAAACACAGGACACTAGACTCTGAGATCAAATTGGAAACACGGGATTAACACTGAGACACGGAATGAACACTGAGACACGGAATGAACACTGAGACACGGAATGAACGCTGAGACATGGAATGAACTAACTACTGAGGCAGTGGCTGGAACAGCTGCCAGGCATCCAGGCACTGTTGACGGTAGGCCTGCTTGACCTCTTCAGGTGTGTCACAGGCCCGGCCGCCATAGCCATCCCACTTGGCCACATCACTGGACATGAACATGGTCATGCTTCCCCGAGTCTCTCCTTCCAGAATAGGAGAGTTGAAGTGGTGCAGCACATGGGAGGGGAAGAAGCAGAGCGCACCGGGGGGAAAGTCAAGGCTGACCTTGGCCTCTGCAAAGCTGATCTGCAGCTTGGTGTAGTCACCGTAGCTAAAGACACCGGCAAGCCCTTGCAGGTAGTCACGCCTGTCCCTGTGTGGCAAGCTGTACGCCTGGCCTTCCTGGTTGATGGCAAGGGAAGGGAAGCAGGGCGCCCACAGGAAGGCACCGTGGGGCCTGTAGTGGTGGGAGGCTCCGATGTGCATGTGGTGGCTTGCGTGCTCAGGGAAGCACTCGAAGAACTTGGTGTTGCAGTACTCCCGTAGCGCTTTGATGTGCCTATTCCTGAGGAACTTGATCATAGGCCTGTAGTTCCTTACAAAGCGTTCATTAAAGTAGGGCTTGTCCATGTGGGCCGTGTCTTGTCCGCTGAGCATGAGATGAAATGTGAAGAAGTCTCCACGCAGAGACTCTACTGGCGCTCCGGCTGACTTGGGCAGCGCTGCTTGAAGGCGTCTGAACTCCTGGTACATGGCGTCAAACTCTGGCGAGTCTGGCTTCTTGATGATGCTGGCGTAATGGAGTCCATTGCAGTCGACAAGGTGGACCGTGTCTTCCTGACCCTCGAAGGTGACCGATTGGAATCCTGTGGTGTCTGCAGGGACGCTGAGCTTGGGCAGCTGGTATTCCTTGTTGAAGAAGGCCTTGAGATCGAGCTGATTGGTAGCTACAACTCTGGCGGTGTGGTTGTGGAGCTTTGCCTGCTTTGCCGCTCTTCCTTGGTCTCTTGCTTGGTCCCAACCTATGAAGAGATCAGACTGAGGAGTGTACTGGCTAACAAGGCACTTGGATTGCTTTTTAGGGGCCTTTGAAGCGTCAAGCTTGGCTACATCTTTGGCTAACTTGAGTGTGTCAGCACTGGGGGTGTACTGAGGCAAATTGGGGGCGTGGTACTTTGCCAAATTTTCTCTAAGTTTGCTGAGATCTCCCTTGACCATTTCTTCTGCTTTCTTCCTTTCCTTCTCGCTTCCAAAGCCTCTAGAGCGTGTGCTGTGGTCCTTAGGCCTCCACTGGCTGGTCAGGAGCACCATAATGATGGAAAAACCAAAAAAATTGGTAAAAAAACCACCAAAGTGAAAACAAAAATGACAACACTGCGGATTCTTGATGTGCTACAGCTCCGTCGATTTCAGGCGTTGTAGGGCTATATACCAGCAGTGTGTACCCGGAGTCTTGTGTCTGTAGAGCTCTCCAGTGATGAGCAACAAGTGGGTAAAGTTAAAAATCAGCAACAAATCCAAAAAATTAGCAAAGGCAAATCGCTTCCGGATCTCAATACTAACTATATTGATGTGTCTTGACGCCAAATTTGAGGCCGGAAGGAAATTTCTTGAGGGCAGTTTGAGGGTCTTGAAGTCCAAAGTTGCTTGAAAAATCGACTTTTTGAGCAGATACACCTAAGTATCACCCTTTAAGCTGCTGCTAGACGAGGCTGGCCAGGCCTATAGTGTCTTACAACGCAAAACAGGGCAGGAAAGCGAGATTGAGACTCTTTAAAGTGCCTAGGACACCTAATAAGAGGCAATACAGGCTCCCAGATGCGCAGGATGTCGTGCTTGATGGTTATGGGTCGAAAGAGCTTGACAATACGAAGAGAATGAGCCTATACAGAGGTCAAACGAAGCAGAAATGAGGAAGATATGGTCAAAAGAAAGTGGTCATAAGAAAAAAAAAGGAGGAGGGGCAAGTGGATATGAAACTTACCTTGACGCTTTCCAGGCCTGTGGGAGACGTGCCTATGGTCCGTGAGGGGTCTGTACTACCCAATTCGATGTCCAGGAGTCCGAATCCGAAAGAATAATGGAGGGTCACGACTGAAAATCTGATGGTAGAGCAGCTTAAAGTGGGAAAAAAGTGTGTGAGCAAAAATAAAAGTCGCAGAACAAGGATGCCAGGGTCGTGTACTAACCAAATCAATGTCCAGGAACGCGAATCCGAAGTCAGAATGACAGGTTATCTTGCAGGAAATTGAGGAATGCGAAGTAAAAGTAGCAGAAACCACCAAAATGGTGATTTTTCACCTATATTTATGCTTCTGGAAGCTCTCCCAGGCTGTTTGAAGCGGCGCTGCTTCGTGTGCACACTCACAGAGGGGTGGGCAACGTCACCCCAGCCAGCAGAGCGAGCTCAGACACTGGTATAGTGCCCAAACAGGCACTTTTACACACTCTTTACTAAGTAAAGCCCCTGGATCTTCGAAGATAAGCCCCTATGGGCCTGGGGTGACGTGCCTAGGCGTCAAGGGCAGTGTGTAGGCCACTTTAAACCGGTCTAGAACGCTCAGATCCGGCATAGTGTTATGATTGGGATATCGGGAGAGTTAGTGTTTGGTTTCAGTATTAACATTGACGGGGGTAGTTCCCCCCGATGAAGTCCCGGATCGAGGATCGGGACAGACTGCGGCATCTTCCGGGGGATATCCGGGTGGCCACATAATCTCACGAAATGATCCCGCCACACTCACGACAGGACGTCGATTGTATTTTAGCTTACTCACTCTAGTAGGTGGAAATATCAGACCTTCTCCCGATCTCCCGCTCGCCCGCTCCGCTATCTTGGCAACGATCCCGGGAGCAACACCCGGTACCACGCCCCTGGCCTCGACACAGACGCACCGCCACGTTCCGAGGTTCTAAGACCCCAGGAGCTTAACATTACAATCGACCTCCCCGTTGCCGTCAACGCGGAGACTCCAGCTACCATGCAAACCCGTAGCCAGCATCGTCCCGGCTCCCCGGACTCTGTTACGGGTTCGGGCAGCCCTACCCCCGATTCGGGAGTCGACCCCGTCCAGGGACTAGTCGCCGCCGTGCAGAGCCTAACCGCCCTGGTCGGAGGATTGGCCGACCAGATCCGGCTGCTCAACAGCGGCCGAGCCCCCGACCCCGCCGTCCCGACCCCGGCAGAACCGGGCCTCCCGCCCATGGAGCACCCGGGAGACCTCTCTCTGGAACGCGAGACCTCAGAGGAAAGGTACGCCCGCGCTACTCGCCTTATGGGCGAGCGCGGGTCCAATCCCCAGCCGGTGCCCCCGGGAGCTCCCGTCGTGGCTCCCAACTGGGACCTTACGGAGGACTATTCCTCCCGGGTCAAGACCCCGGAAGTTAGCGTTGCCGCCCCCTCCTGGGACGGTAAGCGCGACGAGCTGGAGGCTTTCATCGAACAATGCGCCCTCCATTTCGATCTTAACCCGGCGCGCTTCCCCTCCGACCCCCGCCGTGTCTTATGGGCCCTAGCCCATATCTCGGGTGTACCCCGGGAGCGGCTCCGCAACCTGCGCCAGGCCCGCCCGGAAATCAACCTGTTCCACAAATGGGACACGTTCTGCGCCGATCTTCGCCGCACCTACGGGGATCCTAACCCGGGACACACCGCCCGGGTCAAGCTCCAGCGGCTGCGTCAATCGGGAAGCGTTAGCGCTCACGCTGCCGAGTTCTTGGCCCTAGCCACTAAGGCTAACGCTACCGACAATCAGCAATTGCTGACGACCTTCCAGCTTAGCCTCCGGGAGAGCCTCCGGCAGAAGCTCCTCCACGTGGAGACCTACGACCTGCACGAGTACATTGACACCGCTATCCGAACAGAGCAGCGAATGTACGAAATCGGCTTGGTGACCCCGGGTCACTCGGACACCCCGGGTCGCCCGGAACGCCGCCCCGAACTTCGGGGCGGTCGCCCACCCAATCCGACGGTACCCCGTCGGGAGACCCCCAACAAGCGGGGTGATCCGCCCCGCCCCGGGCTGGCCAGCCGGGAGCTTCCCGACGAGGTCCGCAAGTACCATCGGGAAAACAACCTCTGCTACGGGTGCGGGGGCCCTCACGCAGTCCGGGACTGCCCAAAGGCCGCCCAGACTCGGCCCCTCCGGGCCAACGTGGCTATCCTAGACCCCGCCAACGGCGAGCTTTTGGTCCAACCCCTGGTCCCGGACGTCCCGGAGACCCGGTGGTCCGGGGAGGACGAAGCCACACCTATCAACGGCGAGGATGACCTACCCGATGACCGCTCCGTCCTTTCCTATGACCCGGAGTGGGACCCCGAGTCCACCGACCACCCTCAGTCCCTCCCGGTGAGGGCCAACATCGCCCAACTTCGCCAGGACCCGGGACTCGTGGATCTCAAGAGCCATGTAGCGGCCCTCATCCCTCCCGCCGAGCCGGTGATCAGCGGGGACACCATCCGAGTACACCGACACCCCAGCATCCCGGTGTATGAGTGCTGGGTCACGCTGGCCGGGTGCCGTGCCCGGGCCCTCATTGACGGGGGCGCCACCGCGTCTTTTGTGGACAGGGCCATGCTGGATCGGGAGGTGGGCGTCCCGGAGGCCCTCCGGGCCCCGGTGCGCACGGCAACCTTCGATTCCCATTCAGAGGACATCACCCACACCCTCCGGGCAACGGTCAGCCTCGCGGGAGTCCCGGTTACCCCGAATCATCCATTCTATGTCGCACCCCGCATCTCCGATTATGATATCATCCTAGGAATGGATTGGATTGAGAAGACCGAACCGGTACTCAATTATCAAACCCAAACCATGCACTTCCCGCTCCCGGGAGGAGGGGGTTACGCCACCACCTCTGTTCAGCCTACCGGCCCTCCGCTGCTTACCAATAGCCAGGAACCCGCCCCGGGGGGAGGATTGTTTCGCTATCCACCCCAGCTCTTTGGGGCCACCCCGGGCCCCAGGCCTCCCGGAAGAGTACCGGGACTTCTCGGACGTGTTCAATGAGGTTAACGCCGACGTGCTCCCGCCTCGCCGGCCTCACGACCACCAGATTAACCTCCTCCCCGGAGCCCAGATCCCACATGGCGCACTATACTCCCTCTCCGGGAGAGAAATGGAGGAACTTAAGACCTATCTTGATAAGATGCTTGAGATAGGGTTCATCCGGCCGTCCAAGAGCCCGGCAGCCGCCCCTATCATCTTCGTCCCGAAGAAAGATGGCAAACTCCGCCTTTGCGTCGACTACCGGGCCCTCAACAGCATCACCGTCAAGGACAAGTATCCGATTCCCCTGATCTCCGAGCACCTGGACTGCCTCTCCCGGGCTAAGATTTACACAAAATTGGATCTTAAGGGGGCCTACAATCTTGTCCGCATCGCGGAGGGCGACGAATGGAAAACAGCCTTCCGGACCAGGTACGGGAGCTACGAATACTTAGTTATGCCCTTTGGACTATGTAACGCCCCGTCCACTTTCCAGCGTCTCATGAACCACGTTCTCCACGACCTCTTGGATGTCACCGTAATAGTGTATTTGGATGATATCCTCATATTCTCGGTTGACCCCGCAGAACACACCTCTCACGTCCGGGAGGTGTTGAGACGCCTCCGAGACCACAAGCTGTACTGTGCCCCGGAAAAATGTGACTTCGGGACCTCGTCTGTCGAGTTCCTCGGGTACCGGGTCAGTCCCGGGGGGATCAGCATGGACCCCGGTAAGGTGGACGCGGTGACGTCCTGGCCAGAACCAGTCACCATCCGGGACATCCAGGTCTTCTTAGGGTTTGCCAACTTCTATCGCCGCTTCATCCGGCACTACTCCCGGGTGGCGTCCCCGCTCACCGATCGGCTCAAGAACAAGGCCTCCGGTAAGATCAACCTGGAGCCCCAGGAGCGGGAGGCTTTCATCCGACTCAAAGAAGCCTTCACTACCGCCCCAATCCTACAACACTTCGATCCCTCCCGGCTCACAGTGATCGAAACAGACGCTAGCGATTACGTCGTGGCTGCCGTACTCTCACAGTGGTACGCCGCCCCGGGGACCGACCCCGAGGCTGTACCCCGGCCCTCGACCCACCGGCTCCATCCGGTAGCCTATTGGTCGCGAAAGATGCAACCCGCAGAGCGTAATTACGAAATCCACGATAAAGAACTCCTAGCGATCGTAGACGCGTTGCAAGAATGGAGACATTACCTCCACGGGCTCCAGGAGCCGTTTGAGGTGCTCACCGACCACCAGGCCCTCCAATATTTCCAAACGAAACGGCAACTTAACAGGCGGCAGGCCCGGTGGAGCATGGCTCTCGGGGAGTTCACGTTTACCATTACGTACCGACCCGGGACCCAGGCAACCCGCCCAGACGCTCTGTCCCGGCGCTCCGATGGTCATCCCAACACCACCACCACCAATCATCAGCATGACCCCTCTAACGTCGCGGTCCTCCTACCCCCTTACCTGTTCCAAGATCTCGGGCTGGCGGAACAACGAACACCGGCTGCGCACCGGATATCGGACGTAGTCCCGGGCCCCGACCCTCTCCCGACCAGTCCCGCGTCCCCCGCCGAAGTGAAACGAATCCTAGAGCGCTATCACGACCACCCGACGGCGGGACACCCGGGAGTGGCCGCTACCCTGGAACTGGTCCGCCGCCACCACTCCTGGCCCAATTTCAAGCACGATGTCACGGAGTACGTTCGGACCTGTGGAGCCTGTAAGCGCGCTAAAGCGCCCCGGCATAAGCCTTACGGACTGCTGCTCCCGCTCGACGCCCCGACCCGGCCGTTCGGGACCATCACCATGGACCATATTGAGGGTCTCCCGGTTTCCCGGGTCGGTGGCCTCACGTTCGACTCCATCCTCGTCGTCGTCGATCGTCTCACCAAGTACTCCCTTTTCCTCCCGGCCCGGAAGTCCGATACGGCCAAAGATCTCGCCCACATGCTGTTCTCCCGCGTCTTTGCCTATTTTGGACTCCCGGACACCATCGTGTCAGACCGGGGCGCACGTTTGTAGCGTCCCTGTGGAAGGATATCCTAACAGCCCTCGGGACCACTCCGGCCCTCTCCACAGCCTATCACCCGCAAACAGATGGCCAAACCGAGCGTGTTAATCAAAATCTAGAGGTTTTCCTCCGATTCTATGTCAACTACCAGCAGGACGACTGGGCGTCCTGGCTACCGTACGCCCAACTTACGCTAAACAATAGAGTGTCAGCTACAACCGGGCTACCGGCCACCCTACCCCTGTTTGGATTCACCCCGAAAACCCTCCCCGGGTCACCAGCCCTTTCCCCGGGCGGTATACCGCCCTCCGATTCGGCTTTCCGGGGACTCCTCCAACACTGCCGGGCCAACATTAACCACGCTGCCACCCTGATGTCCAAATACGCAAACCGCTCCAGGATGGACCGGTCTTTTTCCGGGGGTGACATGGTGCTACTCCGCACCCGACATCTCCGTCAAGATCGACCGTCCCGGAAGTTAGGGAACCCGTTAGCGGGGCCGTTCCGGGTTCTCAAGGCGGTGGGCCCCCGGGCCTACAAGTTGGACCTCCCGCCCGCCTGGAAAATCCACCCGGTGTTTCACGTCAGCCTCCTGGAACCGCACTCCCCGGACACCCGACCCTCCGAGCACGCCCCGACGTCCCGGCGCCTGGAGGACGACCGACAGGACTTCGAAGTGGAAGATATTTTGGCTTCCCGAGAGACACGTCGGGGGCGGCAGTACCGGGTGAAGTGGGCAGGCTACACCCAACCTACGTGGGAGCCAGCGGCTCACTTAGAGAATAGCCAGGAGTTGCTCCAGGAATTCCATCAGCGGCAGTCCGGGAGCCAAGCTAGCTCCCGGGACTGCTGACTCCCGATTGCCCCCGCCCCTCGGACTCTAGCGCGGGAGCGGCCGGCGCGGTCACCTTGGGAAGCAGCAGCCAGGGAACGGAGGACGCACCAGCCCGATCCGGGACGCGGGACAGTTGTCGGGAGTCAGGCGTCCCGCCAAACTCAGTGTGCTCCGGGTGTCCCCTCGACCCGGTCACCACGCCCAGGGGACAGAAGGCTCATCGACACACGCACACACACACCCACACTCTCATCCTCACTCACACACACACACACACACCCTCAACACGCGGGAATTCACGGCAAACACAATTTTATTCCCGGGATCCTAATGATCCCGGACACACGACATGACACAGTTCCCGGGGGCCTATCGATGCCCCCGACGTGGAGGGGTGCGGGGACGGGACTCGTATACGTCCGAGTCCACCATCACCACATCCTCGTCGGAGTCCTCCCCGGACTCCCGGCTTCGGTCCTCCGCCCCCGAGGACTCCTCGTCGCGGGACTCACCCCGGGAGTCTTCCCGGGAGCTCTCCCGACGGCGGGCACGGATCGGGGCCCGCATGTCCCGCACCCACCGCCTGAGCTCGGCGGCGCTGGGCACGCCTCTCCGGGTTCGGGAGAGGGAGGGCGAAGTCCGCCCACCGGGAGACGCTTCCCGCCCGTTTGGAAGCTCCCCGGGAGGCGCTTACCCCCCCGTCTGAGGAGGGCGCTTTCCTCCCGTTTGGGAACGGGAGCCACTCGCACGGGAAGTTCGCTCCCGCGTAGGCGTCCCGGGGCGCTGCCTCTTAGCACGCGCCACCTCCGGGGTCGCCGGGGCATATCCCGGGGAGGGGGGGTCCCCCGGATCCGGGACGGCCCAGCTTCGGCGTTGCGCCTCGGGGCGCCGCCGCGCGAGTGGGGCGCGGGAGCGGGAGCAGGGACGGGGGCGGGAGCAGCGGGAGGCACTACCGGGGGCGGGGGAGGAGGCGGGACGCCAAGCTCCTGAGTGATGCCTCCGAAGGCATGACTCACCCCCTCCACGTAGCGGAGGATATTCTCGTCCCGGTACGACCAGGAGAGACGTCGCTCCGCCCCCACGGCAGCGGTCCGGCGAAGGACCTGTACCAGCGCGGCGATCACTCCCGCCGCGTGGGATGCCGCCTCCCGGGCCCCGGCCATATGTTGGTCCCCCGGAGCATCGAAGGGACAAACTTGGCGCAGGGCCAAGGGAGCATCGGGGATGAGGGTGGTTTGCTTCCACCCCCTTTGACCCCGAGGGGGCCGGGAACCCGGGGCACTGCCGCCAGCACTGGAAGACGCCCCAGCGGGAGACTCGGGAGCCCGGGGACGACTCCCCGCCTTGGCCTGCCGACGGGCCTCGTACCGAGCACGCGCAGGGGCGTACTCGGCCGCCAGGTACTCCGGGAGGTCCGCCGCGGAGAACGACGTGAAGGGCATCCCGGGGTTAGGACGTTGACCCCGGGCCCGGAGGACAAGATAGGCTTCCATAAGGAAGCCGCCCTCCTGGCGTCCCGTGATGTCCGGGACGCGCCCCTGCCAGTCGCAGGGATACCCCGCGTCGTGGCAACGCTCACACGCGGCATGCTGACCGTCCCGGGGGTCCTCTGGACCCCCGACGTCCCGGTGCGCATAGCCCAGGGAGCACTGCGGGTGGGGTTTCTTTTTGCTGTTGGCGCAAGACCAACAATGCCCGTACCCCTCGGAAGCGGGAGGGGTACCCCGTGCTCGAACCTCCCGGACAAGCGCCGCCAGCCTACCAGGGTCCCCGATCGGTACACCTGCCCCGGGAGCCGGGGTGGCCGCGACCAAAGACCCGGGGGTGGTCCCGCTGGAGGGAACCACCACGCCGCTGGCTTCGCTGCCCGGGAGCCCGGGAGCCTGCTGCCCATCATCCCGGCACGAGGCCGAAGCCTGTACCGGGGACTCGTCCACACCACTGGCACCCGGGACCAATTCGGGGCCAGCTTCCCCGCGCGGGAGCACGGGGGACTCATCCACGTACAGGGAGACTACGTCTCCCTCTTGGGCCACATAGTGGCCCGACTCATCCACACCCTCCGGGGCACTCACGCCCCGGGACTCGTCCACAACCTCCGGGGCATTAGCACCCCGGGACTCGTCCACAGCCAGTTGTTCGGGGGCGGGGGCAGAACCTCCCGCTACCCCACCGTCGGGGCCACCTCGCCGGGTGGAGGATCGTGTTGCTGTATTAAACGGGAAGGCAAAGATGTCAGTCACCGGCCTCACTCTCGTAGCCCGGGTCCCGGAACTATACTTACTACGCATGTTGCCAAAGAATATGTTCCGAGTTGCAGAACGAGGGGTTGTGGGGGGAAAGAAGGAACCAGGAACGGGAGCGAGACGAGTCTTATATACAAAAGAAAAGTTAGCGCTCAGCCCGCTGCGCACGCTCCGCCGCGCACGCCCCGCCAGGCACACAAAGCGTCCGTTCCTGACTCCTTTGTTCTCAGCGCGGACCGCGCGTGGTGGGTCCGGGAACCTCCCGGGTGGAGCTTAAGACCCGGGAGAACCATATAGGCCACGAGGACGTCGGCCTTCCCGGGGGGGGGGGGTAATGTTATGATTGGGATATCGGGAGAGTTAGTGTTTGGTTTCAGTATTAACATTGACGGGGGTAGTTCCCCCCGATGAAGTCCCGGATCGAGGATCGGGACAGACTGCGGCATCTTCCGGGGGATATCCGGGTGGCCACATAATCTCACGAAATGATCCCGCCACACTCACGACAGGACGTCGATTGTATTTTAGCTTACTCACTCTAGTAGGTGGAAATATCAGACCTTCTCCCGATCTCCCGCTCGCCCGCTCCGCTATCTTGGCAACGATCCCGGGAGCAACACCCGGTACCACGCCCCTGGCCTCGACACAGACGCACCGCCACGTTCCGAGGTTCTAAGACCCCAGGAGCTTAACACATAGGGGGTCATTTTAGTGTGAAAAAGCAAAGTTTCCACTAAGTGAAGGCCCTGGATCTTCGAAGATAAGGCCCTGTGGGCCAAGGGTGACGTGCCTAGGCGTCAGGGGCGGTGTGTGGGCGGTCCAGAACGGTCAAATCCGGCATAGGAGGTCATGTAGTGTGAAAAAGCAAAGTTTCCACTAAGGAAAGTGAACTACTTTGGCCTGGGAACACCCTGTGCCCCTAGATCTTTGTGGATAAGCCCCTGTGGGCGTCAGGGCGTATAATAGAAGCGCCCACAAGCGGGCCTAGCACAATAGCACAGCCCACGCAAAGCTATGCGGTCTAGTTTAGGCCAGGAAACTAATTTAGTTCCAGACTAATTTAGTTAAGTTTAAATTCGCTTTTGGGGTTACAAGGCTCTCCTCAGCGACTATGAATTTCACCATCAAATCTGTACTAATGAGAGTTGTAGAGCTGGCTGAGAGCTGCCAGAAACCATTGAGTTTGGGGTAAAGTTTACTCTATTGACGGAGATACGGGCATTTGAAGTTGCCGCCAGGATTCTGTCGGGGAAGAATATTTTTTTTTCAAAGCGGAGGAAGGGTGGAGGCAATGTGTGGAACAGCTAGAAGAACCTATAGAGAGGCTGTACACATGTCAAGAGTGGTGAAATTGCAAGTGGTTGCGGTGCTACAGGGGTTCAAAGTTGACACCAAGGTACCTTGAACCTAGGTCCAAGTTCGGTCAACCCAGGTTTGAAGATGGGGTCCAAGTAGGGTTGACCGAAGTTGAGGGTAGGTTGACTGAGGGTTGAAGTTCAAACTTGGATGCTGGCTGAGGTGTTATGATGGAGTCCAAGCTGGGTGACTTGAAGTTGAACTATGTGCCAAGCATAGTTTGGACCGAGGTTGAACTGTACTTCCTGGTTAGGGTTAGGGTTCTAATGCTTATCCCCAGGTGGGCAGCTTGCGTCTGGCCCTCTGGAAGACGGTCCATTTGAAAATTGGAAGACGGTCCAATTGAATTGTGAGACGCGTCTGTATTCATCTGGCAAGACGGGGGTTACAAGGCTCTCCTCAGCGACTATGAATTTCACCATCAAATCTGTACTAATGAGAGTTGTAGAGCTGGCTGAGAGCTGCCAGAAACCATTGAGTTTGGGGTAAAGTTTACTCTATTGACGGAGATACGGGCATTTGAAGTTGCCGCCAGGATTCTGTCGGGGAAGAATATTTTTTTTTCAAAGCGGAGGAAGGGTGGAGGCAATGTGTGGAACAGCTAGAAGAACCTATAGAGAGGCTGTACACATGTCAAGAGTGGTGAAATTGCAAGTGGTTGCGGTGCTACAGGGGTTCAAAGTTGACACCAAGGTACCTTGAACCTAGGTCCAAGTTCGGTCAACCCAGGTTTGAAGATGGGGTCCAAGTAGGGTTGACCGAAGTTGAGGGTAGGTTGACTGAGGGTTGAAGTTCAAACTTGGATGCTGGCTGAGGTGTTATGATGGAGTCCAAGCTGGGTGACTTGAAGTTGAACTATGTGCCAAGCATAGTTTGGACCGAGGTTGAACTGTACTTCCTGGTTAGGGTTAGGGTTCTAATGCTTATCCCCAGGTGGGCAGCTCGCGTCTGGCCCTCTGGAAGACGGTCCATTTGAAAATTGGAAGACGGTCCAATTGAATTGTGAGACGCGTCTGTATTCATCTGGCAAGACGGGGGTTACAAGGCTCTCCTCAGCGACTATGAATTTCACCATCAAATCTGTACTAATGAGAGTTGTAGAGCTGGCTGAGAGCTGCCAGAAACCATTGAGTTTGGGGTAAAGTTTACTCTATTGACGGAGATACGGGCATTTGAAGTTGCCGCCAGGATTCTGTCGGGGAAGAATATTTTTTTTTCAAAGCGGAGGAAGGGTGGAGGCAATGTGTGGAACAGCTAGAAGAACCTATAGAGAGGCTGTACACATGTCAAGAGTGGTGAAATTGCAAGTGGTTGCGGTGCTACAGGGGTTCAAAGTTGACACCAAGGTACCTTGAACCTAGGTCCAAGTTCGGTCAACCCAGGTTTGAAGATGGGGTCCAAGTAGGGTTGACCGAAGTTGAGGGTAGGTTGACTGAGGGTTGAAGTTCAAACTTGGATGCTGGCTGAGGTGTTATGATGGAGTCCAAGCTGGGTGACTTGAAGTTGAACTATGTGCCAAGCATAGTTTGGACCGAGGTTGAACTGTACTTCCTGGTTAGGGTTAGGGTTCTAATGCTTATCCCCAGGTGGGCAGCTCGCGTCTGGCCCTCTGGAAGACGGTCCATTTGAAAATTGGAAGACGGTCCAATTGAATTGTGAGACGCGTCTGTATTCATCTGGCAAGACGGGGGTTACAAGGCTCTCCTCAGCGACTATGAATTTCACCATCAAATCTGTACTAATGAGAGTTGTAGAGCTGGCTGAGAGCTGCCAGAAACCATTGAGTTTGGGGTAAAGTTTACTCTATTGACGGAGATACGGGCATTTGAAGTTGCCGCCAGGATTCTGTCGGGGAAGAATATTTTTTTTTCAAAGCGGAGGAAGGGTGGAGGCAATGTGTGGAACAGCTAGAAGAACCTATAGAGAGGCTGTACACATGTCAAGAGTGGTGAAATTGCAAGTGGTTGCGGTGCTACAGGGGTTCAAAGTTGACACCAAGGTACCTTGAACCTAGGTCCAAGTTCGGTCAACCCAGGTTTGAAGATGGGGTCCAAGTAGGGTTGACCGAAGTTGAGGGTAGGTTGACTGAGGGTTGAAGTTCAAACTTGGATGCTGGCTGAGGTGTTATGATGGAGTCCAAGCTGGGTGACTTGAAGTTGAACTATGTGCCAAGCATAGTTTGGACCGAGGTTGAACTGTACTTCCTGGTTACAAGGTGATTCCCACGGAGGCCGTTCACACCGTGAAATCTGTACTAATGAAACTTGTAGAGGGACCCAAACGGAGGGTGTATGCAAACTTTGGCGTTACCGATTAACGCCAATTCCGAGATATTTGACGTTGAAGGTGTGGTGGGCTGATCACCCGGGGAAGAAAAAAAAGTTTTTGATCACCTCCAAATGGCTTGCTGCCTTAAGTAGACATGTAGAGGAGTGTGTAGGGAGTGTGTACATAGCGTGGCTAGCCTGGAAAGTGTGTGGTTGCGGAGATATGGCGGTTCAAAGTTGGTCTCAGCAGGGGGTTGACCTGGGGTATGTACTTAGGGTGAACCTAGGGCCAACCTAGGTTGAACCTAGGGTGAAGTGCCATTGACTGCCGGAAGTACCGTAAAGCGCGGTAAAGTACTCTCAAGGTACTTCAACCCTGGTACAACCATGGTTATGGTATGGTGTTGACGTCAGTAGACCCAAGGTCAAAGGTACCCACACCCCACATCAACTGCATGTCAAGCTTGGTCAGGTACGTTTAACATGGACAAAGGTACTTCATTGTGAGGAAAACCCCCATCTACTGGATGTAGTGGGGATGAAAAACCTCAGATGAGGTCCTGGAAACTATCTACAACTGGGGCCAAGGTATCTACAAGCAGGGTCTGTGTACAGTTGAACTAGGGTGAAGGGGAGGGAACTGGCTGGTAAGGTACCTTGTACACCAGTTCATAGTGGTTGCCAGTGTAGTAAAGTGCATGCCACTGACCTTTATCTGTGGTTCCATGCTGTGCCCGCACTTCAAAGTGGGTACAGTCCACATTAACTACCACCAACTTCAGTCCATAGTAGTTGACAGCAGCTGACAAGGTAGCGTCATCTCCCCATGTACCTAGGGTGTACATACCTTCAAGGTACTGTGCCACAGTACAAGGTGGGTTGAAGGCATGGGGAGTACCATTGGTGGCCACAAGGAGAGCTTCTACCATGGGTTGGTGGTGTTCAAGGTACTTGACCACCTCTTCACGCACCTTGCCATGGTACTTCTGGGTACCATAAACCAACTTGGCAATAGCTCTGAACTGGCAGTTCCCATCTCCTTGTATGTACCCGGCAGTTACACGGTAGTTCTTACTTCCTTGAAGTTCAGAGAAGATCTCCAAAGGTCCAAGAACGTGGGTTGACAGGATGTTGTACTTCTCCAAACTGGAGTCAAGGTCCCTTGACTTGGTTGAAGTAGGGAAAGGGTCATCTACAAGGTAGCAATGCTTGGTCCATTGGTACTTGTACTTGGCAAAGACCTGTTTACCCAACTCCAACTTGGATGTACTGGACCCAAAAGGTTGGTTCCTGCCGTTGTCCCCATGTACATATGCCTTGTACTTACTTCCCCTCTTGTAGATCTTGACACACCTTAGGATCTCCTGCAGGTGAACCTCCTCCAAGAGGGGATCCTTGAACCTGGACTGGGGGTCAACCACAGTTTCCATCACTTCATCGATGTCAACTGTACTTGGAGTCCAGTTCCACCAGGGTCCAAGGTCCTTCTCCCACCTTGAAGTACGTATACCTGAGTTCCAACCTAGGGCATTGAACAGGTCTTGTATGATATAGGTACGTACCTTACCTGGTTTCTTGATAGCTCTACCCTGGAAGACCCTAAGTTCCTGAGCTTTGGTGAGCAGTTGGTTGAAGTTGTTGAGGTAGTCCCTACGTTTGATGAACTTGAGGCTAAGTTGGCAGTTGGCCATGTGGGGTAAAGTGGGGTTCAACCACTCCTTGAGTTCCAGGAACCCACTAACATAGATCTTGAACCTAGCTTCCTGCACTGTACTGGCATGGACAGTAACTTCAACCCGGAGTCCACCAAGTTTAACTGCTGGGAACTTGGCCAACCTATCTTGACGGTTCAACAAGTTGGTTTCCTTGAGGCGGCAAGTATGGATGGACCTAGGGTTGTAGTTGTTGAACTTGCCTGAAGTGGCCTTCATGGCATGTACAAGGAGGGGGTAAACCTTGATCTTGTAGGTATCACCCCGGTACATGGTAGTCATACTGAGGGAACCATGACCATCACCCAACCTTGTAAGCATGGGATAGGTGGTACAAGTACCTGAAGGTAGGTTGGGAGCCTTGACCAACACCACATGAACCTGGGCATAGTTCCTTCCAATGTCATAGAAGTTGGTTGCAGCTAGGGGATGCTCGGGTTCACCTAGGTTGACCAGATGTTCAACCGGTACATCATCTAGGTTGAACTTCATTCCATAGCTTTGAACCCGGACTGAAGTACAGCCAACCGACTCCAACCTATCTACAAGGTCATACATGGTAACATGCTGACTACCCTCAATCATGGTTGTAGGGTAGTTTGACGCCTGCAGAGTGAGGGTGTAGTTCAGTTCCTGCAGGAGAGGTACCTTGTACCTAGGGTGGATCTTCAGTACACAGGGACCTGTACCTAGGTAGACCCAACCTTCATAGTACTTGACATCCCTGATTTGGGGTGCATGGGAGGTTAAGGTAACAATACTGTACTTGCCAAAGGTTGAAAGTAGGTTCCAGGGGTTGCAAGTGAAGCTAAACCCATCTAGATCCTCCGGTGTCTCGGGATAAGGTACCCTTATAGGGTCAGGGAAGTCAGTATCCCCTAGTTCCTGCTCCTGGTAAACCCAAGGCATGGTAGGCAAAAGGTAGGTGCAAGTTTGGTAAGGTAGGTTGAGGTAGGTTGAAGTTGGTGAAGTGTGGTGATGGATCAGAATGTGGAGGAGTGATAAATAGGAAGGAAAGGAGTAAATTGTGATAAAAGAAGGCTCAAAAAAGCGAATTTTAAATGCAGAAGTTGACCTACGTTTGTCCCAGTATGTACGGCAGTTCAACGGCAGTTCAACATACCATGGTACATCATTGTTGTACACAGTTGCAGTTGGCCTCACCTCCACGTATGTTCTAGTAGGGTCAAGGCTCCAACAGCCTCAGTAAACTGTAGTGAAGTAGGGTTCAAGTAGGGTCAACCATTGGCTGAACACGTTGAAGTGCGGTCAAGTGGGGTCTCACATACACAAACCTATGTTGGACTCCAGTCAAGGTGTGGCAACTGTTGTCATAGCTGCAGTCAAACCTCAGTTCAAGCAGGTCAAGCCCAGGTACGCCTTGGCAGAAGGTACATCAGGCACAGGCAAGGTGGATGCTCCTAGGCTGAGCCTACGTATGAGAATGGTGCAAGTATGTTCAACCACCTTTGACACACGTTACACTTCACCAACCTAAACTGGACTTGGCTGGAGCTTCACTAGACCTAGGTTGAACGTCCTCCAAGTGCAGGATGCAAGCAATGAAGGTGCTCCAGTCCTGGTTGACCATACCTTGCAAATACGGTCAACCACAGGAAGGTCCCACCAGCCTACATTGAACCTAGCTTTTAGCTCAGGAAGGTTACACAAGCCTATGTTGAACCTAGCTGTGAGCTACTTCCTTGTACTGTTTGGCAGCTCAACCCTAAGTCAAACCAACGTTGGAAAAGTTGGAATTTTGACCATGTCAAGATGAGTTCCAATGGATCTGAAAATGGTACCATCATGTGGAGCTGAGTTGTACGGTTCAAACGCACCCCCATTTGCCCCACTTTGCTTTCCATTTGATGCAGCCATTTCAGTTCGAAGCAGTTGCCGGGCCAAATTGGCCAAAAATAGATGTCGGATTTTCATCACGCAAACAGCGCTACTGTTTAGAGCCGTTCAATACGTTCAAAATGATACCTCATTTGCATATGATTATTATGTCAGTTACGGTGGAAAATCAATAGCAATATTCCCGATGCCCGTATCTCGGTGAAAATTACGTGTTTGAGCAAAAGAATTACGTGTCAGAATTCCCTGCCTGGGGGCCTATATGAACCTATGTTTGATAAAAACGCAATTTTTTGGTGGTGAGTGAGGTTTAACACATGCCAGGTAATAGTTCTGACCATGTCATGTGACCATGTCATGTGACTAACTGTAATTTCAAAAATTCCCACAGCAAGTCATGTGACTAACTGTAATTTTGAAAATTCCCACAGCCATGGATGAAAATTTTGAAAAATTTGGGGTTGAAAAAAGGATAAATTCTGTTTTTTGCACTTTGCATCTTTCTTTCCTACCACCACCATCCATCCTCTTCCAACTTCTCCAACATGCCTGCTGATCGCTCTACCACCTCTTCCAAGCCTTCTGGCAAGGCCCCAGCTGATCTCCCAGTCCAGCATCCATGCCAGTTCTGTATTGACTCAGGCAAGCCTTCCTCCTGCACCCCTATGCCCTCTGACAGATCCCTCAAGTGTTCCAAGTGTTTTGGCAATGGCTTAGGTCCCTGCAAGGTGGTTGCAGAGCCCATTGGCAAGCTCAAGAAGGCCAACAACCCTGACCTCCAAGCTCTCAAGGAGAACATCACCATGCTCCACTCCATGATCTCCTGCCTTGATGATGATGTTAGTGGCAAGGCCATGCTCACCACCATGGCCAAAAGGTGCCTTGACAAGGCCAATGCTCTCTAGTCTCTTTGTATCTTAGTTCATAACATGCCCTGACCCCCTGGATAAGTCAGGTTGCCTTGGGAGGCAGACCCAACAATCATAAAAGCAATATAATGTCCATGAACACCCACACTATCCACCATTGTGATGTATAATTGGGCTTATAATGCTTATCCCCAGGATCTTAGGGTTAGGGGGTTACAAGGGGGTCTGAATTACAAACAGGGTAGGGTTGCTTAATAAAAGTTGTTCATCTACCCAAAATAGGTATATTTGATTACTTAACCCTATGCAAGTTGCATAATAAAATGTTGCTGTACGGCTCCGTCAATATCGGCCCAACTCGACTCGGGTTGGCAAAAATTTCACTTTTCAGGGACGCACCCATAGTAAAGGGTTACAAGGGGGTCTGAATTACAAACAGGGTAGGGTTGCTTAATAAAAGTTGTTCATCTACCCAAAATAGGTATATTTGATTACTTAACCCTATGCAAGTTGCATAATAAAATGTTGCTGTACGGCTCCGTCAATATCGGCCCAACTCGACTCGGGTTGGCAAAAATTTCACTTTTCAGGGACGCACCCATAGTAAACTATGGCTCAAATAGGCCCAAATGAACACCCTGGGGTTTGATGGGCAAAAAATCGTTGTTTGGACGCGTCCCTGAGAAAATGAGACGGTCGATTTGAAAATTGTGCTGAATTTTGAAATGCCAGGAAGACGTGCCACTTCAAAATTATTTTGGATTTGAATTCAGCAGATGACGGTCCACTTCAAAGAAAAAGACAGACGGTCTACTTCAAATTGGAAGACAGTCAGTAACAATTTGAAGACAATCAGTAAGAAACAGGAGACGGTTGGTAACAAAGCAGAAGACAGTCCACTACAATTGCAAAGGCCAGGCAGACTTAGGGTTACAAGGGGGTCTGAATTACAAACAGGGTAGGGTTGCTTAATAAAAGTTGTTCATCTACCCAAAATAGGTATATTTGATTACTTAACCCTACGCAAGTTGCATAATAAAATGTTGCTGTACGGCTCCAGGGTAGGGTTACAAGGCTCTCCTCAGCGACTATGAATTTCACCATCAAATCTGTACTAATGAGAGTTGTAGAGCTGGCTGAGAGCTGCCAGAAACCATTGAGTTTGGGGTAAAGTTTACTCTATTGACGGAGATACGGGCATTTGAAGTTGCTGCCAGGATTCTGTCGGGGAAGAATATTTTTTTTTCAAAGCGGAGGAAGGGTGGAGGCAATGTGTGGAACAGCTAGAAGAACCTATAGAGAGGCTGTACACATGTCAAGAGTGGTGAAATTGCAAGTGGTTGCGGTGCTACAGGGGTTCAAAGTTGACACCAAGGTACCTTGAACCTAGGTCCAAGTTTGGTCAACCCAGGTTTGAAGATGGGGTCCAAGTAGGGTTGACCGAAGTTGAGGGTAGGTTGACTGAGGGTTGAAGTTCAAACTTGGATGCTGGCTGGGGTGTTCTGGTTACAAGGGGGTCTGAATTACAAACAGGGTAGGGTTGCTTAATAAAAGTTGTTCATCTACCCAAAATAGGTATATTTGATTACTTAACCCTACGCAAGTTGCATAATAAAATGTTGCTGTACGGCTCCGTCAATATCGGCCCGACTCGACTCGGGTTGGCAAAAATTTCACTTTTCAGGGACGCACCCATAGTAAACTATGGCTCAAATAGGCCCAAATGAACACCCTGAAACTCCCATGGAAGGGCGCAAAGTGGTTGTGGAGCTATGGCCGACTTGTCGTTTTTGGAGATTTCGGTCGAAGCTCCAAGGGTCCCCCCTTTGAAAGTGGGAAAATGGACCAGGGTTACAAGGGGGTGTGCTTTTACAAACAGGGTAGGGTTGCTTAATAAAAGTTGTTCATCTACCCAAAATAGGTATATTTGATTACTTAACCCTACGCAAGTTGCATAATAAAATGTTGCTGTACGGCTCCGTCAATATTGGGTTAGGGTTACAAGGCTCTCCTCAGCGACTATGAATTTCACCATCAAATCTGTACTAATGAGAGTTGTAGAGCTGGCTGAGAGCTGCCAGAAACCATTGAGTTTGGGGTAAAGTTTACTCTATTGACGGAGATACGGGCATTTGAAGTTGCTGCCAGGATTCTGTCGGGGAAGAATATTTTTTTTTCAAAGCGGAGGAAGGGTGGAGGCAATGTGTGGAACAGCTAGAAGAACCTATAGAGAGGCTGTACACATGTCAAGAGTGGTGAAATTGCAAGTGGTTGCGGTGCTACAGGGGTTCAAAGTTGACACCAAGGTACCTTGAACCTAGGTCCAAGTTTGGTCAACCCAGGTTTGAAGATGGGGTCCAAGTAGGGTTGACCAAAGTTCAGGGTGGGGTTGACCTAAGTTGAGGGTAGGTTGACTGAGGGTTGAAGCTCAAACTTGGATGCTGGCTGGGGTGTTCTGATGGAGTCCAAGCTGGGTGACTTGAAGTTGAAGTATGTGCCAAGTATAGTTTGGACCGAGCTTGAACTGTACTTCCTGCACTTCAACTAAGGTTGATGGTACTTCTGCCTATCTTCAACCATGGCTTGGCAATGTACTTGAACCTGGTTGGACTCAGGTTCCAACATACTTGGATGAGGTCTGCCTAGGGTTCAAGGGTCAGTCCACAGAGGTTGATCCTACTTCAGTCTAGGTTGGAAGGTACTTTGATCAAGAGAAAGGTACTTCATTGTGAGGAAAAACCCTCAGTGAAGAGGATGAAAAAACCTCAGATGAAGTCCATGGGAACTTCAGGAACTATGTACAACTAGGAGCCAACTATATACAAACTTCGGTCCAAGTACCTATGCCTCTGAGTTGTACTTCAGTACAAGCTCATAGTGGTTGCCTGTGTAGTAGAGGGCATGCCACTGGGTAGGAGCAGGTACTTTGTTGACCTCAAAGTAGGATCTATCTGGGTTGATGATCACCAAACTGAGCTTGAAGATGGAGACTGCTGCACTTAAAGTAGCATCATCCCCCCATGTACCATGCCTGGCCATCTTAGAAAGGTAGGTTCTGACTTAGGGTTACAAGGGGATCTTGTGGTAGGGCTGAAGACATAACACCCCCTTCTCTGTGCATTACTGGATAGTGCTAGGTGAGTTTGGCTGAAGTCATTAAGTGGCCCTACGCAAGTTGACTATAAAAACAGGTCAGGGCGGGTCACCGAAAGTAGGGTCGGGACCCCGGGTCGAGGTAGGGTCTGAGAACTTTTTTTGGATTTTGAGGGATCTGATGCCGCAGGAAGGTGCGTAATGGTGAAATAGGAATGTATGCAAGAAAGCAGGGATGGGGAATGCATACTGAGGGTATAGGGGCAGCAGAAGTTGAAAAACGGCCAAATCCAAAGGGGGGACCATGGGAGCATTTTGTGGACCAAAAAAGTGGCTTGGATGGACTGCATCTCTTAATGACATACATGTCAAATGGTGCCAAATGGCTGTATCTGCAAGGTCAATGCTGTACCGGTTGCGGTTGCAGCGGGGAAGGGTGAAACGTGTCAGCCAGGCCCTACCCCCGTAGGGTTGGACTCTTCTGGCATAATAAGTGGCCATTTTTTGATGTGCGCTGGGGTTCTCTGGCATGCAGGAGCCATATCAGACACTATCTAAGCAAGTTGTCTTCCAGGCCCTAGGGCTAAAATTTTTTGGGACCTGAACCTAGCCCTAGCCCTACCCTGGTCAGGTAGGGCCGACCTGAACTTGTATATTGAGACACTGCTGTTGAATGTGCGGTGAGGCTCTCACACCTTCTAAAGATGATTCAACCACTTTGCAGGTCTGTCTGCCTCTTTTGGTCAGTCACCGGTAGGGCCACCAAACACCACAGACAGGAAGGTGTAGACGTGTATACTATTATGTATTGGAGCGACTATTTACATGGTCTAGGGGAAAAAACCCAGTGGGAAAAAAAGTGCCCTAGACCCCACAACTATTTACATACGGAACACAGAACTTGGAACTTGGAACAGATCAGGGGAACAGGAGCTCATAATGCTGGGACTTGGCCAGGTGAAACAGGCCATAGTGGGGTCCCTCTGCATTGTGAGGGTAGATGGTGCCATGGCTGTCACCGGTCTGAGGGTCTGTGCCAGAGTAGACCATGATTGAGATGCTGAATGCCTGCGCAATGGCCATGAGCATGATCTCGTCACCCCATGTTCCTGGCTTGGCCATGTTAGCCAGGTATGTGGCAGCGGAGAGATGCCCATCGCCCTGGGCCGCAAATACCAGCAGGATGTCAGGATTCCGCTGCAGCCAGTGGATTGCTTTTGTCCTGACCATCATATGCTGGTCTTGGTTGCCTGTCAGGTGGTATGCCATGGCCCTGAACATGCAGTTGCCATCCCTGCCAATGATGTTGCTGACCTTCAGACCATACAGGTTGCGAAGCGTAGCAGCCAGTACAGTGACTCTGTCAACAGCATGGAGGCTGGGCTTGCTCTGCAGTGGCTGACGGGAGGGCAGGGTGACTGCTGGTGATACCATCAGCTCAGCCACAAAGGGGTTGGGTGTCTCCCTGCATCTGCGGTCTGGGCTGGAGACCAGCTCTGCATCAAGCTCATCCAAGATGGCCTGAATGCTAGCGCTGGTCTCTGCGCTGCTGCTCCTAACCACAGCAGGGGCTGGCAATGCTGCTGGGAGGAGCACCACTGCATCTGTGCCATGCGTGTGCAGCTCCACCGTTGGTGCTGCCACTGCAGGAGAGAGACGCCTACGCAGACGGTTGCTCTGACGGCGTGGACCATGCAGAGGATGGACAGGAGCCTGGTCAGCTGAGGAATCAGAGTTGCTGCCAAGGTCAGGCATGTCGACATCCTCCTCCTCTGTAGTGACTGCCTCCATTGCTGCTGCCTCTGGCTCTGGCACTGGCTCTGGACCCAGGTCTACCGTCAGACGGCCTTGATCAAGCAGCTGGCCAAAGTACTCTCGAGCCTGCTCTTGATTGAGGCGTGCCTTGCAGCCAGTGCACTGCAGGCGGAACTGACGGCGCCCACCTTGGTTGTACAGTGCTGGCGCTGGCTTCTGACACTTGGGACACGGTGTCTGACCTTTGATCTGGCCAAAGAAGCTACGCAGAGCATCCATGGTGCGCAGACGGCGCTTCAGGAGAGCCTTGGATGGCTGACGGCGCTCCTCAGCCTGTGTTTCCATCTCCACATCATTGCTGGTGATCACTGGTGCTTCTCCTTGAGAGTGGAGCCACCAGGCAGCTGGATGATCCCAGCGTGTTGGCTCAAAGCGTCCAGTATGCCAACCCAGCGCATTGAAGAGGTCAATGATGATCTGCTGGGAGTCAGGGTGAGGAGAGCGGCTGTTATTGCCAGAGAACACCTGTTGCTCATCTGCTTTGGCCAGCAGATCACGCAGGTTCTTGATGTAGTCCTCCTTGTTGATCTTGATGCTCCGTATCTTGTACAGCTCCATTGCCTCAACCCGTGGCGTCATGTACTGGGTTATATTGAGCACAGGAGTAGCCGTGATGTTGCGTACAGCAAGGCTGAGGGTTGGGCTGGTGATCGTAGCCTCAACCCGTATGCCACCAAGCTGTTGGCTTGATAGCTTCTCCATGTGCGCCAGATGGCCAAGCAGGGTTGCTCTCCGCTTCTTGCAGATGTAGATTGACTTTGGCTTGTTGAGCATGTGGTTGCCAGCCTGTGCCTTGATCTGGTGGACGATGCGTGGATAGATCTTCACCCGATATGTCTCACCACCGTACTGGACCGGCATCTGGACACCGCCAAAGCCCTGGCCCACCGGTGTGAGGATGGGATACTGCTGGAGGCCAGGGATGCTGTCATGTCGGTTGGTCACAAGCCAGATGTTCTGGCTGGGCCAGTTACATGCCAGGTCAAAGGTATTGAGGTCCGACATTGGGTGTTGAGGGTTGCCAAGGTCTGGACCGTCATATGGGTAGTTGACCCACATCTTCATGCCGTAGCCTTGGACTCTGACAGTATCAACACCTGCCTTCTGCAGACAGTTGATGAAGACACTGCAGGTGATCACCTGATTGCCCCGGATCAGAGCTTCAGGATAGTCGGAGCCCAGCATGATGATGTCGGCGGAGATGAGGACGTTGAGGAGCGGGATCTTGAACTTTGGGTGGATCTTGATGTTGAAGACGCACTGGCCAGCGCTGACCCAGTCCTTGAATGTGGGATGGTCCTTGATGGTGGGAGCGTGACTGACCAACTGAACAGGTGACATTGGCTTGAACACCTGGAGTAAGTCTTTGGGGTACAGGCTGATGTTCCACGCATCAAGGTCACGTGGAGCCATGAATCCTTTGGTGACTTGATGGTCCATCCTAATGGGCAATGGATGGTCCATTGTGACGCTCTCAAGGGAATAGAGAGGTGCTGAAAAGAAGAGAGGATTGCTTGGGCGTCTGTGCTGTGTCTGGCGCAAAGTGAGTTGATGTTGCTCGGTCGTTTGATTTGTCCAATGCTTGAGGTCTTGATGTCCTGGGATCTTGAGGAGGGTTCCTGTGGATGATAATGGGCTTGGTGCAACGTCAAGAAGAGGCTATTGACAAGGTCTTGAGGTGGTCTTGTTGTCTTGAGGTCCTTTGCTTTGGATTGCTTGATGCTCTTGAGGTTTGTTGACTTTTTTTGTTCCACCAGAGGTGATCTTCCAATCTCCACTAGATATGGTTGGCCAAGCCACGTCTAGCAGAGAATACAGAAGACAAGACGCCGGGCAGGAGCTCTGTATAGGGACTAGTCACCTAAGTCAAGAGACAGCACCAGTCGTCTTAGAACACGTCAACTCACTTGCAGACTTCTTGAGGCACAGGGATACGCACACACACTGAAAAAGCGACAAGGAAAGAGCCAGATAGGTGGGAGAAAGGGCCTGTATATATACCTTTCATCCCCCTGACATATGGCGCAGAAATTCGCTTTTTTTGCCACCGTGGAGCCATCTAGAAAGCAGTGGAAGCTCCTGAGCACAGCCACATGCACAGCCACGCACAGCCACATGCACAGCCACGCACAGCCACATGCACAGCCACGCTTCCAGCACTTTCCATCACCTTCCGGAAGGTTCCAAAACCAGTTTCCATGGGGTTCCACATGCTTCCATTGGTTTCTGGAACATTCTGAAAGATTCCAGAAGTTTCTACTGCACAGCCACATGCACAGCCACATTTCCACAACATTCTGGAAGATTCTGGAACCTTCTATCACTTTCCATCGGCTTCCATGACCTTCTATTGGGTTCCATCTGCTT
This sequence comes from Anthracocystis setariae, assembly GCA_928724745.1. Classification (NCBI taxonomy): domain Eukaryota; kingdom Fungi; phylum Basidiomycota; class Ustilaginomycetes; order Ustilaginales; family Ustilaginaceae; genus Anthracocystis; species Anthracocystis setariae. The sequence goes on along the minus strand of CAKMXJ010000020.1, from coordinate 13,200 downwards.
CCATCAGCTACCGGAAGGTTCTAGAAGGTTCTGCCATGCACAGCCGCATGCACAGCCAAGCTTCCACAACATTCCGGAACCTTCTATCACTTTCCATCGGCTTCCATGACCTTCTATTGGGTTCCATCTGCTTCCATCAGCTACCGGAAGGTTCTAGAAGGTTCTGCCATGCACAGCCACATGCACAGCCAAGCTTCCACAACATTCCGGAACCTTCTATCACTTTCCATCGGCTTCGGGTTTGATGGGCAAAAAATTGTTGTTTGGACGCATCCCTGAGAAAATGAGACGGTCCATTTGAAAACTGTGCTGGATTTTGAAATGCCAGGAAGACATGCCACTTCAAAATTATTTTGGATTTGAATTCAGCAGATGACGGTCCACTTCAAACAAAAAGACAGACCGTCTACTTCAAATTGGAAGACAGTCAGTAACAATTTGAAGACAATCAGTAAGAAACAGGAGACGGTCGGTAACAAAACAGAAGACAGTCCACTACAATTGCAAAGACACATCTGAAATCAAAGGAAAATTTCTCAAACAGGAGAGTCCCCCAGCGGAAGGAAAATGTGCAGATTGCCAGGAGGGGGACTTGCCTGAAATCAACTTGAAATTTCCAAAACAGGAGAGTCCCCCAGGCTTGGTCAGAAAAGGGGACTTGCCGGAAACTGGACAAAAAATACTCAAACAGGAGAGTCCCCCAGGCCCAGGTCTACTGGAACCCGCTTGAATTTTGACCCACTTCATCTTTTGGTCTGGAGTGGATGTCAGCCAGCATTCATCCATTGCAGCCATCTGCCTCTAAGATGCTTCCAACAGCTATTACAGCAAAGCAGAGGCTTGATGCTGTCTTTGGAGAAAATTGGTACAGAGAGTTGCCAGCACAGAATCAGGTGCGTGGATGGATTTCAACTTGGAATAAAATTTTTGATCAGTGTGGAGGCGCAAATTTAGATTGGAAAGAGGGCATAACGCCAGTATAAAAAACAGAGATTCATCTCAGGAACACGGCAACATCTATGCCACACTGTCAGCAATATGATTCTGCAAGATCTACAGTCTCAAAGGCGACGTGACTTTAATTCCAGAAAATCAGGAGATAAAATCACATCGCCTTCAAACAGCTGTTGTGCAGCAACCAGCCATGCTGTTGGGATTCTAGAGGTATCATGACATTCCTGAGACCAAGCAGAGTGTCACAAGACCTATTACACAAGAATCCATGCAGCCGTTGCGGAGATGCAGCCATATGGCTATAAGACCTGAAAAAGCAGCTCTTATAGCCATGTGCCTGTAACTTTACAGCCAGACATGCTATGATGGCAAGGCAGCTTCTATGACATTCCTGACACCGAGGAGAGGGTTAGGGTTAGGGTTTGATGGGCAAAAAATTGTTGTTTGGACGCATCCCTGAGAAAATGAGACGGTCCATTTGAAAACTGTGCTGGATTTTGAAATGCCAGGAAGACATGCCACTTCAAAATTATTTTGGATTTGAATTCAGCAGATGACGGTCCACTTCAAACAAAAAAGACAGACCGTCTACTTCAAATTGGAAGACAGTCAGTAACAATTTGAAGACAATCAGTAAGAAACAGGAGACGGTCGGTAACAAAACAGAAGACAGTCCACTACAATTGCAAAGACACATCTGAAATCAAAGGAAAATTTCTCAAACAGGAGAGTCCCCCAGCGGAAGGAAAATGTGCAGATTGCCAGGAGGGGGACTTGCCTGAAATCAACTTGAAATTTCCAAAACAGGAGAGTCCCCCAGGCTTGGTCAGAAAAGGGGACTTGCCGGAAACTGGGTTAGGGTTACATATGGGTCCCCGTGTGAGTTATGGTGATCATTTGGTACCGTTGGAAAGCTCTTTTCTCGTAGATTGTGATCAGAAAATTCTGGCGAAATCGTTTGCATACTTTTTTTGCGAAATTACGTAAACGTAGGTCCACGCGTACACTTTGGCTGGGGGGCGTCGATGAGGAAGCATAACCCTGGGGGTTTTTTTTATGTCAGTTTGTGCAGTATATAGATAGACTTGGGAACACAAACACCAGGTACGGTGGCTGCACCGTAGCGGGCGTAGTTGACGTAAATGTACGTCTGCGCGTACATGTTGGCTGGTGGCGACAGTGAGCAAGCCAAACTTTGGGGGGCTGCTTGGGGTCAGTGTGTGCACTATATGGGTACACTTTGGCATGCCAAGGCTTGGTGCAGTAGCTGCAGCGTAGGGGCCGCAGATGGGGAGTCAAGTTTGACTCATGGAGGATCCCGAGCTTCCCGAGCTTCCCGAGCTATTCCGACGCATTCCGAGCTCCCCGAGGTGATTTTCCGAGTTTCCGTGTCGGAAATTTTTTTTCGCTTTTTTGCAATGACAGATTGTGTTAATTGGCGCAATCTAACAAATCTGGAAATGTCAGGAAATTTCCGCTTTTTTTGCAATGCAGAACATGCTACTCAACGCAATCTAACATGTTCAAGAATGTCCAAAATCCTCGCTTTTTTGCGGTGTCGGATTGTGTCGATGACGTTGATCGAACACATCCGGTGTCGCCAAAGAGCACTGAGAACGGCGTGTTTGGAAGATGAGGATGGTAGCTGCATGCCTTGGCAAGCGAGCTTTTTTGAAGCGGGCAACGAAGCTTCTATGGCGGTCCTCTTGTGTGATGGCTTGCCTTAGGGTTGCATAGCAACATTTGAACTGCCAGCATACCGATCAAGACTTGGCTCGTGTTGCTGCATGGTCTGGCGAGGAAGGATGGGAAAGAGAACAGAGCACAGGAAGATGGCTAGGGGCCACCTGTGACGAGTCGAGTTGACTATATACTTCCCCAAGGTTCCCGACCCTCGGAAATGGTCGGCAGGATCGGAAGGCACGGGAATGGCCACGGGAAGCACGGAACCGCGTTCCGTATCCAGGGTCCAATTTCGAAATTTCGGAAATTCCACAGGCAGGCACGGGAGGCACGGGTAGCTTGGCCTGAGCACGGGAGTTTGCTCGGAAGCCAGGGCTCAATTTGGAAATTTCGGAAATTCCACGGACAGGCACGGGAGGCACGGGTAGCTTGGCCTGAGCACGGGAATGTGCTCGGAAGCCAGGGCTCAATTTGGAAATTTCGGACATTCCACGGGCAGGCACGGGAGGCACGGGGGGTTAGGGTAGCTTGATCTGACCACAGTAGCACCTCGGGAAGCACGGGACAACACGGTGTTGCCTCGGCAATGCGTCCGACTCGGATTTCACACAGAGGCAAAAACATATAAATACAGACCCATTTCATTTCAACCCTAACTCTAACGGAACCATCCATTCCGAGGTTACTGACCCCCTTATTCCGAACATCCCGAGCCTCCCGAGCCTCCCGATCATGCCAAAGCTACGGAAAAGTCCCCGATTCAAAGCCCGAGTCAAGGTAAGCTCAAACATCCCAAAGCTTGTTGTCACCAAACCCCAAAGGCCCCCGAAGAAGCGCAAGCCTCCGAAAAAACGTTCCGACCCACGGAATGTCCCCTCCGAATCACCCGAGCCCACCGAGCCCTCGGTTGTTGTGCTGATTCCCAACACCGAATTTCCGAGGTTACCGACCCCACCCGAGGAGCCTATCCCCGAGCCACCAGACAATCCGTATGACACCGACTATTCCGACCATCCCGAAGAGAATGAAGAGGAGGCCATGGAGGTTGCCGAGCATCCCGAGCATCTCGAGCATCCCGAGCATCCCGAGCATCCCGAGTGGACGGAAGGTGATGAAGAGGTGGTGACCAAAGCTCTACCAGCACCCGACCTACCCGATGCATCTAATCCACTTACCGAGCCTGGTGCCGAAATCCCGACCTTGGACAAGCTCGGGAAGGATGGTCCCGAGGATGTTGATGCTTGGAATATCACGGTATACCCCTCGGACCTGGCTCGGATCCACGGAAGAAGCATCACATTGGTTCGGTTGGTATCCCGAGCCCCGTACCCAATCATCCGAGACCACGGAATGTACTGAGACTGGGTGTACTTGGCCCAAGGGGTCGGGTACCTGAAGATTGAGCCTCGGTTCAAGTTTCCGATGGTTCGGGCTCTGCAGCAGCACCTCAGTATACAACCAAACCAGTTCGGAATCGCATTTTCCGCGGGTTGCCCCACGGTAACCATCGGAATGCTCATTCAAGCACTCGGGAAGGTCGGATGTGACTCGGTGCGCATCCAGGCGTACGGAATGAAGCTTGCACTCTCGGGAGTGTACACGGAACCAGCCAATCCCGAGCACCCGCTCTCGGGAACAAACCGATGGGACCTCGGGGTCAGCTATGACAGTGCAGACATATGGATGGTCGCATTCCGAACCCCGAACAAGCCAAACCGAAGCTTCCCGATGCTGACCCCCCTCGGGAGGGGCTTCGGAGGAGTAGACATGCAGCTCAGGCATCCCGAGGGGTACGGAATGCAGCTGAAGATCTACCCGAGGCTAGTTCATGCTCTCAAGGCATTCAACAGCAAGATGGCAAGGTCGGAACCTCGGAGCATGAAAACAGTTCGGAAAAGACTGACCTCGGTGCGTCGGTTGGTGGAAGATCTGGCTTCCGTGCCTCCCGAGATGCTTGGGGGGCTTCGGATGGAGGTCTCGGTTTGGGGTGCCACCCTTTCCGAGGCTGTGAAGTCAATCCAAGGCATCCCGTACCTTTCGCTTCCGACTTATATGCATGCCGAGCGACCGTGGTCCCGAGGCCTTCAGCTCCGACTCTATACAGTACGAGTCTCGGAAATGCTTCGGAATGCTCGGGAAATGCATGCTGCTGCCTCGGGACACTCGGTGCTACATGCAAGAAACACCTCGGAAACCACGGAATTAGCTCGGCGCATCACAGCAGATGCTCTCAACAGCCTCGGGTGGAACCCTGGCTATCGGGCACTCACTCGGTGGAACAATGCATATGCTTGGTGGCTTCGGAAGCCCACGGGAGCCTCGGTCACTTTGACAAACACAGCCAACCCCTCGGGACGGGTACGGGTGATCATTCCGAGGTCGGTCGATCCTCGGGAAATTTGGAATCACATTCGGTTGTATTTTCCGTGTCGGGACTGCCGGAATGTGAACCGAGACACTCGGTATCACTCGGTAGGCGGGAAGCAGAGGTGGATGCTTCGGTGCAACACCTGCGGAGCTCGGTTGAATCACAGTGAGACACTGGCATACCTCGGGATCTGCTCAGCCACGGAAACTATCCCGTGGATCTTGGTAAATTCGGAATCATGGTGGTCATGCCCTTAGACAGGATGCCCTTCCTTCGGGGGAACATGGTTGGGTCGGTGCCTCGGAATGACTAGCTTGGTTGAGCACTGAGGGTTGGGTCTCTGAGCCTCGCGGGAGCCGTCTTTTTTTCCGAGCTTTCCGAGCTTCCCGAGCTTCCCGAGCTATCCCGATGCTGTTCGAGCTTTCCGAGCATTCTGAGGATATTTTCCGTGTTTCCGACCTTACCAATCCACCTCGGGATCGATTTTCGAATTTCCGAACTCCCCGAACCCCTCGGGATCAATTTTAATTATTCCAATCTTACCGATACACCTCGAGATCAAATTTGGAATTTCCGATCTTACCGATCAACCTCGGGATCAATTTTCGAATTTCCGAACTCCCCGATCCCCTCGGGATCAATTTTAATTATTCCGATCTTACCGATACACCTCGAGATCAATTTTGGAATTTCCGATCTTACCGATTAGCCTCGGGATCAATTTTCGAATTTCCGAACTCCCCGATCCTCTCGGGATCAGTGTCGAAATTTCCGATCTTATCGATCCACCTCGGGATTAATTTTCAAAATTCCGAACTCTTCGATTTTCTCGGGATCAGTTTTCGAATTTCCGATCTCCCCGATCCCCTCGGAATCGATATTTTATTTTTTATGATCTCACCGAGATATTCGGGCGCGGGTTTTTATTTTCCGAGTTCCCGAGATACTCGAGAAACACGGGAAGCACTTCATTAACCTCGGGAAGCACTTTTTCAACCTCGGGAAGCTTTTCGGTCGGAATTCGGATCTTAGCTCGGGGTACATTTTTTTCAACTGTTACTCTGACTTCTTTCCTTCCTACTTCTCACTGCCAACGTGTTCTTCGATTCCGACCCTCATTTTCCGACCTTTCCGTCACTTACCGAGCTTTCCGACCCTCCTCTTTTTTGTTTTCCGATCCTCCTGTAATGCCCGTCGTCACTCACAAGTGTTTCCGATGCCTCAAGGACAAGCTTGAGTGCATCCTCACCTCCGACACCTCGGAAAAGTGTCAAAAGTGCTCGGAAGGGAATTCCCGATGCAATCACTCAATGCGCAGTAAGTACAAGTCTTCTTTCACAGTCCGAGCTCATTCCGTGTATCCCGTACTGACCGAGCTTTTTTTTTTTTTTTCCCGAAGTGCCTGGATTCAACATTGAGACCGAGAACGGTCTCCTCCTCCGCGACATCTACTTGGACCGCCTGAAGCACAAGAACGAGGGAAAACCCGAGTCCGAGTGGCTTCCCGTGTCGCCCGACCCTCGGATTTCCCAAGGTCTCCTTTCCGAAGATCCCGAGCTTCGGAAACGCTGCCAAGCGTGGCTCGATGCCAACCCGAAGATTCCGATGTCCCCGAAGCTGTCCGAAAGCCTCGGGTGCCTCGGAAAGCAGCCCGAGCAAGAAACGAAAATTCCTGACCCCTGTGAGTACTCGTTTCGACTTGGCTTTCGTGGATCCCGAGCACGGAAAGGAGTACGTGAACACGCTGCGTCCCGAGCTCATCAACCGGCTTCGGGTTGTTGCCAGACTGGCTCGGGATGTGAACATCGAGATCAAGAAGTACAACGGTATTCTCGGTGTTCACCAGCTGGAATCCGATGCCTGCAAGAGGCTTCCCGAGTATCCCGTGGTGGAAATGGAGCTTCCCGAGCAGCCCGAGGAGCCCGAGGAGTCCGAGTCGGAATCCGAGCTTTCCGACGAGGACGACTAAAAATCCGAATCAAAAATTTTTCCCTTTGAATTTTCTGTGTGTGCCCGAGTGACTTAGAAAAAATTCCGTGTGTGACCTTTACTTTCCGTGATCATGTAATCATTCCGATCCTCTCGGGCGCGATTTGAAAAATCCCGATCTTTCTGATCCCCTCGGGCGCAATTTTTTAATTTTTCCGATCTCACCGATCCTCTCGATACAATTTCCGATCTCACCGATTGCCTCGGGCTGCATTCCGAATGAATTAATTCCCTCGGTATGATTTTCGTGCGTGACCTCTCTTCCCGTGATCAATTCAGTCATTCCGACCCCCTCGGGCGCAGCTTTGAAAATCCCGATCAATTGAATTGCCTCGGGCGCGATTTGAAAAATCCCGATCTTTCCGATCCCCTCGGGCGCAATTTTTTAATTTTTCGAATCTCACCGATTGCCTCGGGCTGCATTCCGAATGAATTAATTCCCTCGGTATGATTTCCGTGCGTGACCTCTCTTCCCGTGATCAATTCAGTCATTCCGACCCCCTCGAGCGCAGCTTTGAAAATCCCGATCAATTGAATTGCCTCGGGCGCGATTAGAAAAATCCCGATCTTTCCGATTCCCTCGGGCGCAATTTTTTAATTTTTGGGTTCTCACCGATCCTCTCGATACAATTTCCGATCTCACCGATTGCCTCGGGCTGCATTCCGAATGAATTAATTCCCTCGGTATAGGGGTTAGGTTAGGGTTAGGGTTAGGGTTAGGGTTAGGGTTAGGGTTACAAGGTGATTCCCACGGAGGCCGTTCACACCGTGAAATCTGTACTAATGAAACTTGTAGAGGGACCCAAACGGAGGGTGTATGCAAACTTTGGCGTAACCGATTAACGCCAATTCCGAGATATTTAGCGTTGAAGGTGTGGGGGAGTGCTCACGCGGGGAAGAAAAAAAAAGTTTTTGATCACCTCTGATGGTGCTGACGCTTTAATGGGATGTGTAGAGGGGTGTTATACGGTGATGTTCCCAGCATTGCAGTGCGTCATTATGTCTTGTCACGGCTCAGGAGTGGTTCAAAGTTGGTCACCTCCCATGTCAGACACTGCTGATCTAACACGGCAGAATAATTCTTCCTTTTTTGCAATGTGAGATTGTGTTGACTGGCATAATCTAACAGTGTTTATTAATTGCTTTATTTTAGAGCCGGAATTTTTGGCTATTTAATTTTAGGTTTGGTTCTAATGCTTATCCCCAGGTGGGTTACAAGGGTGTCTATTTTGAACCGCTTTACAACTGCAAATCTGTACTAATGAGAGTTATAGGGGTACATATGGACTACCCACACGCCAAGTCCTGGGTTACCGTTTAACCCAGTTGCCGAGATATTGGCGGTCAAAGTTGATGGGGTCATTCACCCGGGGAGAAAAAATATTTTTTTGGATCACCTCCAATGATGCTGGACCACTAAGTAAAGGTGTTAGGACGTGTATAGAGAGTGTGTGTGCAAAGTATCAGTGCTGTGCCATGTCAGGTGGCAGAGATATGGCGGTTCAAAGTTGGCCAGCCAAAGTGGGCTGGAGCATAGTACCTACATACGGCAGGGAAGTGCGGGCAGGTATGATCAACCTAGGCAAAGTACAGGTAACTGAGTAGGGGGTTAGGGTTCTAATGCTTATCCCCAGCTAGGCAGCTCTGGAAGACGGTCCATTTGAAAATTGGAAGACGTGTCTGTATTCAAATTGGAAGACGGTCCAATACAAATTAAGACGGTCCAATACAAATTAGACCGGACGCGTCCAACTTAGGGTTAGGGTTCTAATGCTTATCCCCAGTTAGGCAGCTCTGGAAGACTTACAAGGGGGTGTGCTTAGGGTTACAAGGGCTCTCCCACGGAGGTGCTTCACACCGTGAAATCTGTACTAATAGAACTTGTAGAGGGACCCAAACGGAGGGTGTATGCAAACTTTGGCGTAACCGATCAACGCCAATTCTGAGATATTTGACGTTGAACCTGGGTTAGAGTGATCACCCGGGGAAGAAATTTTTTTTTTGGATCACCTCTGATGGTGCTGACGCTTTAATGGGATGTGTAGAGGGGTGTTATACGGTGATGGTCCCAGCATTGCAGTGCGTCATTATGTCTTGTCACGGCTCAGGAGTGGTTCAAAGTTGGTCACTTCCCGTGTCAGACACTTCTGATCTAACACGGCAGAATAATTCTCGCTTTTTTGCAATGTGAGATTGTGTTGACTGGCATAATCTAACATTGTTTATTAATTGCTTTATTTTAGAGCCGGAATTTTTGGCTATTTAATTGTTAGGTTTGGGTTACAAGGTGATTCCCACGGAGGCCGTTCACACCGTGAAATCTGTACTAATGAAACTTGTAGAGGGACCCAAACGGAGGGTGTATGCAAACTTTGGCGTAACCGATCAACGCCAATTCTGAGATATTTGACGTTGAACCTGGGTTAGAGTGATCACCCGGGGAAGAAATTTTTTTTTTGGATCACCTCTGATGGTGCTGACGCTTTAATGGGATGTGTAGAGGGGTGTTATACGGTGATGGTCCCAGCATTGCAGTGCGTCATTATGTCTTGTCACGGCTCAGGAGTGGTTCAAAGTTGGTCACTTCCCGTGTCAGACACTTCTGATCTAACACGGCAGAATAATTCTCGCTTTTTTGCAATGTGAGATTGTGTTGACTGGCATAATCTAACATTGTTTATTAATTGCTTTATTTTAGAGCCGGAATTTTTGGCTATTTAATTGTTAGGTTTGGGTTACAAGGTGATTCCCACGGAGGCCGTTCACACCGTGAAATCTGTACTAATGAAACTTGTAGAGGGACCCAAACGGAGGGTGTATGCAAACTTTGGCGTAACCGATTAACGCCAATTCCGAGATATTTAGCGTTGAAGGTGTGGGGGAGTGCTCACGCGGGAAGAAAAAAAAAAGTTTTTGATCACCTCTGATGGTGCTGACGCTTTAATGGGATGTGTAGAGGGGTGTTATACGGTGATGTTCCCAGCATTGCAGTGCGTCATTATGTCTTGTCACGGCTCAGGAGTGGTTCAAAGTTGGTCACCTCCCATGTCAGACACTGCTGATCTAACACGGCAGAATAATTCTTCCTTTTTTGCAATGTGAGATTGTGTTGACTGGCATAATCTAACAGTGTTTATTAATTGCTTTATTTTAGAGCCGGAATTTTTGGCTATTTAATTTTAGGTTTGGTTCTAATGCTTATCCCCAGGTGGGTTACAAGGGTGTCTATTTTGAACCGCTTTACAACTGCAAATCTGTACTAATGAGAGTTATAGGGGTACATATGGACTACCCACACGCCAAGTCCTGGGTTACCGTTTAACCCAGTTGCCGAGATATTGGCGGTCAAAGTTGATGGGGTCATTCACCCGGGGAGAAAAATATTTTTTTGGATCACCTCCAATGATGCTGGACCACTAAGTAAAGGTGTTAGGACGTGTATAGAGAGTGTGTGTGCAAAGTATCAGTGCTGTGCCATGTCAGGTGGCAGAGATATGGCGGTTCAAAGTTGGCCAGCCAAAGTGGGCTGGAGCATAGTACCTACATACGGCAGGGAAGTGCGGGCAGGTATGATCAACCTAGGCAAAGTACAGGTAACTGAGTAGGGGGTTAGGGTTCTAATGCTTATCCCCAGCTAGGCAGCTCTGGAAGACGGTCCATTTGAAAATTGGAAGACGTGTCTGTATTCAAATTGGAAGACGGTCCAATACAAATTAAGACGGTCCAATACAAATTAGACCGGACGCGTCCAACTTAGGGTTAGGGTTCTAATGCTTATCCCCAGTTAGGCAGCTCTGGAAGACTTACAAGGGGGTGTGCTTAGGGTTACAAGGGCTCTCCCACGGAGGTGCTTCACACCGTGAAATCTGTACTAATAGAACTTGTAGAGGGACCCAAACGGAGGGTGTATGCAAACTTTGGCGTAACCGATCAACGCCAATTCCGAGATATTTGACGTTGAACCTGTGGGGGAGTGATCACCCGGGGAAGAAAAAATTTTTTTGGATCACCTCTGATGGTGCTGACGCTTTAATGGGATGTGTAGAGGGGTGTTATACGGTGATGGTCCCAGCATTGCAGTGCGTCATTATGTCTTGTCACTACGCGTCGCTACGCCGAAGGAATGGTTACAAGGGCTCTCCCACGGAGGTGCTTCACACCGTGAAATCTGTACTAATGAAACTTGTAAAGGGACCCAAACGGAGGGTGTATGCAAACTTTGGCGTAACCGATCAACGCCAATTCCGAGATATTTGACGTTGAACCTGTGGGGGAGTGATCACCCGGGGAAGAAAATTTTTTTTTGGATCACCTCTGATGGTGCTGACGCTTTAATGGGATGTGTAGAGGGGTGTTATACGGTGATGTTCCCAGCATTGCAGTGCGTCATTATGTCTTGTCACTTACAAGGGGGTCTGAATTACAAACAGGGTAGGGTTGCTTAATAAAAGTTGTTCATCTACCCAAAATAGGTATATTTGATTACTTAACCCTACGCAAGTTGCATAATAAAATGTTGCTGTACGGCTCCGTCAATATTGGGCCGACTCGACTCGGGTTGGCAAAAATTTCACTTTTCAGGGACGCACCCATAGTAAACTATGGCTCAAATAGGCCCAAATGAACACCCTGAAACTCCCATGGAAGGGCGCAAAGTGGTTAGGGTTAGGGTTAGGGTTACAAGGGCTCTCCCACGGAGGTGCTTCACACCGTGAAATCTGTACTAATAGAACTTGTAGAGGGACCCAAACGGAGGGTGTATGCAAACTTTGGCGTAACCGATCAACGCCAATTCTGAGATATTTGACGTTGAACCTGGGTTAGAGTGATCACCCGGGGAAGAAATTTTTTTTTGGATCACCTCTGATGGTGCTGACGCTTTAATGGGATGTGTAGAGGGGTGTTATACGGTGATGGTCCCAGCATTGCAGTGCGTCATTATGTCTTGTCACGGCTCAGGAGTGGTTCAAAGTTGGTCACTTCCCGTGTCAGACACTTCTGATCTAACACGGCAGAATAATTCTCGCTTTTTTGCAATGTGAGATTGTGTTGACTGGCATAATCTAACATTGTTTATTAATTGCTTTATTTTAGAGCCGGAATTTTTGGCTATTTAATTGTTAGGTTTGGGTTACAAGGTGATTCCCACGGAGGCCGTTCACACCGTGAAATCTGTACTAATGAAACTTGTAGAGGGACCCAAACGGAGGGTGTATGCAAACTTTGGCGTAACCGATTAACGCCAATTCCGAGATATTTAGCGTTGAAGGTGTGGGGGGAGTGCTCACGCGGGGAAGAAAAAAAAAAAAGTTTTTGATCACCTCTGATGGTGCTGACGCTTTAATGGGATGTGTAGAGGGGTGTTATACGGTGATGTTCCCAGCATTGCAGTGCGTCATTATGTCTTGTCACGGCTCAGGAGTGGTTCAAAGTTGGTCACCTCCCATGTCAGACACTGCTGATCTAACACGGCAGAATAATTCTTCCTTTTTTGCAATGTGAGATTGTGTTGACTGGCATAATCTAACAGTGTTTATTAATTGCTTTATTTTAGAGCCGGAATTTTTGGCTATTTAATTTTAGGTTTGGTTCTAATGCTTATCCCCAGGTGGGTTACAAGGGTGTCTATTTTGAACCGCTTTACAACTGCAAATCTGTACTAATGAGAGTTATAGGGGTACATATGGACTACCCACACGCCAAGTCCTGGGTTACCGTTTAACCCAGTTGCCGAGATATTGGCGGTCAAAGTTGATGGGGTCATTCACCCGGGAGAAAAAATATTTTTTTTGGATCACCTCCAATGATGCTGGACCACTAAGTAAAGGTGTTAGGACGTGTATAGAGAGTGTGTGTGCAAAGTATCAGTGCTGTGCCATGTCAGGTGGCAGAGATATGGCGGTTCAAAGTTGGCCAGCCAAAGTGGGCTGGAGCATAGTACCTACATACGGCAGGGAAGTGCGGGCAGGTATGATCAACCTAGGCAAAGTACAGGTAACTGAGTAGGGGGTTAGGGTTCTAATGCTTATCCCCAGCTAGGCAGCTCTGGAAGACGGTCCATTTGAAAATTGGAAGACGTGTCTGTATTCAAATTGGAAGACGGTCCAATACAAATTAAGACGGTCCAATACAAATTAGACCGGACGCGTCCAACTTAGGGTTAGGGTTCTAATGCTTATCCCCAGTTAGGCAGCTCTGGAAGACTT